>JACMZG010001859.1:1490857-1933296 GCA_018340805.1 Microvelia longipes
ATATAAAAAAAAAAATAAGAAAAGGTACCTATTTGCAGATGAAGTCCATATATCAGTAAGGTTATAGAAGTTACTGTTACACGCACTGTCAAGGAAATCTCGTACATTTTCATAATTTTCTTCGTAAATATCACCTAGAATTTAGAAAATCTAAAATCAACATCATAATTGAAGAATACTAGCCTCCCCACCATTACTACTACTACTACTACTACTACTACTAGACTCATAGGCCTTGTTTCTCTCCAATTTTTTTCGCAGTTAAAACTCGCAAGTTGACCAATTTTGACATTTAAAGCCGGTTAATAAGAGTTAATAGTGGAGACATAAATTTAAGAGCAATTAACAGCTAATTAAACATCATACAACGCGAGTACAACGATCCCAAGCATAAAGCTTTTAGATTTCATTTCTATGAAACCAAATGTCGCAAACATTGGTGTCCGCGACATTTGGTGTTGCAACATAAACAACATTGCGTGTTGGAGTTACTTAGGCCCGTATTCCTAACATTTCCTAACATTCTCCTAACATTCTCCTAACATTTTCCTAACGTTCTCCTATCGTGTTTTAAAAGTCTTTTAGAGGCTTCGCATAATTTATTTTAGTAAGAACCTAAGGTAGTTATGTCAAAAAGTGATACCATTGTAAGTAACGTAATATCGTGAACATCAATGTTATAAACTTATTACCTGGATTTACGACACACATGCGGGCCTTGCTTTGGCGAATGTTAAATATATTAGAAACTTTTATTTACATATGTTTTCAGTAAACAGTAGAGTTAATACAAATACAATGTTCAATTATTGTAACAGCTTTCATAAATAAAGCAGTATCAAGCGTTTCAAGTTTGAACGTAGACCAGGTTGTACGAATCCAAAGGTGTCTAAATGAAGACCTGTTAATCAGTGCAACACTGTTTTCATTTTGCTAAATCATTTACACAATTTTGTTTTCGTATTTTGTCATCAAATTCATTTTTGTTTGTGTAAAATTTTTTGGTATAATAATGGCTGAATTATTCACACCGGACCAACTGAATTTCCTCTTTGAATCGATAGCCCGCCACAAACAGACCATAGAAAATAAAAATCTGAGAATGTTAGGAGTTAGGAAAATGTTAGGAAAAAGTTAGGTGTTAGGAAAATGTTAGGAGAATGTTAGGAAAAGTTAGGAGAATGTTAGGATTAGGAAATGTTGTTAGGAAAACGTCTTTGAATACGGGCCTTAGATTCAATCCTAGCTACTTCCTACTTACCATGTTTGAAATTCATCAGCATGTAATTGACAACCCTCAGATGATATTCAGCTGTAGCTATCTTCAAATCAGTTTCATTGACAGTTCGTCCTATGATCCTCCGATCCGTATTGAATTCGTAACCACTCTCAATAATGATTCTAACCAAAGCGACGTACGTTTTGGTTACGGGTACTTTATGTCCTGACTCTAAAGTCCATACGGTACGCCAGGGTCCGTGTATGACGGATTTGGGAGGCGTACATATACTGACTATGCAGTAACCGAAGTATTTTAAGAGCTGGATTATGTTGTATGGAGGTAACACGGTTTTGATGGTTGTAAACGCGTAACCTTCTCCTGTGTATCTCCTGCGGAATTAAAATCTCAGTATAATAACAACACAATCATCCACAACACAGGGCTCTCTGCCTTAAAAGTGGAACCTGTAATTTATCACAGCAGCAGAATGGTCACTAGTTTTTGATTGACGGTGTCAATGGTTCATAAATATTTAATCTTAAGTTCTTTATGTATTTAACCGTTATGTTTAATGTTAATAACTTGTTTATGTTGCTTAAATAATTTTAATGTAAATATTGAAAATAAATAAATAAAAAAAAATGAATGATTAGGTGTTCCGGCAGCCTAGGGAGTGAATGCTGAATGAGTGAATTAGTGGTGAATGCGGTGTAATGTACTCACTAGAGGAATCAGAGCTGGTATGAAGGGCCAATACCGTGCCCTTTTACCTTGATTTCACTTTTTATCCCTTATCTGGAAGATAACGAATAGCACCCTAAGGCTACTCCTTGGGTTTGGTACGTTTTAGAAGACATTAGGATAGACAGTCTTCTAAGGCCTACTAAGGCAAGGCCGATTTTATCGAATTGCGGGCGAATTCCTAAAAAGTAACTTAACTTGCTTGTATTCATGTTTTGAAATATTAGATTCTGATTATCGCGCCAAGGCTCTTTACTTAGATGATCAAGCTGTACTGATCCTATACGCATCTAGGGCAAATCCACACCTAATTTTTTAAATGCCCACTTGAAAATATTTTACAAATTTTTCAAATTGTACCACTTTTTAGGGATTTTGAAAAATCCCTAAAAAGTGAATATTATGAATATTATTGATGCTAATCGTCAGAGTTAACTCAGACTCTTTGAGGAGGTAAAAGTCCAATGATTCGTCCTAAATTTGCATAACGAAGAGATTTTTTCAATAAGTATAAGGGAATAAGTATAATCGTCAAAAATAATGCTTTTGTGAAGAAGACAATACCTTAGATCTCCTCTCGGCATGATAATTCTTGCCTTAAGGACGTTCAGTATATCGGAAGACAAGTAACCACTTACGACACTTGGACCTGAAAACTAAGCATACCTATATGACAAACTTCGTCAGCTTCGTCATTGTTTCATTCGGCTGACTTTAATTTTAGAGAGTAAGGATGTAGAGGATTATTATTATTATTATTGAAGATTGGGTTGGAGTCGAGGATAGACCCCATTTGCAGACCCATCCTAGGTCTAGGATCTTTTTGACCAGTGATTCATTGGTAGAGTCAAACTTAGTGAGAATGCAACTACCAAAGTTGGTGACACTTTGAAAGGCTAGGGCTTCACATTTCAGAAGTATGTGAGAGGCAGTTTCGGTTTCCGATTCACAAAGCCTACACACTGGATTATCTTTAAAGATACCAATGGTATGGAGATGTTTTCGGAGGTGACAGTGACCAGTCAGTAGTCCAGTTACTGTTCTAAGGTCCCTTCTGCTTAGACTGAGGAGGTCCTCAGTTACTTTGGGACTGGGTCCTTTTAACATGAGTTCCAGTGGTGCAGGTGATTGGTTAAGAGTCAATCTTTAATTACACCTTTGGCAATAGCTTTGGGTATAGCTACTATGGGTTCAGGGCCCACAGGAGTGGTCTCAGACCCCTTTTTTGTTAGGGTGTGCTAGAAGAGGATGCTAATATACAACAATATTCGTGAGTTGGTCTTTTTCTTGTCGAAAATTTTTAAACTACGTGAGCTTCCGCGGTTTGAAGATTTGGGTCATAGAGATATGTACTAGAGAGGGCATAGCCTATCTTAATACATAGAGAGAGCTGAAACATCATTTTGGGGCTCTGTGTAACCTTATTAAAACCTCCTTTAAGAGTGAGTTAAGGTTACACAGAGCCGAAATCAATTGATTTCGGTTTCCCGAACATTGTTTGTGTGTTTTGATTTGTATTTTTAACGTTCTATTATATAAGTTACTGTAGATTTAGGTCTGGTAACCGCGTCAATGTAGACGAAGAATCCGACGTTTCTCTTCTACTGAGGGAGGCATCTTTAAACATGGAAAACAATTGTAAAAACACAATGGTCTACAAAACTAAATTCAGTTTGGTGTTTCGCTCCCAACAGTGGAAGCGAAACATCGGATTCTTTATCAACATTGACGCGGTCACCACCGGAAGACCTAAATCTTCAAACTATTTTAGACACCAAATATCCGTCCAAAAACTTCCGTCATCTTTATAAGTGTCATTTTTAGATTCAAATTGACATTTGACATAAGTCGGATAAAATTTTATTAAAAAATACTTACATTGTGCATAGCTTGTATGAGAATGTACCTCGGGTTGTCAGGTGCCGGGATTTGATATGTCCTCATCACTTCATCCTCCACAGTTATGTTGTCTTTCAACAAATCGTTGATATTCTCTGTGTTCATCTAAGCAAAAATTAATATTTATAATGAAAGATGAGTGAAATTTCAGTGAAATAGGGTCTTGATAGTTATCATTAATCACAGAAATATTTCAGGGAATTTATTCAGGTCAATATAGACATATAGGCACCTGCGACAAGTACTCGCATATTTGTAACTTTCCTCATTAAATATATAAAAACCTAATTTAACGCGAAAAATGACAGTCATTTCTTTGAGAAATGAGGGAAGAAATCTTTCTCAGAAATCATTTCTTTGAGAATGGGTTCATTGTAGCAATGAACCCAAGTCCCATCTTATTATTAACATTACATACATACATAAGTTATACATAAGTTTAATTTTTATCAAATTATATACAAACGCTATAAAAATCGTTGTACATTCGAATTATCAGATAAATGAATTGAAATTTGAGTGTAGCTTTTTAGATGTTACAACACTGCATGACTTTCTACACGCATCTCTTTATCCTACCGCAGGATATTCGTTTTGATCGCAAGTAACATATCCTTTATACGTATTTATGTACGCATCTCATTGTATAAATAACGTTTCAATATCAACATTGCATATACACGATATTATATTCGATCAAATAGATAAAATAATTCTGTCTAATATGTACGCATCTACAAAATAAACCCCGTCGTGTAATAAAATACATACATATGCACTCTCTATGAACATAGTAAATCTTTGGAAGGCGGCAGGTCCTTTTCTGCTAGGTACTCATGAGGCCTAAAACGTCGTTTTGGGGATCTGTGTAACCTTATTAAAACCTCCTTTAAGAGGGAGTTAAGGTAGATCAATTGATTGATTGAGAACATTTTTTGAGTTTTGATTTGTATTTTTAACGTTCTACTATATAAGTTACTGTAATTTTGTACTGATTATTTGTTTATATTTTTAGTGAAGGTGGTCAGGTTACTTTACCTGAAAAATATTTATAACTACTTAATTTTTATTTTTAAAAATTATTTTCGTTTTTACTTACACCAAAATTCTTTAACTAACAGACTGTATAAGCCCAATTGTTTTAACCAATTGTCTAAAAACTATAGTTATATTTGTAGTTCCTTTTATTTTTATATCATTACTCTCTCTTTTATTTAATTTTAAATTTATATTTGACCAGACGTCAAAACGGAGCTCTCGCTTCAGCACTGTTCATAGTGCTAGATCTCTCATCCTTAATCGTTGAAAAAAAGAAAAAAAGAAAAACTATTTTATTTTGCTTTTTTATTGATTTTAGATAGATATGTAAATGGATGAAATAAAGATTTATTATTATTATTACTTTTTCGATGTTTCAAAATTTAACCAGAAGGGTATTTATTTATTTATTTACATACTTGAGGTTACTTTATTACAAAGTTTCTCAATTGTCAAAATTTTACAACAAGAAAACAAATAGATTATAAATTATTAAACAGACTGCATAAACATAGGCAGCATAACTTGAATAACAAACTTGATTAAAAAAAACAAAAAAAAAGCATAACATTACATGAGAAACACTAAACATTTAAGGTGGGAATACTAAATTATCAGCTAAAAATTCGTTAACATTATAGAAGCTTTCTCAAGCAACAATGTTTTAATGCTTTTTTTTTAAATTGTTGGTTGGAAGTTCAACTATTGAAGCTGGTAATTTATTAAAGCACCTTATTCCATTAAAATTTGGGGACTGATGTGATTTGTTGAGCCTACAAGTGGGAATATTGATGTTAGCAATATATCTAGTGCCATAATTGTGGTTCTTAATATAATTGAACTCTCCCTTATCATACTTTGTTTTAACGTACAACAACAATGAAAAAATATAGGATAGGTAATAAAAAAGGTAAATATAGGTAATTAATTACCTTGTACCCGAGTTTTCCTCTTAGTGGTAATACACTTATTATCCTCTTATTACACTCTCTTCACAAGTTTTCCATGTAATATGGTATTAAGCATAGAGTTTTTAACATAGAGAGACGGCAGAACAGATTTTATATTATTAGGATTACATCATAGAGTTTTTATATGTGAGTACATAGAAGAAAAGGACCTGCCGCCTTCCAAAGATTTACTATGTTCATAGAGAGTGTATATGTATGTATTTTATTACACGAAGGGGTTTATTTTGTAGGTGCGTACATATTTAGACAGAATTATTTCATTCATTTGAACGATTATAATATCGTATGTAATGTTAATATTGAAACGTTATTTATACAATGAGATGCGTACATAAATACGTATAAAGGACATGTTACTTGCGATCAAAACGAATATCCTGCGGTAGGATAAAGAGATGCGTGTGGAAAGTCATGCAGTGTTGTAAGATTAAGGGTGACTAAACACAGACCTTGAAATCAGGAAGGGAAAACTAGATAGAGATCTGTAGGGTTCACTGACATATCTATTGGATGTTGCAATCTTTGACTAATAGCAATTAGTAGCGAACAAGGATCTAAGTATAGAGGGAACAAAGCGCTAAGTCCATTTTCAATTCCGTATAACAAAATGACCCCCTTAATGTCACAAAGCGACAGGGGAATATCCAAAACATCTGACAACAATGTGGCACTTATTTAATCAGTACTCAAAAAGTTAATAAATATAAATAGAAAGCAAGACGTGCAATTTTAAAATGTAGGTTGTAGATACTTCCCTCCATGTTTAGGAAAAGTCCTGACTTTCTGGAGGGAAACAAGTGACTCAAACTAGTCATTTATTTGTATTTTATTGAATACCTACCTCTCAAAGTATACCTCTATTCAGTGGCGGACTGAGCCAAAAAGGCCTGAGGAAGGTATGGCCTAAAAGGGCCTAAACCTACATCTCGAGGGGCTCAATGAGGAGGGGGAGTCCTATTTTGTTTCTCAGAAGGGTCTACTTGTAACTAGAGTGGTATTAATGATTATAGCAAGCTCAATTTTATTTATTTAACTTTCATTTCATATTTAATAAAATTAAAACAAATGATATTATTTTATTTAAATAAATTAAAATAAACGTAAGTAAATAAAATAAATAGGTAAGAATAAAATAACATTAATGTAGTAATAGGAGGGGGGGGGTAGTAACTACCAGGCAAATAGACTACGTTGTTGGGCCCTTTTTGCCAGCTCCCAAGGTAGTGTTCTACCTTCATTTCAGTTCGTTTCATCCTCAGCGGTCCCCAATACAGCACCGACCACGCTCAATGCTGCTTACTTTTATGATCCAACAAAAATCATAGATATACTTGTCATATTGAAATGAAAACGTGGTGTTATTATTTATTACGTAATGGCATACACTTGTACCGGATGTCAACTCAATTAGATTATTTGACGATTTTTTACAATGTTTTAAAAGACAAACACAAGTCATTTGATAGAATTTGAACTAATGCTGATAAAAAGATGAAACTTAGCACATATATTAGTCTTATACATGCCTACATGCGTATTAAATCTCAATCTGATCGCATAATTTTTCCGCGTTATATGACTTTTCGATATCTGCCTTCGTAGCCGTGGTCGTATAGTACTGGACTTCGGCACGGGAGGTCCGGGGTTCACAGCCCGGGCTATGCTCTCAGTTTTTATGAAAAGAATTTGATGTAAAAAGATTTCGCCAACTTTAGCTTTACTTTGAGCATAGTAGATGTGACCCACCCAAGGTGGTTCCCGCAGGGCGAACACCCTGAAGGTCCGAAAGGCCCTAAAACGGGCATTATTATTATTATTATATATATGACTTTTCGAATTTTTTTGATGAGTCATTATTGCGGTTTAATGACGTCATAATTTTTTAAAAAAATTTTTTTTTTTTGTAATTGAGCACTTTATTGGACCGTTTTTAGGATGAGAAGCCAATCATTATTGTTATAGGAGGTTATTTAGTACTTTTCACCTCCCGAGGACAATAATGAATGTAAAAAAACTCCTAGGACGTAAATGTAATGCATACATTGCCGCCATTACTGAAATGTAGCGTGTTCATAAAACAATCTGTGTAAAACCTTCATGAGATTTCTTTAAAAACGATCATTTTGTTCATAGAGAAGAGATTAAAATGATTTTGTTTCTGTTTTTGTTCGTAGACTATTTTTTTTAAAGGTGTTCTAACTAATTGACAATTTTTGTGTGTTTATTTGTAAAGCTTTTACATTTTTGAGTAAAAGTGTGAAGCTATGGATGAATTCAATGACGACGATAATATGGAGTTAATTGGACGTTTTTTTTCAATTAAGCATATAGCGCAGTTTATTTAATAAGTGCTACCTCAAAAAAAAGTGTATGCCTTCCGGCTGAGAATGTCTTTATGTCTTGGCAATTTTTCCCGACTCGCTTCGCTCGTCGGTAAATCTAATTGCCGTGACATAAAGACACACTTCTTAGCCTTATGGCATAAATAACTATTTTCCGAATAGTACACTATAGCGGTTGACTAATTTTGTATGAAGTTTCAACTCTCCAGCATTAATACACTGGGTGCTATAACAGACACACACAATACAGACAGACAACTTTGCAAACCACTCAGGAGGCCTTAAAAACACCTGAAACGGATAATTCCGGTGACATCCCATTTTCGGATCTTTTTGCATACTTTTCCAGTATACCTACGGTATTGATGAGGGAAAGTAAAAATAGTATAAACTGTGCGTAAAACTATAGTATGAAAAGGTAGCAGCTACTAAGCAACCAAGGATTTTCAATTGACCTCAAATCGTACTTTTAAATTCGTAGTAAAATTTGACACTACTAACTATATTCTTTTTAAAAAGCGAGAAATTGCAGTCACAATGTGTTTCGAAATCTTTACAATAATTCACCAGGAAAATCATCAGATAAGTTCCATGATGACGGCAATAATTGGAAATGGCAAAAACATTTAAATAAACAGACGAAATAGGCCGATATCATTGTCCAACAAGAGAAGATGAAACATATGTTAGTTGCCATCTGTGGTGTTACATCCAGATAAAACACGTGACACGTGCGTCCTGCCTGCACGGGGTAATTACTGCAAGGTGGGCTCTTTACCCCTATATGCCAGCTCCGCGATTATAGAATTAGATCTATATCCCACTAAGTCGCATCTGGTCTTTCACCTGCCCTAGATCAGCTCCTGGCCCTTGGCCCTATAATTAAAATTAAGCATGACAGCAACAGCAATATATATATATATATATATATATATATATATATATATATATATATATATATATATATATATATATCTTCGTTTTATATTTTTTAAACTTTTTTAAAAATTTTGCATGGGTCTCCTGGCCCATAGTAGATGAAGACTGTGATTATTTTGTAAGTAAAATGTTTTATTTATTTATATAGAAATATTTATATTTTTAAGTTCTCTTATTTCTTGGTTTATTTTTGTTATTGCTCGTTCTTATTTAATTTATCTATTTTCATTTAACATTATCTAAATAGATTGATGTTTTCTATTATTGTAAAGGGCCCTGATGAAGAATTTGTAGTAAAATTCGACACGTTGGCTGGAAATAAATATATAGTTTTCATGTAAAGCTGTGTTTTTATTCATAACCTTATCCCGAGATTGGTGGAGAGGCGTATATATATATATATATATATATATATATATATATATATATATAATATATATATATATATATATTATAATATATTTATTATTTATTTATATATATCACAGCAATAGATTTTATATATAGCAGAGCAATAGTAGCAATAAGCAGGGTTTTCCAAACTTTTTTATTTGGGCACCCCTGAAGCTAGAGGGATGTAAAAACAAGTAAAAATGCTAGTTTCTTACCCTCTCTCATGTATTTATATTTTTGGATCGATTATTGAGTACAATTAAATTAGCATGTTATTTAGTGACACTTATTTAGAAATAACTTATTGTTATTAGGAACAACAGTTAAATAAAGACTAAAACGAAATCGATAATCTATTGGCGGCGAGTTTGACTTGAAGATAATCAATTTAACATTATTAGCGAAACGACAAAGAAAAATTGAGCTGATGAGATTGGGGTCTTAAAAGAATGGGGGAAATGATTTTTGTTGAAAGAGGGAGGAAAAAATAAATAAATAAACTTTTGTGGTTTATATGTATACACACACATACACACACACACAACACACACACACACACACACACACACACACACACATATATATATATATATATATATATATATATATATATATATATATATATATATTATATATATATATATATATATATATAATATATATATATAAATCCCCGTGAAAGCTGGTTCTTGTCTGATTTCTAATCAAAAGGGACAAAACCATATTTCTTACCCCAGTACGTTTTCTTCGTAAATATCCTTCGGTAAAGTTCGCTAAACCATTAGCTTTGATCAGTATGTTAAATTTTATATCTTTTCTAACTTTAGTCAAGAGTTATTTTTTGAAGGTATTTTGCGGCATCTATTAATATTTAAAATTAGCGAATTTTTGCCTTAGGGAATTCCCTGAAACAAATGGTAGGACAAAAATTGACCCTCTTTATTTTATTTTAATTGTTAAAAAATAAAATTTGGCAATTAAAAGTATTATATAAAACAAGCGGGCTTTTGGCGGGCTTCGTTCTCTTCGCTGGCCCTGAAATGTTTAGGGTCCATTATCCACTAAGAAAAAAATTAACAATTTGAACAAAAAATACCTTTAGGGGTCTTCAGCAGGAGTCTTTAGTCGAGTTTTACAGCAATACCTTGAAGAGAATGCCAGTAATCAGCTCAACGGTTTAAGGTAGATATCCGTTTGGACGGTATTTTTAATTGTAAAAAGTTTATGTTAATATTTACTTATTACTAAGTAGCAGGTGCCTCCACAGTTGTACATATGTGCTTAAACTAAGCATGGGGATATGGGCTTAACATTGACGACAGAAGGTCTATCATCTGTCCCAAGTATGTTTTGAGAGAAATTAAATATTTAAGTCACTTTTTAGCTATCGTAAGTAACACATGTTTCAAGTACTGGACTTTTTTAAGGGTTGAATTTTATTTGAAACTTAACGCTTAATTGGGATCGTACTTCCTCGAAGTGAAAAAACCCCACTCGATTGTGTTTACCCAGTGAGTTTGTGACGTCATTAATACTAGTTTTTAGATAGTATCGATATTTTTTTCAAAAATCACGACTGCATTTTTTATTATAATCGTAGTTTTTACTTTTCCTCATTTATACCGTAGGTATATAGGAAAAGTATTGTGTTTGTAATAAAATCCAAAACCGGGATGAAATCGGAATAATCCGTTTCAGGTGTTTTAAAGTCCTCCTGAGTGGTTTTCACAAAGTTGTCTGTCTGTATGTGTGTGTGGTTGTTATCATCCTAGTTCCTAGTGTATTCATGCTATAGAGTTGAAGCTTCATACAAAAATCAGTCTAGCGCTGTAGTTGTGCTAATCGGAAAATATTTTTTTTTATGTCATTAACCCGCAATAATGACTCAGTGAAAATTTCGAAAAATCATAAAACGCGGAGAAATTATGCGATATGATTGAAATTTAGCAGGCATGTGACTGTGTATAAGTCTAATATATATGTGGCAAGTTTTATCTCATTACCAGCATTAGTTTAATTTTTATCGAGGGATTTGTGCACGTTGTTTAAAAAATTGTAAAAAGTCAGAAAATTATCTAATTGATTTGAAATTTGGTACAAATGTATAAATAAAGACGTAATAAATAAGGACACTAAGTTCCGATTCAATACCACAAGTATATCCATCATGTCTGTTGGATCATAAAAATTAAGCAGTATTGTCAGTGCTGTATTGGTGACCGCTGAGAATGAAACGGATGCATGTTCTATGTGAGGACGAGCGAAGAGAGTCCTAATACATGCTGCAGTATATAATTTTGGTGTATTGTATATTCTGAGGACGAGCGATGCGTGTCCGAAGTAGGGAGGATAAGCGTAGCGAATCCGATGTGATGAGGAAAAGTTCTGAAGTACTCCGTAAATGATGTTCAAGAAAATTTATTTTCCGGGTAGCAAAACTATACCTGAGGGTATTTTTTGTGGCAAGTTTGAACTCTTTGGCAAAAACAAAGTGGAAGCCACGAGGATAGCTGACACACGTACAGACAGACAACAAGGTAAAACCATTGTGCAAGTTTTTCAACCAAACACGGATACAATATAAACTGTATTATATTATATCTGGTGCGCATGTCGGGCGAATTTCCTTTCGTATGCGTGTTTCAGTGCTTAATAACAATCCTGGTAGGGACGATCATTTTTTTATATTTTTTTACATGAAGTAAGTTTATTACTACTAAATAATTCTGGCGCGGTGGTCCAATGTCGGGCAAATTTAATTTAGAATGCGTGTTTCCGTGCTTAAAACCCCATTCTGGTTCATGCTTTAGAACCAGTTAGTTGTTTCCGTGCTAAACAACCCATTTCTTGCTTATACAAGAACCATGCCCATTGCGTGGTTCCGGTTCATGCTTTAGAACCTAAGCAGTTACTCAATTGTCAAGGACTGCTCGTAACTCATTTTGTCTGTATTTTTCAAAGACGGATTTGTGTCGTGGTCCGAGGTTCGAATTCCGCCATGACGCCTATCCAAACATTTTCATGAAGAGTTAATTTTTCTCAAAAATAAAATTGTTTTGGTCAATTTCACTTACAAGCAACTGGCAGGGACTGCTGTGTTATAATAAGGCGTGTGAATATCATATTATTACGCTATAATACGGATACGATGAAGCTACTACTCAGGCAGGTGTCGATCTCGATACGTCTTCAAGGTCAAAATCATTTCCATCATAAGAGATTTTCTCGTTTTCCTATGGGAACTATCTCACGAGTTCTCTGGGAAACATCACACGGGAAAATTCACCTTCAATCAGACTCCATTGAGGAAATGTATTCTGAATCAACAGGTGTATAGTGTACTGTTTTCACAGATATACTTAAACCAAGTGAAAATTTTATATGTGCCGGAATTCTAAAAAAAACTTATTTCAGTCGATCGACTCTCGAGAGTTGAAAGTGACCTATATCGACTTAAATAATCCAAATGATAGATAATAATAATTTTAAAATGTTAAATTAGATCATACCAAAATATAGGCTGTTATGGGAAAACATTATATATATATATATATATATATATATATATATAATATATATACACACACACACACACACACACACACACATATATATATATAATATTATATATATATATATATATATATATTATATATATATATATATATATATATATATATATATATATATAATATATATAATAAATTATACCAATATTATGGAATGGCGACGACTTTGAATCGAGCTCTCATACGTATCACAGCATTTTTTTTTTGTTAAAACAATAGTATTTATATGATAACGATAGCAACGCCCTATAGATGGAGCTAAAGTCGCCGCTGTTTGAAGAACTTACTAGCGATCTTTACAGTTTTAATGATGTTACAAAGCGTTCGTTTATGTAACTATGAAAGATCTTACTAGTGTTTGCTTAACTTTAACGATTTTACCAACGTTTAACTAAACAAATATTTTTAGCGATCGTTAAATTTTTAAAGTCGGTACAAGAGTTTGTTTAACTATTAAAGATTCGCTTAACTTAAACATTTGTTACTACATAGAGTTCGTTTTAATTCCAACAGCAAGGCCTAGAAAATGTGACTCATTTTGCACCAATTCAAACCCAGTTATTCTGAAAATGTACCTTAAATTATTAAGGAAAAGTATATTCAGAGTGGAGCCCTTCATATGAATGCGCTCGCTCAAAAAATTAGAAAATCGTACAAATTCCAGTTTCCTTGCAATAAGTAGTTCCCTGTAGGTCCTGTGCAAAACATGAAGATAACGTTTTTTAAAACTGATAAAATTTCCTATAAAACGAGTGTTTTTTCGTCAAAATCGGATAAATGTATGTAAAGTCATGACATTTGTTACTTGGCCAAAAAATGCACAAAAGGCAGTATTTCTCCAAGAAATTTGCTGAATGCATGAGAATAACTTTATTATAAAGTTTCCTATAAAACGAGTGTTTTTCTTCAAAATTGGAACTACAACTAATGTTATGATATTAGTTAAATGTCCAAAAAGCCGATACGTTTTTAATGAAATTCGCTGACTTTGCATAAATTAACCGTTTTTTGGTGTTTTTGAAAGAGCCGTAACTTTGGTTGTAGTTATCCAATTTTGATGATTAAATTCTTGTTACATAGAAAATTTTATCAGCTTTAAAAAATGTTCTTTTCATGTTTTGCACACGACATACAGGGAACCACTTATTTCAAGAAAACTGAAATTTGTGCGATTTTAAAAAATGTTAAGCATGGTCAATTATATGAAGGGCTCCACTCTGGATAGGCAGACTATGCTTTTCCTTCATAATTTAAGGTATATTTTCAGAAAAATTTAACATTAAATATCCCGGGTTTTAGACTATTTAATATTGTGCAGTCTGGTTATTATAATTTTATTAGTTTTTTTAGTTTGGTCTTTATAATTTTTATTACTTACTTGTGTTCGATTTATTAGGATATCGATACTACATTTATCTGCTGTGAAATTTATATTTAGTAGCTTAGACAAGGGACAGCTGAAGTAGAGCTGGTGTGTATCTGACAGCTATTATTAGGTCTGGTGTCCAGCTGATGGTGCCTCAAAGCTGATATCCCACGTGTCCAGGTGATGGTGCCTCACAACTGATATCCAACGTGTCCAGGTGATGGTGCCTCACAGCTGATATCCCACGAGTCCAGGTGATGGTGCCTCACAGCTGATATCCCATGTGTTCAGGTGATGGTGCCTCACAGCTGATATCCACGTGTCCAGGTGATGGTGCCTCACAGCTGATATCCACGTGTCCAGGTGATGGTGCCTCACAGCTGATATCCCACGTGTCCAGGTCCAGCTGATGAGGTGACCTCACATCTGATATCCACGTGTTCCCAGCCTAAACACTTTTGTTTTTTGAACAAATAAAAAAAGGATCAAATTAATGGATTTTAAACTTAGCATCCAATTGAGTACATTACACAATATTTGTTTCAATTATTCAGTTATCGTTGTGGACATCTTGAGAACATTGACGGCCTCATGAAATTAATAAAAGAAATTACATACGTTATGTTACGTATGTTTCACTTATTAGTATTTTTATTAAAACTAAGTTCATTCAAGACATTAAGTAATCATCAGAGACTCGTCGTGCTTGTAGAGACTAGAACTTATCAACTTATATAACTTTTATTAAAATAAAATTATAAATAAAAAAATATAAATAAAATAATATTAAATAAAATAAATAATTAAATAAAATAAATATTAATATAAATAAATATAAAAAAATAAGAATAAAATATAATAAATAAATAAATATAAATAATATATTAAATAATAAATATTAAATAAAAATAAAATAATAAATAAAATATATATAAATATATAAAAAATAAATATAAATAAATAAATATTAAATAAATTATTAAATAAATATAAATAAATAAATAAAAATAATAATAAAATAAATATAAAATATAGTAAATAAAATAGATAACTATAATATAACATATTAGTGTCTGAACAATAAATTACATTTTTTTTTATTAGATAAATAAGTAAAAAAAAGTAACTGCTATTTTTCCTGGTGTGTTAAAACACCTTTAGCCGGACTCCATGGCCTGGATCACAGGCCGTCAGGACCTAGCTGTGAGTCTTCATCTGCATAAGTCCTATTGCTTATGATAATATTTATACATACATACATCCATTTATACACACATACATACACACATATACATACATATATTTAAATTGTATTTCTGATTAACTTTATTTAATGTTTTTTTACAATTCGTAGTTGAAATTCTCTATTAAAAAGCCTGTATTTTCTTATAACGCCTGCTAATGATGGCGTTAAGCCAAAACCGGTCCAGGGATATTCATATCCAACAGCAAGCATCGACTGTTGCTGAGTCTTCAATTTTATTTATTACTTTTGTTTTAGTTATAATTTCGAAGATTAACACAATGAATAATTAAAACAAAATTCAAGTTTGTATCATTAAGAGAGTCTACTTTAATCGAGTGATTAAAGATGGAATCCTATAAAACAGCTTTAGTTAAGTGTACACAAACAGCTTTAGTTAGATGTACATAAACGCCTTTAGTTAGGTGTAAATAAACAGCTTTAGTTAGGTGTGTGCACATACAGTTTTAGTTATGTGTACACAAATAGCTTGGAAACTGTCCGGCTTGTTCCCAAAATAACTTAATCCTTACATATCATGCGCATTGTATGTGCTTGAAATTTGTGATAATGTTCAATTATGCACATTTTAATGTGCATGCTAAAAAATCGAATTTACTTCTTTATTAACATAACTAAATATTATGAACGCCTTCTACAAGGCAATTTTAGCTTAGGCTGACATAGGCACGCGCAAAGTTTTTTTTTGTGAGAGCATCTTGAGAAATATAAATTTAAAAGTGAAAAAAAATTGTAAAATTTTACGAGATTAAGAAAAAGTTTCATTAAAAGTAATTTTTGTTTTACAGAAGCTTAAAGCCCTGAAAACCTGACAATAGTCATCAGACAACCTTACAGTAGCCATCAGACGTATCCAAAGTATTTTTGTTGCCTTTGTCAAATATTAATTCCTGTCTCTAAAATAAATAGCTGAAGATTAACAAAATTTCTGCCCCAGCGATCCTCCGCCGAGCAAATATGCTCTTGTGAGCAAAGCACGTCTCGAAGTACCCTGAACCTGATTTTTATAATTACCTAATATCGTATTTGTATCTTAAAAAGTCTGTAGTGCTCTTACTGATGCATATATTCATACAGTACCATTCTCAACCACACAATATCATTGAAGGCAACCACAAAGTACCATTGTACCCAACCAGATAACATAGTATTATTGTACTCATATAAAGTACCCCCATGTATTATAACCCTAAAGGACCGGTTCCATCAAGGCCATTCAATGTCGCAATGGACCTTTAAGGGATAATCTGCAGGTAACAACTAAACTTATCAAACTGTCTGTGTTAGTAAATTTAAAGAATAAAAAATTAGGAAATACAAGAATCATATCAAGATTGAAATATTTGAATACTACTCTATGAAAATAAAACTATTTCAGTACTGAACCTGCATAAAGATAAAAAGCATGGAGGTATTGAACGTAGAGACGACAATAACTAGTTTAAACCATCGTCATTAGGATCAGAGGAATATAAAACAAATCCTGTTAGGACTAATTTAAGTCAAAGATTTCATCAATATTTTTACATACACACACACACAGATATATTATTATATATATATATATATATATATATATATATATATATATAGCCGTTTATGGCCTATCGGCCCTTCAGGGTAATCGCCCAGGAACCACCTCGGGTGGGTCACATCTCTATGCTCTAGTTGCATATCTAGAGCTATGTACTATGCAGTACCAGTACTATGTACTATGCACATCTGTAAAGCTAAAGTAGGCGAAATCTTTTTACATCAAATTCTACTCATAAAAACTGGGAGCATAGGCCGGTCCGGGTGAACCCCGGACCTCCGGTGCCGAAGTCCATTACTATACGACTGCGGCTACGGAGGCAGATTATATAATTATATATTATATATATATATATATATATATAATATATATATATATATAAATATATATATATATATATATATATATATTGATATAATTTGAACAGAGAGTTCCTCACTCATCCATGACCCCAATGTTGTACGCTCATTTTTTTTTGAAAATTTGCTAAAACGAATGAGCAGATCAAGTAACCCAGGTGGCTTAAAAGCCCTTTTCATGTTCAGCTGATTTACAGCTGCTAGATTTTATTTACCTCTATTATCTTGTGGTTAAACTTCTAGTGGGTAAATCAGCTGATCTGTTCCCTGGTATAACGGTTTTATCCCAAATTTATGGTGTAATATAGTATAGTTAGTACGTACTCCTCACGTAGGTATAATAAGATATCCTGTAAAAGACACGTGGGCACACGTGTACGCCCAGCTGTAACGTCTTTCCCTTGGAATAATACAAAGGTGTCACTCAGTCCTACCATACCAGTGTAATTAGTTATTTTTATCAAAATACTAGTTTTCTATAAGTTCTTAATTTAGTTATTCTTTATACTTTATATAATATATTTATCTACGATTGATACGTTGCATTGCCATTACAGGTCTGCACACTGAACAAGGCCTAATTACGGCCGAAAGCTCAAATTTGTGTTTTTATTTTATCCGACCATTACCTCGTAAATAAATTTTGTTTATATATATATATATATATATAATATATATATATATAATATATATATAATATATATATATAATATATATATATATATATATATATATATATATATATATATATATATATATATATATATATATATATATATATATATATATATATATATGTGTGTGTGTGTGTGTGAGGGATATATATTTCCACTAGCTTAGATTATGACGTCATAGGAAGATATGGAAAAACAACCTTCTAGTTTCATAATCATTGAACTTACCCTACTGATAAGCCTATAAGTCAACCCCGAAACATGAACTTTATATTTAGACACCCGTTACCAAATACACCATTTGAATTTTAAAATAATTATGCATGTCAATCTATAAGTCTTTTTATAATTAAATATACGTAAAGTAAATATTTTAAATTTAATATAAAAATAGGAATAAAGTCAAAACTATAAACAAATATATTTGTACTTGTAAAGTGACTTTGCTACTAAGTGATGTATATAATGGATTGAATATTTTGAACTACAGTATAATGTGCTGGACCGTAGAGAAGTGGTTTTACCATAGTTAATATCAAAATGCACCCTTTGTGTTATGTTCGCGTAATCAAAGAGGGTGAGCTCCATCACTTGAGGCAACCTTAAAAATTAAAGTTGAATCCATTAATTAATATGTCATTCAATATTGTTTGAAGTAATTATAAATGTCAATTTTTTGATGTAATTAATAGTCTTAATTGGAATAAGAGTTCATTTTATTTAAGATGTTCATGTGTGATTGTTTTGATTGATTTAATGTGTTTTTTTTTGTTAGGTTGGTACTTGAGGAACGAGTAAAGCCGAGGGTGATTGTCTGATTGTCATTTATTGTTCGAGATAAAAGGGAGGGATTGTGTCGTCAAATAAATGTCAAAACAAGTGTAACATCTTTATCCCTAATAAGCACTGAAATATTCATTTGTAAGAAGACTCGGTATAAAAGATGCATTTGCATTTTTCCGCAGTTAATAAAAACTTACTTTACCTCGTCTACACGATGTGTTGAACACTGGGTTGAACTCCAGGTTGAATCAAGGATCTTGAATAAAGGGGATGACGCATTAAGGAACATTTCTGACCCCATGGAAGTTGTATGAGATAGAGAAATAGGAGCAAACTTACCTTACCCTTGGTTATAATGAAAAAAAGCGCCAAACGCAGGTTATGTAGCAAGGTTGTCGAGTTTGCTTCTCAACTTTCTTCTGTGCTTCTCGTGATTGTTACATTTGTGGTGTTGTTAAGTCATTTGTGCTTATTTAATTTTAAATTTTGGAATATACTTTGCCTCTTCAGTGAGTGATAATTTAAGCGTGTTTTGTTATAACCTTCTCAAGCAATAAACAATGAAAACCATTGTGACGTAAGTTTGCCTCTAAATTTTAAGACCTGCGCTGTTTTAAGAATTGTAAGCATGCGCAGTTTGTACCAAGCATGTGCAGTTGGTTTTTGACGTGTGTTTCGTGTTGAATTCTCTCTATTTTTCGGTTTTCGAGGGGGTCACTTGTTTCTTGTTTGTATGGCAAATTGACATAGTGCGTCATCCCCTTTATTCAAGATCCTTGGGTTGAATACTCGACACCGATTTCACTTCGCGTAGACGAGGTTTTAACCCGGTTTTGAACACCGATATCGACACCGTTAATTTGTCGGGAAGTCCACAAATCTCTTGTTCATAGCAGGTTAAATTATGCTATTATTCGTTATTAAGGTAAAACGTAGGTGGAGTGTATAATAATAATCAATACGAAAAAGCCTCTCCACACAGTTAATTTAATAAAATTCAAAACCGGCTTTCGACCTAAACGGTCATCATCAGTGCTGGAGAGAAGAATATATATATTGAGTTAAGATATATTGAGTTAAGATATATTGAGTTAAGATATATTGAGTTAAGATATATTGAGTCTCAGTCATAATATCATAGACTCACCTACATCTATCTAATCTGCTCTTCGGCACAATGATGACCGTTTAGGTAGAAAGCCAGTTTTGAATTTTATTAAATTAACTTTGTGGAAAGGCTTTTTCGTATTGGTCATTATGCTATTATTGCCTGGGGACACGTCAATTTAGATGCATTGCGTATTTATCAAAAGAAGATAATTAGAAGAATATCGGGAGCAAAACCTGTCACAATGTTAATCTTCTTTTTTAGAAGCAATATAATTGTGCGAGAGACACCTAAGAAACGTAACAAGCAAAAAGCAATGCTACATTTGGCAACTGTTCCATCATTCGACATTCGTCATCATTGATGGCTCGACATAATGTCATGTCCCACTCTGTTTCGTTACGTCTAACTCATCAGGGCGCCGACAGAGCCTGAACTCACTCTGACCTTCAATTAATTCCGAAGAATATAATGTGAAGTATTTACCAGAGACGAGCGGTGCTCTCTTACCGCCATCATGCATGACAAGCAATACACATATCATTTGATACTACCGTGTTTTGCAAAACATGAATAGTTGACACAATATATCTGTATATATATATATATATATATATATATATATATATATATATATATATATATATATATATATATATATATAATATATATATATATATAATATATATATACAGACACAATACTTTTCCTATTTACGCCTATATACGGTATAAACGAGAAGAAGTAAAATAATGACATATGAGATGTCAACTCTCTCTACCATTAAATTGCTACCTCCTCGATAAATAAGGTACAAAGAATTTTCGTAGTTTTGGATTTCAAATTAGAAAAACTAAGGGAGAGGAGTAAGCTACAAGATCTTAAGATTAGTTTTCCTTGAAGTAAAGGTTGGATTTCCTCAGGGTGCTGTATCGTTCCCCTTACTCTTCCCGCCATCTGTCGCATTTCCCTCCCTACTGGTATTTTCATTCATTTACCCGCACAAGGCAATGAATAAATAGCTTAAAGGCAACTTTAAGCCGCTGCCTTGTGTCGCAATTTCCCAATAAGTTGAAATTGCTAGCGTTGCTTTTTTGGAACTTTATTGATTCAGAGGGATAAATATTTATTATTATATCACTAAAGAGCTCCATAGTTAATTTAAAAATTGCATGTATGGAATTATGGTTGAATCTGATGAGTAAACAAGACATAGTTTGAATATGCGGTGAAAGCGCTTATGGTTATGTCATTATGTAATATAGTAGCTAAGCGTATACAACTTATACTATACTCCTTGGTAGCAAATTATACAAGATGACAATGCGTAAGTCGTGTAGCTATAGCAATTTAACATAAGTTTACATAGCATTGGCATAGTCAAAGGAACCCAAGGCAGTCTGTGTTCTTTGTTTTAATGTTATGGGATGAAAAAAATACTTCAAAATGGCCTAGCTAGTTTAGGGATTATTATGCTGAGTTGTGAATTATTTGCATAATAATGTGCATTTTGGGGCGGCAGGCAGATTTTGCAAAACGATAGAAATGTTTATAAAGCCTGAGGTAATTCAAACATAACCTTATGTAACCAGCTGTTGGATAATAATATCTTTAGACCTGTTTCGGCTTAGAATAATACTATATATAGAAGGAGCACTACAGATAACACGAAAGCCGGTTCACTGGTGCACTTAAGTATTGCTGCCACCCTAACAATATACAACTTTCTAAAAAAAAGTTGGCAATACTTCCGGTTACTGAATTATTATGTTCTATTATTAATTAATGATTGATATTGATTATTCATAAAATACTAATATAAATATCGGCGCATTACAATATTTTAAGCATTTTAAATTTTAGTTTAACGTATTTATTAAAATTATACATAAAAAGTAGTCCTCGTCAACTAAATGTAGATTCTTGTATTCCGCCACCCTTTTGCCATCTAAGACCAGTTTTATTAAATACTCAGCAGGTGTTTTAAGTTATTATATTTGTTCTTTACTATCTTTCTTCATTAATAGATATTTATGACACATATTTAAAATAATGTTTTGTTGTCAGATTGGCAGCATTACTTAGGTGCACCAGTCAACCAGCTTTCGCGTTATCAGTGGAATTATATTGTGTTTACAGTCCTGTGCTCCTTCTATATATATATATATATATATATATATATATATATATATATATATATATATATATATACATATATATATATATTATATATATATATATATATATATATATATATATATATATATACATACACTTAGAATAATACTATATATATAGTATTATTCTAAGTGTTTCAGCTACGGTACCTGACGATGATGGTAACATACCATCGGCAGCAGGTGAGGCAATATTCGAGCTCTCAACTGATAAGGCATATCTGCGAATAACTTCTACTCTCAATGAGCCTCATTTTAAAATACTTTATACAATTTTATAATTCAATTGATTAAAAGAAGCCTAGAAATTTGGCTCTTTTCCACCAGCCTTCTGAAGATGAACCATCCTAAGATGTCTTGAGCACGAGAGTTGCCACGCATAGTGATAATGGTTTAAATCTGAATCCAGTCCATATTTATATCCAGCTGATTCTTAGATTGTTTCTTTAACTAGTGGAAAATATAACCTGTTTAATATTAAATATAATACTAGAGGCAGTGGCGTAGCCAGGATTTAATTTCGGGAGGGGCTGAATATATATATATATATATATATATATATATATATATATATATATATATATATATATATATATATATATATATATATATTGTATATTGTGCAATGTTTTCAAATTATTTTTATATCTTTTAATGTCATGGTATTTTTTTTATATATTATGATATTAATATTATAAGTTCATTGTTAAAACATATATGTTATGTAATTTATTATTTTTATATATTTTTTATAGGTTTTATTTTTTTCACACATTTATTGCGGGTTTAGATTATGTAAAAATTTCGTGGGGGGCTGAAGCCCCCTCAGCCCCCCTCCCCCTGGCTACGCCACTGACTAGAGGCATGATTCATTTAAATCATTTGCTATTAGAATGTTTCGATCGCAAACTCTAATATCGAATTATTTTATGCATAAACTAACCCGTATGTAATCTAAAAAAATATAGAATTTCTACCGAAATCTGATTAACGTCAAGCTAACTTGTTAGACGATCCTACTTGAATGTAAAACGTTCCGTTCCATAAAAGAATCATTGCTAACGCAAACAGCGTATCTAACTCTGTGCACACTTCTCCTATAAAATCCACCGACACAATGTTACCAATCTAACTTAATGATTCACCCTACAGGGCTGCCATTCTAGTGCCAATCTATCTTCATTTGAAGATAGAAAAGCTTTTGATGAAGAAAAGCTTTTAACCGAGGGTTGGTAAACGTGGAAGGGGTGGGCTTGCAATCACTGCCATGATATTTAGACTTACATCTGGTCATAAGGTTTCTTTAATTTCATTACGGTCTTCACTGTTTATGTAATGATTCTGCCATCTCGATCAGTCCAACCCCAGTAAAGGCGGTCACTTGTACAGAGATATATGGACATAGAGATAAAAAAGTTAGTATCGAATCATCGTCGGAACTGAAGCAGTCCTAAGAGGACTAATTGTAACCCAACACGGGGGCAATCACGTAGGGATGGCAGTATTTAACTAACCTGACCTAAGAGGACTAGCAGGTCCTCATTCGCGATTCAAAGAGATAGTTGTAAGGTTGGCAATACCAATGGCGGGAAAACGAAAGGGTGATCAAAAAATTTTTTATCATAGAATTAGCATGGGAGCCGATAAAAATTCTTCTTTTATTTATTGTTTGTTTGTTAATTTGTGATAAATGGGATGAAAATTATTAGAACGACCATCGGTGCTAAAAAAAATGGTCAATATTTCATAGATAAATACTTCGATAATTCCAGGATTTTAAATATAGAATCAGGCTCTTATCACTACAGACTTTGATTCGTCCAATTTAACCCAGAAATAATAAAACCTAAACGGATAATTTAAACAAACATTTTACAAAAAGTGAATTTATTGAGTTATTAATTATTTTAGTGCATAAATAAAAATGATTAATAAATTAAACACCATTACAGTGAAAATCGGCTTGTTATCAGTTAATTTAAATACCTGTTACAACTAATTTAAACAATTTAATGCAATTAAAAGGTAATTTTGTGTGTTTGTGTAAACTAAAATGATTTAAAGTAACATTAATTAACAATAACTTAAATAAAACACTATATTTTGATTTTCACCATCTTATCACTCAATTTAAATACTCGTGACAACCCATTAAACCCCTATTTTTCAACGAAATCGTGATTCTACTGAGTTCATACGCCCTAAAATTAATTAAATTAAAGCACTTTGATAAAAAATTTAAAGAAATAATCGTCACAAATAAGAAAAACCAAATAACTCCCATAAGGACTTTAACAACGATCACCCTTCCGTTATCAATTTCTTATCAGAGACGGTGGCGCTGCTACGGACTTAGAATGGCGAATAATGTTTCGCCTTTATAATTAGAGGAAAAAGACATTGGAACATTATTTTACTTCATTATTAGAGAATAAGGACATTGGAACAATCTTTTAAATTGTGCCCTAATATGGTTTCGTAATAAGAGGATACAATTTTCATAAATTAGAATATTTGCATTTGTAGTACAGAACTAATATTAATTATTAATTAACACATTGACATATTTTAGACATTGAATGTCATATATTACTTTAGAGAACAAGTAAATAAAAATAAATAAATCCAGCAGTATTTGCCGTATTTGAATAAGAAATTGAATATTGGATAAGAAATTGATAACGAAAGGGTGATTGTTGTTAAAGTCCTTATGGGAGTTTTTTGGTTTTTCTTATTTGTGACGATTATTTCTTTAAATTTTTTATCAAAGTGCTTTAATTTAATTAATTTTAGGGCGTATGAACTCAGTAGAATCACGATTTCGTTGAAAAATAGGGGTTTAATGGGTTGTCACGAGTATTTAAATTGAGTGATAAGATGGTGAAAATCACAATATAGTGTTTTATTTAAGTTATTGTTAATTAATGTTACTTTAAATCATTTTAGTTTACACAAACACACAAAATTACCTTTTAATTGCATTAAATTGTTTAAATTAGTTGTAACAGGTATTTAAATTAACTGATAAGAAGCCGATTTTCACTGTAATGGTGTTTAATTTATTAATCATTTTTATTTATGCACTAAAATAATTAATAACTCAATAAATTCACTTTTTGTAAAATGTTTGTTTAAATTATCCGTTTAGGTTTTATTATTTATGGGTTAAATTTGGACGAATCAAAGTCTGTAGTGATAAGAGCCTGATTCTATATTTAAAATCCTGGAATTATCGAAATATTTATCTATGAAATATTTTCAATTTTTTTAGCACCGATGGTCGTTCTAATAATTTTCATCACATTTATCACAAATTAACAAACAAACAATAAATAAAAGAAGAATTTTTATCGGCTCCCATGCTAATCCTATGATAAAAAAAATTTGATCACCCTTTCGTTTTCCCGCCATTGGTATTGCCAACCTTACAACTATCCCTTTGAATCGCGAATAGTCGTTCTATTAATTTTTAACTCATCTATCACAAATTAACTAACAATAAAGAAATAAAAGAAGAATTGTTGTCGTCTCTAATGCTAATCCTATGATAAAAAATTGGTCACCCTTTCGTTTTCCCGCCGTTGGTATTGCCAACCTTACAACTATCTCTTTGAATCGCGAATACACTAACATTATTGAAGGAAAGTCTTACAAAAATGTCACTTCCTTGTAAATAGTTCATTATCTCCAGGAAGCCACCTTTTGTCTGTTCAAGTCCCCTGTCTGAAATGTATCACCCGATATAAAGGAGACCAATACCTTATTGTGTACAAGTACCCTCAGTATTGCACGTACCCTTTGTGGTACCCTTCTTACAAGGCTTCAAGGTCGAATATAAATTTCGTAATTTACCATACAAAAGTGAGATAATAGTTATTAATAAATATTCTTTTTATACGGAATCATTTACCAATATGTTGTCCGATATTACGTAATAAGAAGAAAAAGAAGATCACAAAACACAAAAGATCTTTCAAATCAAGAGACATTGAATTAATAATAATACAAGAGCCACAGCTGCATGTTTGATTATGCTAAAGTTCCTTGTACTTCACAGAAGTAGAACATCTAAGGGTCATACCAATACACTATTGAGATTGAGTAAGATTTAAACCTAAGTAAGAACACAAGTGTAAGTTTTACTTAATTTGAAAAAAATCTTCTTGGATATTTCCAAATATTTGCCTCCTGTTACAAGGTTTTCTTCTTGGAGGCTATTTTTGTAGTACTTGAAGACAAAAATGCAAAAAATAGAGATCAATGTAACTTATGCTTTTTGTAAATTCTGTAAATAAGAAAATGTATGGGTTATTATAAATAAATAAATTTAGGGCTGTATAAATTTGCGAGAGACACCTAGGAAATGTAACAAGCAAAAAGCAATGTTACATCTGGGAACTGTTCCATCATTCGACATTTGTCATCATTGATGGCTCGACATAATGTCATGTCCCACTCTGTTTCGTTACGTCTAACTCATCAGGGCGCTGACAGAGCCTGAACTCACTCTGACCTTCAATTAAATTCCGAAGAATATAATGTGAAGTATTTACTAGAGACGAGCAGTGGTCCCTTACCGTCATCATGCGGTAAGAGAGCTCTCCCGCGCGCGAGGGAGCGAACGTAACGAAACAGAGTGGTAAATGACATGTCGAGCCATCAATTTCGAATGATGGAACAGTTCCCAGATGTAGCATAGCATTTTGCTTGTTGCATTTCCTAGGTGTCTCTCGCACAATTATATTGTGTCAACAATTCATGTTTTGCAAAACTCGGTAGTATCAAATAATTAATAAATTTGGGTTTAGCTCAAGGAAACCACTTATTACTTCCAGTATTTAACTCTATGCCTATAGGAGCGAGAACACGGACAATAAAATATGAAAAAACCTTAACAAGTTTGATCATTAGAGGACAACTTAAAAATTCATCCAAAATCTTAGTTGCTTTAATTATATAATTTAGTTTCAGAAAAAAATAAGAAGAAAAAACATACGTCACAAATGTAAAAACTAATTTGTATGTAACTTGCATTTGTAGGGAAACAAATGCGACTTCTGTCAAACTTGGAATGTAGTTCATATTTTTTCCACCAGGGAGTTAGCTAAAATTTTCCTATGGGCGCAGCCATCTTGTTTTACCCTTGTAAATGTAAACAAACGTTTACCGTACTCATCATTTTTGTTTTTATTGCATTCCTTTGTACATTTTAGTATAAAATGTTAATTATTTGTATGAGAAATACGTTTGGTCACATCCAATAGAGGTTTAAGTGCGAATCTTTAAATACTAGATTGTTTAAATTACTTTAAACCAACGGTTAATTGAACTTTTTTCGTGTGCACTTTTTAACTTAGTACATTTTTGCGAGTGATATTTGTTTTTTTATTTAAATTAATAATTATTAATATTTAATAATTGAAATTAAAGTTTTAACAACTTTAACCTACAATTGTTTAATATAATAAAGCAATCGTAATTTTAATTTATATCTAAGGCGAAACACCGTTGTCTTGTATGTTCTTCAAAAACTTAATAACAACATGTTAATCACAGGTTAGGTTAATCACCTTTACTATAGTTTCTCTTTTTCTTTAAATAAATTATTGTAACAATTATTTCACATAGAAATAAATACCAAATCATTTAATTATCACGAACATATTAAAGTACGAAAACGCGATAAAAATTAATACTCACCTAATGTTATCAGGGTTACCAATAAAACTAAGTAAAAAAAAAACGTAAATCTTAATACGCTCATACGCAGTTATTCCAATTTTACATAGAGATATATTACTAGAGGGGCCCTATTGGTTGAATTTTGAAACATCGAAAAAGTAACCTGACCACATTCGATTACCATTATCATCAAATAAACAGAACAAAAAAACTGTAAATTATATAGTAGAATGTTTAAAATACAAATCACAACACAAACAATCTGTGGAAAGCCCAAAACAATTGATTAATTATAACCTCAACTTCCTCTTGGAGGAGGTTTCAATGAGGTTACGCAGAGCCCCTGAAGCCCCACTAAAAATGTTTCAGGCCTCTCAATGTATTAAGATAGGCTATGCCCCCTATTTTAGCTATTTTTTATATTCTTGAGCTAGCTATCTTTTACATAGATTAGTATAGGAGTTTCCCTACTTGGTTTATGCATTACTTTTGTAAAAAACCTACAAAAACAGTGTTGGTCTTATTCACACATATTTTTTCTACTTTTAAGACCATAATTTAAAATGTGACCTTTTAGATTTTAAGTAATTAAGTTACGGGTGTAATCATTTAAAGCACGCAGAGTTCTACCTTGGAAGTCCCTGAAGTAATGTCAGCCACGCAAACGGCGATAACTTTGTAAAGGTCACGTGTCTCAAAGGAAACACAGTGAGTCACCTAGGAGAGTTTTCCTCTAACTTCATACCTTTAGCCGCCATCTTTTTGAAAAATGTCTGAAGCGTGAGAAAGGAAAACAGGAGAAAATAAAATATTAAACAACTCAAAGCACGAAATGTTTGTTTACTTTCGATAATTGTGTATTACGGAAAGTAAACAAAATTGCTCATAGCAATACTGTTTGTCAGTTTTAGAAACAAAAACAGGTCTTTTATGATTTCCCTCCCATCCTCAAACATTTTAATTTTAACTTTAGATTTCCAAGGAATATTAGGTGGTTCGTATTTACGGCTTTGCATAATGCAAGGCAAAATTCGATGTCTGCCGCATATTTACTTCTGTAATAGGAAGAGAAGGTATTGCGATTGGCAATTTATGCCATAAAATAAATATTTTCAGCTCCAGTTAAACCTAAAATATGAAATACAAATTTGTGTCTGTTTAACGTATGGACAAAGGCAGCATGTATGTGTGTATCGTTTAGAGAAAGCATGGATGTCTGCATTGAACGGTTAGAGACAGCATGGATGTCTGTATTGAACAGTTATAGACAGCATGGATGTCTGCATTAAACGGTAAGAGACAGCATGGATGTCGGCATTGAACAGTTAGAGACAGTATGGATGTCGGCATTGAACAGTTAGAGACAGTATGGATGTCTGCATGAACGTTAGAGACAGCATGGATGTCTGTATTGAACAGTTATAGACAGCATGGAGTCTGCATTAAACGGTAAGAGACAGCATGGATGTCGGCATTGAACAGTTAGAGACAGTTGGATTCTGCAATTGAACAGTTAGAGACAGCATGGATGTCTGCATTGAACGGTTAGAGACAGCATGGATGTCTGTATTGAACAGTTAGAGACAGCATGGATGTCTGTATTGAACGGCTAGAGACAGCATGGATATATGCAGCACTGCTTCTATCACAAGTTGTAAGAAGTATTCTGTAAATCTGCCTTTGGATGTTGTATAAAATTATGTAAATAATTAGTTACGAGGTACCTTATGATTTTTAAAACTTTTTGTTTTAACTTTCTAGTACGATTACGAGGAAATATAATGTTTACAGACACTTTCACTTATTACCAAGCTGGTTTGGTCTTATTGAGACCTAGAGGTCTTAAAAAACTAAGCTGATAAATATGGTCTTCAGATATTTGTGCCACACATCTATTTTCTTGATACAAGAAGAAGTTTTAACCTACTGAATAAATGCGTTTTGTTCATAAGTATCTATAAATAATTAATTTATTATTATTATTTCTTTTGCCTCTCCATAATAATTAATTGTAACTATTATTATCGTGCCTCGCACAAGCCTTGAGCTTATGCGACATAATTATTTTATGTATATATAATTTAATCATTGTAAACAGGTATTTAGATATAAAGACATGATTTATTAATTTATTAATTAACTATAGGTACATGGCACTTAATTAATTAATTAATGTTGTTGATAGTATTAAGTTGCAATAAATACTGCAAACTGCATCAATGTAGCAAAACCTATTCTAATGATGTGTACTATAGTCTTAGAATAATACTATATATAGAAGGAGCACTACTGATAACTCGAAAGGCGGTTCACTGGTGGACTTAAGTAATGCTGCCACCCTAACAAAATACAATTTTCTTTAAAAAAGTTGGCAATACTTCTGGTTGCTGAACTATTATGTTTTATTATTAAATAATGATTGATTATTCATAAAATACTAATATAAATATCGGTGCATTACAATATTTAAAGCATTTTAAATTGTAGTTTAACGTATTTATTAAAACTATATTAAAAGTAGTCCTCGTCAACTAAATGTAGATTCTTGCATTCCGCCACCCTTTTGCCATCTAAGACCGGTTTTATTGAGTACTTAGCAAGGTTTTTAAGTTATTATATTTGTTCTTTACGATCTTTCTTCATTAATAGATATTTATGACAAATATTTAAAATAATGTTTTGTTGTCAGGTTGGCAGCATTACTTAGTTGCACCAGTCAGCCGGCTTTCGTGTTATCAGTGGAATTACATTGTGTTTACGGTCCTGTGCTCCTTCTATATATAATATTATTCTAAGACTACAGCCATGTCGACATTCTTTCCTCACTGAGCCAAAATGTTGGCTGATTTAAAATATTCTCCATGAGTCACAGTTACAAAACCATGAGAAAACTGCTTAAAAATTCTTCTAAAACTCTAAAAAAACTTCTCCTCTTTACATCCACACCACGTGTTATTTAATCCAGTATTAGATCACGTGACCCGACACGTGTCGGACACGTTTCGGAGCACTAATGAACCGCCATTTTCTTCTTTAAGTCCCCCCAAGGGGTGCATTACTTTAATTCGAAATGTATCCCTAAATAAAATATTTCTTACAGTCAAACTTCACTTTATATATGTCAATCAATATATTAGTTTCATTTAAAATTAATGAATGCGATATTAATTTAACTATTTTCTTTCTACGAAAAATAACACTATGAACTTAATGTGATTTAAAATGTTGGATTAATTGAAACGCAATAATGCAACCTATAACAATATATTGTTAATGAAATAAACACAGGTTGGCCAACGTACGCATGTATAAAATCTTTCTTCTTTGTCAGAAATAGTTTTAACAAGGTTGATAACATTAGATCAGTAGTAGGCCGGTGGAGCGCTGCTATAACGTCGGTGGGTTATTAGAAACTAATGGATTAGAATTGTAGGATCGAATTAAATCCACTTTAGTTCTATTGTATTTTTCCCCATATTTTTAACATGAGGAATGCTATGGTGATCAAAAGAATTTTTAAAACGTTTCGTAATAATAATGATCATGAATTTTGTGTCAGTACGAGTACGAGCTGCTGTGTATATGTCTTAAAGTAAGAAAAGGGTCAAGGAAACGGTGTTGTCAAACTAATTTTTCTCTACAAATCCACACTTTTCCGTCCGAAGTTTTAGCAAATTTAGTTTCGAAAAAAAATAGCTAATGGGATAGGAGTCAAGGCAGTAGTCGGATTCGGGATTGGGCAAAAACCCGTTTCTGAGGTCCCTAACCACGAAAAAATACGTTTCGCGATACTTTCAAAAATTGGTAAAAATTAAGATTAAATTTTTCCTCGGGCAAATCGTCTTTATTTATGATTTTTGAAGCGATAAATCTAATAAAACCGGTTTAGACTCCATACGACCATTGATTTAGCCCTCCAAAAATTTGTAACCTCAAATTTTAAAATTTACTGAATGGTTTTAAAATGTCGGCTAACTCGTGGTAAATGACGTGAAACTAAAATAACGGCGAATACAAACAAACTTCATAAGCCTGAACCTTACAAGCTTGTTTTTTCTTTAAAAATTATCTAAAATAAAAATAATTAAAACCAATTAACAACGCTATTGCTCAGGTTGAAAAACACTCACCTGAGCAATAAGTTGAGCAAAAAAATAGATTAATTAGAAAGATTCAGCCATTTCAAAGAAAACTTTGAGGTTTGCAGACCAAAGCACCAGAATAATTTTAAAGTTATAAGTTTACATACTGTAAATATTAGAGTAAAGTCAGGACAACTGGCTTAGAGTAGTACCGATTAGGACCAGTTTTATTCAAATCAGTGCACCAAAAATATAGAAAACGACATTCTACTCTACACTCGACATAATTCATTTAATGCTCTTAATTTTTCGACTTTTTGGTCATTTAAAGTGACCGCATCGACTTTGAACCAACTTAGTTTGATTTAGCCCTCCAAAAATTTGTAACCCCCAATTTTTAAATTTACTGATGGTTATAAATAGGGATTGTTCCCTCCCTAACGTTGATTTGTGTACCAAGATATATATAGAAGTGAATCAGCATCAGAATATAATTTACGATCCAATCAGGATAATAAGCCTTTTATTATTATTATTATTAATTGTGAGGGTAGGGTGTAAAACCTTTTGCACTGCGACTTTGAGTCTTTTAAAAGTACCCTCGTGTTCTAAGCTTATAGGAGATCCTTTCCTTTTATTATTTCTAAAAGTTTGTGTACTAAATTGGCATCTGGGTTTTCAATTCTGCTTAGTGTGGCTTCTCCAAACAACAGAAATCTCTTGTATGCTAGAGCTTCGCATTCAAAGATGATGTGTGATGATGTTTCAGGGCATTGGCCACAGAGTCTACAGACAGGCTCTTCTTGAAATATGCCGATGGTATGCATATGTTTGCGTAAGTGACAATGACCAGTTATTAAGCCCGTCACTATACTCAAGTTTTCTTATTTAGCTTTAGAAGAGCATCTGTCAGTTTGGCTTGAGGACCTCTCAACATGAGTTTACTGTGCCTCAAACCAGGAGCATTATTCCAGTGTTGTTGGTGTTTACCTCTAAGCCATTCATTCACTGCCGTCTTGACTTGTGTTTTCGAAATGCCAATAACTGGTTCAGGTCCTATTGGAGTTTGATTTGAACCTTGTCTTGCTAAATCATCTGCAACCTCATTACCATCTATACCTTTATGTCCTGGAACCCATCTAACTGATACTTGATTTTCAGCAGCCAAACTGGTAAGGTTTTGTAAACATTCCCACACCAGTTTAGAGTTAACTTTGTAGGATCCCAGGGCTTTTATGGCAGCTTGACTGTCAGTATAAATGAACACTGACGCTTGCTTTGTGTTTCGCTTGAGATTTTCGAGAATGCAGGTGTTAATTGAGAACACTTCTGACTGAAAGACTGAGGCATGTTTGCCTAGAGGGATAGAGATTTTATTTTCAGTGTTAAATTCATACACACCTCCACCTGATCCGCTGTCCATTTTAGATCCATCTGTAAACCACACAACAGCATCGTCTTTTGGTGGAAAGGAGTCTTCAACAAAGTTACAACTAAGTGAGAACGGTTGATCATAGGAGTAAGATATTGTCATGTGGTCGGAGTTCATATCTAGTAATGGATTACGAATCAGTGTGATTATTTCAGAGTGTCCCCGGTGTGGATTTGATTTCCAGTTACCAGAAATTTGTAGTCTATATGCTGCTAATCGAGCTTCGCTTTTGATGACAAGTTCAAGAGGAGGGCCCTAGCATTACTTCTAAAGAAACTGTAGGACTTGTGCTCATAGATCCAGTTATTGAAAGACAGGCCAGCCTCTGAACAGAGTTTAATTGTTTTACAGCAGTGGCTTGGTTTTGTTTTTAGGCCACCATACCAGAGAACAGTATGTGATTACTGGTCTGACTACCATTAAGTAAAGCCAGTATAAAACACGTGGTTTTAAACCCCAAATTTTTCCAAAGGCTCTCCTTAAGGACATAAGTATTAGTTTTGATTTGTGAATGACTCTATCTAGATGAGGGTTCCAAGTCAGTTTTTTATCTAGTATAATAAGCCTTACCCTGATCGTATTTATATATATTATATATATATATATATATATATATATATATATATATATATATATATTATATATAGCTTATACATGGTGTAAATATCCATCTTTTAGTGCAGTTGTGCCATCCATAATAACTGACTCAGCAAATTTGCCAAAATTCATAGAGCATGGTAAAATCGATGGGATGGATTTGAAATTTGCACGCGTTTGTCCTATGTAAGAGCAACAATGCTACGAAGCTTCAGCTTAAGGTTATTATCAGCATTAGTTTAATGTCTATTATTCTTGCCTACTACCCAAGGTATATAGGAAATGTATTGTGTTTACTCTAACACTCCGAAATTGAGGATCATCCGTTCAGACAGTTCTAAATAGGGTTCATCATGCTGTCCGTCTGACTGTTTGGGTGTTAGTGTGTCGTGTGTGGGTGTGAAGTTTATGCGTCTGTGTGCTAATAACTCCCGCTTTGTTGAACGAACGTCAGTGAGTTCTTCATTAGACCGCTAAATGACACGATATTTGATGGTTTGTTTTTTTACGTCTCGCATTAACAGCCGTAAAAATTTAACAACTTTGATCAAATTTTGATGTGCGTTTAGTGCTAATTACATATCAGAGCTGTTTAGTTTTTGGATAAAATTCGAAAATGGTTTTTTAAAATGACAGCCAATAAAGTAGACCCCTTAAAAATTAATTTTGTACGAAAAAGTTTTATATCGTTTGAAAGCTCTTAAAGAGTAGAAAAATGAAATATATGTTTCATGGTCAAAATTTTTAAAATGGGGACAGAAATTGTGAGTACAAAAATTTTAAAAGGAATACATCACGTAATATATCGTTGAAAAGCTCTTGATTATAGAACAAAAAATGATATATACTAACCCCAAAAACTTCAACATGGCGGCCATAATTGTATATATAAGTTTTTACTAATTTTATTAGAATTTCCAAGATGAAGATCAATTTTAATGTATTCTATATACTTAGCAAGCGAAGCGAGTACTTTTTACTGTATATTACTAATAACCGCAATCTTGTGAGCGAAGCCTCTTTTTTACTAAGTAAAATAGTAAATATTCGCTATCCATGGAGCGCATAGCGTATATAGATAGTTGGCTGTTGTGTTGACAGAACCCACCATAGCAATGTTTTTATAAAAGCAATAAATAGCATTGCTCGAATTCTAATGTTGATTGATGTTGCTACATATTTTTAAGCCCATGAATTCAAAGAATCTTTTTTATTAAAATTCCTAGAAGGAAGTGTAGGGTTAGAGTGGGAAAACATATTAAATTCCTACATACCAGAGATCCCCTATAGCTTGAAGCTGTGTTTGATTAAAGTCTGCCCCTCTAAGGCATTTATTTGATAGCTGATATTGCTATGCGTGATATTAGTTGCTTGAAGTCTATTTCTAGACAACTTGCAGAATCTAATTAAAGTTTCATAGAAAGTGCAAATGTATAGTTTGTGGCAAATTGCAGAAAGAAACATGAAGTAATGAGGATAGGGTGATATATATATATATATATATATATATATATATATATATATATATATATATATATATATATATATATATTATATATGTATGTATATGTAGTATATATACATACTGAACCAACACTATAAACTATCAGTTACCTAACCTTCTTGAAATTATTCATATGCTTTAGCTAGTAGTTCTGACTTGTTGCTGGTTGAAGGTGGTTAATTTTGGTTATTATAGGTTATTGATTAATAGTTATGGACCATGAAAAGCTAAAAGAGTAACCAAATCTGACAATGCGACTGCGAGGGACAGAAGAAACCCCAATCAAGTTATCAACTGCTGGGAGGTCACTAACATTTTTTTACTCTATCTTCATTTTTTCTAAAGATAAATGTTATGAGAATTTGGTATGAGACGATGTATTGAACATGGCGTTAGTCCTGCGTCGTATCTCATAACCCAACATCAATCTTCAACCATCTTTCAAAGCTTTAGATGCATCAGACAACTATATCTCTAACAATAGATCTTAAATGGCTTTCAGAGAGGAACAAGTAAGAGAGAAATTTTACCGGAACTTAATCTTGGCCCTATTGAACGATACCGGAACTAAGATACTATATCCGAGTGTAGAGCGGAACAGCTAGGGTCCCCCTGTCTAGGGACGACTCATCTCGGATATAAATGTAATGAACACGTGTGTGGGGACGAGGGAGAACACGTGCATCCTCGGATATTTCTTATTTTAAGAAATAAATGAAATGTGAGATAATGAATCGTCATGGTGATTTAACTTTGCCAGATTTTCTTGTAAGTTGCTTCATTTCAAGTGGAAGTTCAGTTTTCTAAACTTCTTGTGATTCTCTCGTTGAAAAGTTCTGTATTCTAAAATTCTCATGAATCTTGTGTACAGAAGTTCAGTTTCCTAAATTTCTCATGAGTCTAGTGATATGAAGTTCAGTTTTCTAAACTCCTCATGAGTCTCGTCTTAAGAAGTTAAGTTTTCTTAACTTCTCATGAGTCTAGTGTTAAGAAGTTAAGTTTTCTAAACTTCTCATGAGTCTAGTGATATGAAGTTCAGTTTTCTAAACTCCTCATGAGTCTCGTCTTAAGAAGTTAAGTTTTCTTAACTTCTCATGAGTCTAGTGTTATGAAATTCAGTTTTCTAAACTCCTCATGAGTCTCGTCTTAAGAAGTTAAGTTTTCTAAACTTCTCATGAGTCTAGTGTTATGAAGTTCAGTATTCTTCTTAACTTCTCATGAGGTTTTTTTTCACCAAACTGCTTTGGTGAAAAACAGTTAAAATATTTTTATCTACTTAGGGCTGCAAAATTAATCATTACTGAACTGTTTGTAAGCTGCAAAATGTCGTTTTTTCCAAATATAGCAAAACCAAATATAGCCTCATCCTATATATATATATATGTATATACAATCCGTAACCACAATGATCCCATCTGGGTATAATATATACAGATTTAACAGTAAATATAAGTGGCTTGGTTTGCTCTTGCAGAGTGTAGCCGTCACAGGTAAAGTATTTACAGGCTACTGCGCATGTTGGGATCAATAAGTCAGAAGAGGATGGGCAGGAAAGGTCTGGAGCAACCCCTCTCAGCATATATAGTGCTTAGCTCATCGCTTAGACGCCCTTAAGCGCCCTCTCTGTGTCTAGGGACACAGCGTAGAACTTACTTTACAGACTTTGGTAAAATTATTTAATCGTAGCTTCTTATAAGTATCTATAACGGTAAAATAAATCAAGTCAGACTCTAATTGCCTCACGTGTGTCTTATGTTTTCTTCGATCTTCAAATAAGATCTGTGTCATATATAAGTCAACTATGGATAAAGTTGCAAATATTTTTTCTTCTGTTCCTCTATATAATATCTCAATATCTTATGATTCTGTTCTGTCAAAACTTACTAATGTAAACCTTGCTAAAGAACAAGTGTTTTTTATCACTAAGAAATGATCCAAGCCAGGATATACAGGGTGTTTCATATAAAGTGTCCACCAAAAAAAGAGGTGATAGTATTCCTCAAAGGGAACAAAAAATATCAAATTTAATATTTTAAAAAAATATTTGACTTTACATCATAAAATTGTTAATAGCGCTTAAACTATTCAAGCTAGAAAGGCGAAATCAGTCTCGTTAGAAAGCTGAGTAAATTTCCTAAAGGACAAACTACCAACTATGTCAAATATTTTGTAACTACTGCCCAAAAATTTGCATGAAAAATGATTTTTTGAAAAAATTGAATTTTATGGAATTCTTGTGGTAGGGCATTAGAGGAAGTAAAAGATGAGCAAAAGTTTAGCCAAAAACGGAAAAAACTTCTCTTATAATTATCCTTTTAGAAAACCCAAACTTCATCATACATTCAATTGTCAAAATGTTAAGCTATTCATCCTAGATGTTAGAAAAACTGTTATTTTTTGGTATTTTTGCATATCTCTACAATGTTAATTATTACATGGTACATAAAAAAATAAAAATCTCTTAAACAGGAGAAAAGAGTGGTTTAATGAAAAATGTGTAAGAATAAAATATGTTTATTTTACCTCCTAGAGTCTAAAAATCGCATTATTAGTTTGCTTTAGAAAAAAAAATATTTTGTTAAAATAACCCATTATTTTCTCTTTTATACGACAAAAATTATCAGTTTTTGCAACTTCTAGCAACAATACCTTACATTTTTGACTATTGAATGTATAAAAATATTTAGATTTACTTAAAAAAGGGCAATCATAAGAGAAATTTTTTCTGTTCTTGGCTAAACTTTTGCTCATCTTTTACTTCCTCTAATGCCCTACCATAAACATTCCATAAAATTCAATTTTTTCAAAAAATCATTTTTCGTGCAAATTTTTGGACAGTGGTTCCAAAATATTTGACATAGTTGGTAGTTTGTCCTTTAGGAAATTTACTCAGCTTACTAACGAAACCAATTTCGCCTTTCTAGCTTGAATAGTTTCGGGTTATTATTATAGAACATTTGTTCCCTTCGAGATATATACAAAAGTACAAGTAGAAATAAATTATACAAAATATAAGTAAATCAAATCGAGAGAAATGAGAGGTGCAGCCCTGTATAAGCTGATGCTCGTGTAAAGTACAGGGGTGGTCGTGTTGGGCCAATCCATGTTTAATATTGATATGAAAAGAAAGAAAAGTAAAATAAAAAGTTGCTACTTACAGCAAGATCAAGATGATGAAATTTGAGAAAAGTGAAATAAATTATAATTACAGATGAAGCATTAAGTGCCAATCTTTAAATACTAGGTTTGTTTAAATTACTTCAAACGAGCGGCTAATTAAACTTTTTTTTCGAGTTCACTGTTTAACTTAGTACATTTTTGCGAGTCATACTTATTTTTTCCCCTTCAAATGTTAATTTTAATTAGTAATTAAACAACTTTAACTACACAATTTTGAATATAATAAAAGCAATTGTAATTTTAAGTTATTTTAAGGCAATACATTGTCGTCTGTATGTTCTTCAAAAGCTTAATAAAACATGTAGTTTACCTTTACTATAGTTTCTCTTTTTCTTCAACTAATGTAAAGTAACAATTATTTCACAGACTTTAATACAAAATCATTAAACTATCACGTACATATTAAAGTAAGAAAACACGATTAAAAGTAAAACTCACCTAATGTTATCAGGGTTGCCAATAGAACTAATTAAAAAATCGTAAATCCTAAAAGGCTCATGCGCAGTAATTCCAATTTTAGCTATTTTTTTTATTTTTAAGCCAGCAATCAGCTGATCACGCGTGTCTGAATTTTTTTACACGGGTTAGTGTAGGATATATATATATTTCCCTTTGTCGATGACCTCTATGACATCTCTTTAGATCAATAGAGCTAAAGACTGGAGACGTATTTTAAGATTGGAACCTCTACCTCCACCCTGGCACCCTGGTGTCCCAGTCCGTCAGTACAATAGCCCCCCCCCCCCCCAATAGCGGCCTACATGACGTAAATTCGTTAAATACATGTTGCCAAAGAATACGCAAGGGATTTTTTAAGCGGACCGCGGGCCGCACAGCGACTTAAAGACTGCTGCGTATACATGTTGTAATTATTCAAATACATGAGTGTAAAAATCCATGGATCAGTATTGATCAAGCCTCATGAAAATCTATCATTATTTTACGGCAATTAAAAAAAACTCTTTAATAACAAGCTACACGACATGAATGTCCTTTATAATAAATATAAATCAGACTTACTGACTTAGAACTTTATGTAGGGGAGACTTAAGTTGTCAATTAAACATAGATTTGGCTATAATCCTATGTTAAGTTCGTGTTAGGGTGCGAGAGTTTTCTGACATAGAGAGTTCCTTGTTGCTTATGATCTGCAATAATAAAGCGCTAAGTCCCTATTAAGGGGACTTGGCGGAGGAAGGGATCAGGCATATTGGTATCATAATGAATATTGCTTTTTCCTTTTCCTTACCTGCTACCGTAGGCATAATAAAAAGTATTGTGTTGACAAATCCAGGTTTAATTATTCGTTTCAAGCATTTGCATGATGTTCTGAGAGGTCCATCATGCTGCGAGTCTGTCTGTCTGTGTCACGCATAACTCTCGCTGCGTTTAAGGTAGAGAGTTGTAACTTAGTAGAAATTTCAGACCTTACGTCTAGCTGTGCTACTCGGAAGATGTTATTTTAGTTGAAAACTTAATACAAAAATCAATCTTTAGGTGTAGTTTTTCTATTCGAGAAATAATGTTTTTATGACGTCATTAGCCCGCAATAATGACTCAGCAAAAATTTCAAAAATTTATTAAACGTATAAACATTTGTCGATCGGTTCGAACTTTGTCCCGCATATAAACATTTGTCGATCGGTTCGAACTTTGTCCCGCATATAAACATTTGTCGATCTGTTCGAGATTTGTCGCGCATGAATATTAGTCCAACATATATGTCAATTTTCATCTCATTGTCAACATTAGTTTAATTTTTACCACATGTGTAATTTTTTTTAAAAAAGTCAGAAAATTATCCATTTGAGTTAAAATTCGGTACAAGTGTAAACCTTTATGTAATAAATAAGTGCACAGAGTTTCGTTTCAAGACGGCAAGTATATCTACAATTTGTTAGATCGTAAAAATTAAGCAGTTTAAACTTCAAGCATAACGGTTGCTTCTACCACTTGAGGTTTTTCCCGCAGTAGTTCACCATATTAAACTATTATTATAGTTTTTACTTCCCCCTCCCAGTAAAGGAAACAGCCTATCACTTCTTAGATAAATGTGAAGGTTTTGGTAGAATTCGTTTCCAGACCTTTGGATCCGGAGAACTGGCTGAGGAAGAGCTGGAATCGCTCAAGTGGCAGGACATCCTCACTTTCATAGGTCAATCCAGGAGATTCAACAAGGAACAGGAGGTGGAGGCGTAGTGGTGAGAGGGTTATTGAGTTACGGGGTTGGTGAAAAGAACCTTAAAGTTGGTCTACTCACACTCACCAGGCTTGACCTCCCCACCCCCCTACTACTACTACTCCCCCTCCCAGTACCGTAGGGATAAGGAAAAGTATTGTCTTTACCCTAAACAACCGAAACCTTAATTTCGCCAAATTATCCGGTTTAGGCCCTAAAAAAAATAAAGCCTATTATCTAAATTATCATACAAGTTAGTTACAGATTATCTAATGCTGATATTGTTGATCTTGATATTCTAAACCCTTATTGTTCATCAACTTAAACACCAAATTTTCATTAAAAACTCATAAAAACGTCATGTATTGCTGTTTTTATCTTGCTCAACAAAGATAACTAGTAGGAGGTTGGCACCTAGCAGGAGGTTGGCACCTAGTAGGAGGTTTTCAAGTATCCGCAACAAATCATTTGCTAAACATCTAATGTTTAGATGTTTGCAGATTTATATCAATAAAAAATAATATTTAAGAATTAATTTCTTTTGAAATAAATATAAGAACATACGATTTATCTAAAACGCATAAAATTTTGCTTTAAATGTTAAACAAATTTAATGGAATTAACATTTAGTCAAATATATCATTTTGATACTACCGAGTTTTGCAAAACATGAATAGTTGACACAAGGCTCTGTCGGCGCCCTGATGAGTTAGACGTAACGAAACAGAGTGGGACATGACATTATGTCGAGCCATCAAGTATGACGAATGTCGAATGATGGAACAGTTGCCAGATGTAGCATTGCATTTTGCTTGTTACATTTCCTTGGTGTCTCTCGCACAATAATATTGTGTCAATTTAGTCAAATCTATTTATAGTTATGGCACTGTTTGGAAAATGAAAGCCTTATCATAGTCATTATCACCAGTCAGTGGTGCAGTGCTGTCAAATTCAAGAATTTAGCACAGCTGTCTCTTGTGAAAGTGAGTTAATTAATGACAAACTTACTTTGGTAAACTCGATACAGGGAGAGTCCTTTTGGATGATGGATTCTGTTCGTCCTGACTTAGGTATCGAAATAAATAGTTTATAGAAATCGAATTTGACTTGCTCAGTGCCCTCAATGTCCTTCATCCTAGTGAATAGCCCTGACAACAAAAAACAATCTTAGATAAGTTTTAACAAAAAAAAAAAACGTGAAGTTATCCATACAGGAAAACAATTTTATAGGATTTAGAGTTTCCTTATTTATACCGTAGGCTATGGGACAAGTATTGTGTTTGCAAATACTCCGAAACCGGGATGTCATCGGAATTATCCGTTTCACGCTTAAAATAATACTATATATAGAAGGAGCACTACTGAAGCCGGTTCACTGGTGCACCTAAGTAATGCTGCCACCCTAACAATATACAACTTTCTAAAAAAAAGTTGGCAATACTTCCGGTTCCTGAATTATTATGTTCTATTATTAATTAATGATTGATTATTCATAAAAACTAATATAAATATCGGTGCATTACAATATTTAAAGCATTTTAAATTGTTGTTTAACGTATTTATTAAAATTATATATAAAAAGTAGTCCTCGTCAACTAAATGTAGATTCTTGTATTCCGCCACCCTTTTGCCATCTAAGGCCAGTTTTATTAAATACTCAGCAGGTGTTTTAAGTTATTATATTTGTTCTTTACGATCTTTCTTCATTAATAGATATTTATGACACATATTTAAAATAATGTTTTGTTGTCAGGTTGGCAGCATTACTTAGATGCACCAGTCAACCGGCTTTCGTGTTATCCGTGGAATTACATAGTGTTTACGGTCCTGTGCTTCTTCTATATATATAGTATTATTCTAAGGTTTCACGTGTTTTAAGGCTTCCTGAGTAGTTTTCACTAAGTTGTCTGTCAGTATGTTTATGAGCGTGTCTGTTATTATTGTAAAACCCAGTGAATGCTAGAGAGTTGAAACTTAGTACAAAAATCAGTCTATAGGTGAAGTTGTACTATTCTGAAAATATTTTTTTATGAAAAAAATGTCATAAAAAAAATATTCGAGCGTGTCCAGTGCCTGGATTGAAACGAATGTATATTTGCTGTCTGAGAACGAAGTAATCGAGCCCGAAGTAGGGATAATGAGCGTAGCTAATCCGATGTGACGAGAAAGAGTTTCGAGGCACCCCGAACCAGATTTTTTGAATGTCTCAAAAATACTTTCCAAAATATAACTAGTTAAGAAAGACAATAAGATGTAATTTTCTTGTTAACACCTGCGGTATCCCACCTATTTATTTAACTAACAATGCGCTTCAAAATTTTAACAAAAACACCATCATCAGATGCATATTGAAGAATTTAAATCGACAAAAAAATCAAAACATGGACCCTGTAATTTATGAAACTAATTTTCTTTCGTGTCTGACCAACCTAATAAAAAAATAAACTAACAAGTCAGGCCAATCTAAAAAAAAAGCTAATGTGTTAAAGTTTATCACATTTCTTGATGCACAAAAAAAATCAAATAATTACGTCTAATAGAAGTGAAAAAACAAACACCTGCAGTGTTAACCTTTTTTTTTAAATATTTATTATAAAAAAAATATACCCTAAAGTTTAAACTAAATATCTAAACAGTGTAAACAAACTTATAAAAAAATTAAATTACCACTAAAAACACACACAAAAAATTTAAAATATAGAGTTTAACAGTGATTTTTTTCTGACCTTAATCAAATACGGCGCCATATTTTATTTGATGGCCGTAGGTTATAATTTTTGTTTACAAGTCGATGCGTTAAAACAAACACCTGCGGTCATCCTGATTTGGTGGGACCTCTGTAATTATTATCAAATTTGATTTTTTGGATCGTGGCCTTTAAGAGGTAAGATTTCAGGTAGTGACTGGGTTGAAAGTTTACTTTCTGTTGTCTTATACTGGAAAAATATTTTGTGCAAATAACCAGCTATTTATAGTAGTCGAGTTTATTGAAAATACTTGACTATTGGGTTAAAATCAATCGTGGAAAGTTGCCAACAGGCAGTGATGCTGCGAGGTCAACATCATAGGGTAAAAGTCAGCGACGTATTAGCTTATTTATTCGTCCTCAGTTATCAAGCGTTTCTAGACGTAGCACCGAAATTTGAAAATTCTGGAGGATTCGTAAGCAACAATAATGCATGTGTAAAGTTTCAAGCAAATCGAATAATTAGCATAGGCTCTACTTGCTGAAAAGAAACTATTGGCTATGTGATACATGGCCGTCCTAGAATTTTGGTAGCCCCTCTTAAAATTAATTTAGAACCCAGGTAATACCGTCATTCTGGTCTAACGTCAGGTTGTTCAGGAGCCAACTTCAAAAAATACCAAAGAGCCTCCAAAATAAGAGACAAAACCCTAATACTTCTACAATTTCTGGCTCACTGCGCTCGCCAATTTATAATTCGTCACGTGTTCTTACAAAATAATTAACTGCGAACAATTATATTAAATGAGCATTAGTTTGGGACACAGATGAGACTAATTTCATTAGATCAAATATACTTAGATATTTCATTACTTACACGTAATCATGCTTAATAAAGCTAATTTATGCCAAGAAAAGTTTATACATAACGTCAAGATATGTGCCCTAAACTAATTCTCATCTAGTATCATGGAGACACCACAAGAATTAATAATTAAATTAATCGTTAGAAGCATATAATAATTTATAAACCTATAGTAATACAGTCCTCTGTTAGTATAACTGTTTTTAATTTCGTCATTGATGCTAAGCCCGCGAAACTTGCTCTATAAGAATTGTGTTGCGGGGTAGTTGCTCTATCAATTTTTTTGTTCGCGGAACAAAAAGGTCCAGTAAGCTAGACAGGGTAGCCCCGCTTCTTGGTATTTTTTATTAGAGAACAACGCTTGTGAGTTTGTTTTTTTTTGGCAGCACATTTACAGCTATAAGTATCAATTTGTTTTTAGTTCTTCAGTGCATTGAAGAAAACGGATTGCGCCCCTACCATTTTTACCTTCAATTATCAAAGCACTGCATGAAAAGGATTTTAATTCCTTTGTCAAAAATGTGCTTCTAGAAAATCCTCTTTATAATTTTGAAGAGTTTTTTAGTTTAAAATTAGTTCACTAGTTTCCTACTTTAGTTATAATTTTGTGTAGTTATTCCTTTTTACCTCTAATTTTTGGAATGACGCTTTGTTATGTATTTATTATATAAATTTAACAAATATAATAATAATAATAATAATGTATCAACTTTCAAATCTCAGGCATAAACACACTATAGGAGCTAATGGGCCCATAACATGATGGGGGGGGCTCTAAATATAAGCAGTAGGCGTATAATTGTTTGGGTTGCAGAAGCACATTGATGGCAGACCGTTTACAGCGTATTAAACTTCTGAAATTCATAAGGCGCGGTCGAATATCCACGGCCTTCTAGAACATTGGATCACCAACAAACTTTTTTTATAACTTTTTTTTTTTCAAAATTTTCAGTAATTAGCCTCAAAATTTTCAGTAATCTGCACGCTCTTTTGGTTAATCTCAAAGAGTATTTACATTCACTCAACGATTTATTTTAATCTAACTTGGTACATACATAACTACTGTTAGACGTCAATGTTATCTACCTGATTTGTGTTATATTTTGAATGTATTAATGAAAATTAGCACAAATTGTTATTTATTTGCAGTCAACAACACCACACAAAGAGGTAATTCGTATGTACGTATATACGTATGTACGTACGTACGTACGTTCGTACATACGTATATACGTTCTAACAGTAGTTTTGTATGTACCAAGTTAGATAAAAAATAAATCGTTGAGTGAATGTAAATACTCTTTGAGATTAACCAAAAGAGCGTGCAGATTACGGAAATAGCCTTCATTTATCACAAATCCGGCTAATTACTGAAAAATTTTGAAAAAAAAAGTTATAAAAAAAGTTTGTTGGTGATCCAATGTTCTAGAAGGCCTTGGATATTCGACCGCGCCTTATGGGCCCATGACATGATGGGGGGGGGGGGCTCTAAATATAAGCAGTAGGAGTATAATTGTTTGGGTCACAGAAGCACATTGATGGCAGACCGTTTACAGCGTATTAAACTTCTGAAATTTATAGACGAACGCAAGACTTTTCTATACATATCTAGCAGTAGGTAAGGGAAAAATAAAAACATTATCTGCCATGTTTCTTTATAGCCAACGTGATAAATAACTACTTCTAAAAATAAACAAACAAGCCCCAGGTATAAAACAAACAGTCTTATAATTAGCTATTTACCTCAGCTTCGCCTCAGTAGTGTCTCTGAGGTAGCCGATAGATAGATTCCACACCCGAGGCACAAAATCTGACACTCCCTTCAACGCCTTTTTTAATTACGATAAAAAAAGGGCCTGACTAACCTTTTTAAAATATTTCTTAGAAAATGTCCATCGTACCTTGTCTTCTTAAAAATTATGGTAATGTTCACAAAATATTATTTAAATTGTTTACATAATATGTAAATACGTGGATGTGTTTATATGTACATCTGTCCTTATTATGTTTTTGTTTACATTATTATTTTTTTCGTAGTCCACTTAAAAATAGTTAAGGGGGTTTATAAGTTACACTTAAACTCAATAGTTAAGTGTTAGACATTGGAGTTATTTATTTATATTATATAACTTAGAGATGTATATTTTATAATCATGTCATGCACTTGTAGGGGACTTACCCTATCTCAATATGTTAGGAGAGACTTTTTTTAAGGATCTTAGGGCTCTGTGCAACATTATTATACCCAAGACTCCACAAGTGTGTTGTAAATAAAAATAAATAAATATATAAATATTCTTTATCTACTCCTTGTATTGTAAGTTCTATTTAAAGTCTTGTTATCTCACACTGTAAATGTACTTTTACTCCCTAGGGAGGAAAAGTGAAAGTGTTGCAACTTGACAGAATTTTTTAGTAAAATTTTTAGAATTTTAGGAAATTTTTAGGATTTTTTTCGGTGTTGTTTGCCTTTCTTAATTAATTAAGTATTAAGTATAATTATTATTAGTATTAAGTATTAATTGCATTTTAAGCATTTTTAATTTTTTGCCGTCTTGAATCTAAAGACGGCTGAAATCTAAAAACGGCTGTAATCTAAAAACGGTTGTAATCTAAAAACGGCTGTAATCCTATGACGGCTGAAATCTAAAAACGGCTAGAATCAAAAGACGGCTGAAATCTAAAAACGGCTGGAATCAAAAGACGGCTTGAATCTAAAGACGGCTGAAATCTAAAAACGGCTGGAATCAAAAGAGGCTTGAATCAAAGACGGCTGAAATCTAAAACGGCTGGAATCAAAAGACGGCTGGAATCAAAAGACGGCTTAATCTGGTGGATATTTAGCGAAACACAATTTCCTGTATCAGAGGTGTGATTGGAGTGATTATAGCAGTGTGAAGGTAATGAGAAGATCTTTGTATAGTAATAGTAAGTAATAACAAGGTCCACATGTTATTGTTTTGACCAACGATACTTGTTTCAAACCTTGTCATATAAAATCAACCTGTCCAACTAACAAGCTTAGATTTAATTAAATTTTTAGTAGTCCACGAGCTAGTCCTAAAAAATGCGACTCATTTCGTACTACTTCAAACCAAATTTTTCTGAAAATATACCTTAAATTATGAAGGAAAAGCATAGTCTGCATATCCAGAGTGGAGCCCTTCACATTAATGCGCTGGCTCAAAATATTAGAAAATCACACAAATTCCAGTTTTCTTGCAATAAGTGGTTCCCTGTAGGTCGTGTGCAAAACACTAGGAGAACATTTTAAAGCTGATAAAATTTTCTATGAAGCGAATGATTTTTTATTAAAATCGGGTAACTACAACTAAAGTTATGACATTTGTTAAATGGTAAAAAAAATGTACAAAAAGGCAATGTTTTAATAACCTAATCATAAATTAACCATTTTTTGGTGTTTTTGAAACAGCCATAACTTTGGTTGTAGTGATCCGATTTTGATGATTAAATAATCGTTCTATAGAACATTTTATCGCCTTTAAAACATATCGTCTTCATTTTTGCACACAACCCGAAGGGAACTATCTATTTAAAAAAAATTGAAAGTTGTGCGAATTTATCAAATTTTTAGCATGCGCTATCGTATACTAAACGTGTATGATTATCGTAGTATAAATATAAAACGTGCTTGGTTTTAAAGTTCGTAGCATGTGTCAGCAACTTAACTGCTTTGCTCTGAATTGCGAATAGAAGGATATCACGTGATTAAGACTAGATAACCTTATGATAATACTGATAAGATAACAGGTGTATTAAGTACGTCAAGGTTATCTAGTTAAGCATCTTATAGTGAATACCCTTGCAGGAACCTCTCGCCTCGTGCATCTAACTCATAGTTTATATTAAAAGCATTTGTAATAATTAATTAAAAAATAAATGATGGACCAGTTTAGTTTAATTTTTATAAAGCGTGACTGCAATTATAAATATTTCAGTGTGGTGATCTAACAGATAGCACGTGAGACTGTCACTCAGAAAGTCCAGGTGCGATCCTGGTTAGGGCCTCTTAAATTTATATGCGAAGGAAAGGAATCTTGAGATTTGTTGCTCTTAAAAAGAGGGTTTTAGCCAAGGATGTTGAATAAAGGGGATGACGCATTAGTCGAATTGCATTCAACATAGTGACCCATCGAAAATCCAAAACATAGAGAAGAATTCAACACGAAACACACGTCAAAACCAACTGCACATGCTTGGTACGAACTGCGCATGCTTATGATCCTTATAACAGCGTAGGTCTTAAAATTTAGAGGCAAAGTTAACTCTCAATGGGTTTCCCATTGTTTTGCTTGCGAAGGTTATAAACAAATAGAAAAAAGTTCATACTTTTTAACTGTTTTTTTGTTAATATTGCTTAAATTAACAACATTAAAGAAAATTAAGAACATTACAACAAAATGAATCTTGAAAACTAGCAAAACATTTCACTAGGCTAAAAAAAGACAAAATATTAACACATTTGACTTACTCTCTACGAAAAGTAAACGGTAAAGCTTCAATTACTCTCACTAATGTGGCTACCTAGAGTCCAAAATGTAAAATATAAGCAGAAATGACTTGACAAGCACCAAATGTAACAATAACGAAAGCACTGAATAAAGTTGAGAAGCAAACTCGACAACCAAGATTTGTATAACCTAAGGGGAGGTAAGTTTGCTCCTATTTCTCTATCTCATACAACTACCATGGGATCAGAAATGTTCCTTGATGCGTCATCCCCTTTATTCAACATCCTTGGTTTTAGCCGGTTATTGCGAGTCTGTGCGATTTCGGGACCTTCTGAAGAGATATTATTATTAGAGGGGTCCTATTATTTAAATTTTTAAAAAATCGAAAAAATACATGAAGTTAGTTATTAATAATTATAATAAAAGCCGTGGCAAGGATATGTATGTTGTGACAAGGCTGTGTTTACAGTGATAAGACTGTGCATGAAGTGACAAGGCGGTGCCTGCCGTGGCATGTTTTTTATGCCATTACAAGACTGTGCATGCGGTGATATGGCTGTGTATGCCGTGATAAGACTGTGTATGCCTTTGCCAACGCTGTTCTTGCCTTGACAAGACTGTGCATGCCTTTGTCAAGGCTGTTCTTGCCTTGACAAGACTGTGCATGCCTTTGTCAAGGCTGTTCTTGCCTTGACAAGACTGTGCATGCCTTTATCAAGGCTGTTCTTGCCTTGACAAGACTGTGCATGCCTTTGTCAAGGCTGTTCTTGCCTTGACAAGACTGTGCATGCAGTGACAAGGGGGTGCATGCCGTGGCATGGCATTTTATGCCGTTACAAGTCTGTGCATGCTGTGATAAGACAATGCATGCGGTGACAAGGCTGTGTATGCCGTGATAAGACCGTGCAGTCAAGGCTTTGATTGCCGTGACAAGACTGAGCATGCCTTGACTAGGCTGTGCAGACAGTGACAAAGCTGTGCATGCCGGGACAGGGTAAATATGCGGTAAGTTCACACGGGTACTGAGTACAGACTACAGGTACAGGTTCTCAAATACGTGTCAAGGTCTCGTAAATATTTATAATTAATTCTCACACACGTAAAGTATCCTGACACTCACTGGTTACCACAAGGACGTCAGTCTTGTTTCCTCCATAGACGAGAGAATAAGAGTGACGCCAAAATGTAGTAGAGACAGCTGTACTAATTCCGTGATGTTGGTACTCAATACACAGTTGTACTAATTCCCTGATTTTGGCAGCCTGTGTTGTTGTTATGCAGTTTTAAAAAGGAATTGAATTCTTTAATATCATTCTCCATTGATAGTCAGTTTAAAAAAAAAAACTATCGCAAATGAAACTGTCTTTATAGTCTAGAAGCCGGACCTGAAAAAACCTGACTTATTTTGTATTGCAATGAAGTTACCGAAGGTAACTTCGTAAATAAAAAAATAAACTTAAGTAATAATTAGTATTAAATTATAATTTAAGTTTTAATTTTTAAATTTTGATGTCAACAATTTTTTTTAATAAGAGGCATTTTTATTATTATTAAGGGGCTATTTTTTCACCGCCCCTCTGAACAGTGGAGAGTTACATTTAATTTTTGCTCCGGAGGGGTGTTCACACTCCCCCCCCCCCCCCCCCGCTTTGAAAAAACCCTGGTCGAATAACGCCTTTCGTACTTTTGACCAAGTTTGTTGAACGGATTCCTGTATAAGCTTAGGCAGAGAATCTGGTATATCTATTTTTATTATTATTATTAGTAAAGTTAAAATATAATTTTAGGGAATTTAGGTAGGTGCGAAGCGGCAAGGCTAAAGGCTGTGTTACTTTTGAAGAATGCACAGCATTTATATCTAATAATCATTTTGAATATCAGTAGACGAGCCTCCTCATGACATTAAATCAATGATATCAAACCAACTGATAAACTAAATACATTTATTTTTAAATAATATAAAGGAAACGCTGATAATTGTAAAGAGAGTGGATGAAATAATGGAATTTATGTGGTCAGCAGTCTGAGCGTGGGAAGGCTTAGCGGGCACATTTCCCAGATTTTGAGAAATATAAGATTATTCATAATGAGCTTTAGCTACCACATCATAAATATAAACATAACCTCAATTTTTATGTGATGGCCCTCGACTTAAAACAGAGTGTTATTCAATCAAGCCAACATTCATGGGATATCGACAGTGGTGGACTTAGCCAAAAAGGACTAAGGAGGGTTTGTCTGAAAGGGCCCAAAACTACATCTCAAGGGGCCCAATGAGGGAGGAGTCATATATTTTTCCCAAGGAGAGGGGTCTACTTTAATTAGAGTAGAATAATTGATTTTAGCCAGCTTAATTTAATTTATTTAGTTTTAATTTAATATAATTAAATCAAATGAAATTGTTTTATTTAAATAAATAAGGAAATATATAATACTCAAGTAAAGTTGAAATAAACTGAAATCAAATTTATGTTTATTAATTTAATCAAGCTATTTTATGTTTAATCTCTAGGCCCCTTTTGTTCTGCTTTAGGGCCCTGATCAAGTATGTTAAGGCCCCTATATGGCCCTTGTCTTCCGTATGGGACTTAAAGATCCAGGCCTAAAGAGTAGGGGCCTTCAAGGGCTTTTAGGTAGTAAAGTAAGAATATTTTAAGTACTCAAAAATCATCAATTAAGGCCCTTTTTTCTGCATTAGGGCCCTGATCAAGTATGTTAAGGGTTATAATTAGCTCTAGTCTTTGTTCGGGGGGTCCTTGAACGTTTAGGTATTATATACTTAATTACCTACTTTAAAAACATAAATATTGAGAACCCTTTTATCCCCTTACAGACATGACTTGGCGGGACAGAAAAGATGATTTCCCTTCTTAATGGACCAAAGACTTGGCGGGGAGTTTTTTACCACGTAAGTAGTTTTTGGTGAGATAAGTATTACTTCTCGTATTTTAGAAATAACTGCATTCAAAATAATTTACTAATATTTGAATGAAACTGGGTCTTAATAATAGTTTGACACATTGTTCGCAAAAACTCTTGTAGGCATTGAGACAATATTTTTAGAGGGGACCTATAGGTTAAATTTTGAAACATCCAAAAAGTAACCTGACCACCTTCGATTTATATTCAAATAATCTGTTCAAATTTACAATAACTTATAGTCGAACGTTAAAAATACAAATCAAAACAGAGACAAGGTGCGGGAAACTGAAATAAATGTATTAATTATAACCTTAACTCACTCTTGCAGGAGGTTTCAATGAGGTTGCACAGAGTCCCTAAGAGCCCCAAAAAGATGTTTCAGGTCTCTCAATGTATTTAGATAGGCTATGCCTCCTCTAGTATTTATCTTTATGCTTGTAGGTTACAATAGATTGTAATGATATTCGAGAAACGCTTAATTTTGACACTTGTAGCTACAAGTTGTTTTTGGTTGTTTTGTACAATAGTTTGTAAGATTTGTGGAGGAGATAATCAAATTTGATTGGAGTTTGACACAAATATGCTGGTTTTCTAACAGAGATTTAAGAATAATCTTGTTACCTACTAGTGTTTTTAATAAAATTGTATGAAAATCGCTAATAATTACCAGTCTACACCATAGATAAACAATATTAACATAGATGGTTCACTCAAAGATTTTTAAAAAAAAAATATTTGATGGGATGCAGGAGGCTCAAGTAGTACAGTCTAGTGGTGACAACGTGAAACTGTCAGAAATTTTTATTTCTCACATTTTTATTTATTTATTTTTATTCAACCAAACAACGAGCTGTTGAGGGTAATCAAGTCTTTCCATCCGCTTTTCAGCGCTAGAATGATGAGGAGTCGATGGATGAGTGATCCCAAGAAAGCTCTATAAGAAATTCGTATAAATTGGTAAAAAGTGAAAATTTAATTTCTCACTCTTACTTCACCCATACTGTCGTCCCCCCTTGGATTTGAACCTCTAATGTCAGAGTTTCAATTTTTGTTTGTTTCCTTTACTTATCCGTTTGCGCCAACACGAGATGTTATATTTAGATAGCAAATTTAAATCTTAAGTCTAAAACACTGAAAATGAATTATTGTTATTTTTTTAAGAAAACGATGGTGCTGCTTCGCGTGATGAGGCCCCCAAGTTTTGAAAAACAAAAATACATCGCGAAAACTACAGCATACCATAGATCTTTGTTTACTTTTATTTTATTTTACTAAACGATTGACAACTGTTTGTATTTAAAAAAAAAATATTACAGCACAATCTAGTAGAGAATAGAGCAAATATATTTTTACTACTAGCGCTCTTCAAGACTCTAGTGATGAGGCCCCCAACTTAAATCATAAACAAAAACTTGTCAATTGAGTGTTCCTACTACACCTCGGGAGTGAACCATCTATGTTAATATTGTTAATCTATGGTCTACACTTGTACATTAGTGAAACAATTTCTTACAATGATTAGTGAACTTTTTGAGTAGCTTTTTACTTGTAGTATACAAGACTTGTACTTTCGTGAAACGAGGCCCAATGCTTACTGAATCGCTACGTCAAGTACATGTTGTATGTTGGTCCATAACACAGTGTTATCAATGGATGTTACAGTAGATGAATGAACACCAGGCGTATGTAGAGCGTGAGAATTTCCCACTATGTATAGTGATTCTATTGTTTGGACTACCCTAAACCGTGCTGTCTTTGTTCCATTCATTAAGTTTTTCTAATCAATGGAGGCCGTGTCAGATCCTGTGTTTTTAAATCCATCAGCTGTTGTAAAAACCTGAGTTATAGTTATGATAAAATGCAAAAGTAAAATAAATAATAAAAATTGTTTATTTCCACCAAAAAAGAAATACAAAAACATATTACAAACATATTTTTTACAATGTTTGATTTTTTAATTATATGGTTAAATAATAATTCGGCGAGGGCCCTTAGAAGAAGTTAAAACTCCTAGAGCGAGGGTCAAAATGTATGGACTAAAATTTTACTATATAAAGAAGTAACATCTCTGATAATAGCAAAGCCAATTTTCTGGTGGTCTTAGCTAAGGCTGCCATCATAACAATATATATTTTTACCAACAATGTTGGTAATAGTTATTTATGTACCGAGGGAGGACCCGAGTCATTACGCCCCCGGTGTTTTGTTGGGTCTTGAGGCGAAAGCCGAGGGAACCATTATGTTTAAATCCAGAGGCGTAGCCGAGGGGTTTATAGGGCTGGTTCCTGTGGCGGAGTCGAGGAAACCAGCAAGTTTACTCCCGAGACGTAGCCGAGAGTGGAAATTAAAGAGGGGTGTAATGACTGTTTCCTCCCGTCATACGTACAAGATTTTTTCCTCTAGAAGGGAGAAAATTTTAACAAATAAAACTGTTATTTTATTTAAATATACAAGCTTTTGCATTTTTTAAAATCTTTTAACTAGATACTCACAACAATAACACTAAATACTCATAAAAACCACAAAATTGTTATTTACCCAACAACAAATTGGGCGCCTAATTGGGCAATGACTAAGCGGTTGGCTCGCTTAGTCATTCAATTCAAATTAACAGGAATGCCAACTTAAATTTTAGTTTTAATTTAAAGACAATACTGATTTTTATCCAGAATACTTCCAGAGCAATGAACAAATTTGTCAAGTATTAATATTAACATTATCTTCGCTTCATTTTATTTTTTATGTATCTTTTTTCTTTTTGGTAGTTAAAAAACAAAAGTCTTAAGTCAATGAATAACTACAACACTGTCAAACATAATTATTTTAGACCAAAACAAATAATATGAAGAAACAGAAGAAACTATTTGATTGTTTACTAGTTTGTTTGGTTTACTTTTGAATTAATAAAAGGTAAATACAGTTTAAAGGTGTGATTTGTCATTACTTCGCTATAATAATTGTTATAGCCGAACTAGTAACTACGTTGTTTACCTAACACTCGCTAAAGATAAGGTAAGACAAGTACTGACGCCATTTTTATTTAAGTAAACATGATACTTTTTTTGTAGTTTAGACGTTGCAACATGATCAAAACTATTTAAAACACAAAAAAAACTAAAAATGTTAAAATAAAGAATTTATTAAATAAAAAAAAAAAAAAAAAAAAAACAGTAGCAAATATTATAAAAATGCATGCTTGTGTAGATAATAATATTAATTAATGCCCCGGTTTGTAGTAAAACGATAAAAACAATGTTTTCCGGATTGGATTCAAACAATGAATCTTTAGGAGAAAAAAAAAAATAAAGATGTCACTCCACTTAGTATATATTTATTGACAGAGCCGACTTTCAAACTTAACAGTTCATCATCAGTGCCGGTAAAAAGCGAAGTAAAGAAGCTAGGAGACACACAAAATAGATTTGTCCAGAGGCTGGTGTCTGACAGCCTAAAAACCCGTAATACGGGTTTTTCCTCTCTGAAAATAAGGGTGGAAAGTTAATTTTTTCTCCCTTCTAGAGGAAAAGACTATTTAATTTAAAATATTAATTATTGCCCAAGTAATCATAAATAAGTATTAGTTCATTACAATTTTTTCGAGTTAAATTAAATGGAGTTTTACCGATTTTAATAAGGGGTTTTTACTAGAAAAGCGCTTAATAAGCGCTTTTTTTACACGAAAAAGAAAAGAAATTCCGCATTGGTATGGAAATGATAAATCTGTTAAAAAATATGTTTCCAGAATTTGATGATTTAGAAGATGACTCCAGCAGCGCAGACCAAACAAAACAAAATTTAATGACACTGTGCTTGATATGATTCTATTATCGATCATATACAAAGTAATCTATCAACACTTACCCTGTAATAAATCACGTCTGATAATCATCGTCATATTTAATCTGTATTAACACCTATCTAGTGTGTTCAATAAGTAATTAGGCTTATAAGCCCCTATTATGTATCATAATAGGGGCTTTGTATGGTAATAATAGCGAGTAAAGTGAAAATATAGAACATATCAGAGAAAGTCCCGAGTACTCTCAAGCACCTGTGTGAAAAACCTACAAGTGAGGTACTTATTTTAAGAGAATCGTCCTGATTGGTCTGATATATTTAGCTGTTCATTTAGATCATTTGAAAATATAAAGCCTAAATCGTCTCGACACATTTTTTTCTGAAAATGACTCGGAAAAATATTAGAGAACCCCATACGGTTCGGCAGGTTATTCTCTGAACGTCCACACAACGACATTAAACACGTACAACATATTTAATGACAACATAACTTCGTGTAAGTCATGGTAGTCAGAATAACATTAAACTCGATTGTAAATCCCCCTTGCACAAGATTTTCAAATTCGAAAATTACTCCCTATTGGGATTAATTAGAATTGGATCCTGAGGGAATTCTAGGAGCGCTTAAGTAGGAGCCTCCCCCCCCCTCCTAAACCACCCCCGGGTGCCTAGACGGTAAAAATATTTTCAAAATGTGGGGCTATCTTTGCTTAGCTTACCTGCTGGATTACTTCTATCCTCTCTCTTTACCAGTTTGAAAGAATCATATAATTGTGATCGTTTCACCTAGTTATATCAATAAATTTTCATTAATACTTTTTCTCATCTGTATCATAGGTATACATGAGAAAAAGTATATAGATATATACTATACATGTGCAATATAGGTATATAGGACATGCATTGTGTCAATCGGGTTGAGATTCGCCACGCATGTAGTCACATATAAGACCTAAACATGTTGTCAGTATCAGCATTAGTTGAATTTTTATCAATCCAACGATTTGTATTCTTTTACAAAAAAAATAAAAAGAAATCCCTCAAGTTGAAATCAAATGGGTTTTAGACCCTATTTTGAGATAAAATAACCGGAACAGAAAAAAACTAATTTTGACCCTTTTTATATGATAACCTTTAGACACGAGTTTCTGAATGAAGCTCAAAATCAGTTGATACCGCGGACAAATAGTGTTGAGGAATCAATAAGATTGGCCTGATTTGAAATTTAGGGCGTGGTTTAACATCCAGAACTAACTTCATTGGTTCCCTCGCATTATTTTGCTACGCTGTCAACTGATTTAATCCGTAAGTCGTATTATAATAACTCCACGAGCTTGAAACTGAAAACTAACGTTTATGTTATTGATCTTATTCATAGAGATATATTACTAGAGAGGGCATAGAGATATATTACTAGAGAGGGCATAAAGATATTACTAGAGAGGGATAAAGATCTAGAGGGAATAGAGATATATTTCTAGAGAGTGCATAGAGATATATTACTAGAGAGGGCATAAAGATATATTACTAGAGAGGGCATAAAGATATATTACTAGAGAGGGCATGAAGATATATTACTAGAGAGGGCATAGGCTATCTAAAAACATTGAGCGGCCTGAAACATCATTTTGGGCTCTCAGGGCTATGTGTAACCTCATTGTAACCTCCTCCAAGTGTGAGTTAAGGTCAGGGGCGGACTGGCCAGTGAGGGCGATGGCGCAGCCTTCCTTGGGCCCCTCAGCCAAAAATAAACTTAAAAAAGTTTATTTATATATTATAATTTTGTTATATATTTATAACACTTGAGTCAAAGAAGTCCAAAAGGTAGGCTCTAATGAGCTCCTAAAGACGAACGTTTCTAAATCTAGGGTCTTTAAGGCCATTTTTTGGTTTATCTGGAATTTTAGTCTGGGGCCATACACGGAAAACTAGGGCCAAAAAGGGTTCCAGCTTACTAGATCAGGGCTCTATAGCAGTATAGAAGAGCCTTCGATATTTATGTTTTTAAGTAATTAAGTACCTATATAATACCTAAACGTTCAAGAGCCCCAAACAAAGACTAGAGCTAATTATGACCATTAACATACTTAATACCATTAACAATAAACAAATACAATGTATGAATGTATGTGTGTGTATGTATGTATGTATAGATATGTATATATATGTATGTATATATGTGTATATATGTATATGTATGTATGTGTGTATGTGTATGTGTATGTGTATGTATATATATATATATATATAATATATATATATATATATATATATATATATATATAATATATATATATATATATATAGTCTATATGAATAAGACCCAATAAATAATGAAACAAAACCATTACAACCTGCACAGCACAGATTATGTATTAATCTAAAGTGCAGGTTTACATTTCTTATACTATGTATTGTATTCTTATTCTGTTAAAATAAAGAATTTATTTAAAAAAAAAAAAAAAAAAAAAAATTATGACCCTTAATATACTTGATCAGGGCCCTAAAGCAGGAGAAAAGGGCCTTGATTGATATTTTTTAAGTACTTAAAATATTCTCACTTTACTACCTAAAAGTCCTTGAAGACCACTATTCTTTAGGCCTGGATCTTTAAAGTCCCATACGGAAGACAAGTGCCACATAGGGCCCTTAACATACTTGATAAGGGCACTAAAGCAGAACAAAAGGGGCCTAAAGATTAAACATAAAATAGCTTGAATAAATATTACAATTAATAAACATAAGTTTGATTTCAATTTACTTCAATTTTACTTGAGGATTATATATTTACTTATTTATTTAAATAAAATAATTTCATTTGATTTAATTATATGAAATTAAAACTAAATAAATTAAATTAATCTGGCTAGAATCAATGATTCTACTCATAGTTAATGTAAACCCCTCTCCTTGAGAAGAAATATAGGACTCCCCTCTTTCATTAGGGCCCTTGAGATGTAGTTTTGTGCCCTTGTAGACCGAATCCTTCTCAGGTCTTATTGACTCAGTCCGCCACTGGTTAAGGTTATTATAAATAATTTATTTTTGTCTTCTCTCTCATTGTTTGCGTTTTAATTTGTATTTTGAACGCTCTCCTAAATTCGTTTCTGTAATTTTCTACTGATTTTTGATTATATTTAAAAGCGAAGGTGGTCAGGTTACTTTTTAAATGTTTCAAAATTGACCTTACCTATTACTCCAGTAATAATATCTCTAGGCTTTTACTGACAAATCACCCTGTGTTTTTAAATTTTCGCTGTTATGTTGAGAACATTGATGAGGTTATTTGAGGCTTGCAGAGACGCTCCAAGGCTGTTCGCATGACGCGATCTTCACGTTTCACTCAAATCAGAAGCAAACCGTGGCAGTTATTTTCGGAATCCGATCAAGTATCGGGCTAAAAGCATCATCGACACCATGGCTTCTATTGAAAAAATTTTGAAAGTTTATCGCTCTAGTTTATTTTCTTGTTAAATGTGCATTTACATTTAGAATACCCGAAATTTCAATTTGTTAAATGGATGACAGCTGTCATGTTACGTGTAATTCGGCTGCAGACATGTGTTTCTATAAACGCAGCTAATGCGTTCACTAATGCACTTAGTGCACCTGATGCAGGAGAAGACCATATTTGTAAAAATCATTTTTAAACTTCCCATCAAATAAGGCGATGGCTTAAGTAGCATGATCTCCAAGTCTAGTTCGACTACTTAAAAACCATCTGTTGCGCCTACTAACAACTCAAAACTAAATGATCAGTGTATGTCATTCAAAAGTTCTTTAAAAGTTTAAAAACTGAAGAATTTATAAAATATTTATGACAAAGTGAAAAAACAATTTTCCTTTTAGTAATTTTTTTTTCTTTGAAAGAAATAATAACAATACTATCGTTTGACATATATAGCCTAAAATATAAAATGTCACAACATAAACGATTAACAAAGAAATGTATATGTCATATAATAAATAACAAATATAAAATAAATAACTAACTTAACTAACTAATCCCAATTAAAGACAAATGGAAAAAATAATTTTATAAATAAATAATAACGAATTTATTTTGTATTTTTATCTTTAAATAATAACAAAAATTATTTAAACAAGTTTAAGTTGGTAAAACTGAGATTATTTAAAAAAAAAACTTCTTAACGCGTCAAGTTTTTTCGTCCTATTATACTTTTAAGAATAATCATGACACACCTGTCATTTTAATAATTAATACAAATTAATAATTCATCAATAATGTTAATTGTTAATTTGTCATTTTGTGAGTGATATTAATTTTATCGGTTTTATTGCGCACTACGGGTGTTTGTTTACATTTGTAGTTTGTAAACATATGGTTAGTTAAAGTTGTTAATGTGGTAGGATTGTTTTTTTAGCTCAAGCCCAGATGTTTCAAGTTTTTGCTGTTACGTTGATAAAGGTAATTAATTAAACATTTAAATTTGCATTGCGCCCTGTTATTGCCCGAGTGTTTTTTAATTCTATAAGCTAGATCTGGTTTCAATGATAAATTTTCGATATAATATTGGTCACCATAATTATGTTCATGGTGTCCAAGTCTTGCGTTAAAAGTTATGATGTCATAGTTTACGCCAAGTCTATTTCGTTTACTGTTTTCACAAATCTTGAGAGATATAGATGTTTATTCAACATTACTAATACTATAAGTAACATTAATTAACAATAAATAAAATAAAACACTATATGAGATTTCACTTCTTTATCACTCGATTTTAAATACTCGTGGACAACCCATTAAACCTCAATTTCTCAATGAAATGGGGGGGAAACAATTTTCAAAAAATGGGAATGGGGGAACTCAACTGAGTTCATACGCCCTAAAATTAATTAAATTACAGCACTTTAATTGTGACGATTAAAGACATAACCGTCACAAATAAGAAAAACTAAAAAAAACCCATAAGGACTTTACCAACGATCACCCTTTCGTTATCAATTTCCTATCAGCGACGGTGGCGCTTGCTACGGACTTTGAATCGGCGAATAGAGAAATAGAAGCAAACTTACCTTCCCCATGGTTATAAAAAAAAAAGCGCCAAACCAGGTTATGTAGCAGATTTCGAGTTTACTTCTCAACTTTTTTCTGTGCTTCTCGTGATTGTTGCATTTGTAGCGCTTGTTAAATCATTTGTGCTTATTTAATTTTAAATTTTAGAATATACTTTGCCTCTTCAGTGAGTGATAATTTAAGCGTGTTTATAACCTTCTCAAGCAATAAACAAAGGGAAACCATTGAGAGGTTTGCCTCTGAAATTTAAGACCTGCGCTGTTATGAGAATTGTAGCATGCGCAGTTTGTACCAAGCATGTGCAGTTAGTTTTTGTCGTGTGTGTCGTGTTAAATTCTCTCATTTTTTTTTTGGTTTTCGATGGGTACTTTTGTATTGGCAAATCGACTTAGTGCGTCATCCCTTTATTCAAGATCCTTGGTTTGTACTTTCCTTGGATGTTTTACTTCTTGTTCCGGTCGTAGTTAAATCAGTGTTTAGTAGTGTGAGTAGAGAATAGTACTCGTACACTGGACGGTCATGGCACAGCACGCATATGACCTTGATATTGTGATATACCTGTATTCTGATCACCTGCCCGTAGCATTCGCTCAAGCTTAAAACCGAACGCTTGACTCGCTTCTGTCTTTACGCTTGTCTGAGTCGCATCAAGGTTTTTCCAGATGCTATATTTATGTAAAATCATAAAAGTGGAAAAACAAAATCACTGTGGCAAGTTGGATAGCATCTTAACTAATATAAATACTTCCCTTTATAGCAATTACCGCTGCAAATGTTAATTTTCTAATACAAATCCACGAGCGTGACGTAGCATAATAGATCACTCCAACCTCTTAAATACTAAATAACTCTAGTACCATATTGCAAGTCTAACCATTTGGGTTCTTACTGGATAAACTCTAGTACCATATCAGTGTTCTTACCATTTTGGTTCTTAACTGGCATAACTGCTAGTACCATTTGCAGTGGTTCTTACTGGATAACTTCTAGTATATTGCAGTGGTTCTAACCCATTTGGTTCTACTGGGATAACTCTATACCATATTGCAGTGGTTCTTACTGGGATAACTCTAGTACCATATTGCAGTGGTCGTAACCATTTGGTTCTTACTGGATAAAACTCTAGTACGCATATTTGCAATGGTTCTTAACCATTTGGTTCTTACTGGATAACTCTAGTTCTATATTGCAATGGTTCTTAACCATTGTTCTTACTTGGATTAACTTTCTAGTACCATATTGCAGTGGTTCTTAACCATTTGGTTCTTACTGGATAACTGCTAAGTACCATATTTGCAGTGGTTCTTAACCATTTGGTTCTTACTGGATAACTCTAGCTACCATATTGCAGTGTGTTCTTACTGGATAACTCAGTACCCATATTGCAGTGGTTCTTAACCATTTTGGTTCTTTACTGGAATAACTCTAGTACCATATTGCAAGTGGTTCTTAACCATTTTGGTTCTTACTGGATAACTCTAGTACCATATTGCAGTGGTTCTTAACCATTTGGTTCTTACTGGATAACTCTAGTACCATATTGCAGTGGTTCTTACTGGATAACTCTAGTACCATATTGCAGTGGTTCTTAACCATTTGGTTCTTACTGGATAACTCTAGTACCATATTGCAATGGTTCTTAACCATTTGGTTCTTACCTGATAACTCCTATACCATATTGCAGTGGTTCTTAACCATTTGGTTCTGTACCTGGATAACTCTAGTACCATATTGCAGTGTTCTAAACATTTGTTCTTACTGGATAACTCTAGTTCTATATCTTTGCAATTGGTTCTTAACCATTTGCGTTCTTACTGGATAACTACTAGTACCATATTGCAATACCTCTACGCATGGTCTTAACCATTTGGTTCTTACTAGATAACTCTAGTACCCATATTGCCAATGGTTCTTACTGGATAACTCTAGTACCATATTGCAGGGGTTCTTACTGCATAACTCTAGTACCATATTGCAGTGGTTCTTAGCCATTTGGTACTTAACCGCGACCCTCCTAAAATGTCATGGGGTCCAAAGGCTAGTAATAACATGTTAGGCTTTGGATTATCATTACACTCTGAAAACAAGCGAAGCGAGTCCGACCTTTAGATAACCATTATCTAAAGGTCGGGTATAGCGAGACCGAAGTAATACCACCTGTAGCTTGTCATTATCATAACATTCTAAGGACGAGCAAAGCGAAGTACTATATTATGAGAAAAGGAACCGAGGTACCCTGTACCCGATCATTTTATGACGTATACATGCTATTAATAGAAATTAAACCATTGCTGATGACGAGATTTTACTTAGCACAATTGTAAGTTACATATAGAGCCAAATTTTAAGATCCATTTATCAATTTCTCCGTGTTTGAAGAATTTTTAAGAATTTTGCAGACTCCTTATTGACGGTTAATAGTGTCATTAAATAAATTATTTTCCGGGTATATATGAAGACCTACGTATATATATATATATAATATATATATATATATATATATATATATTATATATATATATATATATATATATATATAAGCTTAAACCTGGTGTCTCACTTATGAGATGGTATATACAGTGGTACATGTACCTCACTTTGGACCCCTGGTTAAGAATTACACCAGTGGTTACGTTACCTCACTTTGACATCCCTGTTTAAGAATACCTCCAATGGTACGTGTACCTCACTTGAGATCCCCTGGTTAAGAATACTCCAGTGGTACGTGTACCTCACTTTGAGATCCCCTGTTTAAGAATACTCCAGTGGTACGTGTACCTCACTTTGAGAACTCCTGGTTAAGAATACACCAGCTGTAAAGGTCGACTGTTGCTATAACTTGATATCATTTAGAAGGGAACCCTTTCTTTTCAAGAATATAATTAGTTGAATAATTGTATTTAACATGAGAACCTACTGTATCCCCACATCTTCAACTTCTTGGTTCATTCACTAATTCTATCCATTGTTTAAGTTCATCCCGTTAAAGCTCATTTCCGCGATGACCTAGGTGTGGTTCTTCCGACAATGCAATAATACTTCCATGGTACGTTGAAACTCATCTAGACACACCTTCCGGAAATCTAAATCAAACCATTAATACCTGTAGAGGGTTCTGGTTTGATATTTCTCTACGCTTCGGTTCACACCAATAAGTAATGACATGTGTGTCTATAAACGTAGTTCACAATTGCAAAATATTATGAAAGCATATTAAAAAGTGGGTGCAGTGGTGCACCCAGGGTTGTATATTGGGTAAAATGTACCAGATTCAGATCGATAAGGTGTATGTAAACTCAAATCCAATTCAAGAGCTGACGAACGCTTGAAAGAACCTTGTAACCTTATCTAAAGAAAAAAACGTCAACTAACAATAATCAGCATTGCAAAAAGGTTATACTCCTGTGCATTACAAAAACCAGGTACAGGGTACTTCTTTGCATTACAAAACTACTAACTACTAACTTATTAACCTACTAATGTTTTGTTAAAGTGTACCTTAAGTAAAATTTGTGAAGCATGCTGTACAACTACCTCAAAAAAATTCAATCTGATCGCATCAATTTTCCACGTTATATGATTTTTCGAATTTTTTGCTGAGTCATTATTGCAAATTAATGACGTCATACAAAAAATTCCGAATAGCACAACTATAGCTGTAGACTGATTTTTTGTACAAAGTTTCAACTCTCTAGCATAATACACTGGGCGCTACGATGATACAGACACACACACACATACAGACAGACAACTTTGTGAAAACTACTCAGGAGGCCTTGAAACGCATAAAGGATTTCCAGTGACATCCGGTTTCGGATTTTTTTGCAAAACCAATACTTCCCTATATTCCTACGGTATAAATGAGGAAGATTAACAGAGAGGAGAGGATACTCTCTAGAGCAGTGGTTCAACTTTTTTTATCATTGCCCCCTTTATAGTACCTTGCGTGTATCATTTGCCACCCTATCTTATAAGGTGATAAAACCAGTATCCAAATTACTGCTAATATCTTTGTATAGCCAATACATTATTTATTCTTGTGTTAATATTTAATTAAGGAAATTTAAACAACTTATAACCTTATTACACATATTTAGTATATTTAATAAAATTGAGTATGTTTATATACTGACTGGATCAAAAAAAAGATTTTTAGAGGGCTTGTAGTGTTTACCTCCATTAGTTTAGCCACAAACGTCTTCTCTTTGACACCTAATAATGAATCACGTAAAGTTGTTTAAAAACAACTGTTTTGAAGACCCAATTTTATCATTGTATCACTAGTTTGTTTTTATCGGTTTTGTAGCCATAAGTATTATTTTTTTGTAAAAAATTATTTTTAGGCCCGCAAACCACACCTAATTATCTCTTGCTGGGGCAGCACTCAGGTGCTCAAAACTTATGTTTTTTTCGAGTCCTCTGTACATAATCAGTGGCTCAATACAACTGTGATCAGTTAAGTTGAATTTTAGGGGTTTTTATTATCAGGACCCTTAATAAAATTTATTTATTTTTTAACATCTTACATGATATTTAATTAGTTTATACGTCAGATCCGTTCGTCATACTTAAAATATATATCTCTTACAATTTTGCCCAATAACTCCCATCATCCCCAAACGTCTCACCGCCCCCCAACTACTCACTGCCCCCTACTTGCCCTAAGTCTCAGGCCCCCCTAAATTCTTCAAGCACCCCCTGGGGGGCGCTAGCGCCCACTTTGAGAACCACTGCTCTAAAGCATAGAGAGATGCAAAAGTTAAAGCTGCTATGGTAAATGAGTTTGAAGTCAGTTCCATACTATGTATCCTGAATGACACAATGAACGAGCATTATGAATGGAATAAAAACAACATCCAGGTCATGTCTATTATCATTGTTGATTACTTATCTGTCCAGTAGCTGACTGCATGAATAAACACGGCAGAAAGCCACATCCTCCTGTCTTGGTGTTATCAGCTGACCTTCTGACGTCACCATAGCAATGAAACGCGGAGCAAATTGTTGGTGAAGCTGTTCTGAGAGAATTAGTATGGCTAGACTATTTATATTAGTAGAGTCCAGGCAATAGAACAATATTTAAACATCTGGTATTTTGTTATTCATAGAATGATTAGGAGATAAGGAATTTATTTAAGCTCTTTATTTTAAACTCTTTATAGACTAAGCTCCTAAATTTTAGTGTAATGTTTACAATTTTTTTTAATTGTAAATTTACATTGAAAAATCCAACCATAGAGATATATTACTAGAGGAGGCATAACCTATCTTTTTACTTTTCCTCATTTATACTGTAGGTATATAGGGAAAAGTATTGTGTTTGCGAAAAAATCTGAAACCGGGATGAAACCGGAATTATCCGTTTCAGGTATTTTTATGGCCTTCTGAGTAGTTTTTGGCAAATTTGTCGTTTTGTATGTGTGTGTGTGTGTGTCTGTTATCATCGTACCGCCCAGTGTATTAATGCTATAGAGAGTTGACATTTTGTACAAAAATCAGTCTACCGCTGTAGTTGTGCTATTCGGAAAATAATTTATTTATGACGTCATTAACCTACAATAATGACTCAGTGAAAATTTAAAAAAAAATTATAAAACGCGGAAAAATAAAGCGATCCGATTAAAATTTAGCACGCATGAAGCCATTATCAATGGCAACATTATAAGTACAAGACATTATTTAGTATAAGACTAACATATGTGCCAAGTTTCATCTTATTATCAGCATTAGTTCAATTTTTATTGAATGATGTGTATTCGTTTTTTAAAAACTTTAAAAAAATCGGAAGATAATCCAATTGAGTTGAAAGTCGGTACAAGCATATAATAAATAATAAAGCCCGTGTTAGGGCCTTTCAACCCTTCAGGGTATTCGCCCTGCGGGAACAACCTCGGGTGGGTCACATCTACTATGCTCAAAGTAAAGCTAAAGATGGCGAAATCTTTTTACATCAAATTCTATTCATAAAAAATGAGAGCTTAGCCCGGACTGTGAACCCCGGATATCCGATGCCGAAGTCCAGTACTATACGACCTGGGCAACGGAGACAGAGGTACAAGCATATCCCTTGGCGTAATAAAAAGGTGTGCCAAGTTTCGTTTTAATACAACAAGTCTATCCATGATTTTTGGTGGATCATAAAAGTTAGGCAGCATCGAGCGTGTTCAGTGCCTGGATAAATGACCACTTGGGATGAAACGAATGTATTTATTATCTGAGGACGAGTGAAGCGATTCCTAAGCAGGGAGGATGAGCGTAGCGAATCCGATGTGATTAGGAAAAGTTCCGAGGTACCCCGTACCCGATTTTTCAGATATATTATTCTTCCAGAATTAATTAATTCTTAATTTGTAATATAATAATACGAATAATAATAACATCAATCTAAAGCGTTTAGGGAAGATCATTAGGATGGACCTCGCAGGAAATACTCGAGGTGGCAGTGGCAGTGGTAAACGTAACGCTTTTAGTGTTAACAATAAGTGGCGATGGATAAATTGAACAATAATTTTAATAAACCAGGATGCTAACCCCAGAGCTCCGTGGTCATAACAATTGACATACAATACTTTATTTCTTTTTAAAATTAAAGGTACAACAACAATTATAACACCTGTTGCTTTACTTATAATTTCAACAGCTGTTTTAATTCTATCACCAAATATAAACAAATACTAATTGATAAGGAGAATAATTCTTATAAATTAAACTATTGATAAGGGAGTAGAAATGTGAGGTAGAAATTTGATGACGCCATCTAACGTATTCAAACAGGTGTCAGTTATAAACCAATTATAGTTCATTTACCTTGTGTAGATACGATTATTGTTTACGATTAGTCTGACCATATGGTCGCAGAGTTGGCCGTATTTACTTGGTTTTTTTGGGGGATTATAGATATGACATAGTTGTTGAATGATAGAGGGGAACCACTTGTTTAGATTCAAAGGATATACCGCTAAAAGCGGGGTAAAAGTTATTCAAATTTGAATATCACCGGTTCTTAACAAGATGGTAAAAATTCCAGATGACGTTTCTACACCATACCTTATTTTCTTTTATCGAAGGGTCAAATCACCGATCTGGATCGATTCCATAAGGAAGAGGGTCGATTACATAAGGAAGAGGTCGATCTCAAATGTTCAGAACCGTACATAATTTGTACCAAGTAAAAGATCCAAAGATGGTTCGGAACTTTTCATCGGATTTGCTAAGTTCATCCTCCCTACTTCAGGCTCGCATCGTTCGCTCTCAAAACATACAAATCGTCAAATTTATACTGTAACACGTCATTAACTCGCTTCGCTCGTCCTCAGATAAATGCATTAGTTTTATTCTCAGCGATCGTCCATCTCGATCGATGATGCTGATATTATTATTTCTCGAGTTTCCATTGTTGGCTCTTTATTTTAATTAACCGTACTCATAATGGAGAGAGTGCGGGTTAGGAAAACTTATAACTTATTTCCATACCTATTATTAGCTATTAACTACTTTACCGACAATACTACTATTAGAAAATATTATTACTATTATACTATTTGAACTACACTATTACTAGACAATACTATTACGACTATACTAAAACTATTATACTATTACGACTATGCTATTACTATTATGACTATACTACTACTGGACAATATACTAATCAATACCACAATGAACTATGAATAGTAGTATTTCACTACAATGAACTATGAATAGTAGTATTCTGACTACAATGAACTATGAATAGTAGTATTTTGACTACAATGAACTATGAATAGTAGTATTTGTCTACAATGAACTATGAATAGTAGGTATTTTGACTACAATGAACTATGAATAGTAGTATTTTGACTACAATGAACTATACATAGTAATCATAATAGAGAGAGTGGAGGGAAACCCATATAAGTGTCCTACTACATTAAAAGGCAAACTTGGAATTTTCAAAGAAAATTATGTTATTGAGCACGTCGTTAGTTCTGAAACAAGGACGATTCCGGAAAATTATTTTGCCTGGAAATCGATGACTACACTAAATTAACAGAGGCGCTGAATTGAGTAAGGACATGGAACTTGAACACTAACACTACCTACCTGGGACTAGTGTAGGTAGAACTTGATTAGAGAGAAAGTTTCTAGAACTGTTATTACTTAATGAAAACAGACTTGACAATTACAAGAGTTAAGTTGTAGAAAGTTGGTATAGGTCAGTGCGTGGGTGCTTGATTCCTTGCCCGAGATCCATTAGCTTGAAATTTCCTACTCATTGTCTTTCGACTAATGTGTACAATATGTCTGCTGACAGTAAAAATCAATTTCTAATTGCTAGACAGTAAATATCGTTTATACAACAACAATAAATATCTTTGTGATACAACACAAAAAAAACTTTGTGATTGCGAAAACAAAAAATACTTTGGATTAACAACTATGTGATACTCAACAAAATAAAATACTTTGTGATTCTAACAACAATAACTTCTTTGTGATTACTAACCAACAAATCTTTGTGTGATACTACAACAATAAAAATCTTTGTGATTACTAACAAAAATAAAATATCTTTGTGATTACTAACAACAATAAAATATCTTTGTGATTACTAACAACAATACAAACAACTATCTTTGTGATACTAACAACAGATACAATATACTACACACATGATACTACAACAATATCTTTGTGATACTACAACAAACAAATCTCTAACAAATAAAATATCTTAGGATTAAATATAAATTTAGTGATTACTAACAACAATAAAATTCACTGATTTTTGACATTCAGGTTTTAGCAATAATTAACTTTATATACTGTACTAGACAATTACTAAGAACACATAGCGTATTCAACAGGTGATCGTATTCCATACGCATTTAATACGATCTAATTATTGCATTGTGTTTGTTTAGTCGATCGAATGAGATTACGTGATAACTGAATCCGCCGAAATATCGTGCCTTTTATGGTGAAGTTTAACTTTTGGTTATAAGGAAGTTTAAAACGAAAAATATATTTAATTGAATTGTGATTTCTTTGCATAATAATAAAGTTACGATTAAAAAAAATCCAAAAGGTATTTGATGAAAAACGGGAATATTTAAGTCAAATAAAGTGAAATAAAAATTCGACGAAAAGGTGATCCGTTAAATAAAATGGCCTCTGATGGTACATACCGTAGCGTATGGGATTGGGTTCCCTCCGCATGGTTCATACAGCTAATAGTACCGTATTGAGATATGGTACTTAATACGATCCTCGGATATAGAAGTGTGTGTGAACGCACTAAGTCTAAAAACTTGATACCATTACAATAAGGAAAACACAGGAATATGTTTTTATCAGCATTTTTCTAATTTTAAAGACAGTCATAACTTATTATTTTATATGTAATAATAAGAGCATTGAACTTTCTATAAAAAATAGTTTCAAATCTTGTTATTTATCAACTAATAACTTATTTCAAAGATATTTTATATTTCCTACTTATTAATGCAGTACAGGGTGGAACATTTCACATGCACCAACTTTAAAACTTCTAACATCCGGAAATGCTAACTTTCAACCTGGTATATATCCCTGGTATCTATCCCTGGATCTATCCGGTACTATCCCCTGGTATATATCCCTGGTATATCTGTATCTATCCCTGGTATCTGGTATATATCCCTGGTATCTATCCCTGGTATCTATCCCTGGTATATATCCCTGGTATCTATCCCTGGTATCTATCCCTGGTATCTATCCCTGGTATATATCCCTGGTATATATCCCTGGTATATCCTGTCGGTATATATCCCTGGTATCTTCTGGATCTATTCCTGGTATCTATCCTGGTATCTATCCCTGTGTATCCCTGTATCTATCCCGGTATCTATCCCTGGTATCTATCCTGAATATACCCTGGTATATATCCCTGGATATCCCTGGTATATCCCTGTACCCTGGTATATCCCGATATATCCCTGTATTATCCCTGGTATATATCCTGTATCTATCCCTGGTAGATAGATTTGCGAGTTGAAATTTCCCATTATAATTTTAGTAACCATTACTCACACATGTTTATTTTGTTTCCACAAAATACAAGTATTTTGTAATACTTTTGTATTACAATGACTTTTGTAATGCAGAATAAACATCTTTCATTTTATTTTATTTATTATTTGGTAACTTTGAAAAGTTAAATTAGACAAAACCGTGATATTGCCTATTCAAGAAACTGCATTGACTCCTTTAAGAGAGGTCTACTAAGGTTACGATATTATGGTAGTTTTTTATTAAGCTATGATATAATATGTCATATTATATCATAGATGTTTCTTCAGAATATTTCATCCTTCTATTTACAGTCTATCGTTAGTTTAAAAATCTTGACAGGTCAGTTTAGAACCACTGATCAAGAAAAAAAATCCCTGCAAGAAGGGAGCGGGAAAAAACTATGTAAACAAATCATGTTATTTTACCCGTATTATCTTGACGATGTTTTTTTACATTTCTTTTGTGTATTTTTATTTTAAAATATCATTAAGATTATTTTAAAGTAGTTTCAAAACGATAATCAAAAGAAAACCACAAACAAATGAACGATTGCCGAGAAGGTTTTCCCTACAGCGGTTATGGCGGTAGGTGTTTTCTCTTTATGTGAGAGGTGGCAGCGCCTTCTCTGATTGGTCAATCCCCAAAATATTTATGACTGGAGATTTTAAACTAAACGATTGACTGTAAGTGAATTTTCTTCTGTAAAAAAATAGCTGATGGAATAGGTGTCATAACGGGTGTCGAACCTCAGACGACACAAATATGTTTTAAAGGCCCCTAATGACAAAAAAATACGTTTTGCGAAACTTATATATATATAATAAATATATATATATATATATATATATATATATATATATATATATATATATATATATATATATATATTTCTAGACACTTTCTTATAAACACGCATGTTTGAACGGATTAATATTTTACAACATAAAATCAACCTTGGAGAGGACACGAGCCCTATTGAAACCAGATTTTTGTGACGTCATTGACCCTATTTGCATAGTCAGCAAAACTTTCAAAAAATCCGGTTAACATTTTTCGGCGCAAAAAATGCGTTATTGATGTTTTTAGGCCGCTGAATCGAATGAAACCGGTCCGAAGTCGATAAGACCACTCTAAGTGATTAAAAAGTCTTAAAATCTGGCGCGGTGATCCGCATGCGGGCGAATTTCCTTGGATGCGAGCACTCAAACCCAGAGTACCTGGGTTCAAATCCTAGTAGGACAATAATTTTTTATCGTTTTTTTAATATAAGTTTACAACTAGAAAATAATTCTGGCGTGGTGGTCCGCATGTCGGGCGAATTTTCTTTGGATGCGTGTTTCCTGCTTAACAAAAATCCTGGTTGGAATGATATTTTATAGTTTTTACATTATATAAGTTTACAACTACTAAATAAATAATTCCGGCGCGGGTCCCGCTGTCGGGCGAATTTCATTTAGAAGCGTGTTTCCGTGCTAAACAACCCATTTCTTGCTTATGCAAGAACCATGCCCACAGCGTAACCATGCCACTTGCGTGGTTCCGGTTCATGCTTTAGAACCTAAGCAGTTACTCTACTGTCAAGCACTGCTTGTAACTGACTTTGTCTGTATTTTCCAAAGGAAATGCGCATAGTTATCCAGTTGTTGTACAAAACTTGATCTCTAAAATTAGAAGTACGCACTATTATTTGCACTAGTTTAAAGATTAGTTACTTATCTTAAGCTAGTCAGTATCTTTAAAGGTTTAGCGCATTCCTTTGAAAAATAAAGACAAAATGAGTTACGAGCAGTGCTTGACAATTGAGTAACTGCATAGGTTCTAAAGCATGAACCGGAACCACGCAATGGGCACGGTTCTTGCATAAGCAAGAAATGGGTTGTTTAGCACGGAAACACGCATTCTAAATGAAATTCGCCCGACAGCGGACCACCGCGCCGGAATTGTTTATTTGGTAGTTCTAAACTTATATAATGTAAAAAGCTCGGAAACACGCATCCAAAGGGAATTCGCCCGATATGCAGACCACCGCGCCCAGAAATATTCGGTAATAAAAACTAAAGTAAATTACCGGAAGCCAAAATTTTAATTGATCCCGAAGTAGGTTTTTAAAACACTCTTTAAGCGGGATTTCCCCTGAAAACTACTTCGTCAGAGCACTACTTCTATTACTTCGTCGAGGCTCCCTCTTCTTGACTACAGGACTGTATAAAACTACACCAGATATAGCTCCTTAAACGTTTGTGGGGTCAGTAGGTCCCTTAACGCATCATCGCCTTTATAAAAACGTTTTTTGAGTCGGACTAAATATATCAAACAAGGCTCTCAAATAATATCACCCTGCAATACTATAACAAGTACAATCTGCCAACTTGACGAGTATAAAATACACCCATTATTTTTATTTAGATTCCAAGGCGCCCCATAAAATACTCGAGCGACGCGCTGTCACTGATTTGTCGACTAATTTCGACCCCCACGGCCAGTGCCCACGCTTCCAAATTATAAGATAGATATGTTATAGAATTATTCTGTAATATTTTTAGCCAATGTCGGACCAATATATTACAATATAAATTATTATGTATTTTTCATATATTTTTAGTTTTCATGATTTTAACGATTATTTAATACGTCAAACAGTTGTTGCAAACCTAGTCTTGCCAGGCCGGCTGATTTCCCTTCATTTGAGATGTAGTTTCAGAAAATTTAGTTCAATTTTTAGAAAAAGCTGTCGCCGTTTCGCTTCTTTATCAATTTTAAATAGGGCAGTATGTTCAGTAAGTACCTTTATCTACTCCTTGTATTGTAAGTTCTACTTACAGTCTTGTTATCCCACACTGTAAATGTACTTTTACTCCCTAGGGAGGAAAAGTGAAAGTGTTGCCAACTTGACAGAATTTTTTAGTAAAATTTTTAGGAATTTTAGGAAATTTTTAGGATTTTCTTCGGTGTTATGTTGGTACTACGAGTAGAATATACAATATACACACGCTAATGTTTAAATTACAAATATAGTATTACACATTATTCTATTGACAGCTTACAATAAAATAATGTGAAGATAGTGGCTTTATTCCTCTTCATCAGAGTAATTGACATGTAAGAATAAACTAAACTAACACAATAACAATTAAGGAGCTGAAGAATATATTAATAAATGTTAGTATTAGGTCTCTAGTCGTAGATAAAATTAATATGCAACAAGGATGAAGTTCAGCTCTCGTATATCTCCTCGTCAAGCCTCGGGAGCCAAAAATGTTAGTAAACTCCCGGCAAGCGTCGGAGCTAACTAGTTATCTCCCTCGGCCTACCGGCCTCGTGAGCTAATGAAGTTTCCTCCTTCGGCGCTGCCTTAGGACGAAACTTTAACTTGAGCTGTAAAACTTACTTTCATCCCTTGTTGCATAAATAATTATTTATGAGGTCCCCAAATTGCCTGCCTGAGTCTTTAACCTGGTAACGTCATAATAGGAGAGACTAAATACCAACTATTATAATAATAATAATAATAATAATAATAATGCCCGTTTAGAGCCTTGCGGCTCATCAGGGATAAACCCTGAGGGAACCAACTCGGGTGGTAGTAGCAACCGTTACGCTCTAAGTGTATTCTAAAGTTGGCGATAATATATCTAAACAATAATTTTTTTATATAAACTGAGAGCGTAACCTGGGATGCGAACCCCAGACCTCCGTGGGTGTCAAAGGTCAGTGTAAAGACTAACGCTCTAACGACCTCGGTCACGGAGGCGGTAATACTAACTATTAGATATATTAATTATTAATGCAGAGACAAAATAACAATTATACACGATATACGAGACAATTCTATAATTACTGAAAACTTATCAACGCAGTGATATTGCTGATAGAATTTCTAATTAAATTAGTTATTTATGAGTTCATTGGACCCTCTAGTTATTATCTGACAAAACAAAATAATCATTTATTTGAGAATAGTAATAAACAACTTTGAATAACGATTGTCGCGTTTCAAGAAATTTGTCTTAAAAAGTTGTTTTCGTTATCTTGCGTTTGTGTTGATTACAGTAATAGATTATCAAGTTATATAATAAAAGATAATGAGTTTATAGAGAGAGAAATGTGGGTTGACGAGAAATGAATTGAAAAACCAATATTCTGAACCAAGAATCTTGAACATTTCTAACCCCATGGAAGTTGTATGAGATAGAGAAATATAGGAGCAAACTTACCTTCCCCATGGTTATAATGAATAAATCGACCTAGCCTGAAGTAATGTGAGTAACGGTTCCAGGCTAGGTTTAAGGGGTTTCGCGGAGTGAGTTTTAGTTGGTATGAGGCAGACACTGAGTTTAGCACTGTTGACAGACCGCTGCCTTCGTGCGTGAATGCATTTCTCTCTCTTTTTTGATAACATTTTTCCCGCAAGAAAAATTTTGCCAGAGAAAAAAATGGTTATAATGAAAAAAAGGTGTCAAACGCAGGTTATGCAGCAAGATTTTCGAGTTTGCTTCTTAACTTTATTTTGTGCTTCTCGTGATTGTTAAATTTGTGGATCTTGTTAAGTCATTTGTGCTTATTTAATTTTACATTTTAGACTATACTTAGCCAATTTAGTGAGTGATAATTTAGGCGTGTATAAAACCTTCTCATGCAATAAACAATGGAAAACCATTGAGACGTTTTTAAGTTTGCCTCTAAAATGTAAGACCTGCGCTGTTATAAGAATTGTAAGCATGCGCAGTTTGTACCAAGCATGTGCAGTTGGTTTTTGACGTGTGTTTCGTGATGAATTCTCTCTAATCTTTGGTTTTCGATGGGGTCACTTTTTTGTATGGCTAATCGACTTAGTGCGTCATCCCCTTTATTCAAGATCCTTGTTCTAAACGAAGAAAAAAATAAATTTTACTTCAAGATTTTCAAAATAGTTTTTAAGCACTGAGAGAGAAATAAGATGTACAGAATATAAAGGGGAGGGGGAGAAGCAAGAAATTTATGTATTTATTTACATTAATTTATTGCCTCAGATATAAGAATAAAATATAAGAAGTAGACTCAAAAGCCACACAAAAGATCAATATGAATTATTTTATTTCAATTATATATTTTGTTAGTTTATTACTTTCTCCTCGTTATACCGTAGATATATAGAAAAAATATTAAGTTTGGAAAAAAAAATCCGAAACCGGGATGTCACCGGAATTATCCTTTTTAGGCGATTTTAGGACCTCCTGAGTAGTTTTGGCAAAGTTGTTTGTCTGTATGTGTGTGTGTTTGTGACTGTTATCATCGTAGCTCCAAATGAATTTATGCTAGAGGGTTGAAACTTTGCACCAAAATCACCGCTGTAGTTGTGCTATTCGGTAAATAATTTGTTTATGACGTCATTAACCCGCAATAATGACTCTAATGTTGTTGCGTTCTAATAATGTTGGGATTGGATTGAGATTTGACACGTATGTATTGATGTATTAGACTTACATATGTGCCAAGTTTCATTTCATTATTAGCATTAGTTTATTTTAATCAAATGACTAGTGAATAATTTTTAAAAAAATTAAAAATATCAGAAATTGATAGAATTGAGTTTAAATTTGGTACAAGTATACACCTAATAAATAAGTAATAAATAAATACAAAGTTTCGTTTTATTACGACAAGTATATCCATGATTTTTGGTGGATCATAAATGTTAAGCAGCATCGAGCGTGGTGAGTGCCTGGATGGGTGACCGCTGGGAATGAAACGATTCTTTTTACTTTCTGAGGACGAGCGAAGCAAGTCCTGTTGTAATAAATGTTGGCAACACTGCTCTGATTTGAGATAAGAAGTAAAATGGTGGTTTTTCTTGAAGTTGTCTCGTGTTAATTATTTATTTAAATCTTTTAAACATACAATTATGTAACAAGTCCGATGACGTTTTGCAGTATAAATTTAACGACTATTATATTCTGAGGACGAGCGAAGCGAGTCCGATGCTGGAAAGATGCCGTAGCGAATCCGATGTGACGAGGAAAAGATGCGAGGTACCCAGTACCCCATTTTTTATTATTTTAAAAATGATACTACAGTTCTGAGAAGTACAGAATGGAAATTGATGGGGGGGGGGGTGAGCACACTGAAAGAAATGCTAGAGGAATGATTCAATGATGATTAGTAACAAAGATATAAGGCGCGGTCGAATATCCACGGCCTTCTAGAACATTGGATCACCAACTATCTTTTTTTATAAGTTTTTTTTCAAAATTTTCAGTAATTAGCCTGATTTGTGATAAATGAAGCCTATTCTGTAATCTGCACGCTCTTTTTTTGTTAATCTCAAAGAGTATTTACATTCACTCAACGATTTATTTTTAATCTAACTTGGTACATACATAACTACGTTAGACGTCAATGTTAACAAATATGACATGTCAATATAACACAAAATATTGACGTCTAACAGTAGTTATGTATGTACCAAGTTAGATTAAAAATAAATCGTTGAGTGAATGTAATACTCTTTGAGATTAACCAAAAGAGCGTGCAGATTAAGGAAATAGGCTTTTATCACAAATCCGGCTAATTACTGACAATTTTGAAAAAAAGTTATATAAAAAGTTTGTTGGTGATCCAATGTTCTAGAAGGCCGTGGATATTCGACCGCGCCTTATGGGATAAAAAAACTTTAAAAAAAAGGGTGTAGAAAAATGAAAACTATAAAAAGTAGAGGTAATGAGCTCAGGAAAGGAAATAATGTAGGTTTTCTTTTAGGGAATTTTCATTGGAAAAGTTATCTAATTGTAATGCTGAACATAAAAAGATTATAAAAACCCCAAATATGAGGGAAATAAATGAATTTTCAGGGATAGAAAGTAGAGAAGAATTATTGTTTAAAATGGATGACACCATAACTAATGATCGGTACCTCAGGTGTCCGTAAGGTACCGTACAGGTGTTCTCAGGTAACATAGTGCACCTGAGAAATAGCCGCGGGTTACGAAAATGTTTATAAAAAGTACATTACTGGTACGAGCGCCTTTGGCAGGTACTTAGCTCAGGTAGTTTATTTAAGTCCGAAAGGTGTCTGTTCCATCATTTTTAATGGTGATCTGCTACTAAAAGAAAAATAATTTTGAAACTAAATACTAAGGTTTTTTCAATATATTTGATGTTGGTGTATTTTCTAAATAGATAATGTTTATTTTCTGAATAGACTGTGGTGTTTATTTTCTAAATAGACTTTAAGTCATCAAGCTTTCTGTCTTATCTTGTTTTTTAATTTATAATGTTTACCAATAATATTAATACGTCAACGATTTATTTCTTAAAATTACTTTTTCAACCCCCGAACTGTGTACGGCCCCACTTTTCATCGAAATGGCGCTAAATTTCCACACACGTTAATCGAATGTGTAGGACATGGTTATGGTCATCGTGGTATAAACATGATATTGAAAATCCATAGATACTGGACTTATTAGCATTATGCTGAATCATGCTTTGCTTAATTTCTTGCACTATTTTTGTACAAATATAAAACTACAGAACCCTGTTGTTTATGACGTATAATGTTTTTAACCCGCAATAATAACAGCAAAAATGTCTACAATTTCCATAACTTCGGAAATAACGGATTAAGCTAAAGCTTATGAGCCAAACAAAAGCATAAAGTTTAATAAAATGTCAACTCTAGTTCTCATGTTATCGCTTGACGTATATAATTACACGTAAATAATCGTAATAAACTGCGTAGACTTCCGCGGTTATTGTCATGAAGATTTAGGTCTTCCGGTGGTGACCGCGTCTCAGACCGGAACCGGCGGGTGACCGCGTCCGGTTGAGACCTAAATCTTCATAAGTTATCGTGGTTTTGTAGTTTGCCTTATTTATACCGTACTTACGCTGGAAAAGTATTGTCTTTCCGCTAAAATTTCAAAATCAAATTTCATTAGAATTTTACGTTTCATGTGTCTATAAGACCTCTTTAGTAGTTTTTACCAAGTTGTCTGTTGGTGTGTGTGTTAGTGCGTATATGTGTGTGAGTGTGTGTGTGTATGTTATCATCGTAGTTCGCCATGTAATTATCCAAGAGAATTGCAACTTAGAAAAAAATCAAACTCAATGTTCAGTTCTATCTTGAAAATAATTATGACTCAATAAATCAGGGAACTATTAGTCAGCAAATATTTAAAATTATTAAACGCAAAATCGTTTTAATTGTTTTGATATCCAGCACCCATTTAGTTATATATAAGACCAACAAATGGGTCAAGTTTCATCTTATTATCAGCATTGGTTTTACTTTTATAGTTGAGATGTAAACGTTACTTTATAACTTTAAAATAATCCGATAAGTTCAAATTCGGCACAGTTGACAGTTGTATTCTTTTATGTAATGAATAAGTACGCTTAGTTTTATCTGAGCTTACTTATAAGTCTAGTATATGAATGGTTTTTGATGGATATCTAATGTTAAGTCGTATCAAGCAAAGTCATTACCTGGATAGGTGCAGGTGGGAATAAACGGATGTTTCTACTGTCTTACTTAGGACGAAGACGTACTTTAAAACAAATTGTGATTTCCGTATTCTGAGGACAAGCGAAGCGAGTCTGAAGTAGAGAAATGAGCGTAGCGAATCCAATGTGTTGGGGAGAAGTTCCGACGTACTTCGTAATGTATTTACTTATACATTTAAAAATTGGCTTATATTGTTCAATAATGTATAATAATACTTTTTTTCTGTTTTAATGCGTTTGATAGTTAGTTAAAAGTATTATAGTAATGGGTACTATATTATTATGATTGAGGTTGGAGTCGAGGATAGACCCCATTTGCACTGCGACTGGAAGTCTATTGTACAATCCCCTCAATTGGTCCAGGTCAGAATAATCCTTTTCCCCGGACTAGGTCTAGGATCTTTTTGACCAGTAATTCATTGGTAGAGTCAAACTTATCGAGAGTGCTCCTACCAAAGTTGGAGAACCTTTGAAAGGCTAGGGCTTCACATCTCAGAAGTATTTGAGAGGCAGTTTCGGCTTCAGATTTACAAAGCCTACACACTGGGTTATATTTTAAGATACCAATGGTATGGAGGTGTTTTCGGAGGTGACATTGACCAGTCAGTAGTCCAGTTACTGTTCTAAGGCCCCTTCTGCTTAGACTGAGGAGGTTCTCAGTTACTTTGGGACTGGGTCCTTTTAACATAAGTTTACTTTGCCTTATGTCAGAGGATTTGTTCCAGTGGTGCAAGTGATTGGTTAAAAGCTAGTCTTTAAGTACACCTTTGGCTATAGTTTTGGGTATGGCTCTATGGGTTCAGGACCCACAGGAGTGGTCTCAGACCCCTTTTTGCAAAGATGTCTGCTTGCTCATTACCTTCAATTCCCTTATGGCCAGGCACCCATCTGATTGCTACATCATTGTTGAGTGACAAGGTCAAAAGGTTTTGTAAGCACTCCCAGACAAGCTTAGAGTTGACTTTGTATGAACCAAGAGCTTTAATGGCAGCTTAGCTGTCAGAAAAAATATTTATAAAAGTCTGATTAGGATTATTTTTAATATTTTCTATTAGACAGGCATTAATAGCAAATATTTCTGCCTGAAACATTGTGGCATATTTTTCTGGAGGAAATGAGGTTTTGAGATTAGCGTGAGCCTCATATATGCCACTCCCAGAGCCACAGTCCATCTTGGATCCATCTGTATGCCATACAGTGTCACTAAGAGGATTGAGGTGGTTCCCCATTAAAACTATTACAACTGAGTGTGAAGGGTTTTTCATGGGAGTAGAGGGTGGTCATGTAATCAGAGTTCATAGATAGTCAGTTCCCACTGTTCTGCAGTCTGTAAGCCGCCAACCTAGCCTCACTCTTTATTACAACATGACTTCTAGAGCAGTAGTTGATGCTGAATTCGTGAACCCTGTAATGGACAAACAGGCTAAACGCTGAACTGAGTTCAGTTTGATGATTGAAGTGGTTTGATTGACTTTAGGCCCCCACACAAGAGCACAATAGGTAATAATAGGTCTGATCATCATTCAGTACAGCCATCGCAATACTTGAGGTTTAAGTCCCCAGATTTTACCTACAGCTCTACGGACTGTCATTAAAGTCAGTTTGGCTTTATTAATTATTTTATCCAGCTGTTGATTCCAACTTAGTCTCTTCTCAAGGATTACTCCGAGGTATTTGACCTGGTCAGAAAGCTGTAGTTGTTTACCAAACAGTATAGGGGGCCTCACAGTGTGAGGTTTTGTTTGTTTGGTGAAAATTACTAGTGCAGTTTTGGCAGGATTTATTGAAAGTTTGACCTGTTTGCACCAGTTCTTAATCAGCCTTATTGGTGTTTGAATTACCTCTAGGGCTGTATTAATGAATTTGCCAGGAATAAGGATGACTATGTCATAGCGTACCCTATGTCAAAGAAGCTTTACTGTTAAGACAGCAAGTATGCCGTCCATCACAAGGCTCCACAGTAGAGGAGACAGGACTCCACCCTGCGGGCATCCCTTGGTGACTCGGGCTTCAGCCGTCTCTCCAGCCACAGAAACTATAACATTTCTACTGTGAACATAGTGGCTATCTCTACAGACAGATTCTTCAACACCACGCCTGTCAGAGAGGAGAGTATAGTTTGGAAAGATGTGTTATCAAATGCTCCTTCAATACCGAGAAAGGCACTAACAACACATCCTTTGCTTTCAAAAGGAGATTCAATCTTATTAACAACAAGATGTAATGAGCTCTTCTAATTAGGATTTGCCAGTTTGATAAGCAAATGGTTATTTATGCAGGTATTATATCAAATCTACTATAAATTTAGGGTTTTACAAATATTATTTAGTTTAAGGGATCGCATTATTTTACACACAACCTTCAAGCCCTTAACTTTTGATAATAAAACCTGCTAGGGTCTAGGAAAGTATGTTATCTCCATTTGTTAGTTCCATAAAACGCTTGAGGCCTTATTATATTTACCAATCATGTCTTCCTGATACGATATCCTCAATATGATCATATACATTATATACACGTCAAACTAACTTTCTGTGGAGAAAGAAAAAGTTTAGAACTAAATCTGGCAGTCTGTTTAGTATAACTGATTGTCGGTTTGTCAGACCTTGGTGGGCTTCGAATTATTTCCATATCTTTTACAGATATTATTCTATATATTCTCTCTATAACTTAGCAATTAACTAAAAACGTATTAAAACATTTACATTTACCTAATCAACGTACAATAATACATAGGCTATTATTTTTAAATATTAAAAGTAATTAACTTTTCTGGAAATTATTGATTGACATATAAAATTAGAAAGGATTTCAAAGCCTGATTGAATGTTTTTATGATAGAATGAATGGTTGAACACCTGAGAATGCAACCCTCCCACGTTTACCTGAAGGTTATTAATACTTAGGTTTACTCAATAAAGTGAAAATGACTTGTGAAGTCACCAAGGAACTTAAATAATTAGACCAAGAAGTTACGACACTATTATATACTTGTATATTACTCTCCCACCCTATGACTTGGACCCTATAACACGACCCCACCTACTGATGATAACACGACTACCTGACTACCCACTCACGACTCCCACTGACTTTGGACCCTGATTGGACCGATAACACGACTCCCACCCTACTGACTTGGACCCTGATAACACGACCCACCCTACTGACTGGACCCTGATAACACGACTCCCACCTACTGACTTGACCCTATACACGATTGGACCCTGATAACACGACTCACCCTACTAACTTGGACCCTGATAGACACGACTCCCACCCTACTGACTTGGACCCTGATAACACGACTCCCACCCTACTGACTTGGACCCGATGACAACTCCCACCTTACTGGCTAGGACCCTGATAACACGACTCGGCATTCTAGTCGTCAGCTTATATAAACACATCCAATAGATTTTAGTTCTTTATTATTGTTATTTGTACGTATTATCTTTGTTCTCATATGGATTGAGAGTTATAAATCTTAAAAACATCGAGTACCGGGTACCTCAGGACTTATCGAGTACCTTATTAATGTTATACATTTTGCTGAGTCACTGAGTTCATTTTAGACATTAATGACGTCACAGAACAAATATTTTCAGGATAACATGGATTTTTTTGGAGAGCCTGCTCTATTAAGTACTACATGCGCTTGGTATTTTTACTTCTGAATTAAAAAATTTCTTTGATCTCAAAAAAAAATATATTTATATATATATATATATATATATATATATATATATATATATATATATTGTGTGTGGTAATATGATGAGAACTAAATATACGTGTTAAACTTACGAACACATAAGAAATAAGTAAGCATTAATAAGATCTAACGAAAACCGAAGCATAACTAAACCCTATACATTGGTTTTAGTACCAAATTTCAACTCCTTGGTCACATCTTACTATGTGGGTCACATAGTAGATGTGACCCACCCGAGGTGGTTCCCGCAGGGCGAATACCCTGAAGGGCCGAAAGGCCCTAAAATGGGCATTATGATAACAGACGCACACACACATACAGACAGATCCGTAAAAACATCTCCAATTCAAAATAACATTAGCATAACTCAGGACAACGTTTAGTCAACTCACCTTGACGAAATCTTTTAGTCGTTAACCTAAACTTATTGTGAAGACTTTTTTTTAAAAAAAATAACTAAATAAAGAGTCATCCTTCTAGCTGTTTTTAATCCAGGTTTGCAATATAAAATAATTATGTACGTAACTCTACAGCCCGACTAAACGTAGATCTTTCATTAATGCCAAATGACAACTTGTCTTCTGACTTCGCCAAGGATATAAAACAACAACAACAGTATTTAGACAGATTTAACGATCGACGTATAACTTATCTTTAAGGTTTGAATTTGGCCTTGTTTCGTTATTTGGAATTCAAATGAAACGTACGATAGTTATTTTATTTAGAATATTTGCTTTTCAAAAATGTTTTTTTAGAGTTTGAAAGGATGCCGACAGACGGATTGAAAATTGAAAGGTGTAAATGGTTTTTACAATGGAAGAGAATAAATTTGTTTTTGAAAAGATGGTAATATTGTCTTTTGATGTTAGTCACTGATGATGATCTATGTTTTGTCTTTATTGCAGATAAAAACAGCATTTATTCCATGTTCCATAAACTAGGTCTGTTAGATTTTAAACACCTTTTTAGAAGTTAGGCCAAAAGGTTTTATAAACCTTTTATAAAACCCTGGGTAATCTAGAAGTTAAAGTTGGGTTAAGTTAAAGTTAGACGTTAATCTAGAAATAACCCTGGGATAATCTAGAGGACGAGGTAGACATATTTTATGACACATGGCGCCGGGATTTGCAGACATCATGCCTAGAAAGTATTTTCATCTGTATTGGATTATTTAAGTACAAGGACTTAATAATGGGACTTAGTCAGGTACAAATACTTTATAATAAGACTTCATAAAGTACAAAAACTTTATGGATTTAAGTACTTTCACCTGAGTAATAAAGAACTTTAGTCAGGTAATTTTACGACTACAATATAACTATCCATCTTATGGGGAAATGAAATAAGGCATCGTTGCCCGTATCTTGTGCATCAGCCCTTACCTAGTGCCCGTACCTGTGCTGGTCTTACCTAGAGATCCCGTAATTTTTTTTACCCGTACTTTGTGCAGCTCTACCTTATGCTGCCCGTACCTTTTGCTACCCTTGCCTTGTACTTCCCGTACTTTGTGCTACCCTCCTTTTGCTGCCTGGACCTTGTACCGCCTGACATTTTTGTTCCTAGACGTTTCCATGGGACATGAAATCTTCCGAACGCTTTCTCGGATCGAAATGAAACTTGGTATACAAATCAAGCTAGTTTATGTCCTGAACATTATTGTTTGTATGATCGAGTTTTAGCATGCTCATAAATCCTTATATATATTCTATGTCTTAAACCCAACTTTAGTCTACAGAATAAGTCTTAAGCCATAAATGATCAAGAGTTTAGTTTATTAATTAAAATCAATAATTACAATCTAAGAAGGATTGGTCATTGGACCATTGGTACTTTTAATTAAATCCCTAAACGGGATTGAGTTGATTATTTATAATAATAATGATGCCCGTTTTAGGGCCTTACGGCCACTTCAGGGTATTCGCCCTGCGGGAATCACCTCGGGTGGGTCACATCTACTATGCTCAAAGTAAAGCTAAAGTTGGCGAAATTTTTTACATCAAATTCTATTCATAAAAACTAAGAGCATAGCCGGGGCTGTGAACCCCGGACCTCCGGTGCCGAAGTCCAGTACTATGCGACCGCGGCTACGGAGTCAAAGAGTTGATTATTTATCCGAGTTAATGTTGTACGTCACAAGCTGCAATCGCTTATCTAATTTTATATTAAAAAGGACGAATTAAATGTTGGAGTTAATCCAACTTTTATGGCGTGTCGAAACAGCGTCATGTCAAACTTTAAAAAATTACGAAATAATATTTGTTTGATAAAGTTTTCTGAATACTTAATACAACATCGATCGCCTGCACAGTTCTCAGTATATTCGCATCTACAGCTTAAATGCCTGATCCAATGTTATAGTGAAATCTGGCAAACACATCTCTTATGATGAACATAATCAAGTCTTATGATGGTAAAACAAGAGGTCACCAGCTTCTGTCCAGTACGCGGCGTCGGCGACGGGGGTCGCTTCGCGGCCACTTAGTTGTTGTCCTATATCAGTTCGCCATATTACTGGTTTATTTCAGTGGGATACTGCTAGGATATAAGCGAATTTTCAAATTTATCATTAAAAAAATGTAATTTGTTTACGTTACATTATATAAGTCAATCAATAATACGGAAAATAATACTGATAATAAAATGTAATTTCATAATTTTGTTAACCATACGAAGAACACGGTAAACATTTTCAGTCCGATCTGATCACTTTTTAAAGAGTTGCGATTTATTAAAATGTTTGTGGGGTCATTATTGCGGGTCAATAACGCCATAAAACAATTATTTTCCGAATAGCACAACTACAGCGGTAGGCTGATTTTTATACAAAGTTTCAACTCTCTAGCATAAATACACTGGGCGCTACGATGATTACAGGCACACACAAAAACATATAGATAGACAACTTTGCGAAAACCACACAGGAGGCCTTAAAAAGTCTGAAACAGATATTTCCTGTTTCGGATTTTTGCAAACAATTCTTTTCCTATATACCTACGGTATACATGAGGAAAAGTAATAAAGGGTAATAGTCCAAGAAACGGACCTGAAAAATGTGACTCATTTTGTACTACTTCAAACCAAATTTTTCTGAAAATATACCTTAAATTATTAAGTAAAAGCATAGTCTGCCTATCCAGAGTGGAGCCCTTCATATGATTGCGCATGCTCAAAATTTTATAAAATCGTACAAATTTCAGTTTTTCTTGCAATAAGTGGTTCCCTGTGGGTCGGTGCAAAACATAAAGAGAACATTTTTTAAAGCTGACAAAATTTTTTATGAAACGAGTGTTTAATCATCAAAATCGGATGACTACAACCAAAGTTATGGCTCTTTCAAAAATACATAAAAAATGGTTAATTTATGCATGATCAGCGAATTTCTTTGAAAAAAATGTTGACTTTTTGTGCATTTTTTCGGCCATTTAACAAATGTCATAACTTTAGTTGTACTTATTCGATTTCAACGAAAAAACACTCTTTTTATAGACAATTTTATCAGCTTTAAAAAATATTCTCTTCATGTTTTGCACACGACCTACAGGGAACCACTTATTGCAAGAAAACGGGAATTTGTGCGATTTACTAAAATATTAATCGAGCGCAATCATATGAAGGGCTCCACTCTGGATAGGCAGACTATGCTTTTCCTTTATAATTTAAGGTATATTTACAGAAAAATTTGGTTTGTAGAAGTACAAAATGAGTTAAATTTTTTAGGCCTGGCTTTTGGAATATAATAAGTAGAGCGGATTCTCTGCTCTATATTTGTATAAATGATAAGGTTTATAATATAAATATTATCACTGTACCAGATTGATTCTTGCAACACTGATTCATCTCACTGATTTATTTCCGAGGCAGCGTTAAGTGGTTCCAAGAATTTATAATTTTACTTTTTTAATTCTTTAGTTTCTTCAAAAGATAAATATGTATTTAATTTACAGTTAATCAGAGACATGTTTACTAATGTAAACATGAATGCATGTTTATTAATGTAAACATGTATGCATGTTTACTCATGTAAACATGTATGCATGTTTATTAATGTAAACATGTATGCATGTTTACTCATGTAAACATGTATGCATGTTTACTCATGTAAACATGTATGCATGTTTACTAATGTTAAACATGTATGGCATGTTACTAATGTAAACAGTTGTATGTTTACTAATGTAAACATGTATGCATGTTGCCTTTATAATATTATGTATATCGCCTTACTGCAATGTAGTTTGTTTATGATGAGTAAACTAGGTTCATTCTTCCCTTTACAATAATTGTTTTTCATTGATCATTTGACAGCCTACCGAAAACAATGAGGGAAGGAATTTTATTGGTTTATTCTATAGTTTATTGCCTCCGTGGCCGTGATCTTAAAGGCGTTCGATTCCGGCACCGGAGGTCCGGGGTTCGCAGCCCGGGCTATGATCTAAGATTTTATGAATAGTATTTGTATTAAAAAAAAGATTTCGCCAACTAAAGAGTGTAGTAGATGCAACCCACCTGAGGTGGTTCCCGTAGGGTGAATACCCTGATGGGCCGAAAGGCCCTAAAACGGGCATTTCATTTTTATAGTTTATTAACAATTGGCTAAAATAATTTGACAGCGAGGGAAAATAGTGTTAAAGAACCAATGAGGTTGATCTGAATGGTGGGCGTGGTTTAACATTGACAATAACAGTTTTGTTATTGATTAGTTGACAGACCAGCGAAATCCGCGAGGGAAGGAATCCTATTTGGTTCATTCCGTGGGAATAGAACGAGCCAATAGAATTTCTCCGATCGGAGGATACCCATTGCATGAAGTTGGGCACGGCGATAAAATTTAAATTGAAAATAATGGACCTCAGAAGTAGCGACAATTTTTGTCTCACTGCAAGAGTTGATGGAGGAATGTAATAAAGGTTGTTAGTTATTTATAACTCGCTATTGATGCTAAGTTTTATCATTTTACGAGAACTGTTGAAATGTTTTATGGGCATGAAGATTTAGGTCTTCCGGTGGTGACCGCGACAATGTAGATGAAGAATGCGACGTTTCGCTTCCACTGTGGGAGGCATCTTCAGGGACGTAGGACATTATGGATAGAAACACAGTGCTCCACAAATGAGTTCAGTTTTGTAGGGCATTGTGTTTCTATCCATGATGTCCTACATCCCTGAAGATGCCTCCCACAGTGGAAGCGAAACGTCGGATTCTTCATCTACATTGACGCGGTCACCACCGGAAGACCTAAATCTTCATGACAATAACCGCGGAAGCCTACGCAGTTTATTGTTTTATGGGCGTAGGAGGGGGTAATTCCGCACTTCCTTTTTATTAGCTTAAATAATTTTTCTTCCATCGGTTTAAGGGTTATAGATTTCGAATCGAAACCCAGATTTTCATTAAATTTCACAGGGGATTTAATATTGGTTGCAATCATCTCGCACCAACCACGAAAAATTAAATGCGCCATTGGAATGTTTATTAGAACAGAATAAGAATGGATTGGAATGGCGCTATATCTATCAGTGTTGACCTTGCCTAGAGGTTAGATAATAACTATAATTTAACTACTCCATTCTATTCATAGTTTTATAACAACGCGCTGGCTGCATCCTATATGGTTTCTTGACATTGTACAAGCTTTGTGCACTACTAGGCAATAAAAATGCAATGATAATATGCAACAATAATAATAAATTTAGCTCTATGGGTGAAAGCGATAACAAATATATTCGAAGCCGAGGCAGGTATTTTACTATCCAGGCATAGCTGAGGTGACAAATTATATGCTATAAGCCAGTATTTATTGTCTGCAATTTTTCTTACGATACATTATCTATATAGAACTCATATGTTATACAAGCAGCGTTGTATAAAGCTAAAGAAGATAAAATGGTGCACCTATTTGACTAACTCATTAAACGTGCATGGGGTCAGTAATATTCCCTTATCGCGTCATCCCCTTTATTCAAGATCATTGTCATGAAGAGCCCAAAATGTTACCAATCTATAATCATCTATCTCAATAAATACAGCAGCTTGAAATATCATTATGAGACCCTTTGTAACCTCATCGAAACCTACTTCAAGATAAGAAGCTAATCAGCTATTCCCGCATTGTTGTTTTTTGTACCAACAACGTTTTATCATATTAATAGATGCAATTTTGTGTGGTTAATTAAAATTTATTATATTATAATAATAAACAAGAGGCCTATTTGCTACTCCACGGCCATATGGTTATTGTACTTCGTAAGTCGTCAAATTACTGGTTTATATAAGTGGTATACTGCCACGATATAAGCAACTTTGCAAATGTATTAGAGAATAAACTTTATTTGTTTACGTCTATTAACTTAGAATAATACTATATATAGAAGGAGCACAGGACCGTAAACACAATGTATTTCCACTGATAACGCGAAAGCCGGTTGACTGATGCAACTAAGTAATGCTGCCAACCTGACAACAAAACATTATTTTAAATATCGGCTGAACTTCGGTATACGGTGCACCCTGTTATCAATACTATATATCGATATATTTTTAGTTTAGAGATGTGACGTAGGAATAATCGATATATGCCTTTTCTTTTACGTTTATGAACATATTTTATCATTTTTTTAAATGTTTTTTTATTGTTTGTGTTTTTTTATTTGTTGTTAAATGGTTTATAACTATTTTCATATTTTTTAATGTTTTTATAATGTTTTAACTATGTTTTCATAAGAATAATCGATGATACACCACATATAATTTTATGTTACGCGTATTTTTACGTATTTTTGTGTTTGTTATTTTCAGGTTTTTTTATTATATTTTTGTTGTTAATGTTTTCATTTATTTGTTGTATGGTTTTTTTTAATGTTTTAATTATAATTAATAATTTAACGACGCTGCTTATCTTTTAAGTGCTCAGTTCTCGTTTGCGTCTCGCGTAACTAAAAATATATCGATATATAGTATTGATAACAGGGTGCACCGTATACCGAAGATTTACCTAAATATCTATTAAATATATCTTAAATATCTATTAATGAAATTAATAAAAAAATAAATATCTATTAATGAAGAGAGATCGTAAAGAACAAATATAATAACTTAAAAACCTTGCTAAGTACTCAATGAAATTGGTCTTAGATCGCAAAAGGGTAAAGGAATACGAGAACCTACATTTAGTTGACGAGGACTACTTTTTATATATAATTTTAATAAATACGTTAAACTATAATTTAAAATGCTTTAAATATTGTAATGCACCTATATTTGTATTAGTATTTTATGAATAATCAATTATTAATAAATTATAGAACATAATAATTCAGCATTCAGCAACCGGAAGTATTGCCAACTTTTTTTTGGAAAATTTTATATTGTTAGGGTGGCAGCATTACTTAGGTGCACCAGTGAACCGCCTTTCGTGTTATCAGTAGTACTCCTTCTATATATACTATTATTTTAAGTCTATTAATAACATAATGTTTTGTTTACATATATGTCAATCAATAAAACCGGAATTAATACTGATAATACAATAAAACTTGGTATGTTGTGTAACATGTGTGTAAACATTTCAGCCCAATCTATATTAGGATTTGTGATTTTTCCAAATGTTGTTGGGTTAATGACGTAACATATATTTCATAAACAATATGGTTCGGGACGTTAGCAAGGTTGATTTTTGTACCAAGTTCCATTTTGATCCGAGAAAGCGTTCGGAAGTTATCGTGTCCCATAGAATTAACCTCAGCAAGCCTTGCCTTAGGAAACCTAGTTAGTGTTCTGACCGGTCACTGTAGATTAAATAACATCTTAATACTTTGGGCATAATCTCAGAGGCTAACTGCCCCATGTGTGGACATTATGAGGAGACAGCCTTTCACCTGCTTGCAGAGTGTGAGGCCTATACTTCTCTTCGTACCCGCATATTTGGCGTAGGCCTCTTGTATGAAGAGGACCTTTCTTCTCTTAGTTGGAGAGATATCCTACAATATATCAACCTTTCCAAGAGATTCTTGGTAGAGGTGGTGTAGACTAAGGAATCGGGGCTGGCAAGAAGGGCTTAACAACGTGGCCTATTTGCCTGGCTTTGCCTCCCCACCCTATTACTACTACATCGTAGCGCCCAGTGTATTTATGCTAGAGAGTGAAAAGTTCGTACAAAAATTAGTCTAAATGAGCGTAGCGAATCCGATGTAATGAGGAAAAGTTCCGAGGTACCCCGTACCCCATTTGTTTTTAATAATATTCCTTTATTTTAAATACATTTATGTACTGAATAACTGGAGGAATCGGGGCTGGCAAGAAGGGCCCAACAACGTGGCCTATTTGCCTGGCTTTGCCTCCCCACCCTATTACTACTACTACGTGTCCCATAGAAACATCTCGGATACAAAAATCTCGTACATACACACACACACACACATATATATATATATATATATATATATATATATATATATATATTATATATATATATATATATGTATGTATGTATAAATATATGTGTGTGTATGTACGAGATTTTTGTTTCAAGATGTTAACAACAAGATCCTTAACAATATATATATATATATATATTATATATATATATATATATATATATATATATATATATATATATATATATATATATATTGTTAAGGTTTCTTGATGAGGGAGACCCCCTTAACAGATAATCTACTCTACTCCACTCCCCTCCCCATGACCCCAACCTCATTTTGTGTCCAGGATACTTTTTAATGTTTTATTCAACTCATAGAACCTCTCTATTAATAATATCTCTATGCAAAACAGCATGATTGACATGTTGGCTTTTAACGCCAAGTGTCTGCAATAGCTACTAACTCAGTCACATTAAACCCTGTGCCTACTATAGACGTGTTAATTCTTCCTGCAATTGTAAATCTTCTTCTGTAGTTTGTTTAATTTTGTACAAACTTTTTTTATCAGCTAAATTATCAAATTATGAAGTTTTTCTAGAATATCACAAGGTACAAATGAAGAATAGGATCAAATCAATACAAAACAAGTTATAAATGTTTGAAATATACTCTTGTAATCATATATTTTTATCTATATTATATAAATCTTTTAATACACTTTCAGATTTCTGTTTTAAAACCAATTTTATTGTTCCTATTTATTCTTTGTTGTTAATTTTAGTGGTTAAATTACAATTTAATGTAAATTGTAATTGATATCAAATATTGCAAACAACAGCTTTAAGTGAACAAATTCTGTTGTTCTTGTTTAAACAGGAAACTTAAATAATAAGAAATTCAAAATTACAATTTGGATCTGATAAGACATTAAAAATCAAAATTTTATGGTAAAATATAAAACTTGAAACTTATGGCCTGAAACTACTGACTATTAATAAAAAGAACAAATAGAAGTTAAAAATCGAAATTAAAACAAATCGTCATTTTTAATGCTAAGTTCAATTAAATATTAAATAAAGCTTTTTTTAATTTGAAGTTTTAATTAAAGTAACAAAATACTGAAATTTTAAATAATCATGGTAGCATAGCTAAAGTGTGATATAGAATTTAAGTATACTAGAAATACATTTACTGAGAGAATAATGATGCCTTTCTTAATTTGTTTTTGACAAGATATTATTTAGATGGCACCTACACTGTGACTTGCGTTTCAATGCCACCTAAATAGTGAATATAAATAACAATACATATTATATTCATATTATTTCCGTGACATCATTAATTATAAACTATATTCTCTAGTATATGTATTACCTTAAATTTATACAAACATCAGACCAAATAGATGCAGTAATATAATATTGTTTATAACCTTCTAAGAAGGTTATAATTGAGTCTATGGATGAATTCTAAAGAGAAAATGGCCTAATTGAAATACATCAGACATTTTAATATAAAAAACTTGTTTTCTTACTCTAATGTAAGTAAAATATCAATGAATTTAAAAACAACTTTACTAACTTAAAAATACCAAAATTGGTAACTTAAATTATTTACCAGAATAACATAAGAAAATAACTACATTGAAACCATGATCAATTTGTTTCGAGTACTAAGTTAACTTTTAATTATTTATTTACAATATTTTATTACTATTCTTATTAATTTCTTTTAATTAAAGTTATTCAATCGTTCAATGCTGTTATTTGACTAATCAATATTCATCATCATACTTCCCAATTACAAATTAAAAGAAATTAATAAAAATATAAAAAGAAAAAAAAATCTAACACATAACATCACAGACAACAATAAATAAAAAATATTTACAATAAGTAAAAGTAAAAAAAAAAAAAACAACAAATAAATACAATTTGTTTGTTAAGTCTTTATTTATTTTTAGTACATTTATCTGTACTGGAATGAAATTGAAGATAAAGAAGAATAATTTTTTCTTTATTCTAATTTATATTAATTTATCTAGTCTTGAATTGGTTTACTTTTATGTAAGTATTTACAAAAAAAATATTATTTATATTTACAATTTCGGTTATATAATTATTAACAGTTAAAACAAAGAAGATGAAAGAACAAAAAGGTAAAAGAAATTATGTTTGAAATTTTGAATAAGCATTATCTATAACAAGGAATAACCAATACATTTGGGAATTATCAATAATTTGTTGGAGTATAAGAACTGGCTATTACTTTTTAATTATTTTTTTTTAATAGGAAATAACTTCAGCATTTTGTTTTCAGCACAAAATATGCGTCTATAACGAAACATCCAACATGAGATAATAAACGAAACAATCCAGAACGAAGCCCAACATGTACACAGACATGTTGGCCTTACCAATCATTCCCAAAACATTTGAAAATCACTATCTGATAAATATAACAATCTTTGTTTCCACCGATAAAATAAACGAGAGAGAGAGAAAATTAAATAACAAAAAATAAAAATTATTAAAATAATAAACTAAAAAAAATTAAAAAATAATTAACAAAAAAAATTAAAAATGACTACATCAACAAGAAACCGGCCTCGCAGGTCTGAGTACTGCCGGCGCTGAAGATGTGCTTTTGTCTGTTTGTGTGTTCTGCAACAAAAAGAAAACAAATTTATTAGTTTTCGTAAACAAAATTTAAAGCATGCTTTAACCAAATTTAGAAATTTCCGTATAACAACGCTATTTATAATAATTTTGAACAAGATAAGAACGGTTTCAGAGGGTTTCTACTGTTTCAGATATTTTAAGATCAAAATTGTGCAAAATTTGCTTAAATATTACAAATAAATTAGTATATCTTACCAACTAAATAACATTCTTTACCCCACATCCTGAAAGTGATTGGGGGAGGTGGCAATGACAGAATTTCATAACTGTCATTGCCGATTGAAAATAAGAAGGGAATTTTGGGTTCAAGGGATTAATAATGAACGAAAATGTGGATATAATAGGTTGAATCTGACGTCATACATCCTTAAAGTATTAACAAATAAATGTTTATTAAGATAGGCATGTATTGTGTTTTTAAATAGGAAGAAGTAATAGGTAGGGTCGTTTCCTTGGGTTCAATCAGAGGATGTTGGAGATTACGAGTCCAGCATGTAACTGTTGGGTACAGGATGTTTAACAATAGGTTAGCCAAACTAGCTTTAACTACAGAATAATGTTTTGAAAAGAAAACAGTCAAATATGTTACAACTGTTACGAGATAGATTGCACACACTATCAGAGCCAACTTTTGCAATTCGTTCAATTATAGTTTAAATCAAATTATCAGCTGTTATGTTTAAACAAATCAAATTATCAGCTGTTTTGTATAAACAAATAAAATAATCAGCTGTTTTGTTTAAACAAATCAAATTATTATCTGTTATGTTTAAATAAAGCAAATTATCAGCTGTTTATTGCTTATGTATAAAAAACAGCTGATCATTTATAAGAAAACAATTATATCAGCTTTATATTATTTTTTCTAGTTCAGAGACTATCTAATCTCTTCCCAATGATCATTCATGACTTTCATTTAAAAGGGCACATTTAATAGAAACTTAAGCTTAGTGAGAATAAATAATAAGCCTAGATGATACAAGTCGTAACAGGTTCAGTTATCAATTGGACTAACAACACATATTAGTTAACATCCCAGGTATTATTGTTTGAACATAATACTTATCAATATATTTTTTTTAATAAACCAGAATTTTGCTAGATTAGCTAAAACTATTTGCATTGTATTTTTAACCTATAATTCAAAGCAAGACATTTATTGCTGGTTAGCAAGACGTTTATATATAATATAGAAAGAGTTTAAATAGTAACCAAATTACAAAAGTCGGTCAAAACAGTTAAATTCTTTGAACAAAGTTGAGGGATTTCCATAGCATTGTTAAAGGAAATTGTTTTGTCTATTATAAAGGTTGAAATAACCAAAAAGTGATGTAACCTTTTACGATGGCGTCAATAAACCCCACTCTAATACAATATGGCTTCCACAGAGAGAAACCTGAGATTTAAAATAACCTTACACTAACTTTCACTAAAGTAACCTCAATAGAGTGAAACCTCACCACCGTTAACTGATCTACGATTGAGAAATTTACCGAGACACAATTGCTATCTTCTAAACAATTTAAATGACAACGGTTGTGAAGACGACCAACTCGAATTATTTGAATTTAAATAAATATTATTAATTTTTGTTTAATTTAGATTTTAGATGGGAAGTTAGATATTTAGGTACTTAGATAGTAGAATCAGGATAATTGGAATAATAAAACAATAATTAGGACATGTAATTAATATTCGTATGAATTGTAAACTTTGTCACAGATGAGAAAGTTAAAAGGGTAATAAGCGTTAAGTTGTTCATACTACAGCTTGATTTGTACAGATTATAACGCGTCTAATCCAGCACATTTTGGCTGCTTGCAAGTTGGCTAATAAGCCCTGTATGAGGTCATTACACAAACACAAGTTAAGTCCTATGTAAAGTGTGAGACGGCTTTGTTAAGTTAAACAACAGTGTCATACCTTTTCTAGTGCATTTTCTTTAAAAAAAATCAGTCATAAGAGGGCTGCTCGTAAGGCGAGAAATTTTATGACACAACAGTGTTGGCATTAACTTACACTTATCAAATACTTAACTTACAAATAAAGACAATATAACTAAGTTAATCAGGTTAAAACTGATACCGCACTCACATGAAGCCTTATCAAAATAACATAAAATTTGATAAGCATGCATATGAAACTTGGTATAAGGTTTACTACAGTTGTACTATTGTATTGTACTATCAAACGGCTTAACAATTACAACAAGATAACAGCCTAAGATGAAAAACTTATTTACTAAACAAACAACAATAAATAACTAATTGACTTAAAATTCGTCTTTTGCTAATATTTTACTAGCAAAGAATATTGTCTTTATTAAAATTATGAAGCAAGTAATTAGTATTTGATATTCGTGTTAAGTTGACTAAAACTACTCTCAATACATCAAGATATATAGCTCAACAGTACATATATCCTATCTCTTTATATCCTATCTATAAACGTTTTAAAGGACTCTTAGAACTTTGTGTTACCTTATTGTAACCTCCTCCGAGTGAATTTAAGGTTAGAACTATAGAGATTATATACTAGAGGGGGCATAGCCTATCTAAATAAATTGAGAGGCCTGAAACAACTTTAAGGCTCGGTGAAACCTCATTGAAACCCCCTTTAAGAGTGATTTAATAAATAAATCAATTAATTTTGGTTTCCAGCACATTATTTGTGTCTTTGTGCCTTCTCCTATATAAGGTATTGTAATTTTGTACTGATTATTTAATTATATTTATAATCGAAGGTGGTCAGGTCACTAATTTTTCCGATGTTTCAAAATTATACCTCTAGTAATACTATCTCTATGGTTATACTAAACCAACTATTCTCAGCATAGAAATACATACTAGAGGTGGCATAGCCTATCCCATTACATTGAGACGCATGAAACATCTTTTAGGGGCTCTGTGTAACCCTATTGAAACCTCCTTTAAAAGTGAGTTAAGGTTATAATATATTAATTGATTCCGTCTTTCCTCACATTTGTTGTGTTTTGATTTGTATTTAAACGTTCTACTGCGTAAGAGTCTGTATTTTGTTTTGTTTATTTGATTATATTGATAATCGAAGGTGTACTTTTTCGATGTTTCAAAACTCAACCAATAGGGCCACTCTAGTAATATATCTCTATGGTACGTGTTTAGTTTTGTTATTATAGATGCTCAATTAAGTAAGTTACTGTAATTATAACTTTTATGTAATAACTTATTGCATTTAAGGATGTACAGGTTACAATAAACATGTTTTATTCAAATTAAATCTATAAGACCTCTCTAGGAATAACATTTCTATGATATGAGTTATCTAAAGTACGACACACAACTAAAATCAGTTGACAGCGCGGGAAAATAGTGTTGAGGATCCAATCTGGTTGGCCTGATTTGAAATTAAGGGAGTGGTTTAACATCCACGACTAACCTCATTAGTCGCTTATTATTAGTCCTTGCTCCCTCGCATTATTTTCCCACGCTGTCAATTGATTTTACTCGTGTGTCGTATTATAACAAAGCCTATTTGTAAACATTAACATGGCAAGAACTTAGAAATAATTAGGCACAGAATTCTAATATGAAAATCATGACAATAATACATGGGGGTGGCTACGTATTCTAAAGATAAACCACTAGGAAACCATAGAAACGAAACGGTAAATTATTTTATGAAAAATATTATACGAGACGTAACAATTACAGGTTAGGTAAGGTACTAAGTACTTAGGTAACTTGACATCAAGACAACAGAGGTGGTAGAAGATAACTTAAGTCATAAATAATGCGAGTAGGGTAAAGAGTAAGTTAAAGTTAGATAATAAGAACAAAAGTTATATAGGTATTTGATGTAACTTACTTGAGGTTCTTGTGAACATCCAAGGATCGTGTTGGGTGCTAAAACACCTAGAGGTGTTCTGGTCGGGGAGGTGCTGTTAGGTTCTTCCAGATCAACGTTCAAGGCGTCTTGTAAATCGCAAATGTACTCGATTACATGATGAATAACTTCTAATTTAGAGATCTTTTTGTCTTTGGGTATGAACGGTACCAAATCTTTTAATTTAGAGATGTATTGTTTGATTTCTTCATTTTCGACATCTCTACGCCTAACGCGTCCTGTAGCGACGCTGTGGGTTGAAGAGACTGTATTGGATTTCATTTTGAAGAGAGATCGGAGCACAAACACCAAATCGATATAATTAATATAACTTCACTTAAAAAGTGATGAAACTGTATAAAAGTTTAACTCGAGAAGAGAATAAAAGTCACTTCGATTTTTTTTTAAAGTTCACTAGCACAAAAATATACGAAGGTTAGATTTAAAAATGTCCGAATAAAAATTTACGTAGTGAAAGTAGAATTACTGATATTAAGTTGACAATACGAGAGTCCTACTCGGTATGATACACCCCTCTAGGTTGTTTGAGTTATATAGTCGCCCCACTCTTTGAAAGGCACGCCTCTCGAAAATCAGATCGCCCCCCTGAACACCTGTATGTCCACTCCCACCCTAAATTCATTCACTAGCCGATCCTTCACGGTCTCAGCCTGCCTGAGTTCCCACGGAACAAGAAATCCAGGAAAAAATCCCCGCGTCCTTTACACCAACTTTAATCCGATAAAAAATACAGTTTTTTTTTTCTTTTACTAAAAGCTAAACTGCATTTTATTAAGACAATTTATTGGTCTTACTATAAATTGAATTTTTATTATTTATTTAGCTATAAATTAAAGAAAATGATGGACAGTTAAAATTATAATTAATGAAATGTTTATACCTATTACAACTACTCTCAAGGACTCCATTATTAATTTTTTATTCATTTATACATTAATTAATATTCTTCATAACTGCTGTACGATAGATAGATATTCACAGATATTAGATAGATATTCACTTACTAAGAACGTCTTGAATAAATACGCATATATATATATATATATATATATATATATATTTTATTATTTATTTATTATAAAGTTTTACATGTTACCCTAACAGACAATGTCCACAAGTAGGATACATGGTAAGATAAAAGTTAAATTAATGCAATAAATTACGATATAAAATTAACTACAATACAATTACAGGTTATAAGTGCAATAAAACAATAACTAACAATTAGGGTTAAAAATATATAAAATATTCTTAAAGTAACATAAGTCAAAATTTAAAACTAGAATTAGCAGGAAAAAGATAGTTTTAAAATTGATTTTAAGGATTGGATGGTAGAAAGGTTGGAACTATTAATAGGAAGAGAATTTAATGTGGACACACAACGAACTATAGGACAAATAGAGGACAATTCTTTGACATAAAGAAACCTGCCACGGCGGCGACCTTCAGGGAGTATGACGACTTGCTTTTGAACTTCAGGACAGTCTATTTCATTTTTTAAACATTTACTAAGAAAAAGAACTTCGTGCGATCTTCGGCGTAGGCTCAGAGATTCAAGACCAAGTTTCTAACACAGTCTTTCATAAGAGTAATAGCAACGTTGGTAGAAATAACGAAGATAGCATATTCTTATAAACCGACGTTGAACAGCTTCAATTCGATCAGATCTAGTGACACCAAGATTGTTCCACACAGGCACAGCATACTCTAGAATAGGACGGACTAAAGTTTTATAAAGAGATAAAAAACAATCAATTGACAAACCACGAGAAACATAACTGATAAAACCTAAAGAACGGAGAGAACGACAAATAATCATTTCAATATGATTTTCAAAGGTAAGTCTAACATAACACCGAGATCACACACAGAGGACACTGAGGACAAAGGATTATTACACAGAGAATATTGAAAATGGTAAGGATTAGAACTACGAGTAAAAGAAATAACATTAGATTTATCACAGTTTAAAATAAGATTATTATTTACAGCCCAACGACTCACAGCGTTTATATCATTCTGAAGTTCAGAGCATGAGTCAATATCAGTAATCTTTTTCCAGATTTTGAGATCGTCGGCAAAAATTGCATGCTCACAAGTGAGAACAGAACTTACATCCATCATCAAACTAAAAATCCTAGGACTAATTCTGGAGCCTTGATGTACCCCAGATGTAGTTAAGAACTGAGTGGAGAGAACATTCGAAACTTTAACACAACAAGTACGACAAGACAGATAACTTGATAAGAACAAAGCAAGGTCAGGATGAAAGCCATTCGTGTACAGCTTGCTTAGTAAAATACCATGGTCGACAACATCAAAAAGCTTTACTTAAGTCGAAATACACTACATCAATTTGACATCTTGAAAACAAACCAGAACCAACAGGCGAGAGAAAACTGACTAGATTTGTAATAGTAGATCTTTTAGAGATAAACCCATGTTGACGAGACGACGGGGAGGGAGATAAATATTTATCGATGTCTGCAAGCAAAAGTCCTTCAAACACTTTATTAAAGATGCAGCATATAGATATGGGTCTGTAATTAGATGCTAAGCATTTATCATATATATATATATATATATATATATTATATATATATATATATATATCTATATATATATATATATATATATATATATATATATATATATATATAATATATATTATAATATATATATATATATATATATATATATATATATATATATATATATATATATATATATATATATATAATATATATATATATATATATAATATATCCTTTACAATTGCTCAAATATATCGTAGGTATATAGGTAAAGTCAGCCATTTTTATGAAGTTTAATATAGTTTTCATAATACTGTGTGTCTATGACGCACATGTGTTATGTGTGCTAAACTAGAGAGTTAAAATTCGATAGTCAACTAAAAGAGTCTAAAGAACTTACGTTTTTTAGACCGTGTTTAATTCTGCCATAAAAATAATCATAAACTTCCTCATTTATACCGTAGGTATCTATTACTTCTCCTCATTGATACTGTAGGTATATATTACTGTCACATCGGATTCGCTACGCTCATCCTTTCTACTTCGGACTCGCTTCGCTCGTCTTGAGAATATACATATACGAGTTATTAAATTTAAAGAGCAACAAGTCTCCGTACACGTACAGCGCGTCTTTAGATAAGAAATGCATTTGTATCATTTCAAACGGTCACCCACCACCCACATGCTGCTTAACTTATATGATCCAATAAAACCCGTAGATATGTTTGTCGTTCTGAAACGAAACTTAATATACTTATTTATAGCAAAAACATTTACACTTGTACCGAATTTCAAATAAATTTGACTATTTTTTTTAATTTTTAAATAAAAACATATGAGTACTTCTCTAATAAAATTATGTTTGAGTAATTTATATTACTTCTAATTTTTGTACATTTGACGATTTGCCATTGTACTTGTATTAGTATTTATGCAAATAAAGATTTTTATTTATTTATTTATTATTTAAATTGTACATAGGAAGGAAAGTTCCGAGCTTAGAATAATACTATATATAGAAGGAGCACAGGACCATAAACACAATGTAATTCCACTGATAACACGAAAGCCGGTTGACTGGTGCACCTAAGTAATGCTGCAACCTGACAACAAAACATTATTTTAAATATTTGTCATAAATATCTATTAATGAAGAAAGATAGTAAAGAACAAATATAATAACTTAAAACACCTGCTGAGTATTTAATAAAACTGGTCTTAGATGGCAAAAGGGTGGCGGAATACAAGAATCTACATTTAGTTGACGAGGACTACTTATTATATATAATTTTAATAAATACGTTAAACTACAATTTAAAATGCTTTAAATATTGTAATGCACCGATATTTATATTAGTATTTTATGATTAATCAATCATTAATTAATAATAGAACATAATAATTCAGCAACCGGAAGTATTGCCAATTTTTTTTAGAAAATTGTATATTGTTAGTGTGGCAGCATTACTTAGTTGCACCAGTCAACCGGCTTTCGTGTTATCAGTAGTGCTCCTTCTATATAAAGTATTATTCTAAGGTTGCGAGGCTCTACGTACCCGGTTCTATGTTATGGTTTACTTGATGCATCTATTGGAAATATGTAACAAATAAATGTAATGTGAAAATGTTGACTATTTGTAGAGGAAAAATAAGCTATAGTGCAACTTTTCTATTTATTACAAATATTTTATTTTAAAACGCATCATTAGAGAACTTTGCTACTGGAAATTCGCCAAAAGAATACACATTCATGATCATAAGAATGCTATCAGTGGTCTTTTGTTGAGTTATCTAATTCAAGTTGTTTTTATGTCGTTTTTGTTTTGATCCGAGATAGAACACGGATAGATAAGACTTGATGATAAGAAGCCGGAGCAAGGTTTACCAACTTGACAAAACGTGATTTAACATAAATAATAACTTACAGGGTGATATAATTGTTATGGCTAAGTTATCATTGACTTATTGTAGACAAAACAAAGGTGGGCAGAAGCTGCGATGGCTATGTTTATTTTGCTTCCGTGTATTTAGAAAGCTTCCGTCATTGATCTTGTGGAAAAGGGATGATGTCCTTCATCGTATTGTCCATAAAACCAAGATACAAGCGGCCTAAAAGGTACTATTTTGTACCTTATTCGCGATTCAAAGTCCGTAACAGCGCCGCCGTCGCTGATAAGAAATTGATAACGAAAGGGTGATCGTTGTTAAAGTCCTTATGGGGATTTTTTGGTTTTTCTTATTTGTGACGATTATTTCTTTAAATTTTTTATTAAAGTGCTTTAATTTAACTAATTTTAGGGCGTATGAACTCAGTAGAATCACAATTCATAGAAAAATAGCGTTTTAAATGGGTTGACACGAGTATTTAAATTGAGATAAGAAGATGAAGATCATAAATAGTGTTTATTTTATTTATTGTTAATTGATGTTACTTTTAAATAATTTTAGTTTGCACAAACACACAAAATTACCATTTGATTGCATTAAATTGTTTAAATTAGTTGTAACAGGTATTTAAATTAACTGATAAGAAGCCGATTTTCACTGTAATGGTGTTTTAATTTATTAATCAATTTCATTTATGCACTAAAATAATTAATAACTCAATAATGTAAAATGTTTGTTTAAATTATCCGTTTAGGTTTTATTATTTCTGGGTTAAATCGGACGAATCCAAGTCTGAATTATCGAAATATTTATCTACGAAATATTTGCAATTTTTTTAGCACCGATGGTCGTTCTAAAATTTTCATCACATTTATTACAAATTAACGAACAATAAAGGAATAAAAGAAGAATTTTCAACGGCTCCCATGCTAATCCTATGATAAAAAATTTTTTGATCACCCTTTCGTTTTCCCGCCATTGGTATTGCCAACCTTACAACTATCTCTTTGAATCGCGAATACTATTTTGGCTCTATGCTCCTGCTGTGGTACAGACTTAGCAAGACATCTGCGAGACATTAACACTCCACACACACAGACATGAAAAACTCTTAAAACGTAATAAATAAAAACCGCCAAAAGAAGGAAATTCTGATCAAATCGCGGTTATGCAAAGAACGCAATACTTTCTGTATGTACATACTGTTGGTAGATAAAGAGAAGTAAGAATACTAAATTGTTATTTCTCAATCCCAGTTTTTATTCTAGTTTTAGTACGACTAATGAATACAAAGGTCATTTAAAACAACTTTATAACGTCCACGAAGAATAACTAATTAGTTGTCCGTTACATGACTACAACTACAACTAGCGCTATCTGGAGTGATTTACCGTGTTCACTCATCTAAACTACTGTTTCTCAAACAGTTAGTTTACAAGTTAGTTAAGAAATCTAAAGTTACATTAAAAGTTCAGGAAGTTTCAAGTAGAAAAAAAGACAGTTAAGTAGCTGCTATTATATCGTATCTATTTATTTATTTTTACTTTTCTTCATTTATACCGTATGTATTGGAAAAGTATTGTGTTTGCTAGAGAATTCTAATAATTGAAGAATTTCAGTAAATTGTTAGTTTCAGGTGTTTATAAGACCACCTGAGAGGTTTTCTCTAAGTTTTCTGTCGTTATGTCTGTGCCTGATATCATCGTAGCTCCCAGCGTATTTACGCTAGAGTTGAAACTTGTGACAAAAATCAATGTTTAGGTCTAATTGAGCTATCCGGAAATATTTTTATAGGACGTCAACAACCGAAATTTATGACTCGACAGGCATTTCGGAAATTCATAAACGCGGAAAAATGTTGCGATCGATTTGAGATTTAGCACGTATGTGTGCACATATGTTATGTACGTGTCCATACATAACATATGTGCCAAGTTTCATCTCATTATCAGCAATAATTATATTTTTATGAAATGACTTAAATACTCTCTTTATTAAATACTCAGCAGGTGTTTTAAGTTATTATATTTGTTCTTTACTATCTTTCTTCATTAATAGATATTTATGACAAATATTTAAAATAATGTTTTGTTGTCAGGTTGGCAGCATTACTTAGGTGCACCAGTCAACCGGCTTTCGTGTTATCAGTGGAATTACATTGTGTTTATGGTCCTGTGCTCCTTCTATATATAGTATTATTCTAAGCTCGGAACTTTCCTTCCTATGTACAATTTAAATAATAAATAAATAAATAAAAATCTTTATTTGCATAAATACTAATACAAGTACAATGGCAAATCGTCAAATGTACAAAAATTAGAAGTAATATAAATTACTCAAACATAATTTTATTAGAGAAGTACTCATTAATACTATAAAAAGGCTGCTCTGTCAAGGCTTTTTTTACGGCTTTTTTGAAATGATCTATTGGCAACTCTTGAATTTTTACATCTAAATGATTAAAAAGTTTAATCATTAACCCCCAATACACTATGACCCACTTCTGACTTCTTAAGTCTATGAGTTGGTATTGTAAGTACATTTTTATTCTTTGTATTATATCTATGATAATCACTATTGGTTTTAAATTTATTTAAGTTCTTTTTAATAAAGAGCACAGAATTAAAAATAAAAAGATTTATGACAGTCATTATTGCCAGTCTCTTAAAGGAAGTTTTTCCTTCCTTTTTGTTTTTTCCAATTTCCCATACCATATCATGTTTTAAGAATAAAGTGACTTTTTAGCAGGATTAGTATGGCTATCCTGCTCAGGGAAGCAGGATAGCAACCTGTTCCTTTGCAACAACAAGGTGTAATAGAACCAGTTCATTCATTTTCAGTTTCATTAACTTTTCCTCATTTATACCGTAGGTATACAGGGAAAGTATTGTGTTTGCCTAAAAATTCGAAACCGGGAAGTCACCGGAATTATCCGTTTCAGGCGTTTCTAAGACCTTCTGAGTTGTTTTCTCAAAGTTCTCTGTACAGACACAGAGACCCCTGACCTCCCCCTGACCTTTGACACAGGTCTGTTATCATCGTAGCGCCCAGTGTATTCATGCTAGAGAGTTGAAACTTCGTACAAAAATCAGTCGTCTACTGCTGTAGTTGTGCTATTCGGAAAATCATTTTTTATGACGTTATTAACCCGCAATAATGACTCAGCGAAAAATTCGGAAAATCATAAAACGTGGAAAAAATAATGCGATCCCATTGACATTTGGCAAACATATAACCATGTATAAGACTAACATATGTGCTAAGTTCCATCTAATTATCAGCATTAGTTCAATTTTTATTGATTGACTTGTGTACGTTTTTTTTTTAAATAAAAAATCAGAAAATAATTTAATCTAGTTTAAATTTATTTCAATCTTTACTTAGTAAATATGCGTTGTCAGCATGGTCAGTGTTGTATGGATGACCGCAGAAACGAAAAGCGAGTCCGAGGACATGTTGCAGTATAAATTTGGCAAATTGTATATTCTGAGGATGTGCGAAGCGAGTACGAAGCAGGGAGGATGAGCGTAGCGAAACCGATGTAATGAAAAAAAGTTCTGAGGTACCCTGTACCCGATTTTATAACTTCTTGTTGAGGAATTAGTTGGTACAAAAATAAATCTAGTTCGATACAGAACAAACATTAAATTTAAGGATCAACTTGGGTGACATGTCCGTTAACTGTACAGGACCACACAACCAGATGTTGAAGGAATGTGTACCAGATATATCCTGCTAAGGTTTAGAGTTACAGAAACAGTTCTCTAGTTACATCATCAGGTGTGTAACAGGTTTCAACCTCCTTCCTTACAAACCTCTGTCAAACATTAGTCATGCCAATTTTCAACACTTAGTATTCCGTTTTGACAACCTTTAAAACTATGTAACTTGAAACTACTTGAAACAAAAATAATGGAACTGTATAACTAAACACTTGTTGTGAAAAGTGGGTTCAGGGTTTCTCGAACCTCATCATTAAAAACTCTTTTTTCTGCTTACCCGTCAAACTTAGCTTCTCTTGAAATTGCACAAAATCTATCATTAAAATTATCCTTAAAAAACCAATACTATATCCTACAGAGGATTTATATAAAAATTTCCCTGTCTTTAACTTATCTCAATTATTTAAAAAATCAGTTTTATTATACTATTTTAAGAATGACAAACAATATATTGACCATAATTATCAAACAAGAAGTAAAACAAATAAAAAAGTAGCTATTTGTTCCTGCAATAGTAACCTACTACAGAGACATGCCAGTATGGTAGCACTTAATTTATTCAATCTCTTACCAGATCACATAAGAAATATAGTTGTAGTCTAAAATACTACAACTAGTTCAAATCTGAAATTAAGATCTGGCCGACTATCTCATAAATTTTCTTTTATTTTTATGTATGCAAAAATAGTTTTCTTTCTTTTCTATTAGTAATATATTTTTATATTACTTTACGTATTAGTATTATTACTATTATTTATATTTTCTTTTATTAATTTTTAAACATTTTAACTACATAAATAAATAATATGTAAATCAAATTTGAAAAAAATTCTTAATAAAAGATACTAAGTGCCTCCTGATTCAAGGATTATATTTTTTGAGGTTCTGAAGTTAATAATCAAAATTGTTTAGTGCCTAAATTTTGTCAAACTTGATGACTTATTTATAGTTATGTTGTACAAACTAATAATGTAATAAAACATAAATAAATAAAACATGTAATATTTGATAGTAAGCTCCATATTATGGAACTTGAAACTCGCGACATAAAAATATATTTTTTGGCTAGCAAAACTATAGAACTAAAGATTATTTTCTGTACCAAATTTCAATCTATCGTAATATCAATCTTATTAAACATACAATCTATCGTAACAAATTTCAAACATAATCGTACGTGATTATTTTTTTTTCTAAAATGTGTTTTTCTGTTATTGTGATTGTAATTTTGGCAATAAAGGATGTTTTGAATTTGAAAAAAAAATTTTGAAATTCAATTTCTAGCATAAATAAACTGGGAGATACGATAATAACAGACACAGTCATACACATATACGATGATAACAGACACAGTCATAACATATACACATCATACGATACAGACACAGTCATACAATGATAACAGACACAGTCATACACATATACGATATAACAGACACAGTCATACACATATACGATGATAACAGACACAGTCATACACATATACGATAATAACAGACACAGTCATACACATATACGATAATAACAGACACAGTCATACACATATACGATGATAACAGACACACTCATACACATATACCATGATAACATACACATTCATACACATATACAGAAAGACATCCTTGTGAATTAGTATTCACAAAGATTTAATGATTTTGTATTAAATTCTGTGAAATAATTTTTACAATAATTAAGTTGAAGAAAAAGAGAAACTATAGTAAAGGTAAACCACGTGATTTTATTAAGATTTTGAAGAACATACAGACGAAAGTGTATTGCCTTAAATATAACTTAAAATTACGATAGCTTTTATTATATTCAAAATTGTGTAGTTAAAGTTGTTTAATTACTAATTGCTATTAATATTTGAAGGGGAAGAAACAATTATCACTCGCAAAAACGTACTAAGTTAAGAAGTGCCTACGAAAAATATAGTTTACTTAGCCGCTCGTTTGACGTAATTTAAACAAACCTAGTAATTAAAGATTCGCACTTAAACCTCTATTGGATGTGACAAAACGTTTTTCTTACACAAATTATTAACATTTTATTCATAAATGTACAAATAAATCCAATTAAAATAAAAATGTTGAGTTCTCTGAATAGTTTGTTTACATTTACATGGGTAAAACAAAATGGCCGCGCCCATAGGAAAAACTGAGCCAATTCCCTGGTGGACAACATGTGAACTACATGTCTGATTAGTTTCTCTATTTGGGTTATTTATTATTTTAGACACCACATTTTTACTCGCTCTCTGATAAAGAAGCAAAAACTGAACCATTTACGACAAATTGACATGTGCTTCCTCTGATAAGAAATCTTATCAGTTCATCTTGGCCTCGTCCTTTACCCTTAAAAAGGATAAAAAGCTTTTTCTAAAGAAAGATACAATGTGTTTTATCTGACAAATATAGACGATCTTCGTTTTCATTTTTATTTCTGACAAAGAAATCTGTAACTCCGAAACCCACAATATTTTTACACTTGTGTACCAAGATAGAGACTAACAAACAATTAAATCCTTTATGCCTTTTTCTATGTCCTTTGTTCAAACAGGATGTCAAAGGACACAGGAAGGATGTCAAAAGACAACATTTTTTAACAAGGATAATCTTCTAGTCTGTAGAAGTTTTTTTTTATTTTCTTAATAAACAGAAAATAGAGAGTTAGGGCCGCGTCGTACATGTATTTTAAGGATAATATCGTTGATGTATTGAGTCATAGAGATTTATAATCATGAAGAGAGTAAAATACAAAAATAAATTAAAATAATGGAGATAAAATAATTTTTATCTCTAGACAGTGTATAATGTTAAGTTTATTGACTAATTTTTAGGGATTAAAGTAGCACTTTTCACTCCCTTGGGAGTAATAAGTAACTTTTTCTCCCTATGGAATAAAAAGTGTTTCCTATTATTGGGTTATTACAGCCAATTATATCAATTTATTTAGGGGAGTGGTACTCTCTAAATTTATACAGGTGACCGATCAATTTATGCAATTTTCCCGGGGGGTGGCACCCCTAAAATTTATTAGGGGGACCCGACCAAAAAAAAAACTATTAGGTCAAAATACGTTTCAGGTTAAAAAAGTAGTTTGAAGCAACAAAAATTGTTTTGATTTTTTTGGGGGCAGCACTCCAAATAATAATAAGGGGGGCCTGACCAAAAAATTAGAATAAAATACAACAATACGTATTAAAATAAAATCAACATCTGGAAATAAAATCTTGTACAAAGACCTAATATTTTTTCAAATAAATTCGACGACTTTCCATAATTAACAATTTTTTGGTGATTTTGAAAGAGTCATAACTTTAATTGTAATTATCCGATTTTAATGAGTAAACACTCGTTTTATAGAACATTTTATCAGCTTTAAAAAATGCTCTTTTCATGTTTTGCACACGACCCAGAGGGAACCACTTATTTCAAGAAAACTGAAATTTGTGCCATTTTATAACATTTCGAGCATGCGCAATCATATGAAGAGCTCCACTCTGGATAGGCAGACTATTTGTTTTCATAGGTCCAGCTCTCGGACTAATAGGAAGAGCAATACATAGTCGTGAATGAGCACCAGTGGAGTTAAACGAAGAAAAGAGTTCTCTCTACAAAACTATTAATTTATTCAAAACGCTTAAAATTTAACATGAGGCCATCATCAGTGCCAGTTATTTCTCTATGTTATACCTGGCACTGATGATGGCCTTATGTTAGGTTGAAAGCGCTCTGAATAAATTATTGTTTTGTGAAGAGACTTTTCACAAACAGGAAGGGGTTCAGAAAGCAAAAGTGATTGAGTAAGTGGTTCTTATCTCTCATATAATCCTGCAAGGTTGTTTCCAGGCTTGAAGAAATAAGCGTTCGTTTACGAACAAAGTGTTTACTTTTTCCCTCCTTTGCCGAGGCGGTAACTTAGATATTTCTGTTCTATAAGATAATCTTTGAAAGATGAAACGTATTGGGAAAATATTTTCATAAAAGAAACTATTTCTATAGTCAAGTCACAACTTAGACAAAAAACTGTTTTCGTCCGACAAAAAAAGCTGAAAAGCTATGTTTTAGAAATAATTTCATAAAACGTCTTTTATAATAGGTATTTATACACCTTTTTAAGGGTTAAAATTCTAAAATAGTCCTAATAAAAACCCTTCGAGTTCGCTCAAAGGGTTATATGCCTAAAAAAAATGATAGATCACTCTTTCCATCGTCTAATTTTTGCAGGTGTTTTAATTTAGGATGAAACTCGATACAAAAAATATCGTAACCTTTTCTTAAAAAAAAAAAAAAAATGGAACAAAAAATATCTATTCATGATTTGTTTTTATAATAAGGCACAGGTGTAACCGATTTTGACCAATTTTAGAACTCACCAACTATTTAAAAGGCGAATGGTTGAAATAACCATTAGGACTGAATGTTTAGTGGCACTGAAAAGGACCGTTTGAGAAAAAAAAATGAGACAAAAGAAATATCTAAAACCCCCCCCCCCCCTGTGTTTTGTCGTCATTTCATCTGCTTTGACTTCTGATCCTACAAATATTTTTTTTTATAAGAAATTAGGATTTATTATTTTTATAAACATAAGTTTTTAATTTTTTATTTATTTTTTTAAGATCTTTTAATATTTTCTAATGATTATTTTATTTAAGTTTCAAACTTTTTTTATTATTTTATGACTGACAAATATTTCAAGATTATATTGGACGTAAAATTTAATAATTTATTAAGGCCCTTTCCCAGACAGTCCGACACTAAAATCGTAATTGATTGAGAGGGCCGAAATGCTCTTACGGTAGTAAGCTAGACAAGGGTTTTTCCTGCCCTTCTAAGACCTAAGGCATCCCTACCGTTTATATAGGGTCCTTGCATGGTCTTTCACATTAACGACCAATTGCTTAGGAAAACAATTATGCTATACCCACTAGTTTTTGCTCCATCCGGAATGCGAGAGATCTCTGGGCCAATATTCGTTTTGATTGCAGTTATTTTTATTTTACACCAAAGAGCCTGGAGTTTGCAACCCTGGTAGAAGTTATAAGTCAAATAAATTATCGCCAACTTTAAATTATACTTTGGTTGGCAGGACCACCTGAGGTTTATCCCGCAGGGGTTATTTCTGATGAGCCGCCACGCAGAATATGTGATTAGAACAGATAAGAGTGTCCCTAACAAGCGAAATATTTAAAACACAACAACTTTCATTTTAATTTCTTTGAATAGCTAGAACTATTTTTCGAATCAGTAATTTCAACATTTCTTAAAATTATAATTTACAAAGAAATAAGGAGTGTGTCCGATATTCAATAGAGGGCAACAATTCTAAACACTTGAGCTATCATTTTTACTAGATTGCGTAACATCTAAGGAGAAAAGAATTTCAGGACCTCATGTCTCCTCATCTATTAACTTATTAAATTTAATTGAATTTCTTAGAAAGATGGGTCATCGTCATTTCTAAAGTTATTTAACCACTATAGTAACCACACTGTTGGTGACGTCACCACTAAGTTAGAAATATTTTTGAAGTGACTCAGGATGATACCAAGCACGCACTAACCCAGCTAGAGGGAATTCCTTCACGACTCCTTCCAGACGTCAACATCATTTTTAGCTACGATGTCTTACACATTTCATATCTTATTTAGCTATAAAGTTGAAATAGTTGTAAACTATTGAATTTATCAGGTAACGACCTGCCTGTACTGGAAGGGTTTGTATTGATTCATATGATTTTGAAACTTTGCAGGTATCTTTTGTGTCCTTTAAACACGCCTACCGTACCCGTATCTAGAGACTACTGACAGTAGTAGGGACTTAAAATATTAGTACGCTCACACACACTTCTAGATCCGCGGATCGTATTGGACACGATCTTTCAATACGGTAATATTACCTGTATGAACCATGCGGAGGGTATCCGATCGCATGCGCTAAAACTAGGGAGATGAAATCTAAATGGATCCCCCGATACGCTGTATGTACCTTTAAAGACGATCTTATTTAACGGATAACCTTCTCGTCGATTTTTTTTCACTTTATTTCATTTCAATATTACCGTTTTTGATCAAATAACTTTTGGAATATTTTTTTTAGTGTCACTTTATTATTATACAAAGAAATCACAATTTAATTAAAATACTTTTTGTTTTAAACTTCCTTATAACCAAAAGTGAACCTTCACTATAAAAGACGCGATGTTTTGGCGGGATCAGTTATCACGTAATCTCACTCGATCGACTAAACAAATACGCTGTAAGAACCGTGAAGTTAGTTGACCGTATTGCATACGTATCCAATACGATCGCTTGTTAAATACGCTGTGTATACGTATTAATTGTTCCGACACTCGACAAATATTGCTGAATCTGTCTTACGACTTTCAATACCATACTTATAGAAATTACCTTTAACTTCGCGACTTCGGCATTGGGAACTCGTGCGGGTTCATTGCTGTTGTCCAATATTAGGATGTCGCATTATTACTCTTTAATTGGCATACTCCCTCATTATTAGCGAATTTCTAATTATACAAGTTAATGCTATTATATTATAATGTTTAAGGTTCAAGGTTAAAGTTAGGTTTCAGGCTATTAACATCGATGGTGTTTAAGCCCTGTCTTGTAATTTTGAGACCGAGTCATTGATACCGAGTTAGAATTAATTCACTTTTGTGTCAATACAATTTGTTTTAATCCAATCACTACAAATTTAGAGTTCTTTATCTAATTTAGATTCACAGATGAAGTTCCAAATGTTGTCTAGAGTTATTGGGTTATCTTGTAAAACTTCTCTGATGTCTGGAGGAAGGTTATGTTATATTTATATGTTATATTATTTATATATTATAATGTGAATTATATTGTATGTATTGATGAATTATATTGCAATGTTATAGTTATATATGTTAATTATATGTCAAACGATAAAATCACCATTAATGTTGATCATTTGTTTTAACCTTGCCATGTTGTTTGTCTTATAAGCATATAAAATTTCATCTTGATCTAATAATTTTTCGATTTTTAGCAATTTTATTAAATTTTTGTGGACTCATTATAGTGGGTTAATGACGTCATAAATGTTTAATAAAGGATAGGATTCTGTGATACTCATGATTTATTTTTCTACCAAGCTTCTTTCCGATCCGAGTAATTTTAGAGGCTAGCTTCGCTAGCTCGGTTGATAATACCCTTATTTAATATGTTTTAAGGAACTTGCTTCGCTCGCTAAAGGTCTAAATGAATTAAAATATATATTTAAGCAAAATAAATAAAATATTACATAATTTTTGTCAATATATTATAATTAAGTTTAGCAAAGCTCCACTCTTGTGCTTTGCTGGACTCCTATCTCGGACTTCTGTGAAAGTGTGCTGAATTCTTAACCCGCAGCACATTGGTAGCCGACCCCCCCCCCCCCCCCCCCCTGGAAAAAAATCCCGCGGACGCCCATGGTGTGAGGTCACAACGTCAAAGCTTTTCTAATATAAGTGACAATACAGTGATTTTTCTCTCTTTGTTTAACATCTGAGGATACGAGCCGAAACTAGCGCTCTGTGGACTTGTTGTCCTCAGATACTCCTCGTATTTGAATTATGAAAAAAATCGTTTTTCTTCCGGGGATAACTGATGCGATTAAAAATACACGTAAAAGGCAAAGTCGTACGAATGTCGCCTTGAAGGGACCTTACTGCCGTATTGGGTGACTAAGTCAGGGTTAACTTAGCTAGACATTACTTATACAGTTTAATAAACTTACATAACATGTAAAGTCCATATAGGTTTAATCTAAGTTATTAATCTAAGTCTAGACAAACAAGTGTGAGTAGGGGTGAACTGACCATTGAGGGCGGGGGCGGGGGCGGCAGCCCTCCTTGGGCCCCTCAGCAAAAAATAAAAAAAAAAGATATTTGAGATACAAAAAACATATATATAAAAGAAAAGATAGACAAAAAACATATTTAATATATTTATAACATAAGAGTTAATGTTCAAAAGACAAAAGTTTTTTAAGTATTTAAAATATTCTCTAGTTGTTACTTTAATTTAGGTTCATTAAGGCCCTCATTTCATACTTAATCAGGGCCCTAGAGCAGTACAAAAGGGGCCTAATGATGACATAAAATAGTATAGTTCAAAATTCTGTATAAATAAATTAACTTTAAGTTCTACTTAAGTTTATTTTAATTTTTCTAATTTATTTTATTTACTTAATTTGATTTTAATTTATTTAAATAAAATAGTATAATTTGATTTAATTTTATTATATATGAAATTAAATTAAATAAAGTAAATTAAGCTATAATCATTAATACTACTCTAGTTAAAAGTAAACCCCTGAGAAGCATTATACCCCCCCCCCTCCCATTGGTGGGAGGCACCCGTGGTGTAGTGGTTAAGGTGCGCGGCCAATACACAGAATAAATGGACTTTAGTCATGGGTTCAATCCTAGCACGGGCCTCTAGGATTTTTATGAGGGATAAAAATTCTGCGTCCTTCAGAAGGGACGTAAAGCCACCGGTGGTTTCGAGCCTGTGCGTTGTCAGGTACTTGTTAAGGATCCCTTACCCTAAATGAAACTGGGTATAGGCAAAATTTAGTGCCCTCATAGTAGATTCATTATAATACTATAGTGTGTCTGCCTTGTAGTTTAATGTGTATGGAGGTTTAGTTTAACAGCGAGGGCACGTGTTGCTCCTAGTTTTCACTAGACTATAAGAGTCAGTGAAAATATGTATGATTGCTTGAAAAAAAGCATGAAAGAAACCATGGAAATCCACGTCTCTTTTGTCTAGATCAGATGAAATACACTTGAAATTAAAAGTAGTAGAACACTACCTTGGGAGCTGGCAAAAAGGGCCCAACAACATGGCCTACTTGCATGGTAGTTACTACCACTCCCCCCATATTACTATCACTACTGGGACCTTTTAGGCCAGTAGGTCAGCGTATTATAAGGTGAAATATATAAATAAAACCAAATAGCAAAGGCCAGTAACCAAAAAAGGGAGTAACCAGTTTGATCTGTCAAAGGGGAGTATCAATCTAATGAAGGGCACATAAATAATAACATACAGATATATACTAGAGGGGGCATAGCCTATTTAAATACATTGAGAGGTTTGAAACATCTTCTTGGTGCTCTCAGGGGCTCTGTGTAACCTCATTGAAACCTCCTTCAAGAGTGAGTTTAGGTTATAAATAATAAACTTATTTCGGTTTCCTGCACATTGTTTGTGTTTTAATTTGTACGCTTAACAATCTCCTATATAAGTTACTGTAATTTTATACTGATTATTTGATTATATTTATGATCAGGTTACTTTTTCGATGTTTCAAAAATTAAAAACAGTAATGCCCCCTTTAGTAATATCTCTACGGATTCAAAGAGCAGTACAGTACTCTTCGTAATGAGTAAGTGCCTACTTGACAATGCTGCAAGCATCAATCTTTAATTTTGAATAATTCAACAAAAGATTAAAAGAAACAATTACAGATAACATAAAAACTAAATTACTTACTCTGGCAGAAAATGCGATGCTAAAAACTACACACTCATCAAAAATTATACCCGAATGCGATCTATTTTGAAAACACATCACGATTAATTAATCTTGCTTTATTGTTAAAATTAAAACCAATAAATAACAATGAGATGGACTATTTTACCTAATTAAAAGAAATAAATGGACGCGATAACCGACGACTGACGAACGAAAGAGAACAAATCAAATCTCGTGCAAAACTGCTTTATAAAAATATCTTATGAAAACAGGTTAACCAAAAAAAAAAACAAGGATTTCAATATATAATTTAACAAATAATGACAAGCTGTAAAAGTATTTATATTTCTTTAATCGACAATAATTAAAGACAACAATAAAATTTTATTTATTTAATTAAATTGCTTTTTTTTAAAAAGAAAAAGCACCATAGCTGCGATTCAAATCGAATTTCTAATAATCCTACGGTTGGTAACACTGATATTTACTCGGAATTAAACCATCTAATTTAGTATCACGTGTTTTCGGGTTGATCTTAAGTTCTCTACGTCTTTATGCGTTTTATTCTTATTAAATAATGATTTAAAAAGTTCCTGAAGTAAATATATAATAGTTCGATTACTTTTGTAAAATACGCGTTAGTGAAACATTTACGTTTTCCGTCGTCAGACATTCTTGTTCCGTCGGTAAGTTAGTCAGTAATTTTCATAGATTATAATGACTGGGCTAAAACCTCTTTAGTCTATGTCTGAAGTGTTTACTATGTTATATTTTAATTGAATTAAAACGCTTGTTTTGTTCTTCATTCAGCCATTATGAAAGCCGTGAACCCCCTTTTTATAAACTGTTAACAAATGAACTTAAAAACAAACTATCAGACTTTAGACTGTTCACTTTTCCGTTCAATGATATTTATAAAAAAAATATGAGTTATTAAATTTATTCATTATATATAAAGTATTATAGCATCTAAGTGAGTACTTAATAATAGCATCTAAGTGAGTGCTTAATTATAATATCTAAGAGAGTACTTAATTATAGCATCTAAGAGAGTACTTAATTATAGCATCTAAGTGAGTGCTTAATTATAATATCTAAGAGAGTACTTAATTATAGCATCTAAGTGAGTACTTAAGGCATCTAAGCTTAATTATAGCATCTAAGTGAGTGCTTAAGAGAGAGTACTTAATTATAGCATCTAAGTGAGTACTTAATTTATAGCATCTAAGTGAGTACTTAATTATAGCATCTAAGAGGTACTTAATTAATAGCATCTAAGTGAGTACTTAATTATATCTTAGGTACTTAATTATAGCATCTAAGAGAGTACTTAATTATAGCATCTAAGTGAGTACTTAATTATAGCATCTAAGTGAGTACTTAATTATAGCATCTAAGTGAGTACTTAATTATAGCATCTAAGTGAGTACTTAATTATAGCATCTAAGTGAGTACTTAATTATAGCATCCTGTCTTAATCTAAGAGAGTAGCATCTAAGAGAGTACTTAATTATAGCATCTAAAGAGTACTTAATTATAGCATCTAAGAGAGTACTTAATTATAGCATCTAAGAGAGTACTTAATTATAGCATCTAAGAGAGTACTTAATTATAGCATCTAAGAGAGTACTTAATTATAGCATCTAAGAGAGTACTTAATTATAGCATCTAAGAGAGTACTTAATTATAGCATCTAAGTGAGTACTTATTATTCTAAGAGTACTTAATTATAGCATCTAAGAGAGTACTTAATTATAGCATCTACTTAATTATAGGAGAGTACTTAATTATAGCATCTAAGAGAGTACTTAATTATAGCATCTAAGTGAATACTTAAATATAGCATCTAAGGTACTTAATCATCTAAGCTTAATTATAGCATCTAAGCTTAATTATAGCATCTAAGTCTTAAATATAGCATCTAAGTGAGTGCTTAATTATAGCATCTAAGAGAGTACTTAATTATAGCATCTAAGAGAGTACTTAATTGTTATTCTCTCTTGAGATTATTCATTGTTAAAATGTGCAATATTGATTAAAATGATTTAAAACTAAACTTTATCTAACTAGATAAGTTAAGACAGATTAAACTTAATTAAAAGATAGTTTTACAAAAAAGGGGGGCTAAGCCTCTAGTAAGCCTTTCTATCTTTAAGCCGGTTTTATGAGCCTGCGTGATGTCATTAACCTGCTTGTCAAAGACTTCTTATCCTAAACCCTAAACGAAGATTTAAATTTAAGTTTCTGCCTTACAGTATTAATGCTGGGAAAGCCTGGTTTTTAGGAGGATGTATGCATTGTTCCTTGATAAAGTTATTGGGAACTATTTCAACAGCCGTGCCTCATTTGTTAATTAAACTCAAAAGGTAACTTCAAGAGTCATTATAGTATAACACACGGCTAAAGTTAGTTGACAGCCCGCTAAAATCTCAATCCTTTCAACCCTCTTTTTTTAACAAAAAAATAAATTCCTTTTTTTTATATATTCATAACAGAAGAGTTACAGGGGCCTAATACTCTAAGGTAGAGCCTAAAAAGCTCCTAGAGACAAAATTTTTTAAAGTACACTAATGATTTAAAAATAATCTCACTTTTTACTTAAATTTAGACCCTTCAAGGCCCCCATCCCTAATACTTGGACCTTTTTAGGTCCCAAACGGAAGACTAAGGCCTCAAGGGGCCCCTAACGCACTTGATCAGGGCCCTAGAGCTGTAAAAAGGGCCCTAAATATTAAATATAAAATAGTTTAGTTAAAACTTTCATTAAAATAAATATACTTAAGTTAATTTTATTCCTACTTGTTTATGTTATTTACTTAAGTGTATTTTAATTTATTTAAATAAAATAATATGATTTTATTTAATTTTATTAAATATGAAAGTAAATTAAGCTTGCTATAATCATTAACACTACTCTAGTTATAAGTAGACCCCCTTTAAGAAGCATTATAAGACCCCCGTCCCCCCCCCCCCCATTGTGCCCCTTGATATGTAGGTTTGGGCCATTTTAGGCTAAACCCTCCTCGGGCCATTTTGGCTCAGTCCTCCACTGAGTGTGAGATAAAAATCAACGCTGGTGAGAACAATAAACACAGTATAAATAATTGGTTCATTAATTTAATAATAAACAGTTCAAAAATGATCTTAATGAACTTTTAAAAAATGATTAGGATTATGATTTGATAAATGAAATGATATTGATATTTGAACAAATTTTTTTAAAATATCGGGTACGGGGTACCTCGGAACTTTTTCTTATCATATTGGATTCGCTCATCCTCCCTACTTCGGACTCGCTCAACATCAGAATATACAAGTTGTTAAATTTATACTGCAGCACGTCTTCGGACTCGCTTCGCTCGTTCTTAAATATTAAATACATCCGTCTTATTTCCGGCGGGCACCCATCCGGGCACTGTCCATGCTCGATGCTGCCTAACTTTTATGATCCATCACAAAGCATAATAACTAAGACTAAATAAAAAATAACAAAAGAAATAGAGATAAACGACACAAAAAGATGGCTATATCTTTAAGTAACATCTATTCGCGACTAACTTCTAAAAAAAACTATGTTACCTTGAGTTTTGTCTAACCACAATAAAAACGCTTAAGAAACTTTAAAACTTACGGTTTTAGGTAAAAAAAACCCAGATAAACATGACCTAATGTTTTCCCACACTAGGATGCCACAGGTGTGGCGTTTTCGTACACATAAAGGTTTTTTTAGTGATGAATATCGCTTTCATCAAAACATATATCGGTTTTAGAACAAAAAAATGGAACGGTGCGTTCTTTTCTAACAATATTTGGGTTACATCACGTAAAAACGGTTTCAAACGGTTCAGAAGGTTTTGCTTAATTGGGTTTTAAAATTGAAAAAAGTTTTGTTGCTGTCATGAATCGTGCGATAGAAGCAATATTGAATACTACCGAGTTTTGTAAAACATGAATAGTTTACACAATATAAGACATCAGACTTATATAAGTCTGAACAATATAAGTTCAGTCTCTGTCGGCTCTCTGATGAGTTAGACGTAACAAAACAGAGTGGTACATGACATTATGTCGAGCAATCAATGATGACAAATGTCGAATGATGGAACAGTTCCCAGATGTAGCATTGCATTTTGCTTGTTTCATTTCTTATGTGTCTCTCGCACAATTATATTGTGTCAATTATTGAATTAGACAGACACGCATGAGATGTATAAAATGAGATGTATACATGTACATGTATACACGCATGAGATGTATAAAATTTGCATTTTTGGAATGAAAATTGTTGCGATCTTGCTGTAAAAAGTGACTATAAAATATATATGAAATTCTATTATAATGCAATATATAAAAAAATGTATGAAATAAGAAATATTTTCATTCCAATATTCTTTGCATTTAATCACAATAGATGTTTATGATTTGTATCATAAAAACAGCTGAATGACCTTCATGCATCTTTCTTTAGGTAGATAGGGGACACAAAGATTAAGGGGTGCAGTATTGTTACTCAAACCCACGTGTGAAATTATAAGATGCACACGTGTTCAAACAATACATTTCTTAAGATTCAACTTATTTGTTAAGCCCTTCCAGGTATAAGGACTTAAGGATGTGACTTTCCTTATCTTTTCGTAATGATATTTTAAGTACCTACTTAACCAAAGACAGAAATTCATGGAAAATTTGTATAATCCCAAGTTGAGATTAAAATTTCCAATCTTCCCTGGCAGATTATGTAGAGCTTGTCATAAAGAGGAAAATGCATGTCAGTCTTGTATAGTGGTTCTATGTCACACTGCTTAGGATCTAGGATCAATAAACGATCAATCTTTTACTTGATATTATATTTCGCTTGAAAGGTTATTGTAGACTACGTTGACCATTATCGTAAAACTATAAAGTCTATCTAAAGTTAATTGCCTTTAAAAATATGTATGTGGGTACAGAAATCTATGCATTCCTATCCATCGTTCACTTAAGAATACATGCTACATATGTGTATGCCCATATAGGCATATATGGGTACCATATATGTATGAGTGCATATACGTATGCATTCTTACCTACCGTTTACTTTAGAATAAATACATACATAAACTCATGAACTATGGATATATTACACTAAATAAGTAAAAATATACGCTTGTGTAACGCTTCAATATCTTAAGTAACATTAGAGGGAAAAAATAAAGCTGGAAAACCTCAAAATAGGATAAAATCAAATACATTTTAATTGTAATTTAATCATTAATAAAAGTTAATACTAATACCATAACCACCTGAGCGCATGGAATACATAGTGAAACATGCGCTTTAAAAAAATAAATAAAAAAACGCTTACCAAATCATAAATTAATCCAAAAAAATAAGACTCACTTATACTTCACAAACACTCACACACACTTACATGACTGTTAATTTACTTAAAAGATACTGCCTGTAATTTAAACAGTATCATAAATATTAAAAATTATAAGATCTTACTAACCAAACGCACAAGACAAAACATTAGCCACAGCCAAACGTGGACTGAGTTGGCTAATATATATAGTATATCTTGTAAATAAGGAAGTTTAATATTTTGTCCAAAGGAACAAAGCTCAATTTTTCCTCGTCAAACAATTCCATTATATGTATGTATTTATTATATTTGTTGTATAGAACAAGTATCATTTGATACTACCGAGTTTTGCAAAACATGAATAGTTGACACAATCAGGCTCTGTCGGCGCCCTGATGAGTTAGACGTAACGAAACAGAGTGGGACATGACATTATGTCGAGCCATCAAGTATGACGAATGTCAAATGATGGAACAGTTGCCAGATGTAGCATTGCATTTTGCTTGTTACATTTCCTTGGTGTCTCTCGCACAATTATATTGTGTATAGAACAAGTGTTAAAACATAGTAGTTAGCTTTTCTAATAGGATATTTTTCTGTTATGACTAATCTATTATCTCGAGTTGTCTAAAGAAGAAGAAAACTAATAAATAAATTTTAATTATTTTTCTTTAGAATTGTCGAAAAGTAAAACAAATAATTGACCGGCAGAGGACGCCTTACTCAGATTTTAGGATCTTGAGGCGTCTCGCTTCAGTAAAAAAATAATTTGAATACAAAACAATAAAGAATGAATTGATAGATAAAATAAATTAATAAAAATGAATAAATAGAAAAACGCATTAATTGCAAATTATAAATTATTATTTTTATTATTGTAATTAGTAGTAGAGTTTGAACTAAGGGTAGAGAGTTGGCAAACTCTATTTCATACAACGTCCATGAGGTCAGAAAAATTCCTTATCGCGTCATCTCTTTTATTTGAGAACTTTGAGGTAGTGAAGGTTACTAAAGGACGTTCATCTCTCATCAAGGAGACTCATATTTGAATTTTTTATGTAACTCCTGTAAATGATTGAGCCACTACACTAGCTTGTACTGCTGCTATTTTTAATCATTAGGAAAGTTTTTACACACGTCGATAAAAGTCATAAGGTTCTATCATCTGAAAATCTCCTTTTCTTTCGTTTTCCTCGGCTTTTCCACTCCGAACATGCGAAACCTAAGTCATCTAAATGTTTAACTTTCTTCAGTAATAGTTTAGGTTAGGTAGCCAATCGTAACTGTTTAGTGTCATGATAACTAAGAAAAATTTAAGGCCGACCAGGGATGTGCCACTATCAGGCATTTTAGAAGAAAAGGAACTGAATATGTCAATAATAATAAAGATCAGAAGATGGTTTTATGATAGATGGCGCCAGTATTCAATGGCTCGGGCCAGACAGACTCGGTAATAAAACTTACCTGAACTTTACCTGTCTTTATTCAGGTATTTTAATACTTGAATTTTATTTTATGTCAATATTACTTTTTCTTAATCATTAGATGGACATTTATTTTATGGCTACCTCGAGAATTACCAGCATATGCTTAGTTAGAAGCATCGAATATGACTAAAATATGCTTACTTAGAAGCATCGAGCATGACCAGAATATGCTTAGTTAGAAGCATCGAGCATGACCAGAATATGCTTAGTTAGAAGCATGACGAGCTTAGTTAGAAGCGAGCATGACCAGAATATGCTTACTTAGAAGCAACGAGCATGACCAGAATATGCTTAGTTAGAAGCATCGAGCATGACCAGAATATGCTTACTTAGAAGCAACGAGCATGACCAGAATATGCTTAGTTAGAAGCATCGAGCATGACCAGCATATGCTTAGTTAGAAGCATCGAGCATGACCAGCATATGCTTAGTTAGAAGCATCGAGCATGTCCAGAATATGCTAGGTTAGAAGCATCGAGCATGTCCAGCATATGCTTAGTTAGAAGCATCGATTATGACCAGCATATGCTTAGTTAGAAGCATCGAGCATGTCCAGAATATGCTTAGTTAGAAGCATCGAGCATGACCAGCATATGCTTAGTTAGAAGCATCGAGCATGTCCAGAATATGCTAGGTTAGAAGCATCGAGCATGTCCAGCATTTAGTAGAAGCATGACAGAATATGCTTAGTTAGAACATCGAATATGACCAGCATGGTTAGAAGCCATTTTTCACATTGAAAGTAGACAATAAAATCAGTTTATGTTGAAGCATGTCAGGCTATGCTGTAAGTACTTCTTCTTAATGTAACTATTAGCACGTAAGACTGTCGCTCATACGAATGGGTGGGTTCGATCTCGGTCGATCCCAGATAGATTTAAACATAAGCACCAAGCAAATGTCGGATGGATAATAAAAGTAAAACTTGTGAAAACAATGACTCCGATCATGTGATTGATCAAACAGGTTCATAGGAGACAATCAGGGTCCAAGCAAACAAATGTGCTCCAGATGTGCCAATATCCAGATAAGCACGCCATGTAATTTCTTTTCTTAAGTCCGGAAATCTTTTTAGCTAATTTATAAAATTTTGAAACAGATGTTGAAGGACAAACACGTGGAGTTAAGGTTGGGAGAAATTAAAAGAAACGTAAGATTAACCTGGAAAGGATTAGGAAACATTTTTAATCCTTCTATAACAAGAATGTGGAATAAGAACCAAATTTCTTTACATTACAAATATGGATTTTCTTCTGTTGGACAGCTCTACATTTTCATCTAATCTTTAACAGATTTTGGAAAAGCATATCAGGTATAAAGAACCATGTGCTAACACGTTAATACATGTGAAGGGAAACACCAGAATAAAGAGCCGTTTGGTACAAAAAAGATTTTAGATATCGAAAGAAATGATAAGATAATTAATCAAAATAGAGTATAAGATAATAATCTAAAACAAAATATAAGATAATAACTCAAAGCAAAATATAAGATAATGAATAAAAACGAGATATAAGAATATTAATCAAAACAGAGTATAAGATAATATTTTAAAACAAAATATAAGATAATAACACAAAGCAAAATATAAGATAATGAATAAAAACGAGATATAAGATTAGATTATCAAAATAGAGTATAAGCTAATATTCTAAAACAAAATATAAGATAATAACTCAAAGCAAATTATAAGATAATGAATGAAAACGAGATATAAGATTAGATTATTAATCAAAATAGAGTATAAGATAATAATCTAAAACAAAATATAAGATAATGAATACAAACTTCATTATCAGAATAAAATATAAAATAAGGAATACAGATAAAATATGAGATAATGAATGAAAAATAAATATAAATTGGTGTCTATGTGAATAAAAGAGTGCATGGATGGATGAGTAATTTAATTTTCTGGTGAATCGGTAAAAGTCAAACTGTTTTATATACAGGGTGTACAAAATAAAACTCCCTTCCCGAAAGGAGGTGGTACTACAGCTAATTTCCAACAAAAAACTTCATATTAACTATAGTCCGAGTTTCAACCGTTCTCCCACAAGGTCAAATTTTATGATTTTAAAAAACGCGTTGACTTAACTTCATAAAATGACCAATTGTGGCTAAACTATAACTGCTAGCTTCAAAATATTGGTTTCGTTGGAAAGCTGAGAAAATTTGCTATAAGACCACTCACTTGTATTTTCAAAAACAATTTAACATAACAGCCAAAAGTTGCATGAAATCAAAAATTAGTAAAATTTTATGATTTTCCAAAACTTTTGAAGTTACTTTGATGAGAAACTAGCAAACTTGAGAACCTCTTGGTTTCAGGAAAACTACCTTGTTTACTCCTCTTTAAGTCAATACCCATATCATTATACGTTGATACGGTGATTTTTTCAGAAAAAGCAAAAATAGGCTCAAAAAACACGCCAAAAATGACTCTTACAGAAGTGATTTCTGTATAATAGTCCAAGAGCCAGACGCAAAAAACGTGACCGTCTAGCCCCAAAGGTTTAACCCACTAGATCGACTATTCTGGCTCCCTGATAATGAATCAGGTGTCTGCCGTTTCAGATAAGGAAATTTAGCCCCGGGCCCCTTTAAAAATCCGAAAATGACCCCAAATTCTTTTTCGCCCAATAACGGTGTTTCTATTGATTTATCTAAAAACTTAAAGGGTTGTTTTTAAAGTTTATTAAATTTGTGATAAATCCATTTTGCTGAAAAAAGTGTATTTTTCTAAAATTCAAGTTTTAACCTATCTTTCAGCATTATATGTCGGTCATTAAGTCATCACATATTAGAGCTGTGCTGACTTCTTTCTCTAGAACAACTCTAATTACCTGCAGTTTAACAGAATATGCATGATTTTTAAGTCTGCCTAATTCTTAAACATGTTTAATACGGAAAAAACATGACATTTTAAGGTATTTGTGCGTTTTTGGACAAAAATGTATGCTTTTTACATGTTTTTTCGGTGATCTTTCAACATTTGTATCTCCGGTTTTACTGGACCGATTTTGATAGTTAAAAAATGGATTTATCACAAATTTAATAAACTTTAAAAAACAACCCTTTAAGTTTTTAGATAAAATCAATAGAAACACCGTTATTGGGCGAAAACAGAATTTGGGGTCATTTTTCGGATTTTAAAGGGCCCGGGGCTAAATTTCCCTATCTGAAACGGCAGACCACCTGATTCATTATCAGGGAGCCAGAATAAGTCGATCTAGTGGGTTAAACCTTTGGGGCTAGACGGTCACGTTTTTTGCGTCTGGCTCTTGGACTATTATACAGAAATCACTTCTGTAAGAGTCATTTTTTGGCGTGTTTTTTGAGCCTATTTTTGCTTTTCTGAAAAAATCACCGTATCAACGTATAATGATATGGGTATTGACTTAAAGAGGAGTAAACAAGTAGTTTTTCCTGAAACCAAGAGGTTCTCAAGTTTGCTAGTTTCTCATCAAAGTAACTTCAAAAGTTTTGGAAAATCATAAAATTTTACTAATTTTTGATTTCATGCAAATTTTTGGCTGTTATGTTAAATTGTTTTGAAAATACAAGTGAGTGGTCTTATAGCAAATTTTCTCAGCTTTCCAACGAAACCAATATTTTGAAGCTAGCAGTTATAGTTTAGCCACAATTGGTCATTTTATGAAGTTAAGTCAACCGCGTTTTTTAAAATCATAAAATTTGACCTTGTGGGAGAACGGTTGAAACTCGGACTATAGGTTAATATGAAGTTTTTTGTTGGAAATGAGCTGTAGTACCACCTCCTTTCGGGAAGGGAGTTTTATTTTGTACACCCTGTATATATATATATATATATAATATATACACATACATTTTAACACTGATTTCAGTTTTCCCTACCGTGGTAACATGTTAAGAAAAATAACATTTGAAACCCACACGGCTTTAACGAAATTTTGAGAAACACTAAATTTTACTCTTTTTAAAAAGTAGAAGGTCCATACTAGTAAAGGTCTGTTATGACCAGAGATCCCTGAAACGGTGTTTCGTCTCACTCTTACGTCCGTCTGCCGCCAAACCGCCCCTTAAAAGCAAATTTTCTAAAGGAAACTCACTAAAATGTATAAGTGCCAAGAGCGCAGGGTGCTTAATACCTCTCTTTAATTTTATGAGACAATAGTGTGACCTCTCTTTTTACAGGAGGTATTTGAGTGGTTTGGCGTCACGTTTAATGGAGGGGGGGAGTTAACACTTGAAGGCGGACCAGTTACTACTATGAACAGTAATAATACTAATACTTGTTATTTTTATTAATCTAGTATGAATAATGAAACCGACTTCGACAACTATTCGGACTTGTGATTACAAAGGAATAAAGTAGTTTTTATTTCCTTAATAGCTCACCAGTTATTTCCTCAAAGCGTTCTATCTATTTCTGTAAGACTGAGAAAACCCCGCGCAACTATCAAGCTGCAAAACAAAAATACATCTGAATAACAGCTGCACGCGAGTATCAGTGAGAAACCACGTGTTACCCACGGCCTGCATCTGCCGCAAGGGATGTCCCTCCACATCGGAGGAACCACCCTATGTGGGAATACTCACCCCTCTCCCCATGCCACTGGGAAACTTTACTTTCCATCTGCCTCCGAGACGGACATATGCAGTTTTTCTTAAACAAAAGACGACAACTAAGGAAGTAGGATACGGAATGATCTTATTTTGAATCGTTTCCAGTTATAAACTGTAATTTAGATTCGGCAGATGACAGTGTTATACAAATTAACAATCAGCGTATTGGCATATGGAACTTGACGTATAATTATAACTTTACCAGGCCAGAAAGACAAATGCCAAAGTAAACTTGAATCTTCACCTGGTTTACGAGTAAGATTTTGGGTTGGGGTATACTTCAAGTTGGTTTGTGAGGCAAAATGTTCAGCTTATAGTCATCATTACTAGTTGATTTGGCCAATGAAAATCGTTCGAGACCGGTTACGCCTGAGTTGATTTGGCCAATGAAAATCGTTCAAGACCGGTTACGCTTGGTTTTTACCGATAACTGGACGTTACAAACAAAGATAAGGTAACATTACTAAAGGAAAACAAAACTGTAAATTATTCCATGATTGCTTCTATTACATTTAGACCAGAACTCGGTATGATTGTTCCAAGGACATTTTTAGGGGTTTAAAAATAATATAATGCATTATTAACGAAACACTAAAGTAATTCCTATAACAGTGAGCTCTGATAACATTGAAAGGATAAGTATCGTTTTGTGTAACAGGTGGCATAAATATATATGTGCATTTCATTTGATAGTTCCAGACAAATTCAGTAATCAGTCTTATTACAGAAGCACGTTTTAGGAAATTCTTCCGGCATGTGGATCTCCGATAGAACTTATTATATAGAAAATATAAATAAATTATTTTATGAACGTCCGAGTTAAATTTGCAACAATTATAATTTTTTCAAGACGTAAATAATAATGTGAGTGATAATGAGTTCGAGACGCATGATTGTCTTGCGTGTATTGGCTCTTAAAATCGTTTTCTTCATTTATTACTTAGTGGAACGATATCCATGAGAACTTATGACTGAAACTCTCGCATGTTGCATGCGTCTATTTAAACAAACATCCTCAAAACTCAGTCAAAGACTTCCCTTGTAGCTTCCCTATCTCTGTTTGGTGAAGAATGAAAAAAACTTCGGTACCACATTTCAGGTCGCTAAGAACCCAGCCCATGACAACGAATCGCCTTTGTACCTCGTCCATTCGCTGTATTATTACACCACCATTTACGTCATTAAATCGTTGGTGTCTGTAATTAAATACAAAATATTTTATCTTATACTAATTTTATTTTCTCTTTGGCAAAATTTTCAAACATAAAAAGAAATTAGCAGATAATACTAAAAATGAATTAACGATGGACATACATGTGAAATTCGTCAGGATGATCTGAGGCGAGAATAAGTTGTATTTTTATGAGATTGAAAGGACTTCGTAGACAACTTTATGTCGAATCCCATCTGTGTTTGTACTCTACTTTTTTTTAAAAAATCATTCTTGAAATAGTGAATAGAGTTTTTTTATCTGGTATGCATCTGCCAAATATCGAGAAGAATTGGTTTGAATTTTTAAAACTGCTAAGACGTCTGTGACAAGATCATATAATCGAGTTGCTAAATTTGGATTTAAGCTTTCTTACCTTGTTAGTCAAACTGAAAAGATAATCATGGACCACTCTCTATGATCCTGAAAAGGGGGCTGGAAGATTTACTAAGAGTAAATGAAAATTTTGACGAGGAAATAATAAAAAGAACCTATGTTGCTTCAACTTTTCAAAAATGTTGCTATAACTTGAACTTATCGCAAACTTGACTTGCGTAAGAGGAGCTAGCCTAAGTTTATGCGAAATTTATGAACCACACGACTCGCAAGCATTTTGCTGTCAAACATCTGAACAAACGTTTTGCTGTCAAACATCTGTACAAACGTTTTACTGTTAAACATCAGTACAAACGTTTTGCTGTCAAACATCAGTACAAACGTTTTGCTGTCAAACATCTGTACACACGTTTTACTGTCAAACATCGGTACAAACGTTTAAGTCTCCACATCAAATTGGCACAGAGCAATTATTTTTTAATAATTATTTTATGATTTTTTTAATTGATTTGTATTTAATTATTTTTTCGGACCAAAATTTTCTTGCATTTACCAGTCTATAATGTTCTTTATTGTGCTGGGAAATTATTATTGTAGGTATGAAATTATTAAGTTTGGTGAGAGGTTGGTCACAGATTACGCACGACGTTTATATTGCAGGCATGAACAGTAAGCACCATGAACAGTAAGAACCATGAACAATAAGCACCATGGACAATAAGCACCGCGAGATTTGACTGTTCTTTATCACTGAATGAACTGCATTTTCTCAAAAAATTTCCCCCAATCAGATTTCTTTACAAGAAAAACCAGATTTCCGATCTGTTATATGTTTCCTAGTTAATTCCGATACAAATCTGGTTTTCATCCTTGCCGAACATGTGTATGGTGCCACATGTGAGGGTTCTGGACTACAACATGGGTTCACATGCGTCAGCCAGTCTGTTAGTTTCAGGTCTGGTGTTTCATTTTGGGAAGTTTCTTTATTTTGTTTCGATTTAAAGCCGGTGTTCTGGCTTTGAGAGACGCGTCTGGTAAGTCTCAGATTTATGAATGGAAACGCAATGATTTGATGTGGATATTACAGTTAATTAATTGATACACAATTAATGCAATACAATAAAATTAATAGATAACATAAATTTAATTATTAATTTTCAAAATTAATGATAATGCAGCTTTAGAGCCTTTCGGATCATCAGGTATAAACCCTGCGGGGACCACCTCAGGTGGTAGTAGCAACCGTTACTCTCAAAGTGTAATCTAAAACTGGCGATAATTTATTTAAACAATTATCTTATATAAACTTCCGTGGTGTCAAAGGTCAGTGAAAAGACTATCGCTCTAACGTCCTTGGCAACAGAGGCGGCTAATTTTAATAATTACCAAGTACAAAATAACTTAATCGCTACACCTCCGGCTCGCAGCGCGAAGGCGTACGAGACGAGCGAATTACCTGTAAAATCCTCGCTTTCTCGCTCAATAATAATCAATTTCTTGCTAAAACAGAGAAGTACTTAAGATTTTTATGCGGCGGGAGGAAGCCAGGCTTTCTAAACCCTGAATGTTTATTGCAGGTAAAGTATATCCTATCTATAAAAAATAAAATAGAGTGAAAGTAAAGTCAATGATCTGATCTAATTAAATACAATGTATGTAATCGGCATTCGGTGAATTCAGAATCGTTTTATACTCAGGCGAGCAAAGCAAGTGCAAAGCAGAAAGCAAATAAACAACAGATAACGTGGAAGAACGCGCGAAGCGCAGGAATTCATTTTTACAATATCAACTATATAAGAGTAAATAATTATATAAATAATAAATATAAAAAATAATAAATAATAAATAAATAAATTCACAATATAAGACTGAAGTAAAACTATAAAATAGAATTATATATATAATAAAAAAAAAATATGTTTTGTATGGGTATGTGTATATGTATGTGTGTATGTATGTATATTTGTAGAAAGTGATGTAATGTTGTAAAATATATGTATTATCTAATGTTACAGAAACAACATTCATTTATTAATTTATGTTAAATATTTAATTATAAATTTAACTTTTATATGTAAGTTATTATTTTTCTGTAATGTAATGTAGACTTAAAGTTTATAAAGTATAGCAGTAACTCATGCCCTTAAGAGGGCCACCTCGGCAACCAGCCGATTTAAAATCATTTATATATTGTATAGCGTCATAATTTGCATGCCAATGAATTGTAATAGTATTGATTTTAATAAAAGGTTATTTATTTATATAAGAGAGTTTGAGAACTGACATGGCCCCAGCCTCGTAAGGCCCCAATACGTGTGTAAATTCTTCCTATATATCGTACATGTGTTGTGTAATTGTGGTCATGTAAACATTTCAACATTTTGAAAAGTAGGCCAAATTTAAAATTTGGGTTTTGGGGGGGGGGGGGGTGTAAGGATTAACCGCCCCCCTATTTTACGTGCGCTTGAAAATAGCTAATAATCATCAAACCTTTAAAATTAAAATTTTTAGATAATGTGGAGAGGTTCCTAAAATAACTAGTTAGCTAGACAGAGATATCCCCACCGTATACGATTCCATCTAGGCTACCTACCGCTTCAATCTTTACAGTATTTTGGACCTAACTGGAAATATTATAAACTCCTCAAGACTATCTTTCTTATTATTGAAGATTTCGTCTCACACCTATTCCAACATCAAAGGGTGTTTCTGTTTATTGTATGAAACGTATACATATGTTTGCCGTTTGTTACTTTATAGGTAATTATCTTAAAAACGTTCAATCAGCTTATCAATTGATCTTAAAGGATCAATAATTGATAACGAACCAAAAATGACAGTTGTATATCGCAGATGTCTAAGCATTCTACACACGATTTTAAGTGAGTAAAAAATAATTTTGAGCTGTACTTAGTCTAACTAGACCTGTATCCAGTGTGACTAAACAGCTATATATGTCATTCAATAGCGTAATGACTAAGCAACTAATAACTTAATTAAATATAAATTTGATTTTATTATTAAATAACTAAAGAAGTTATGCTAACCATAAGTAATAAAAATGTTATTTCATTTAAGTTTATCAACAACTTACATAAATTATGAAATTCTTTCTTATTCAAGTCAGCTGCATCCCTCTGTTAATCAGCTGTTTAATATAAAACTCACTCTCAACCCCCTTTGTGAACACAGATGTGTGACCACCCGTTCGCGAGGGCATAAGGGCACAGACATTCTGGTGATCTAGTTTTACGAAGAATGGCATATTTAGTGTTCAAATAGTTTTAATAATTAATGTAAACATATGTTTAAGCTGCAATCAAGTAGCATGATAATAAATTTGTCATGTAATGTATATGAATATATGCATTTCTAACTCTATTTCGTACGAATAATAGAGGAGTATCGCGAGCCTAAATTTATAAAATTATAAACGCCAATATTTTTAATAAGTTATTGAATTTATTAGTCGGAAGGAGGGAGGTTAGCGCCAAGAACCATTTATCTACGACTGGGGTCCGCGGGGCTCCGAAGTTTACGTATTTTTGCCCTAAAGCATCTATCTTATCTTCATGATCGTATAAGGCTTCATAAAATTGCCCCTTTTGATAATTGTTCAAAATAATAGTTTTTATTTTTTTTTATAATAATTAATGCTTTTCAATTTTTTTTCCTGTGGATAATAAGTTTGGTAACGAACTCGGCAATTTTCAGAGTAATTTTCAGAGCAATGTACCCCTCTGATAATATTCAAATTGATTGATAAAGTGCTTTAATTTTATTGAAACTTTAATTTCAAATAATATTAATTTATAAAAAGTTACAATTATCACATAATTTCTTTTCAACGTATTGAACATTTTGTAAGAGAGCTAATTAAAATTTCAGGTACGGGGTACCTGGGAACTTTTCCTCATTACATCGGATTCGCTACGCTCATCCTCCCAGCTTCGTACTCGCTTCCCTCGTCCTCAAAATATACAAGTCGTTAAATTTATTTTGCTAAACATCTTTTAACTCGCTTTGCTCGTTCTTAGATAGTAAATAGATTGGTTTCATTTCCAGCGTTCACCCATCTAGGCACTGAACACGCTCAATACTGCTTGAATTTTATGATAACTGCGTAGGCTTCCGCGTTATTGTCATGAAGATTAGGGTCTTCCGGTGGTGACCGCGTCAATGTAGATGAAGAATCCGACGTTTCGCTTCCACTGTGGGAGGCATCTTCAGGGATGTAGGACATCATGGATAGAAACACAATGCTCTACAAAACTGAACTGAAGATGGAGACGATGAATGCCCCTATTGTGTTTTGTGTGTGTGTGTGTGTGGCATGTGTTCTATCCATGGTGTCTACATCCCTGAAGATGCCTCCCACAGTGGAGAGCGAAACGTCGGATTCTTCATCTACATTGACGCGGTCACCACCGGAAGACTAAATCTTCTTGAATTTTATGATATAACCAAAATTCATTGATATACCTTGACATATTAAAAAGAACTCGTGAGCTTTATTTTTTATGTAAACTTGTGTACTTAAACCATTTCAATTATATAGATTATATAAGTAGTCAATTAGATTACTTCCGATTTTTTATAATTTAAAAAAAAAACATACACAAGTCATTTGATAAAAATTAAACTAATGCTGATAATGAAATGAAACTTGGCACATATGTTAGTCTTATACATGCCTACATGCGTGCCAAATTTGAATTGGATCATATCATTTTGTTCTAGTCATTATTACAGGTTGATGACATCATAAACAAATTATTTTCCGAATGTCTCAATTGCAGCGGTGTACTGATTATTGTACTAATTTTTAACTCTCTAACATAAATACACTGGGAGCTACTGAGAAATAAATACACTACGATGATAACAGACACACATACATGTAGACAATTTTGCGACGGCTTAAAAACGCCGGAATCGAATAATTCCCAATAGATCCCGGTTTCGGATTTTTTGCTTACACAATACTTTTCCTATATACACGTATACGGTATAAATGAGGAAAAAAATCTTTCTGGTGGCGTATGTTTACTTAGTTTACTAAGTGGAGTTTCCCTCTGTCCACTAAGTAAGGGAAAATCGATTTCTACAAAGTGAGTCTATCTGTAGTTAGTCTGTTTCAAAAAGTACATTCTGAATATTTTTGGTATGGGGCATTTAATATTAGTTAATATATTAGTTAATAATTTAGTTAATATTGGGCATTATTATTAGTTAAGTAAAACTGTGACATTATTCTATAGTTTTATAATTGTAAAACATAATGAAAATAAAGCTTTATTATATTATTATTATTATTATTATTATTTGTTTTCATCTCTCTCCACTTTAAGCATACTTGTGCCTATGGCAGATTTGGTCATTGTATGAATCAGTTTTAGCGAATTTTTTACTTATCGTCCCTTAAAAGATGGAAATAAACAAGTTTTGACAAAAAAATGTTTGAGCAATCAATAACAAACTGTAATCATGGCAAGTAAAGTGGTTTGCGGCAAATTATTTATTTTTATAAAAATGTGTCAATCACAATATATATTTATCTTAAACACCATTTTTTATTGGTTTGCAATGATAATTTTTAATTAAATATAGCGGACAATCAAAATCCGCAGCACATTATTTTATTTATTATTTTTATTTATTATATATTATTCATTTATTTATTTATACATACATAAAAATTAAAGCATACAAAATAAAACATTTTTTAGAAAACATGCTAAATACAAAAACAAAACATGTATATGTATAGCCGCATGAGCAAATGCCAAACTTAATTATTTAATTACCAAACTTGGCAACTTTGACACCCCTGACGTCCATGACTGCCATGACGCCCCTGACGCCCATGACTGTACTGCAAGTTATAACGAAGAACAATAAAATAAAGGGAATCCAATACCAGCCTTTATCTTCTGCTCAGAATGTAACTTTTAAAGAAATGTCTGACCATTAGAACAACACTTAAACTTGTGCCATCCTCTATCAGAAAGTATGACCATTAGACAACCTTAAAATTGTGTCCATCCTCTATTAAAGAAAAGTCTACCATTAGACACACACTTTAATCTTTGTGCCATCCTCTTATTAAAGAAAATCCTGACCATTCGACACAACACTTTAAATCTTGTGCCCATCCTCTTATTAAAGAAAAGTCTGACCATTAGACAACATTTAATCTTTGCCATCCTCTTATTCTTTAGAAAGTCCATCTCTATTAAAGAAAGTCTGACCATTAGACAACACTTTAAATCTTGTGCCCATCTCTTATTAAGAAAAGTCTGACCATTAGACAACACTTTAATCTGTGCCATCCTCTTATTAAAGCAAAAGTCTGACCCATTAGACACACTTTAATCTTGTGCCCATCTCTTATTAAAGAAAAGTCTGACCATTAGACAACACTTTAATCTTGTGCCCATCCTCTTATTAAAGAAAAGGTCTGACCATTAGACAACACTTTAATCTTGTGCCCATCCTCTTATTAAAGAAAAGTCTGACCATTAGACAACACTTTAATCTTGTGCCCATCCTCTTATTAAAGAAAAGTCTGACATTAGAACAAACAACTTAAATCTTTGCCCATCCTCTTATTAAAGAAAAGTCTGACCATTAGACAACACTTTAATCTTGTGCCCATCCTCTTATTAAAGAAAAGTCTGACCATTAGACAACACTTTAATCTTGTGCCCATCCTCTTATTAAAGAAAAGTCTGACCATTAGACAACACTTTAATCTTGTGCCCATCCTCTTATTAAAGAAAGTCTGAATTAGACAACCTTAATCTTGTGCCATCCTCTTATAAAAGAAAGTCCCATTACAACACTTTTATCTTGTGCCCATCCTCTTATTAAAGAAAAGGTCTGACCATTAGACAACCTTTAATCTTGTGCCCATCCTCTTATTAAAGAAAAGTCTGACCATTAGACAACACTAATCTTGTGCCCATCCTCTTATTAAAGAAAGTCTGACATTAGACAACACTTTAATCTTGTGCCCATCCTCTTATTATTAAATACACGATGACTTTTTATTAAAAAAAAATTATTAAGAAAATGTAAACAAAAGTCGACAACTTCTACATATGTTTACCATCAGTAACATAATGTTCGCATCTGTCCAACGTATTTAGTTTTTACCCAAAAATAAACCGTCTTATCATATGTGAAACAGATAAGGCCCTCAATGTGTTTTATAACATGGTACCAATATGTGAACCCTGCCGAACACCATTTCTTCGAAAATATAAACAAGTGCATATTTTTCGGGACACCAAAAATCTGTGACCAATATGTTGACATAACATGTGTTGACAAAAGTGTCCACATTTCTAAAAGGGAAACCACACATGTATCTGAAAACTACTTGAAAATTATACTTACTTGACGATATGGTTTATTGTTGTTTTTTTTTATTGTGCGACGTGTTAGTTTTTTATAATATTATAAAACTCATCAAAAGGAAACTTTTGAATGACATTGTTGTAAGCGTCGGGTTGTAGAATTAAACATAGAACCGGAAGGTACCGTTTTGTCGGACTCGGAAAGGAACAAAAGAACGTTTTTTTTAAAAATATGGCTATGCTCCAATAAACCAATAAATATGACATTTGAACAAAATGGTTAACAAGATGAGGTACTTAAAGAAAAATATTATACAATATCTCATTCTTAGCTAGGATTCGAACTTTGAACTCAGGGCCTACTTTGGTTTAAACTTAAGATAGAGCAACTTCGCTTAGAAGTTGCTAAACACAACAAAATTAGGTATCAACTGACTAAGTGTAAGAGGAAAGCCTTCGCGCGGTTGTGTGGTTTGTAATCAGTGGCGGACTCAGCTAGAAAGGAATAATAGTTATTTATGCCATATAGGCCTGGAAAGTGTGTCCTTTATGTCACGGCAAATTAGATTTACCGACGAGCGAGCGAGTCGGGAAAAATTGCCCAAACATAAAGACATTCTTCAGCCGGATGGCATACACTATTTTTTTTTGAGGTAGCACTCATTAAATAAACTGTGCTATATACTTAATTGATAAAAAAAACAAACGTCCAATTAACTCCATATCATCGACGTCATTGAATTCATCCATAGCTTCACACTTTTACTCAAATATGTAAAAGCTTTACAAATAAACACACAAAAATTGTCAATTACAAAAAAAAATTGACATTTTTAAAAGGTGTAGAACACCTTTTAAAAACGGAAAAAAATTAGTCTACGAACAAAAACAGAAACAAAATGAACGTTTTTAAAGAAACCTCATAAAGCTTTTACACAGATTGTTTTTTTGAACACGCTACATTACAGTAATGGCGGCAATATATGAATTACTTTTACGTCCTAGGAGTTTTTTTACATTCATTATTGTCCTCGGAGGTGAAAAGTACTAAATAACCTCCTATAACAATAATGATTGGCTTCTCATCCTAAAAACGGTCCAATAAAGTGCTCAATTACGTACTACCTCAAAATAAAAAAAATTAAACCTCCAATGTAATTTTCATCTCTAGGGGCCCAATAGTGCAGAAGGGGGGGGGGTCCAAAATTGCTTCCCAAGTAGAGGGTTTAACTTTTAACTAGAGTAGTGTTATGCTTAATTTAATTTTTATGTTATAAAATTGAATCAACTGAAATGATTTTATTTAAATAGAATAAACCGTAAGTTTAATCATTTAAATGTAATATTGAATTAAACTAGATTATGTTTGTCGGTAGTTAGTTTTTAACGATACAATTAGGAAAAGTCTATATTTTTTGTTGTTACTATACATTACAAAGCTGCGAAGCATATATTAAACCATCCAATACAAAAAAATATATTTGATCTTTATGTTTATATTAAATTGTCTACCGTATTGGAACTGATTGAATGAGGTTTAAAGAACTGTGGCCTTGAAGATTCCAGCTTAAAAAGGCTTTTTTAAAGAATATTTTTATGTACTTAAAAAATTTGCTTCTATGAGCTCTTTTTTTAACAAATATCTTTATTTATTTAATTAATATACAATGTAAAAGTAAAAATTATACATCTTAACTTAAATTTAGAATAAAAATTAGTTATAAACATAGTATAAAGAGCTCCTACTTTAACATCCTAAGGACATTGTGCTGTAGGAGTAGTTCTGCTTAGATCCTTATATTAAAATATTTGATAATAAATAAATATTAGATAGAAATAGATATACATATATAATTAAAATATTATTATAGGTTATTGTATAAAATAGAGATATATAATAGATACGGAGATTGTCTTATCTACTAGTTTCGAGTTATGAATTTAGAGTATAGTATAGAGTTTCAGGTGTCGTTGAGTAAAGTTTTTATTTCTATTTTGAAAGTTTCTAACGTGATAATTTGTTTGTAAGTATCGTCTTCTGGCCCTAGCTTAGCCAAAAGACGCAAATTAACTAAATTAATTAATTAGCTAGCTAGAGCCTCTTAGACGCAATTGTAATAAATATATTTCATAATTATATTAAATATAAATACTATTAACAAATAAATATTATGTTAATATTTTTTAAACATTTTAATTAGTTTATTGTTGGATTAGAGGCTCAAGGAGAGATGCCGCCCTCACTTGCCAGTCTGCCCCTGTGTGATATTTGTTTAAAGAATTAGTTGGACTATAATGCGGTTTGCTTTATATTCTCAACTAAACAGCAATGCCTGTTCTGGGCGAGGTTCGAATCCCGGTAAGGCAGTGCCAGTTGGTGGCACAGAGTGAGATTGCACATTTTAACCTTTAACCGAATATAAGCCTCTAAAGTAGTGTGCGAATTACCGGGGGGGGGGGGATAGTTTTAACCGAATATAAGCCCCTAAAGTAGTGTGCGAATTACTGGGGGGGGGGATAGTTTTAACCGAATATAAGCCCCTAAAGTAGTGTGCGAATTACCGGGGGGGGGGGGATAGTTTCGCCTCCCCCTTTAAAATCTCAAGTACGGGTGGTACGAATATTTTTGCCTCTCCCTCTGCAAATCACAAGTGCATTCCTTAAGTTAAGTTTAACAGTAAACTTACAATTTTCCTATTCTATAGCTGAGTCCAACTTACACCTGTCCATTGTTACCAACAAAATAATAAATATTTTTTAACAAAAATATAAAGATACCCTAAACATGAATTGAAAATTCTTACTATTTACTTAAACACCTTCTTCAGTACAAAACCTTGGACGTAGAATTGTTCCAAATTTAAAAAAAAAGACCACCTTGTAAATGTTCAATGAAGTACTTTAACTTACCTGCGTACTTAAAGTCTACAATAAGTACCCAAACTATTGTACACGATTCATTCATGGTCAATTTCATTGAAGTCCTTGAACAAAAATACTATGAAGTACAATTTAAAAAGGTTCAAAGTACCTTCATTATTTCCTTCTTAAGCATTTGATGTTTTCTTGAATGAATGTTAAAAAAATGAACAAAAGGTCTATTAGGAAAGGGTTAAAATTTTCTTTTAACGTTTAAATGGTATCACTGATTTTTAGAAATTTTCTAAGGAAATGCTTGTTTAAAATTGAAGATACTAAGGAACAATAGATAGATGCTTCAGGAGGAAAACACCTGTTGAAACTTATCAAATATTTTAGTCACCAACACTTCTGCGTCAAAATAAAGAACAAATTTTCCTTAAAGTCATTTCATAGTTTTGCTTAAACAAATATCCAGGCATTCTATTTGCTTTCTGAGAAATCGGGTACGGGGTACCTCAGAACTTTTCCTCATCTCGTCGGATTCGCTACGCTCATCCTCCCTGTTACGGACACAGATAATAAATGCATCCAACAAAATTTATAGATATACTTGTAGTATTAAAACGAAACTTGGTTTACTTATTTATTACGTAATGATGTACACTTGTACCGAATTTCAACTCGATTACATTATTACCCGATTTATTGTCATTTAAAAAAACTAATGTTGATAATCGTTCGATTTCGGCACCGGAGATACGGGGTTCGTAGCCCGGGCTATGCTTTAAGATTTTATGAATAATATTTGTATTAAAATGATTTCGCCAACTTTAATTAATTCTTAGAGTGTAGTAGATGCAACCCACCTGAGGTGGTTCCCGCAGGGTGAATACCCTGATGGGCCGAAAGACCCTAAAACGGGCATTGTATTTTTATTTTTAATGTTGATAATGAGATGAAACTTAACTTATATATTATTCTTATACATTGCCTACATGCGTGCCAAATCTCAATTCGATCGCATCATTTTTCAGCGTTTCGATTTTTCGAAATTTTTACTATAATTATTGCGGGTGTATGACGTCATAAAGAAATTATTTTCCGAATAGCACAACTACAGCGGTAGATTGATTTTCCTACAGAGTTTCAATTTTCTAGCATAAATACACTAGGAGCATTAATGATATCAGACACAAACACACACATAGAAACAGACAAAAAATCAATAAAAAAAAATCAGTCTACCGCTGTAGTTGTGCGTCATAATTTGTTTATAACGTCATTATCATAAAAATGATGAATTTTTTCAGCAAAAATGAAAAAAAACATAAAATGGTTTTCCGTAAAATTAATTTTACGGATCATTAGATCGATAAGGCCGCCTCCGTGGCCGAGGTCGTTAAGGCGTTAGTCTTTACACTGACCTTTGACACCTACGGAGGTCTGGGGTTCGCATCCCAGGTTACGCTCTCAGTTTATAAAAGATTATTGTTTAGATAAATTATCGCCAGCTTTAGAATACACTTTGAGCGTAACGGTTGCTACTACCACCCGAGGTGGTTCCCGCAGGGGTTATCCCTGATGAGCCGCAAGGCTCTAAACGGGCATTATTATTATTATTATTATTATTTTTATGCAGTTAATAAACTCTTGAGTTTCCTCAGAAGAAAGACCATTTACGGGCTGGCACCAAGTAAATGGTCTTGTTATTATTATTATTATTATATATTATTATTATTATTATTATTATTATTATTATTATTATTAGATCTATAAATCTTTCAATAGATTATCTTAGGGAGCTGGCAAAAAGGGCCCAACAACGTGGCCTACTTGCCTGGTAGTTACAACCACTCCCCCCTACTACTACTAGATCTATAAAATGGATCTAATGATCCGATTAGATTGAGATTTAGCACGAATGTAGGTATGTAATAAGTTTCATCTCATTATCAGCATTAGTTCAAATTTTATCAAATAACTTGCGTACGTTTTTTAATAATTTGTAAAGAATCGGAAGATGATTTAATTGAGTTGAAACTTGGTACAGATGTATATCTTGACGTAGTAAATGCGTGTTCAAAGTTTTGTTTCAGTACAACACGTATATCTATGGTTATTGTTAGATCATAAAAGTTAAGCAGCAATGAGCGTGGTCAGTGCTGTATGGGTAACAGCTATGAATGAAAATGATGTATTTAGTATTTGAGGACGAGTGAAACGAGTCCGAATACGTATTGCAGTATAAATTTCGCAAATTGTATATTCTGTGGACGAGCCAAGCGAGTCCGAAGTAGGGTGGAGGAGCGTAGCGAACCCGATGTGATTTTTTTGTAACGACCATTAAAATTTTAAAACCAAACAGAATAAAATAAGGTCAAATGGATAACAGTTCTCGTAAAACATTTAACCTCAATCACGAACCCTTATAACATCGCCCTGCCCTAATTAATAATCTTTATAAAATCCCGTATAACTGTAGAGAAAGTTAATTAATTTTGCATCAAAACGAAAAATGGCCAATTTGCCAATTATGTTATGGAGTGACTTTTTTTTAATAAAATGTTAGATGAACTAAATTTTCTCAATTGTAAAGACACTGTTGAAGAAATCTATTTAGGATCAAAAATAGTTTTTAGTGTCACTTAATTAAAACATATGTTGTAAAAGTATGAGGTTTTTTTGTAATTAATTAAAGAGTTATAAATAGTAATTGAAGCCTTATGTTGTTTTATTCACCGACATATATAGCTAAAGATGTGTATTTATTAATAGCAGGGATGTTTTAGCGTAATTTCATGGAAAATCCACTGAGGAAATAATCAGGAAATTAATAAGACGATCAATTATAAAATCTTAGGGATGATTTTCAACAATTTGATGCGGTGTTTGCAGTTGTCGTAATACACATAGTAATAAGTAAAAATAAGAAGTGCTCGTGCTCAGACTAACGGTTGTCATATATAGGTTTAGCAATATATCATCAAACTGATGTTAAGTTTAACTGTAAGATAACTGTTATAACCTGATTTGGTCCAGATACACCTGACTTTGCGTGCCCTAATTCTTTAGATAGAGCTTGACTTTAGATTGGAAACAATTAAATCTTGTCTATAAATTAAATTAATCATATTCTCTTTTAGAGTAATTAGGAATATTTAACAAAATAGTTATTGGACTGTTATGAATTAAATTCTGGGTTAATTTATTAACCTAGAATTAGGAATATACTTACTGGCGCAAAGAAAAAGATAAAAGGAAAGAAAGAACGGAACTTTTCCTCATCACATCGGATTCGCTACGCTCATCCTCCCGGCTTCAGACTCGCTTTGCTCGTCCTCAGAATATACAATTTGCTAAATTTGTACTGCAACATGTTTTTGGACTCGCTTCGCTCGTCCTCAGAAAGTAAATCCATCTGTATTATTCTCAGCGGTCACCCATACAGCACTGACCTCGCTCAATACTGCTTAATTTTTATAATACTGCAAAAACATGGATATACTTGTCGTATTGAAGCGAAACTTAGTTTATTTATTTCATAAGTAAATATATACACTTGTACTAAATTTAAAATCAATTTAATTATTTTCTGCTTTTTTACAATTTTTTAAAGAACGTACACAAGTCATTCAATAAAAATTGAACTTATATTAAAATATCTCTTTATCAGCATTAATAATGAGATAAAACTTGGCGTGCCAATCTTAATCCGATCGCATCATCTTTCCGCGTTTTATGATTTTTCGAAATTTTTGCTGAGTCATTACTGCGGGTTAATGACGTCAATAAAATATTTTCCGAATAACACAACAACAGCGGTAAACTTATTTTTGTACAAAGTTTTATCTCTAGCAGGAATACATTGGGAGCTACGATGATAACAGACACACATGTATACACAGACATACAGACAGACAACTTTATGAAAACCACTTAAAAACACTTGAAACGGATGATTCCGGTGACATCCCGGTTTCGAGATTTTTTTCGCAAACACAATACTGTTCCTATATACTTTGGATATAAATGAGGAAAATTAAGAAATAAGAGACAATAGAAGGGGAAAAAAGAAGGAGAAAAAAGAAGGAGAAAAAAGAAAGGAAGAAAAGCAGGAAGTATGAACATAATATACTGTAAAGTGATGTAGAAATTATTCATACAGTAGGGGTCGGGGCGGGGGACATAGTGGTCTAACTCCCTGGTTTTAGGTGGCTCCGAAAAAAAACAGGGAATAGTTGCATCAACTACCGCACCGAGCGCTAGTTTTCACCTTGTGTCCTTATCACTATTGTTATCAGTTTTAAATCGATACTTATATTTATGTTTATAAAAATGTAAACAAGACGATTTTTATCTTATTCATTGACTTTTTTCTTTTTTAGTAGCTTATAAGATATTTATTTTTAGAAAATAGGATAACGTGTGTTACGAAAGGTGTGTTATAATGAGACAACGAAGACGTAAATTAAATTTATAATTTCCCGGTTTGATGTTTGTTTACAAACATTCTTGATGTTTGTCTACAAATCATGGTTATCACGATATCAGGTCTACTTAAAATTAACACAGCGTTTATATTTTTATAAAAGCGTTTATGAAAATTATACCTTTAAAATAATTAATACAATTTTTAACATTGTTAAAGACCCTTTTAAATAATTTTAATCTTGGAATTGAAGAAATAAATATTTTATATGGGGTACAAGGTGAACCGACCTGCCACTAGCGGAGAAAGGGTGAACTTAGGGCAGGTCCATCTAAAGCAGCTTATATTGAATTTCTACATCACTTTAATATACTGTATTATATACATACATAAGACTTACACTGTATTAATACATACATAATAATACTGTATTAATCAATAAAGTATCATACTACAATAGTCTACTAGGTAAGTAGATTATTGTACTTTTTTTGTTTCCTTTGACTTTATAACGTAGAGTAAAAAGAAATTTTTGTCTCTAAAATTTCCAAGGATGTTGAATAAAGGGGATGACGCATTAAGGAACATTTCTGACCCCATGGAAGTTGTATGAGATAGAGAAATAGGAGCAAACTTACCTTCCCTTAGGTTATAATTAAAAAAGGCGCCAAACGCAGGTTATGAAGCTAAGTTGTTATACAATTCTTGGTTGTCGAGTTTGCTTCTCAACTTTCTTTAGTGCTTTCGTTATTGTTACATTTGGTGTTTGTCAAGTCATTTGTGCTTATATTTTACATTTTGGACTCTAGGTAGCCACTTTAGTGAGAGTAATTGAAGCTTTACCGTTTTACTTTTCGTAGAGAGTAAGTTAAATGTGTTAATATCTTGTCTTTTTTTAGCCTAGTGAAATGTTTTGCTAGTTTTCAAGATCCAATTTTGGTTGTAATGTTCTTAATTTTCTTTAATGTTGTTATTTTTAAGCAATATTAACAAAAAACAGTAAAAAAGTATGAACTTTTTTCAATTTGTTTATAACCTTCGCAAGCAAAACAATGGGAAACCCATTGAGAGTTAAGTTTGCCTCTAAATTTTAAGACCTGCGCTGTTATGAGGATCATAAGCATGCGCAGTTCGTACCAAACATGTGCAGTTGGTTTTTGACGTGTGTTTCGTGTTTAATTCTTCTCTATGTTTTGATTTTCGATGGGGTCACTTTGTTGAATGGCAATTCGACTTAGTGCGTCATCCCCTTTATTCAACATCCTTGAAAATTTCAAAATCATCAAAGAAATCTAACATCATTAAAAATTGAAAGACACTGAGCTTATCAGTTTCGTTTGCAGAGCATCCGTACGGAATTACAAGTCTCTTTGAGAAGTAGGTGCGGAACAGTTTCGGGGACTTCAAAAAGCCGCAGGCAGAACAGCCTCGTTGGTGCAAATGTTGGTTTATGTAGTCATCATGTTGTCAAGTAGGGGTAAGACTTGCTTATTATTTCTAAATAGAGGGTTGGAAATTCCTTGCCTGGCTGGTAAATGGTCTCTCTCCCTTCGTAACACCGTGAAATTTCAAAGACCTCCTACTTGTCGTTCTTCTACTTCTGGTTCTTAAGTATTGTACTTGTTTTGGTTCCCAGGGTCATTAAGTTTTAAGCACCTGCTACTTCAACTTCAAGTCAAAGTTTCCTGCTAATCTGAGGGGTCCAGTTTTTTTCTGGAATTACGTCTTTGGAATGCCAACGATCTGTTGAATGAATGCGAATTCATAATTATTATTCCTTATAATAATAACGTGTCATTATTTCTAGCCAAGGATAAACAACCTGATTTTATTAGCGCTAAAGTATTTGATGTTTCAGGTATTCGGAAGAAACACTTATCATTATAATAAAAAAATCGGGTACGGGGTACCTCGGAATTTTCCGAGGTACCGAAGTTAGTTGACCGTACTGCATACGTATCCAATACGATCGCCTGTTAAATACGCTGTGTGTACGCAGTAAATGTTAGTGTATAACCTGCAAACACTGTTCTCCTCCGGTACACTTATTGGTCCTGATACTTTGTACTCAATGGTCCACAAAGACTAATCATTAAATAACGATTCTTATTTATAAATTTGAAAACGTACTTAACTATTATATTATTTTTTATTTCTCTCACAATGCAAGTATTATACTTGAATTATATTTTATTAATAAATATCGATATATATATATATATATATATATATATATATATATTATATATATATATATATATATATATATATATATATATATATAATATATATATATATATATATATATATATATAAAACTTCAGGTGATATTTCGAAGTAGGGACCGAACTCTTCCACATGGTTCCCATGAAAAATCAAAACCCATATTGCACCTGCAGTATTTTGTGTTTTAGGGTTTCTTTATGAAATACTTTAAGGAGTGGGGAGAACGCAGTAGCAAAAAATTAAGGGTGCGTAACATGTCAAAGTCGCTCCTTCCAAATAACTGGTTTTTGTGGGTGAGATCCTTCGGGATTATTGTTCAGAATGATTTAATACTGACGTAGAATCTGCGAGTTAAGATAACTGTCATCTATTTTGCTCTGAAAGTTCACTAGATTGTAGTTGTAAAGCTGGAAAGGTCGAGCTTTCAATTAGTAGACCGCTTCCATTTAGTACTTGTACTTGACCACTTCGGAGTGTATTAGACCGCTTTCAAAGACTGGTGTATATATCTATGTATATACATTACACCAAATTTAAACATATTAAAAAGAACATATTTAAAAACACTTACAAAAAGTTGTAACGTTTCGAACACTGAGGTCTTCGATTAACAGAGTGGTCCCCAACTAAGATAAAATTATTTTTGTGAAATTTTGTGTGTGTGTGTGTATATATATAAATAAATATATAAATATAATAAATATAATATATATATATATATATATATATATGTATGTATGTATGTATGAATGTATGTATGTATTTCTAGCAGATTTTTGAAAACACGCTATCTTTCGAACGGATTAGTATTTTTAAATAAAACTTGGTAAATAAACCAACCTTGGGTAGGACAGAACCCTATTGGAAGTCAGGTTGCTAACTTCATTAACCCGGTTTGCTATATCAGCAAAATTTTTAAAACAATGGTAAAATTAGAGTTTACAATTTTTCACCAAAATAAAAGGCTATTACATATTTTAGTGGTGGATTTATAGACCTCATTTTTGGATTTTTTATTTTTTTGTTAGGAAATATAATTTTCCTACAAAAAAAAATGTCGTGTCACACTGTTCATTTTTTATTTCATTATTCATTATTTAATAATATTTATTCTCTAAACTATTAATCACTACTAAGAGGCCACTCCAATAGATCTCCAATTCTATAATTATTCAACTAGTACCTTTATTTGCAAAAGAAGGGAATGTTTTAACAAGCATTTAATTTATAAAGATTTAGGTCTTCCGGTGGTGACCGCGTCAATGTAGATGAAGAATCCGACGTTTCGCTTCCACTGTGGGAGGCATCTTCAGGGATGTAGGACATCATGGATAGAAACACAATGCTCTACAAATGAGTTCAGTTTTGTAGAGCATTGTGTTTCTATCCATGATGTCCTACATCCCTGAAGATGCCTCCCACAGTGGAAGCGAAACGTCGGATTCTTCATCTACATTGACGCGGTCACCACCGGAAGACCTAAATCTTCATGACAATAACCGCGGAAGCCTACGCAGTTTATTATTTAATTTATATAAATAAATATATATATATATATATATATATATATATATATATATTATATATATATATATATATATATATATATAATATATATAATATATATATATATATTATATATATATATATATATATATATATATATTATATATATATATATATATATATATTATATATATATATATATATATATATATATATATATATATATATATATATATATATATATATATTATATATATTATATATATATATATATATATATATATATATATATATTAGAATTTTCCATTTCATTTTTTAGTGATCTTATGGCTGAGCAAGATGTTCCATTTACTCAAATCTCTCCAACTGAAAAACTTATTTTTAATATATAAGAAATTTATATAAATTTAAATAAATAAATTATTTATTTAATTTATATTTATGACAGTAAATTAATAACAATATAATTTGTACCTTTAGGCTTTAAAAAGAAATATTTTCTAATAAATTAAATATTTTTATTCTAGCCAAACCAGAGGTATTTTTGTTTTCGTATTTCTGTCCAGAGAGTAACATCCAGTGGCAAGCTACAGTTGTACATATCCGAGAATAACATCAATACAGCCACGTCTATTTCCTCTTAATATATTTTAATAAGTCAGCTGGCAGAGGCAATTGTTTAGACATGTGTCCCCTTGCAGATGGACTGGACCATTTGGCCGGAGAGGAGACATGTGTTTCTATGTACTTGTATTATTGGCTTTAATATAACCACCCGGCAGTTCTCTAATAGCTTCGTACTATCAACGTTTATTATAACCGAGCTCTCTGATAACGCGATGCCAGCCCGTATCCATCAATTCTCTCTACTCTGTAAAGATGTCACTTATTTAGCGCTCTTCCAAATTATGTTTGTCCTTTCCTCATTTAGAACGATGGTATAAAGCAGAGACTATAGATACTTAAACAGTAAGACTGTCGACTCAATGGTGGGAAAATTTGGATTTCGATCGACACTAGCGCGGCGGGGGACCTACCTTTCAATTGAGGGGGCGTGTCTTGATTTCCCGCTTTTTGCCCACAGTCAGTTTGAAATTTAATTTTTATACTTTGTATAGTTATACTTCTAACTAACCCTACCACTTAAATCTTACACAGAACGCTTCTGATTATTTTTAAGCTTTTCATTCAAGTAATTTATTAATTTAATTGATTCAATCAGGTAATATTGAAATAGTGGCTAAAGTTTACACGTTTACACGTGGTAGAAGATAGATTTTAGCATTTAATGCAGCCTGTATTTTAATTACATCGGCAAGATGCGCACATGTGATTAAATGTAATTACCAGATAAAATCGACTAAATCAATAAATTAATTAAATGAAATTTACACTTATCTGCCATCAGTAGCGTTCCCTGGAAGTTTTAAAAAAGTTTCTATTTACTTTTAGTTTCTGAATTTTTGAAATACAGAACATGCAACGGCGAACCGTTTTTGTGAAAAATACATACAGAAAACAATCATTTTATAATAATAATAAATGTAGCTGTCATAAACAAAAATTGCCATGGTATTTATAAATTTAAATATAAAAACATAATCAGTCATTTTTGGAAAGCTATTGGGGTTAGTTCATGAGTTGTCCGCACCGGTCCACCGCAGCGCTATTTTTAGTAGCTTGCGATAATGGAATCCAAACTTTTCCTCATTTAAGTTAACCCCCCCTGGTATAAAGGGAAAATGTTGTATTTGAATTAAAAATCCAAAATGGAGATTTCACCTGGATTAAATGTTTCAGGTGTCATAGTTTTAACCAAATTGCCTCACTGAATATATGTATATGTGTGTATGTATATGTGTGTATGCGTGTGCCTGTCATCATCATGCATGTCATCATCATGCAGGTCTCCGAGTGTGTCTAGCAGCTATACTACGACTAAAATCCAACTGGAATAACTTCAACCAAACTTATGACTTTTAAAAAATACTGGACACAATCATCAAATCTCAATATTTTTCAATATAAATAGCAGACCTTGCAAAAATTGACTATTTCAGTATTTCTGCTAAATCACCTTTTTTCTTTTAATTCACTCAGATACTTTTGACCAGAGGCGGATTGAGCCAAAAAGGCCCGAGGAAGGTTTGGCCTAAAAGGGCCCAAACCTACATCTCAGAGGGCCCAATGAAGGAGGGGGAAGGATCCGTCAATGCTTGTCAGAGAGGTTTACTTTTAACTAGAGTAGTATTTATGATTATAGCAAGCTTAATTTTATTTATTTAACTTTGATTTCATATTTCATGAAATTAAATCAAATGATATTATTTTATTTAAATAAATTAAAATAAACTTAAGTAAAACTTAAATTTATTCATTTAAATGAAATTAACTAAACTTATTTTATGTTTAGTCTTAAAGGATCTTCCGTACTCCTCTAGGGCCCTGATCAAGTATGTTAAACAGCCCTTAAGGCCTTAGTCTTCCGTTTGGGATCTTAAAAGGCCTAAGTATAAAGAATGGGGTCCCTAAAGGACCTAAATTTGAATAACAAATTGAGATTATTTTTAAAAACATTAGAGTACTTGAAAAACATTTGTCTCTAGAAGCTTTTTAGGCCCTACCTTTGAGTATTGGGCCCCTTGTGTCTCTTGCGTTGTGAATATTTCAGATATTATAATATTATGTTCAGCTTTTTTTGATTTTCGTTGTTTTTTCTTTATGTTTTGGTTGAGGGGCCAAAGGAGGGTTTCCGCACTCGCCCTCGATGGCCAGTCCGCCCCTGCTTTTGACAATAAATTGTTACTAAACTCTTCTGAACTCAGCCATATTTGGAATTCATTTTAAAGATCTACTTTTGACCAAATCCATTCGTTATTAGTTTACTTTCAATTAGATTTTAATGGCTCTTAAATGATTAATAAGTACTTGAAAATAACACCTGAATTAGGTTTATGTGTACCTAGTACCCACACCTGAGTCAGGTTCGTTTGTACTCAGTAACCAAATTCAAGTGCGTGTTAATTTACACCTGAGCACTGGATAAAGTGCGTTTGCACTCATTTATGAGTAAATAAACGGGTTTAATCGGGAATTTAATCAAGCGGTTCTGATGGACTGGGTGTTGTGGAGTGTTCCGATCTATTTGATATACACTAGACTTCTCCACTTATTCATAAAATTCATGTACGGCAAACACCTACATTAATTGCTAAACTACATTTAATGCTTAATTTCATTTAATGTAACGTAGAAGACATTTATTGCTTCAATGTACATGTCCACGCTAACACAATTATTGTCAGCTTAAATATTTTGATAGAGCTACACCTCGCTAATTTAGCCCTAATTAGCTCTGGCCCCAATTATGGACTATGGTCCAAAGGGCTCTCTTATCCATGGAAACTTTTGGTGTCTGGCCACAAAAAGAAATCTTTGTGTGATATACCAGGTACCGCTGGTACCGGGTACGACATTTCACACGCACCTACATTATATCCTTAAAGAATTGGTGGAAAAATGGACCTAAGACTTTCGAAAACAGTCTCTACCTCCAGTAAAACGTGTCGTGTGAGTTTAAATATGGTAATTTTTAAAACCAATTTTGGTAACTTTGGAAATTTTAATTAGAGCATAGCATAGAATTGACTGTTTTGAAAACAGCAGTAAATTTAAATTTGATATCTATTGTCCGATAATTTATCACCAAACAATAGATTGGTGACAAATAACCGGAATATGGTAATATTGGTATCAATTTTCTGCAATTTAATGTCATTTCTAGAACAGTTAATCTTATGGTATGCTTCGATATTTTTTAGATTTATCAAAAGTGGAAACGAAATCACCATATTTAAAAAAAATCTTTATTTGCATAAATACTAATACAAGTGCAATGGCAAATCGTCAAATGTACAAAAATTAGAAGTAATAAATTACTCAAACATAATTTTATTAGAGAAGTACTCATTAATACAATAAAAAAACTGCTCTGTCAAGGCTTTTTTGCGGCTTTTTTGAAATGATCTATTGGCAACTCTTGAATTTTTACATCTCCCGTAGTTCTTCTAATTATCTTTTTTTGACAAATAAGCAATGGATCTAAATTGACGTGTCCCCAGGCAATAATAGCATAATTTAACCTGCTCTGTACAAGAGATTTGTAGACGAGCACAAGAGTTTCTTCTGGTAACGAGTCTTTTAACTTTCTAAAAACAAATAAGTACCTAGCAATACTTTTAGTCATTGTTGTGACATGGTCTCTCCAATTTAATTTACCGTCAATAGTGACTCCCAAAAGTTTTACTGGTTGTTGTTTGTAATCAAGTCGGAGACTTATGATTAATGACTGTGTTTTATCTTTATTTAGTATTAAGTCATTGCTACTAAACCAATATTCCATTTTACTTAATCTTTGATCTCCTATTTTTTCAGGTTAGTTTCGTCAGAATGGCGGTGAATCAGGTTGGAATCATCTGCAAAGGTAGGTAAGTCTTCTATTATCTTTTCTGTATTAGTTAGATCCATGAACATTGGCATATCATTCGTGCTTAGAAGGTAAAGAATAGGGCCTAAAATGAATCCCTGTGGAACCCCTTTATTAATTAATTTATGTTCTGAACATACATTGTTATGTTCTACGTATTTGGGTAATAATAACCAAAATATCATGGTACTTTTGACCTCACTCGATTAGCTAACTGGTTAATCAATAGACCTCGACCGAAAGTCTATGGCTTTTTAGTCTGTTCTCCCTGTTCTAGGACCATATTTTAGCCATATTTTTTAAGGATATTATGTAGATGTTCTTGAAATGTTGATCTCGGTATCTTTATGCGCACTAACCTTGCTCTTACATTGTTGACAGAATTACGTAAAATATAATAATAATTTCATACAAAATTTAATGATTTTCAAAATTTCACAGTTAGTAATTTTATAACTTGCTGTAAATGTTTTTTTTAAGATCTTTCGCGAAATGTACCAATTATTCAGCTTTTTACTGAAACACACATTAAAAGTCATCTCGAACATTGCTGTCATAACAAATCTGAATCCGATCCAAACCTAATCCTTAATGGAAACCCAACTCTTGACTGATAACACACAGCTTATTATCCCATGGGAAATTTGACAAGCTGCACTAGGGGTCCCTGGTGCTTGTAGACTAGTACTCAATGACAGATGTTTACCAGTCATCCCCTTCATCATGCAAAGAGGGTTTATCCAGTATTGTTGCATGACCTTTAGTCCCGATGTACTTCTAAATGAGCTATTTGCTAAATACAGTGTGAAAATAACTGTTTGTTTTTAGCTTTTAGAGAGAACATTGAACAAATTTGACTAAAGCGAGATTACTTTATGGGTAGTTCCTGATAAGAGGAGTTGCCCCCTCACGACTTTTAAGAGGAGACTATAATCATTTTTGCACTGTTATCAGTTTCCATGTAACGAAAACATCTAGTTTCTATCCAGATTCAATCGGGATCGAAAATATGCACGAATGCATTTTTTAGCGTAAAATCTGAGGTGCTCTTTTAACAGATCTGGGTCGTCTTGTTCTCGAATTTAAATTTTGTCTCAACCCAGACTTTGTTGCTTGGTTGAATTGAAATTTAAAATCGATTTAATACCGTAACAACAGATCTGGATCCAGATTCTGGATTGTCTTGACCCATATCATCATGTAATTTACTTGATCTGTATACAACAGATCTGTAATTTACAGATCTACTTAAATCATGTAATTTAAGTAGTACTTCATGTCACTTTTATACATTTTATGTTTTTATATGTTCCTAGGTTGAACCTTCGTTCAACCTAGGAATATATAAGAACATAAAAAACTGTTCGGGGTTAATTCTAACCTAGCAGCAAAACAACCTCATAAGATCAAGCCCTCATAAGTCTGCCTCATAAGCCTCATTTTCATGATAAAGATTCGCTTAAATAAAAATAGAACTAAATAGGAATGGGTTGATCATTGGTTTCTATCTTATAAACGTTGTAAATTGTACATTTTAAAAATAATCAAAACATTCTTATTTAAATTAGTCGAATCGAAATCAGTCGCATCCAAAGCGGTCGCATCCAAAGCGGCCATATCCAAAGCAGTCATCCAAAGCTTATCTAAAAGTTTTCAGTCAAGGAAAGTAGCAAATAGCAGGGCCAAGACTTGCGCACAGCATTTTTCTTGCTAGAATCTTTTATCAATTATTACATGGTTGATTTCCTTTCCTGGAACCTGTAGTTAAAATTTATTAATCGACATATGTACAATCTTACTCAGCAGTTAAATCTTATTGGTTGTTTAGTCTCACTATATAGCATAGTAGTGAGCTCTTGTTAATTTCTGTATTCCTAACACTCTACTGTCAGTCTCTGACATTTTGACGTCGTTTTAAGAACCCACCCCGCTTTATTTATTTTTTTTATACATGGCGCCAAATACACATATACAAGGTCGTTTTAACGAATTTAATGCACCTTCCCTACCCCCCCCCCCCCCTCCCTCCCTTTCTTAATGGCATTCAGATTTTATAAATACGTTTTTGGAGAAAAATATCCCCCAGAATCTATCTATCTGATAAGATAGATAAATAAATAAATAGATTTTTTTTATTCACACACACACACCACACACACACACACACATACATATATATATATATATATATATATGTACTATATATATACATATATATATATATACATATATATATAAGTATATATATTTGTTTTGACATTTTTTGTCTTATTTGTTTAATAGGCACTGATGAGACCTCTTGTTAGGTCGAAAGCACTCTGCTTTACTTTTAAAAATCTTTAACTGTGGAGAGACTTTTTATTCTTTCGCTCTATTAGTAGCTTTAATTAACGCACAGCCTTTTTATTACCTGAGGGCCTAGTTGTAACCTACAGACTGTCATTTCTCATTAATTATTATTGACTGTCATCAGCTTGTACTGCTTTTGTAAGCATTTGTAACGAGGGAGAGATGAGAAACCACCAGTGTGTATATGTAGTATATATATGTATATATATATATTATATATATATATATATATATATATATATATATAATATTATATAATATATATATATATATATATATATATATATATATATATATATATATATATATATATATATATATATATATATATATATCTGTGTTGTGTGTATATATGCTTAGTTTAATAATTAATTTTTGTTTATTCTACATATTTAAAGAGAATTCCTTACCGTTGTTGAAACCCTCTAGATGGGCTAAAAACTTGTACCATCTTAGGAACCCGTTAAAGGGCTAAAGGGCTAAGCGTATTTAATCATATTAGTTTTGATTTGCCTTGTTTTTATTAGCGAGTTCGTTCGGGTGACAGAAGTATCACCGGAACGACGCCATTAAACGACTGTTAAACTCTACCACACTTATCTTCTATTGAGATTACTAGAAACAGAGGGGACTATACATTGAGAGGCTTGACACATCTTGTCGGGGCTCTCAGGGGCTCTGTGTAACTTTATTTTTTTAACCTTCTCCACGGTGTGTTAAGGTTATTATATAATCGGTTGCCAATAATCAAAGGTGTTCACGTTTCTTTTTCGATGTTTCAAAATTCAAACGAGTAATGTCTATCTAATTAATTACCTGATAACCATAGTTGGGTTAAACTAGAGAAAACTTCGTTAATGTAAAAGTACCATTTATCCTAATTCTGCTTCTAAACTAACTACGCAGTTTATCTGTCTTGTTTTTGTATCTAGCGCCAGACAGAGTCCGGCTGTCGTCGGTTGTGGCGCTTAATCGACGTTTAAATTAGCAATGAAATAAATCATACTAGACGCTTGGTATCAGGAAGCTAGAATTGTATAAGAGCTCACTCCATGTGGACTTGTATTATACTCTTGTAAGTGATGCTACACAACGATTCATAAAATACTCATAGCTTGTGAATTAGCTGTATAATTGGATTCCAAAGCCAGTCGGCAGTTTTACCAAACAGGCTTGATGTAACCAGAAAGAAGTTTCCAAAAATCGTAAATGTTCTTTTGAAGTGTATCAACAAAGGAAAAAATACAATATATATATATATATATATATATATATATATATATATATATAATATATATATATATATAATATATATATATAAATATATATATATATATAAATAATTATAATATATATAATATATATATATATATATATATATAATATATATATATATATATATATATAATGACCACTGATATTAGTGGTGTACTTAATACTTCTTATTATAGATTGCTTAACTTATTTAAACTTAGGGTCTATCTGGTTTCTCTTTTTCCTTATTTTTATTATTCTCCAGGGTTTCACTCTGATGTGCTACCATATTTGCTACGGTTTTTGGGTTGGACTGTATGGTTCTTTCTGTGTTGGCAATATTGGTATCCATCCTTGTGCCCCCCCCCCTTTCTATTCTTCTTTTTATTTTGGTTTTAATTCCTTTTATCCTCTAGGGTTTTTCTTATGAAGTATGGGAAACTGGTTGTTGTCCGCCATGTTGTTGCGCTTACGGCATAATGCCTGACAGGTTCTTCTCTTTAAAGTAACCTTCCTTTGTTTTTATTTACATTTGCTTGTTTTAAATGTGCTTTTATTTAAGTTTACTTTTGTGTAATTTTTTATTTTAGACTATACGCTTAACGTAGTTCTCTGTAAGTGCTGGTTTTTCTTGTTTTACTTATTTCTATAGCTTTGAGTTTTGATTTTACTTTTTGTCATTTCTTGTCTTATTTTTTGTTTATTATATTGTTTCAGGTTGCCCTGATAAGAGCATGTCCATGCCGAAACGTTGGCACGAGAGAGTGAGTGTTGTTTTATACTTTCCTATTCATCTAAGTTATATTATATATAAATATATATATAAATATTAATATATTATAATATATTATATATAATATATATATATATATATATATATATAATAATAATATATAATATATATATTATAATATTAATTATATATATATATATATATATATATATATATATATATATAATATATATATATTATATATTATATATTATATATATTATATATATATATATATATATATATATATTATATTATATATAATATTTGTATTTTTCCTTTGTTGATACACTTCAAAAGAACATTTACGTTTTTAATATACGTATTTAATTTAAGTGATAAAATTTATCGTTACGTTTGGTATTATCGTTTGACATAAATAACTTTATATAGAAAAAATCGAATTCACTAAGCTCATCTTCCCTGCTTTAGACTCGCTTTTCACATGCAGGATCCAATGCATTTCACATGAGAATCCAATTCATTCACATGAGGCATTGAATCCAATGCATTCACATGAGGATCCAATGCATTCACATGAGGATCCAATGCATTCACATGAGGATCCAATTCATTCACATGAGGATCTAATGCATTCACATGAGGACCAATTCATCACATGGATGCATTCACATGGATCCAATTCATTCACATGAGGATCTATTATAATGTTTTGCTTATAAACACGTCCAATCTGAGAAGATTTGTCGAAATTCTTTATGTTTTATAATAGTTGTATTATATCACATGCACACGATATGCAGGTGGTGAAACGTGGACGTTTGAATATTTTCTCATTTGAAAGCTTCCCTTTTACGTTATAAACAATAGATTAGTGCAGGTGTCTAATACCGGGTGGCTAACGTGGGAATTACGAGGGGTTGCGCTTCAAGTAGCACCCATATTAGTAGGGGAGGATCACACTGTTCTCTGTCTGCACCTTGTCAGATTTTCTGAGTGCTCGCCAAACGTCTGACATTGTTCGTCAAGGGAATCAACATCGTTCGGCGAGCCCCTTATCGTCGTTCGTCTTACCTCAAAACCGCAAGAGCAATGACATCTTAAGCTAATTTCAAGGGAATCAACATCGTCGGCGAGCCCTTATCGTCGTTCGTCTTACCTCAGCAAGAGCAATTGACATCTTAAGGACTAATCTTCAAGGGAATCAACATCGTTCGGCGAGCCCCTTATCGTCGTTCGTCTTACCTCAAAACCACAAGAGCAATTGACATCTTAAGGACTAATCTTCAAGGGAATCAACATCGTTCGGCGAGCCCCTTATCGTCGTTCGTCTTACCTCAAAACCACAAGAGCAATTGACATCTGAAGACTAATCTTCAAGGAATCAACATCGTTCGGCGAGCCCCTTACGTCGTTCGTTCTTACCTCAAAACCACACAGAGCAATTGACATTGAAGGACTAATCTTCAAGGGAATCAACATCGTTCGGCGCCCCTTATCGTCGTTCGCTTACCTCAAAACCGCAAGAGCAATTGACATCTTAAGACTAATCTTCAAGGAATCAACATCGTTCGGCGAGCCCCTTATCGTCGTTCGTCTTACCTCAAAACCACAAGAGCAAATGAGGGAATCAATCGTTCAATCGTCGTTCGTCTTACCTCAAACCACAAGAGCAATTGACATCTGAAGACTAATCTTCAAGGAATCAACATCGTCGGCGAGCCCTTATCGTTCGTCTTACCTCAAAACCACAAGAGCAATTGACATCTGAAGGACTAATCTTCAAGGGAATCAACATCGTTCGGCGAGCCCCTTATCGTCGTTCGTCTTACCCAAAACCACAAGAGCAATTGACATCTGAAGGACTATCTTCATCATCGTTCTTATCGTCGTTCGACCTCAAAACCGCAAGAGCAATTGACATCTGAAGGACTAATCTTCAAGGGAATCAACATCGTTCAATTGACAGCTTGAGGACTGACATATTTCGTCGAGCCATTTAGTATCGTTCGTCCAATCATATTACCACATGAGTAATTGAAAATAGATTGTTGAGCAAGAATGCACGAATTTCAAAACAATTCCACGCCAATGGCGGAGCTTTTTCGCGGCCGAAATTATTTAAGCATAATATGTCACACAATAAATCACGAATGGGAGATGTGCGGATCTCTTCCTCTAGGAGAGATCTATAAGTCTGGAGAGATAAAACGGAATTTAATTCGCAAACCCTTAATGTCACAAAAAACTTACTTTTGTTAATTCAATTCTTTTTAATTCTGTTATCAAATTTAATGAACATTTTGCCTAGCGTTGTTTAAAGCAATTTTTTCTGATTTTATGATGATGATATTGATAATTTTTTATGATAATAAAATGCTATCATATGCATGTCTATCAATTCGCACAGAAAATAAAAAGTATTGCCACAAAAGCTTGGGCTTTTGCGGCTTAAAAAAAGTTTATTTTCTCTCCAATACTAAGTTAGATAGTTGCTCTAATAATAAAATTATTGTAAATAACTATGATACTAATTGATATTAATTTGCATGTTTTTTGTATTCTACAAATAAACATATTAATAATCATGCCAGTTTAGAGCCTTGCGGCTCATCAGGGATAGCCCTATTTCTAGGTCAAACCCTCCTCGGGCTTTTTAGTGTCAGTCCGCCACTGGTTCCGTTTTCCTCACTATAGGTGCGTAAATTAGTATTTTCTTATCAACGCCACTGTATTCATTTCAATTCATTAGTCGATGAGTAAACAGGTTCATTGAATAAAAAATGATCATTCATAGAAAGTACGTGAGAACCAGTGACACGACATGACTCTGAACCATCACTGGTCCTTTTCGTCACAAAAAACCTATCATCCAACCTATTGTCTTTAGAAGACAAAAAATACTCATCGCACAAATTAATCAAAATCATCCGTATACATATATAACTCATTAAATTAATTAAAATTAATTAAAATACAGAAACAAGTATAAATTTAGAATTCATTTGCAAGAGAGTGATGTATAAAATATTTTTCTTATTTATAAATAAATTTATTAAAAAATTATCAAACGACATATATAAAATATATAAGATAAACAAATATATTTATAATAATCAATACATAAATAACCACAAGTGCACTTATATGAAGGTAATATATAAGTAATAAAAACTAAATATTTTTATTTTTTTAATTATAAGTATTATAATTAATAATTTATTAATTTAAATAGTTTAGTTAATGGTTGACATATAAATTTTTTTGTTGGTTAAATTCTGTAATTTATTTTGATAAAAACTGTTATTAAAGATACACCTGTATAAAGGCAATTAAGCTTTTTTTTTAACTTTCCCACGGTTTTTTAATTTTTTTTATCGAGATTAAACGCTGATACACGTGGATGACACGTGGTATATTGTTATTGTTAATCAAACGGAGGTTTAGGTAACCGTGATTAGTATAAGATGTTAATATTTTATACATGCTGGTTAGTAAGTGTGGGAAAAATATAGGAATATTGAAATGTAAGTGTTACGCACGTCTAGCAGACGTTGCGTAGCATACGTGTTCTGCGTGCTGACGTTGCGTAGCATACGTGTCCTGCGTGCAGACATTGCTTAACATACGTGTTCTGCGTGCAGACGTTGCGTAGCATACGTGTCCTGCGTGCAGACATTGCTAAACATACGTGTTCTGCGTGCAGACGTTACGTTCTGTACATCATAGAGATAGATTTACATAGAGATGGCTGTGTCCATAACGATACTCGTATATGACCAGTATAAAGGCATATTAACAACAAAGATTTTTGACAAAGAGGACGACGCGATAAAGAAACTGTGGTGACCCCATGAAATTAGGGCTCCACTCTAAATAGGCAGACTCTGTTTTTTTTCATAAATTAAGATATATTTTCAGAAAAATTAGTTTGAAGTAGTACAAAATGAGGCACATTTTTTCAGGTCCGGCTCTTGCACTATTTGTTTTGCGATTCTTCTCTATTTATTGATCCTTAATGAGCTCTTACTGTTATATGGTTATTTTATTCAGCGCTTCATCCCCTTTACTGATCATATTGGTCCTTGATCAAGAGTCACTTACCTATATAGAAACAATGATCAGAGAGCTTTAATTCTATAACTGAGACATTGGCCCACAAACAAAGACCTAGCGCTCTACCATTAAGCCAAAATAATGTAAGACAGTTCAGTTATAAACTTATTTTATAGTTATAACTTAGTTATAAAATATTTCGAGTTCATAAAGTCAAAACGCGAAATCCATTCTAGTTTAGCCTAAACTACAAATTCATTTTATAACAATAATCTACAATCTAATTTTAGATAAAAATCCATAATTGGCAAACGACCGTCCTTCTAGAAAATTCCGCGTTTACAATGCCTGATTCGGACGAACTCCCTTGTTTAAGATTAATATGGCGAACTTTGTTTTTATAGTAAGAAACGACTTTATCATCAAAACTTGGAGCTATTGTACTTTAAACGTCTTTAATGAATACTTCTGGCAATACAATATCTAAAATGTAAACTATCACGGCGTTTGACAGTATCATTATGATATATTATATCATCAACTAAAGCCTGCATCGTAGTCGTAATATCAGTGGCGTAGCGAGGGGAGTGCTGAGCGGGCGGTCTGCATCGGCCATTAACCTATGGGTAGCATCAAAATGAGCTTCGAGCCTAATTTGATGCAACTTTATGGCAAACATTAAGCATTAAATTTAGAGGTTTATTTGATGCCACTTTATGGCACACATTATAATATAACACACGGCTTAAGTCAGTTGACAGCACGCCAAAATATGTTGTAGGAAAATATTTTTATTGGTTAAGACCGACCGCGCCCTTTCCCTCTCCACCTCATGCCAATCTTGGTACAAAAAAATACCTTTTTCGTAATATTTACAATATAAAGCAGTGAGCAGTGCTTTAATATACTCAGTATGAAGCAATGCAATATATACAATATAAGCAGTGAGCAGTGTTTTAATATATCAGTATAAGCAATGCCTAATATATACAATATAAAGCAGTGAGCAGTGTTTTTATATACTCAGTATGAAGCAATGCTCTAATATATACAATATAAAGCAGTGAGCAGTGTTTTAATATACTCAGTACGAAGCAATGCTCTAATATATACAATATAAAGCAGTGAGCAGTGCTTTAATATATTCAGTATGAAGCAAAGCTCTTATATTAAGAGCTATATATAGCTCTTGCTTTATGAAGCAAGAGCTATTTAAAGCAATATTAAGAGGATTATAAAGCAATTTCTAGTTTATAAAATATAATAATGCTCTGATTTAATGCATAGATTATGTTTCATAACAAAATGATTAGTCAGGGGTTAGCGTGTGAACCTGACAAATTTTAATGTTTTACTTTAGTCAGCTATTTTACAGAATTATTTAAAACCCCCAAGTTTTGTAACAATGAATATTTTCTGATGAAAGTTATTAGAATCTGTTGACAGTCGTACGCGATAGAGTTCACATCTAGTGTTTATTTATGGTAGAAATAGCTTGTTAAATAGATTTATTGTTTTATTTTTATTATTTATACGCAATATATACTCTTGGTACCATAAATTTATGTATTAGTTTAACCTAAACATTTATTTCTTTTATTTTTCCTTATATCTTAAATTCATACTGATACCAGCGAGCAAAGCAAGACCCTTTTTTATTTTTTTTAATTCGTAAATAAGTCTTTTGCCCCCCCCCCCGGTCGCGGAAGCGTTGGGTGGTTAAATGGTTATAATTTAAAATTATAACCATTCGTTAAACAGAAGCGGACTATAGAGGTTTTAATTATCGTTTAAGTAATATAATACGCACGGAATGAATATGCCCCCCCCCCCCCCCGATCGCATACATTTACTATGATGTTACCCCTCCCAGGATTGGGCTCTAATACCGCCTGAATACGGCCCCCAGTGCCGACGACACGTAGTTGTGTACGAGGTCAAAGGCCTAACGTCTAATAATCCCGCGTACAAATTGCAAATCATCTTATTGAGGTATGAAACATACCCTGATTATTCTTTAATTTTTTTTTTTTTTTTTTTTTTTTTTTTTTTTTTTTAGACAACCACCAGTATAAATATAAGAACGATCTGTATTAAGATAGGATCTAGGAGTGAAGGGGAGTCACGATTTTGACACGGATGTTGGCTGCTATTAAGACGGGTCTAATTTTTAGATGGGATCTTGATACAGCTAATGTATGGTGTAGGTGTGCTGTACCCAATAAATACTTTAAAGGATCTTATATATGGTTCCTGCATTCGTGCTCAGTGCTGTATGGGTGACCGCTGAGAAGGATACGGATTTATTTACTATATGAGGACGAGCGAAGCGAGTCCGAAGACGTTTTGTATTAATTTAACAACTTGTATATTCTAAGACAAGTGAAGCTTCCTACTATTATGTTTCCAAAGACTTAAATAAAAAGACACAATATTTCACATAACTAAAAGACTTTATTAACCAAACTCATCACGAGAAGGAACGTACAACCGACCTGTCCACCCCGGGAACCAGGTCCATTTAACATCATGAGTGGCGGGTTTAGTAGCACTCATAACTGGTGTCGTGCAGAGCGTTACATACATATCACTTACTTAAGGTTTAGATAAGCAAAGGGAATGTTAAGAGGAAAATTCCGAGTCACCCAGTACCCGATTTGTTTCAGTGTAACTTTATTATTATGTTAAGAAAACACAATTTAATTAAATATATTTTTTCTTTTAAATTTTCTTATTACCTAAAGTGAACCTTTACTATAAATGACGGGATGTTTTGGCGGGATCAGTTATGACGTCATCGGTCTCGTACAACTAAACAAATACGGTGCAAGAACCGGATCGTATTAAATGCGTATGGAATACGATCACCTACGCAGTGTGTAGTACATCTCAGCAATTTATGCTCGAATTCAATTTTATTTATGTTTTAGTGACATTTTCAAGAATCAGACGTAGTATTTATTATATATTCGGTAATAAAATATATTTAGTGCATGTTTTAAGAAGAAATTATAATTCAGAACATCTTAGTTTGTATTTTATATTCAAACACGTAAATTTTTGGGTTTTGACAACTGGGAGATATAATTTGGTCGATTAATCTAACCTGTTTGTAGCGGGTGATTAATACTGACAGCGGTGGCCGAGGTGATTAATACTGACAGCGGTTGCCGAGGTGATTAATACTGATAGCGGTTGATTTTGGTTTAATAAACCCTCTTTTCTTTGGGTTGCTTACAATCTTGCAGGACATAGCGTTCAACAAACACTAGCCTACCTGTAGTGCCTATTTTTCATAAATACATGAATAGCCAGAGATGTAAACCTAATAGACAAGTTTGGGACATCCTTAAATGTCAAAAACGACATTTGACATGTCAATATCAAGGTACCCAAAACAAGTCATTGTACTTAGTTGAGCTTAATATTTTGTTGCTTACCTGTACTTACCTTGTATATGCATTAAGACAACCAACCTTCATTTTACTTATTTTGTAAAAAAAAAATATTTAAAACTTATGACAGGTTGTAGGCTTGACTCTGTACCTTTATAAAAATAAAGGTAGAAAATGGAAAGGTACGTCTGACAGGAAGCTTAATGGCCAGTAGCCATAAATAATTTGGCACCTGAATATTTTGAAATATTTAGGTTCATTTGAAATTACGAAAAAAATGTACTTAGTTTCAAAAGTAAGAAACAATTGAATTTCAATTGACAGGTAAATGTCAGGTGAGGACATTTATGACGAGATTTGGTTGGACAAAGCTTTGTATTTTATGACCTTATTTCACTCCAAGTCATTGGTTAGGTTTGTAAGTTATTTTTGGGATGTTTCGTGTCAAATAACAATTCGAGCCAGACTCAGGATGGAAGTAGCAGTATGAAGATGGCCGTTGTCTACTAAAGTAGCAGCTTAAAAATGAACCTTGACTGTTAAAGAAGCAGCATTTAGATGGGACTTGTTGTAGAAGTAGCAGCAGTGCTTGTTTGTAGAAGTAGCATTTAGCATTTAGGTGGACTTGTTTGTAGAAGTAGCAGCATTTAGGTGGGACTTGTTTGTAGAAGTAGCAGCATTTAGGTGGGACTTGTTTGTAGAAGTAGCAGCATTGTTAGAAGTACAGCATTTAGGTGGACTTGTTTGTAGAAGTAGCAGCATTTAGGGGGACTTGTTTGTAGAAGTAGCAGCATTTAGGTGGGACTTAACAGACTTAAGACATAAGAGATGTCAGGTACTTACCTGACATCGCACAAGCCCGGAACTAACGACTTAACGCCCCCTTCGAAGGACATGTTAAGTTTTCTATCCTTCGTATAAAATCCTAGAGACCCCAACGGGGATTGAACCCGGACTGTCTGGTTGGCATGTACTTATACTACCATATTTCACGTCAGACACCTACTAAGTACGATGGGTTCTAATTATAAAATGAGCATGAATATAGCCAAGCAATCCACTGACTGCGGTGTGAAACGCTTCCATAGTAAGCAAGTTAATACTATGGTGTATAGTAGAATAGTAAACACACACATATATATATATACTCATTGTAAGTATGACAAGCAAAATATGCCTTAAATTAGTACGTTCACACACTCTAGATCCGCGATCGTATAGAATACGTATACAATACGGTCAACTAACTTCACGGTTCTTGCAGCGTATTTGTTTAGTCGATCGAGTGATAACTGATCCCGCCAAAACATGGCGTCTTGTATACCTTGTGTACCTTCACTTTTGGTTATAAGGAAGTTTAAAACAAAAAATATAATTAAATTGTGATTTCTTTGCGTAATAATAAAGTTACACTAAAAAAAATAATATTCCAGAAGTTATTTGATCAAAAACGGTAATATTGAAGTAAAATAAAAGTTCGACGAAGAAGGTTATCCGTTAAATACGATTCGTCTCTAAAGGTACACACACAAAAAGACAGCGTATCGGGGGGATCCATTTAGATTCCATCTCCCTAGTTCTAGCGTATGCGATCGGATCCCCTCCGCATGGTTCATACAGCTTAAATTACCGTATTGAGAGATCGTACTCTATACGATACGCGGATCTAAAGTGTGTGTGAACGTACTAAATGTTTGTGTTATAGGTAACCTCCCACTAAGACATCTGCTCTCTAATATAGTTTAGTGTTAACGTTATTGCTGGTTGACTTTATCTAAAAGTTGACTTCTATTTGTCATAAGCTGTTATCTAAAACATTTTCATCCCTATGATAACAGAGTTCTCATCCCTTAACCCTCTATCTATATACTAGATAAGATGGACTTGGGTTAATGCTAACAATAACTACCCTTCACTCGAACAAATATTTCTAATATTAGTATGACATATTGTATAACCGTGACAGCTCATGGGATATGTTTTAATAATAAAACAAAGATAATGATAATACGACCGTGTAAGCTTAGTTCTTATAAGCTATACGACCGTGTAAGCTTAGTTCTTACAAGCTATACGACCGTGTAAGCTTAGTTCATATAAGCTATACGACCGTGTAAGCTTAGTTCTTATAAGCTTTACGACCGTGTAAGCTTAGTTCTTATAAGCTATACGACCATGTAAGCTTAGTTCGTATAAGCTATATAACAGCGCAAGCTTCTTTTAAGCTATACAACAGTGCAAGTTTAGTTCTTTTGATGATTATTATTATAATAATGATCATAATATTAACTGACTACTTTATGATGATAATACTTTCTGAAGTGTTTATCTCTCCACTCATTAGGAAATACCTGAAAACCTAACTAAGAAATAACCCGGCGTGTTGTTTTCTACATAAATGTTGTTGTTGTTGCTAACTACCCCCAATTGTATTGTATTGTTATTTTTCTTTGTTTTCTTTGCATAATCAATGTCTTATATTCATTTATTTGTTAATTTATTTTTTTTTTGAGGTAGTACGTAATTGAGCACTTTATTGGACCGTTTTTAGGATGAGAAGCCAATCATTATTGTTATAGGAGGTTATTTAGTACTTTTCACCTCCGAGGACAATAATGAATGTAAAAAAACTCCTAGGACGTAAAAGTAATTCATATGTTGCCGCCATTACTGTAATGTAGCGTGTTCAAAAAACAATCTGGGTTAAACCTTCATGAGTTTTCTTTAAAAACGTTCATTTTGTTTCTGTTTTTGTTCATAGACTATTTTTTTTCCTTTTTAAAAGGTGTTCTAATTGACAATTTTTGTGTGTTTATTTGTAAAGCTTTTACATTTTTGAGTAAAAGTGTGAAGCTATAGATAAATTCAATGACGACGATAATTTGGAGTTAATTGGACGTTTTTTTTTTCAATTAAGTATATAGCGCAGTATATTTAATGAGTGCTACCTCAAAAGAAATAGTGTATGCCATCCGGCTGAGAATGTCTTTGTGTCTTGGCAATTTTTCCCGACTCGCTTCGCTCGTCGTTAAATCTAATTGCCGTGACATAAAGACACACTTCTCAGCCTTATGGCGTAAATAACTATTATATACATTAGTTTTGGTTTTATTTAAGTGACAAAATATAATTGTGCGAGAGACACCTAGGAAATGTAACAAGCAAAATAAAATGATACATCTGGGAACTGTTCCATCATTCGATATTGATCATTGATGGCTCGACATAATGTCATGTATCAGTCTGCTTCGTTACGTTTAACTCATCAAGGCGCCGACAGAGCCTGAACTCGTCTGGGAACTGAACATTTCCTAGATGTAGCATTGCATTTTACTTGTCACTTTTCTCTCGCACAATTATATTGTGTCAACTATTCATGATTTGCAAAACTCGGTTGTAGCAAATTTTATATATGTCCTAAGTTAAAATAAGTAGGAAATTTCAAAATAATTATTACTTCTGTTTTTCATATTGTGTTGTGATAAGGATTTTTTCCTTTTGTTACCCTTCAATTATTTTAATGTGATTGTTCTCACGTGATTGTCTTCACCTAGAGAACCCACTGGGGGGTTAGTACCCAGGTGGGAAAATCAATTACGAGTATATTGGATATTTAGAAAAATATTTGGTATTGACATGTTATTCCTTATTGTGACAGATCACATGACATCGGTCTGACAAGCATGTAAAACGATAATATTAGTAGTACTTGATTAGCTTAACCCACATGTATTATGCATGCACTTAATCAGATCTCGAGCCAGCCATGCAATTTTAAACCTTATTATACCCTGATTTAATACATTAGAGAGTTCATTACGACTACGCGGGTATATTATCGTAAAGGCGGGAACCCATATCAACCAATATTCCCACATTGACAATCTATTGTGAATTAATCCCAATCTATATATATGTCAATTAATAAAATAAATTCTGTCCTTAAATCATACGTATATTTACACAATTAAAGTTAAAATAATTAAATTTGTGAAATTCATTAATTTAGATTTTGAAAACTATAAATAATTACTCTATTATTTGATGACATATATATTGCTTTTCCGTTTTAACACCCTAAAAGTTGTTTTAAAACTAAGCAGTCAATGAAACATATGTTCAATAGACCGGAGATGGACAGTAGCGCACCCTAGTGTGAAATAAAGGCATAACACGTGTTTATATAATGAATTATATTGTAGTCGCGTGTCTTCCATACAAGACCCAATTGACTTTATTAAAGAAATAGATGTATTATTTCCTTTTTAAAGCTGTATAGAGGATGAAATCAATAGCTGATATTTTTTAGTAAAGATTACATGTTATTTTTGTTTAAAGATTTAACGATTTAGTACTTAAGGTAATAAACCATTTATTATTGTCTTACAAGACTAATATATGTGTAATATTATAAATTTACAAATTATAGATCGATCTAAGATAACGAATCATAGATCGATCTAAGATAGCGAATCATAGATCGATCTAAGATAACAAATCATAGATCGATCTAAGATAGCGAATCATAGATCGAGCTAAGAAGGTCGACCGTTTGTTCGGAATAAGACTCTCTGATGTAAAAATCATTTTAAGCACATTGTTTAAAGTCATGTGAGCGGGACTTCATTCGTTACATTATTTCACTGTAACATTTCTTATCAAGTACTTAAGAAGGTACTTAAAGTGCGCGTTTCTTTACTTATTTTTCACGCTGTCTTAATACTCAAAGAATCTTGACGTTTCGTGAGACTGGGAAATAAAGCTTGATCAACAAATTTAAGAACATGTTTGACGTGGCATTAATTTTATTCAATCCCTGTATTGAAAATATTTATTCCAAAGCCGCTTGCTGGCTGGGACCTATTGTAAATTAAGCAACTAGTCGTAGATAAAATTTTATACGCGACATGGTTCTAAATAAATAAATAAATATTGTTGTATTTGTTAAATGTACATAATAAATACATAACAAAGCGTCATTCCAAAAATTAGAGGTAAAAAGGAATAACTACACAAAATTATAACTAAAGTAGGAAACTAGTGAACTAATTTTAAACTAAAAAACTCTTCAAAATTATAAAGAGGATTTTCTAGAAGCACATTTTTGACAAAGGAATTAAAATCCTTTTCATGCAGTGCAGTGCTTTGATAATTGAAGGTAAAACATTGTAGAGGCGCAATCCGTTTTCTTTAATACTCTGTTTCATTGTTATATTCCACCAACATCGCGAACTTAGCAACCTGTTAGCATGCCTTGTGCTGTAGTGGTGGTTTGATCCAACAGTTTTATAGCTAGTGCGGTTAGAGTGGATGTGTTTAAGCACTAAGAAACAGTACAATGAATAGGCAATAAACATTTTATTTGCTTTGAAATAAGCAAAGCGAGACTGTTTACTTGGCAAGTTGAAAATAACCCTCAATGCTTTTACAAGGTTCTTAACATGCACGCTCTCGGTTTATTTCCTCGGCTATACCTCGGGAGTGAATACAATTTTTTGCAGAGAACTGGACCTCATGACTGACCTGACTGACTGGACCTCATGCGAGAAAACATGCTTTACAGTGGTGGATTGAGCCAAAATGACCCGAGGAGTGTTCGGCCTAAAACGGCCCAAACCTACATATCAAGGGGCCCTACATATCAATGGGGGGGGGGTCCTATAATGCTTCTTAAAGAGGTCTACTTTTAACTAGAGTAGTGTTAATGATTATAGCAAACTTAATTTAAATTCATATTTAATAAAATTATATTATCTTATTTACATTTATTAAAATTAAGTAAAAAAAACAAGTTAGAATAAAATGAACTTAAGTTTACTCATTTTAAAGAAAGATTTCACTATCTGTTTCATGTTTAAATTTTAAGGCCCTTTTGTACTGCTCTAGGGCCCTGATCAAGTATGTTAAGGTCCTCTTGAGACCCTAGTCTTTTTAAGGTCCGTTTAGGACCTTAAAAGGCCCTATTCGAAATGATGTTTTAATGGATTTATTTATAATTAATTTGCCAAGAGTTTACTTTTTATTTAAAATTCAATTAAGGTTTTAGTTTAGTAGCAAAATTTGTCGAAGAAATGGAAATAAACTAGTTTCATAGACTAGCCACCTCAATTAAAATCATATCACAATATGATATCATATGAATCATATCATATCAATTATATCTAATTTCCATATCATATCACCAAATTATATCATAGCATATTATATTAAATCACCTCAATTAAAATCATATCAAATAAGAAACAATAATCTAAAAATTTAATTCATAAGTTTTTAAAGAAATAACTCAATTCTTTAATCTTTCTTTAATTAATCAATCTTTCTTTAATTAATCAATCTTTCTTCTTTAATACAAATAAACAACTGATATTGTTTTGTCATAAAACATCAACAAATTGTGAATTAAACTTATTAATTTTAAAGTAAATTTATGTAAAAAAATAATTTATTTTAGTTACTTTTTTTTCTTTTTTTTATCACAATTTAATTTATTTACTTAGAATCGAGTTAGAAATTAAAATATAATCTAGTTAGATCTATACTAAAACCTAGTGAGAAACTAAACTAGAATTTGGTTAGAAACTAAACTAGAATATAGTTAAAAACTAAACTAGAATCTAGTTAGAAACTAAACTAGAATTTGGTTAGAAACTAAAAACTAAACTAGAACTAGTTAATTTTGGTTAGGAACTAAACTAGAATATAGTTAAAAAATAACTAGAATCTAGAAACTAAACTAGAATTAGAAACTAAACTAGAATCTAGTTAGAAACTACCTAGAAAGAACTAAACTAGAATTTGGTTAGAAACTAAACTAGAATCTAGTTAAAAACTAAACTAGAATTTGGTTAGAAACTAAACTAGAATCTAGTTAAAAACTTAACTAGAATATAGTTAAAAACTAAACTAGAATCTAGTTAGAAACTAAACTAGAATCTAGTTACTAAAACAAGTATCTGATTTACCCAACTAGATTCTACTTATCAGTCTCACTACCTACCAAGACATTTTAGACTTTAAAATTACATCTTATAGAAATACTTTGTAATAAGTACTCACACAAGCTAATAATACGTAACTCTCGTTTGAAGGCACCGCCGAGATCCTTTGTCTGTTCCCGGTCTCAGACACGATAATCACCATATTTTTAAATCGTATTTTTTTGATGGACAAAACGCTAATGAGTCCTTGTGGCAGGTGTGGTAATTTTTTGGGGGTTGTTTAGTGCTTAAACCTATTATTTTTTATAAAAATCAATCCCTCTTGTTATAATAACAAGAATATAGTTAGCCCTTAAAGGTATTAATCTTCACTTTGATAAAGGTTTCTGAAACTTTAAGATGACTTTAACTTCGAAGGAACTTCAGGCCTGTGACGTCAAACAAGTTTTAAAAAATTTACAATCCTTATATTGTTTTTGTTAATTATCATATTATTGTTTTGATGATATGTGTTTTGTTATTAAATCATCACATTATTAATTTGTTGTCAAATCATCAATTATTTTTTTTTGTTATCAAATCATCAATTTTTTTTTGTTATCAAATCATTATTGTACTTTTTGTTATGAGTTATATCATCAATTAATTTTTTTTATCAGTTATACCATTACTTTTATTGTTTAATTGCTAACTAAAATTTTATTGTTTTGTTCTAAGAACAATCATCAATTTATTATTGTATATTTATCATCAATTTTATTGTTTATTAATATTTGTTTGGTCTAATTTATTTGTAAATCTTACTGTTTCAACAAGTGTAAACTTTTATAAATTAAAAAAATATATATTTATTTATAATTGTATTTAGTATGGCAATGTTATCTATTAATTTTGATTTTTTTTGTAAATTTCTCTTTATTTAAAAAATACATAATATAATTTGTTTATTACATAATATAAACTACTAATATGTAATATTATAATGTTATATAAAAAAAATACTAAGAGTATATCCCACAAGAGGCACGCCTCTTTGCCACAAGAGGCATGGCAAAGAGGCATTTTTGTTTTCAGTATTACCAGTTCTCAGTAGGATGGTATCGACATCTTAAGTACAGCAGACCATGCGTTTGGTCCAAAACCAAAAACTTATTAAAGGTATGATAATTCATGACTTTTTTTGTGAATCGTTAAAAAACGCTTCATACTATAGGATTACAGATTTTTTTTATAACCAAAATCGGTCGAGAGTTAATTTGAGGGTAACAAAGGATCGGATATGAAATTAAAGGTTAAAACCCCAGAGAAACAAAGTACCGAAAAGTATCAAAAAGGTACCGAAAATCGGTCCCTTTAATGTTTTAATACAAAAAAACGCCGAAGCCGCTCGTACCCTTTTGATAGAGCGGAATAATATAATTTTTTTTGAAGTTATGGGTCTGAGATGAAACTTGTTAAAAAAATTATTATAACTCCACAGGTGTTATAAGTTTTTTGTAGCCTAATCTCTTTTAGATGTTACAAATGAGCACAAATTATCAGTAGCCACGTTTCGGAGGTAATTTTATATTAAATTTATGTGAAAGTAATCATACCAGTCATCATTTTTATATTCTAGTTAATTTTCTATTTTTTTTTGTATAAATTATATTTTTTAAATTAACTAGACATCTCTGAAATCTGATTCTCATATTAAAAGTGTTTTCATATATTCATAATTAAGATAATGATTATTTAATGCAAAGGGTTATATTTTCATTTGATAAATTTACTGTTTAAAACTTAGGGTTGGGTAATTACGTCTTGAAGTTTTAAGCTAAAAATTAATAAAACTCAAATTTCTGAACTGAAAATTTCTGAACGGGTGTAATTTTAGGTCTGATGTCAAATTTCTGAAAATTTCTGAACGGGTGTAATTTAGGTCTGAGGTCTTTCTGAACGGGTGTCCGCTCAAATTTCTGAACGGGTGTAATTTTAGGTCTGATGCCTCAAATTTCTGAACGGGTAATTTTAGGTCTGATCCGCTCAAATTTCTGAACGGGTGTAACTGAGCTCAAATTCTGAACGGGTCTGATGTCGCTCAAATTTCTGATTTTCTGAACGGTGTAATTTTAGGTCTGATGCCGCTCAAATTTCTGAACGGGTGTAATTTTAGATGCTCAAATTTCCTGCTGTCTGAAAAATTTCTGAACGGGTGTAATTTAGGTCTGATGAAATGATGTAATTTAGGTCTGATGCCGCTCAAATTTCTGAACGGGTGTAATTTTAGGTCTGATGCCGCTCAAATTTCTGAACGGGTGTATTTTAGGTCTGATGCGCGCTGAAATTTCTGAACGGGTGTAATTTTATTGTGTAATTTTAGTCTGATGCCGCTCAAATTTCTGAACGGTGTAATTTTAGGTCTGAAATTTCTGAACGGTGTAATTTTAGGTCTGATGCCGCTCAAATTTCTGATGTAATTTTAGTCTGATGCCGCTCAAATTTCTGAACGGGTGTAATTTTAGGTCTGATGCCGCTCAAATTTCTGAACGGGTGTAATTTAGGTCTGATGCCGCTCAAATTTCTGAACGGGTGTAATTTTAGGTCTGATGCCGCTCAAATTTCTGAACGGGTGTAATTTTAGGTCTGATGCCGCTCAAATTTCTGAATTTAGGTCTGATGCTCAAATTTCTGAACGGTGTAATTTTAGGTCTGATGCGCTCAAATTTCTGAACGGTCTGATGTTCAAATTTTGAATCTGATGCCGCTGAACGGGTGTAATTTTAGGTCTGATGCCGCTCAAATTTCTGAACGGGTGTAATTTAGGTCTGATGCCGCTCAAATTTCTGAACGGGGTGTAATTTTAGGTCTGATGCCGCTCAAATTTCTGAACGGGTGTAATTTTAGGTCTGATGCCGCTCAAATTTCTGAACGGGTGTAATTTAGGTCTGATGCCGCTCAAATTCTGAACGGGTGTAATTTTCTGATGGCCGCTCAATTTCTGAACGGTGCTGATGCGCTCAATTTCTGATGTAATTTTAGGTCTGATGCCGCTCAAATTTCTGAACGGTGGTCTGAAAAATTCTGAACGGGTGTAATTTTAGGTCTGATGCCGCTCAAATTTCTGAACGGGTGTACTGAAAATTTCTGAACGTGTAATTTTAGTCTGATGCCGCTCAAATTCTGAACGGGTGTAATTTAGGTCTGATGCCGCTCAAATTTCTGAACGGGTGTAATTTTAGGTCTGATGCCGCTCAAATTTCTGAACGGGTGTAATTTTAGGTCTGATGCCGCTCAAATTTCTGAACGGGTGTAAGTTTAGGTCTGATGCCGCTCAAATTTCTGAACGGGTGTAATTTTAGGTCTGATGCCGCTCAAATTTCTGAACGGGTGTATTTTAGGTTGATGCCGCTCAAATTTCTGAACGGGTGTAATTTTAGGTCTGATGCCGCTCAAATTTCTGAACGGTGTAAATTTTAGGTCTGATGCGCTCAAAATTTCTGACGGGTCTGATGCCGCTCAATTTCTGAACGGTGTAATTTTAGGTCTGATGCCGCTCAAATTCTGAACGGGTGTAATTTAGGTCTGATGCCGCTCAAATTTCTGAACGGGTGTAATTTTAGGTCTGATGCCGCTCAAATTTCTGAACGGGTGTAATTTAGGTCTGATGCCGCTCAAATTTCTGAACGGGTGTATTTTAGGTCTGATGCCGCTCAAATTTCTGAACGGGTGTAATTTAGGTCTGATGCCGCTCAAATTTCTGAACGGGTGTAATTTTAGGTCTGAACGGGTGTAATTTTAGGTCTGATGCCGCTCAAATTTCTGAACGGGTAATTTTAGGTCTGATGCCGCTCAAATTTCTGAACGGGTGTAATTTTAGGTCTGATGCCGCTCAAATTTCTGAACGGTGTATTTGTAGGTCTGATGCCGCTCAAATTTCTGAACGGTGTAATTTTAGGTCTGATCAAATTTCTGAACGGGTGTAATTTTAGGTCTGATCCGCTCAAATTTCTGGGTGTAACTGAAGTCTCTGATGCCGCTCAAATTTCTGACGGGTGTAATTTTAGGTCTGATGCCGCTCAAATTTCTGAACGGGTAATTTTAGTCTGATGCCGCTCAAATTTCTGAACGGGTGTAATTTTAGGTCTGATGCCGCTCAAATTTCTGAACGGTGTAATTTTAGGTCTGATGCCGCTAAATTTCTGACGGTGTAATTTTAGGTCTGATGCCGCTCAAATTTCTGAACGGGTGTAATTTTAGGTCTGATGCGCTCAAATTTCTGAACGGGTGTAATTTTAGGTCTGATGCCGCTCAAATTTCTGAACGGGTGTAATATTAGGGCTGATGCCGCTCAAATTTCTGAACGGGTGTAATTTTAGGTCTGATGCCGCTCAAATTCTGAACGGGTGTAATTTTAGGTCTGAGCCGCTCAAATTTCTGAACGGTGTAATTTTAGGCTGATGCCGCTCAATTTCTGAACGGGTGTAATTTAGGTCTGATGCGCTCAAATTTCTGAACGGGTGTAATTTTAGGTCTGATGCCGCTCAAATTTCTGAACGGGTGTAATTTTAGGTCTGATGCCGCAAATTTCTGAACGGTGTAATTTTAGGTCTGATGCGCTCAAATTTCTGAACGGGTGTAATTTTTAGGTCTTCAAATTTCTGAACGGTGTAATTTTAGGTCTGATGCGCTCAAATTTCTGAACGGGTGTAATTTAGGTCTGATGCCGCTCAAATTTCTGAACGGCTGATAATGAAAATTTTAGATGCCGCTCAAATTTCTGAACGGGTGTAATTTTAGGTCTGATGCCGCTCAAATTCTGAACGGGTGCCTGATGCCGCTCAAATTTCTGAACGGGTGTAATTTTAGGTCTGATGCCGCTCAAATTTCTGAACGGGTGTAATTTTAGGTCTGATGCCGCTCAAATTGAACGGGTGTAATTTAGGTCTGATGCGCTCAAATTTCTGAACGGGTGTATTTTAGGTCTGATGCCGCTCAAATTTGTGTAATTTTGTCTGATGCTGAAAATTTTAGGTCTGATGCTTTTCCGGCTTGCCGCTCAAATTTTCTGAACGGGTGTCTGAGCTCAAATTTCTGAACGGGTGTAATTTTAGGTCTGATGCCGCTCAATTTCTGAACGGGTGTAATTTTAGGTCTGATGCCGCTCAAATTTCTGAACGGGTGTAATTCTGAAAATTCTGAACGGTGTCTGGCGCTCAAATTTTCTGAACGGGTGTAATTTTAGGTCTGATGCGCTCAAATTCTGAACGCCTGAACGGCTGATGCCGCTCAAATTTCTGAACCCTACGCTGATGCCGCTCAAATTTCTGAACGGGTGTAAGGTCTGATGCCGGAACGGTGTAATTTTAGTCTGATGCCGCTCAAATTTCTGAACGGGGGAAATTTCGAACGGGTGTAATTTTAGGTCTGATGCGCTCAAATTTCTGAACGGGTGTAATTTTAGGTCTGATGTAAATTCTGAACGGGTGTAATTTTAGTCCCGCTCAAAAATAACATTCGGCTTCAATAATGTCCCCCCACTCCTTTTGTTTCCACAAATGATTTTATTTCTACGCTAATCTAAGCAGAACCGGCTTTCGTAATAATACCATATTGAGCCTGTGTATGCGTGTACGTATTGGGACGCGATAGGGAAATTTTCTGACTCTATGGACGTTGTGTGATATAGACATAGGAGTAAATTTACTATGGTTATAGCGAAAATGAAATTAAAGAATTTAAAGAAAATTCGCTAAAAGCGCGAAACGCGGGTTATATAACAAAGATATGTGGAGTGTGCTCCTCAACTCTCTTCTGTGCTTGACTTGATTTTAGTTTTACCTTTGAGGCTGGTAAAGTCAATTGTTAATTAAAATAAATAGTTAAAGAGAGAAAATATATTACTATTTCTATTTGTTTATAACGCTTCTGATTACTTTTAAGTTTTTCATTCAGTAAAACTAAGTAAAACAAGTAAAACTAAAATAAACAATAGCAAAACTAAGTAAAACAAGTAATATATAAATTTAATTGATTCAATCAGGTAATAATGAAATAGTGGCTAAAGTTTACACATGCTAGAAGATAGATTTTGGCATTTAATGCAGCCTGTATTTTAATTACATCGGCAACATGCTGCACACATGTGATTAAATATAATTACCTAATAAAATCGACTAAATAATAGTTATTTATGCAACAAGGGATGAAAGTAAGTTAACAGCTCAAGTTAAAGTTCCGTCAATTAAAAATCACTACGACAATTTGAGAACAAGTTCAATACGGACCAATTCAGAAGAAATGTTAATACGGACCACTTTGGATGAAATTTCAATGCAGACCAATTTGGAAGAAATGTAAAAACGGACCAATTTGGGTAATTCGAAGAGGGTATCGGCGAAATAGTTATTTATGCAACAAGGGATGAAAGTAAGTTTTACAGCTCAAGTTAAAGTTTCGTCCTAAGGCAGCGCCGAAGGAGGAAACTTCATTAGCTCACGAGGCCGGTAGGCCGAGGGAGATAAACTAGTTAGCTCCCGAGGCTTGCCGAGGGAGTTAACTAACATTTTGGCTCCCGAGGCTTGACGAGGGAGATAATACGAGAGCTGAAAACTTTCATCCCTTGTTGCATATTAAATTTTATCTACGACTAGAGACCTAATACTAACAGCTCTTCTTCAGCTCCTTAATTGTTATTGAGTTAGTTTAGTTTATTCTTACCATGTCAATTACTCTGATGAAGAGAGAATACAGCCACTATCTTCACATTATTTTATTGCAAGCTGTCAATAGAATAATGTGTAATACTATATTTGTAATTTAAACATTAGCGTGTGTACATTGTATATTCTACCAACATAGCTTGTGTACGTGGTACCAACACAACACCAAAAAAAATCCTAAAAATTTCCTAAAATTCCTAAAAATTTTACTAAAAAATTCTGTCAAGTTGGCAACACTTTCACTTTTCCTCCCTAGGGAGTAAAAGTACATTTACAGTGTGAGATAACAAGACTGTAGGTAGAACTTACAATACAAGGAGTAGATAAATAAATAAATTAAATTAAATTTTCACTTACTGGCCATCAGTAACGTTCTGTCGGAGTTTTAAAAATACTTAATATAGAGTCTCAGTTGAATTTAAAGACAAGCCGATTATTAATGCGGTATGGTTATGGGTCAGGCACTGTCAAGGATCTTGAATAAAGGGGATGACGCATTAAGGAACTTTTCTGACCCCATGGAAGTTGTATGAAATAGAGAAATAGGAGCAAACTTACCCAACCCTTGGTTATAATGAAGAAAAAGCGCCAAATGCAGGTTATGTAGCAAGGTTGTCGAGTTTGCTTCTCAACTTTCTTCTGTGCTTCTCGTGATTGTTACATTTGTGGTGCTTGTTAAGTCATTTGTGCTTATATAATTTTAAATTTTGGAATATACTTTGCCTCTTCAGTGAGTGATAATTTAAGCGTGTTTTGTTATAACCTTCTCAAGCAATAAGCAATGGAAACCATTGTGACGTAAGTTTGCCTCTAAATTTTAAGACGCGCTGTTATAAGAATTGTAAGCTTGCGCAGTTAGTACCAAGCAAGTGCAGTTGGTTTTTGTGTGTTTCGTGTTGAATTCTCTCTATTTTTTGGTTTTCGATGGGGTCAATTGTTTGTATGGCAAATCGACTTAGAGCGTCATCCCCTTTATTTAAGATCCTTGGGCACAGTAGATAAATACTATAGAACGCCGGTACTGTTTAGATTTTAGAAGCTTATTGATTTCAAAACTAGATGTCTAAACTTGCGTGCATTTCCCACAGAATTTTACTGGTAATAATGTAACGGAATTTGACAGAGCGATGTGAGTTAACCTTGGTACCAAATTTAACGATTTTCCTATAAATGCTTCAAAGCGATGTCAACACGTCACGTTTTAAATGTCAGTTTATAAATAGAGGAAACTCAAGTCGCTGCTTGAGGAGAAACTTGAAACTTTATTTGCTTTAACATTTAACTTGACATTAAAATAAGTATTTTATAAGAAAGCAAGGGCTTCCAAGCATTATTAAAAGATATTTGGAATTTGTCTTTAAAATCAACATAAAAATCGATTGGAGTTCTTAAATTCAATGGTGATAGCCCAGGGGTGTTTTGTTAATAAAAAGTGTAATAGCTGGAACCGGTCTCAATTTTTCGTAAATATCTTCCTGAACAAGGATCTGCAATTCTGCCGACTCGTATCGGATGGGTGTCCCAGGCAGAACGCACTTTACAGGTCAAATTTACCACCTAAGTTAATAAAAAGTGTAATGGCTGGAAATTCCTGAACAAGGAACTGCAATTCTGCCGACTCGTATCGGATGGGCATCCAAGGCAGAACGCACTTTACAGGTCAAATTTACCACCCAAGTTAACAAACAGTGTAATGGCTGGAACCGGTCTCAATACTTCGTAAATACCTTCCTGAACAAGGATTTGCAATTCTGCCGACTTGTATCGGATGGGTGTCCCTGACAGAACCTTTGACACCCAAAATGCGTTCTGCCTGGGACACCCATCCGATACGAGTCGGCAGAACTGCAGATCCTTATTCAGGAAGGTATTTACGAAAAATTGAGACCGGTTTCAGCCATTACACTTTTTATTAACAAAACACCCCTGGGCTCTTGGTCTATGAAGTGCGTTCTGCCTGGAACACCCATCCGATACGAGTCGGCAGAATTGCAGATCCTTGTTCAGAAAGGTATTTACGAAATATTGAGACCGGTTCCAGCCATTACACTTTTTATTAACAAAACACCCCTGGGCTCTTGATGAAGGTATATAGATGTATTTTTAACACAAGCAAGTTGCATAGTACATGTTTAATGTATACTCGGGGGGGGGGTGGTGATGGATACACAAACGGAGACGAATTACGTCCCTAACTTTATAATTTAGGGATCAATTTAGAAAATAAATAATAATGCATCCCGTTTAAAACCTTTCTGTTCATCAGGGATGACGGAAACAACCTTAGGTGGTAGAAGCAATCATCTCACTTAAAGTTTGCGATGATTTATTTGAAAAATAACTTGTAGAAACTAAGAGAGAAATCTGTGATGCGAACCCCAGACCTCTGTGGTGTTAAAGATCTAGTGTCGACAGGCGGGTATTTGGTATTTATCCAGTAAATAAATGCCAAATATATTTGTAACTGTGAATTGTGCAGTTTGTATTCAAAGTATTTGCTTAATCGAAATATTCAAGTAATGTTAGTCTCAACATATTTTTCCCAAACGTTTTATCTTATCTTATTATATCATTTGTTTCATTTATATTATTTTTATTAACTTATTATTATTATTTATTATATTTTAATTAGTATTATAATATATAATATATATATATAATATAATATATATATATATATATATATATATATATATATATTATATTATATATATATATATATATATATATATATATATATATATATATATATATATATATATATATATATATATATATAATATATATATATATATACATACATACATACATACATACATACATACATATATAATACTAATTATAATAATATATTATAATTATTATTTTGTATTATTTTATTTTTATACATTTTAATTTTATTTATATCATTTCATCATCTTATCTTATTGTATTTATCTATTTATCTTTATTGTATTTATTGTATGTATATATATATATATATATATATATATATATATATATATATATATATATATATATATATAATATATATTATATATATATATATATGTATATGTATATACAATAATTTTTTTGCGGGTTTAGGTTATGTAAAAATTTGGGGGGGGGGGGGCTGAAGCCCCCTCAGCCCCCCCCCCCCCCCTGGCTACGCCACTGATTAGAGTACTATATGTGCTATATGTAAAGTAAGATAGGGATCTATCTTACTTGACAATTCACAACTTAACTTTATCTCCGGGTAGGAATGTCTTGAACTTATGTTCCTTGTCCTTTTAATGACAGGTATTTGTTTCTCGTGTTTTAGAATAACTTGTTGAACGTCACCCTGCAAGATGTCTGAGGTAAGCTCTGCAACGATATCATTAACCACATTTCAGAATTAAAGTTGTTGAAAGTTGAAGACGTTTGTTATCAGTTAAAGAATTTGTTGTTTATTTTCTCACACTGATAACAGAACTCAACAAGTGTTTCTTATCGATTTTTGTTTACGTTTCAACAATTATATATTATTATGTAAACAAACGAAACAGGTGGATTTCCGTTACAATATTTGTAATTCTTAGTATACTATGAAGATTCATTTCTCGGAGACTAGTCTGGCTACACCAAACAAGTGTCTTTAAAATCCTACCTAGTGTCTTAATATTTTTATTAAAAGTAATAAAGGTTGGCCAGTTAAATGTTTTTTTTTTACTTCCGGAAGGTTGCTGCAAGTTAAACTCGTCTCATCCTTGGTACACAGCCTAAATATACGTCTTTTGCTATAGCAAAGACGTTAGGGAAGTAAGGCTTCCCTAACCCAGGTTATAACCTGAGTTAGGGAAGGCTTGCTTCCCTAACTCAGGTTATAACCTGGGTTAGGGAAGGCTTGCTTTTTACTTTACCTTATTTATACCGTAGGTATATAAGAAAATTATTGTGTTAGCCTCCTAAGTGGTTTTTGCGACACCACAAGGAGGTGTCGCAACAAGGCGACATAACAAGGCGACATAACAAGGCGAGTGCATGTTATCATCGTAGCTCTTAGTGTAGTTATGCTAAATAGTTGAATCTTTGTAAAAAAATCTGTCAACCGCTGTTCGGCTGTTATGCTATTCGGAAAATAATGTTTTATGTCGTCATTAACTCCCGATCATAAGTCAGTAAAAAATTTATAAAATATAAATACGGGCCTTCGGCCCGTAGCCGCTACGCGGCCTCGGCGCTTCGCGCCTCGTCCGCTCCGCAGCGTCGGCCCACCGGGCCGCTTCGCGGCCCGGTGGCCTCCCTGTGGCCGCTTCGCGGCCACATTGTTGTTGTTTTGTATGATGAGTTGTTTCATTATTGTTCTTGTTACATGGCATTTTGCCATGTACCTAGCGAATTTTCACAGCCTCTCCACACAAGCCCGCTTCGCGGGCCTGAGAGGCTTTCTCACAAATTTGATTTTACTAATTAAGATTTTATTAATACTTTATTATTAATAGTATGCTATAATATTAAAACTAACAAGCATTCATGACTAAATATATTCATGATTTTTGTTTTTAAATAAAAATACCGTTTCCGTCACTTAGGATCATAGATAAACAATATTAACATAGATGGCTCACTCAAAGATTTAAAAAAATAGTTGATGGGATGCAGGAGGCTCAAGTAGTACAGTCTAGTGGTGACAGCGTGAAACTGTCACATATTTTTTACATAGATCTTTGTTTACTTTTATTTTATTTTACTAAACGATTGGCAATTGTTTGTTTTTTAAAAAAATACTACAGCACAATCTAGTAGAGAATAGAGCAAATATATTTTTACTACTAGCGCTATTCAAGACTCTAGTGATGAGACCCCCAACTTAAATCATAACACAAACTTGTCAATTGAGTGTTCCTACTACACTCGGGAGTGAACCATCTATCTTAGGATTGTCTGATTGAGCTGAAACCGGTCGCAATCGTTTTAGAATGACTTTGACCATATAAAGACTACTTCGAGGTTCTTCCGCTTTACGGGCCTGCTTTGTTCGGCGTGGTTTAGTGGAAGCCATTTTTGTCCTGTCTCTCTGGGACAGCAGGCTTACCAGGATGGAGCAAGAGGTAGAGGTCCATCTTTTATACTATATCCCCACCCTCTAGCACTACTAAACCAACAGATATCGTACAAGTCTTTGACCTGGACGTATACATATATACAAGATTATATATATGTATACCGATTGCGCCATTTGTGATGATTCGATTGAGCTGAAATTGGTCTTAATCGATTTAGCTAGCCGTCTACTAAACACGAAATACCTTGTTTTAAAGCCATTTCAAGTTTCAAAAAATTTTTTTTCATGACGTCATAACTTTGATTGATGACGTCATAATGTTTTATAAACAATAGGCCTCGTAACCTCCTCAACATCTCGCGATTTGCAAAGTTTCGTTCACTTTGAGAACGCCTTCGAGAGTTATCGTTCGCCATACGAAAGGGTAGAAACTCTTACATACATATATATATATACATATATATTATATATATAATATATATATATATATATATATATATATATATATTATATATATATATATATATATATATATATACATATATAATACTTTTTTCGGACATATATTTTTGTTATCAGGAAACCAATAGGAACCGATTCCGCTCACTCCCACACTCAACTTCCGTCATCCGAACAACCTCATAAGCGTCATTTTCATTATGAAAATTCGCTAAAATGATGCGAACGGATTGATTAGCACGCATATGGCTATGTACGAGAATAATATATGTGCTAAGTTTCATTTCATTATCAGCATTAGTTCAATTTTTATCAAATTACTTGTAAAAGGTTAATAAGTTAAGCAGCATTCAGCGCGATCAGTACTGTATGGGTGAACACTGAGAATGAATGGGATATATTTGCTACCTGAGGATAGAATCATTTTATATTCTGAGGACGAGCGAAGCAGGGAGGATGAGCGTAGGGAATTTGATGAGATAAGGAAAGTTCCGAGGTATCCCGTACCCGATTTTTTTCTGTTGTCATTACCTTAAAAAATTGGTATTGGTATTGCAGTATATACATTTGGCGGAGTGCATATTTAAGGACGAAGCGAGTCCGAAGCAGGGAGAATGAGTGTAGCGAGTCTGAAGCAGGGAGGATGAGCGTTGCGAGTCGGAAAAGTTCTGATTACCCGATTTTTTTTATTTTCTTTATATCATCGAATAATTATGGGGTCAATAAAGTTTCCTTAACACCTAATTAAAGATCTATAATATTAAGGAAATACCTAATTAAAGATCTATATATTAAAGAAATATAATTAAAGATCTATAATATTAAAGAAATACCTAATAAAAGATCTATAATATTAAAGAAATGCCTAATTAAAGATCTATAATATTAAAGAAATACCTAATTCAAATCTATAATATTAATGAAATACCTAATTAAAGATCTATAATATTAAAGAAATACCTAATAAAAGATCTATAATATTAAAGAAATACCTAATAAAAGATCTATAATATTAAAGAAATACCTAATAAAAGATCTATAATATTAAAGAAATGCCTAATTAAAGATCCTAATTCAAATCTATAATATTAATGAAATACCTAATTCTAATATATAATATTATATTCACATTTTATCATCTATTTCAGTGTTATAACCATTTGTGACGTGCAACAAAACTAATTCAAATAAAATGCATTTCATAAATGTTATATTTTTTTCTATTTAAATACTTCCTATTTCTCATGAATAGAAAAGCAAAATAAATAAAATATTTTTTTTCCTGATTTGTCCAAACACACAGGTTCCTTTCGTTAACGATCCAAATGTTCGATTTTTTGCTTCTGTTTCAAAGGATTTTTTGCTTCATAAAATGCTCTCATAAAAGAAGGCATTTGTGTTCAAATTTAGTACATAATTAGTACCATATCGGAGCTTACACCTTCCTTCCTTTGGAATTTTTCTGAAACTTAATTGTTAAAATTAGATCTAATTTAAAATTAATGACTGTCAAAAGTATAAATTAGTTTAAAAGGGTGTAAGATAAAGTGTTAGTTATTAGACAAATTAGTCACGAGTCTAATGTGAATTTAATTTCGAAAGTAGGAATTGTTAAAACTGGTTTCATATGATTTAGTAAGTTCATGAAATCAAAATAATATTTTAAATATATTTTGTGGCAATTGGCACACAACTTTCCATTTATCTTTAACAAAGAGGGGTATGCGATAATAGTTATTTATGCCATAAGGCTGAGAAGTGTGTCTTTATGTCACGGCAATTAGATTTACCGACGAGCGAAGCGAGTCGGGAAAAATTGCCAAGACATAAAGACATTCTCAGCCGGATGGCATAAACTATTTTTTTTGAGGTAGCACTCATTAAATAAACTGCGCTATATACTTAATTGAAAAAAATACAAACGTCCAATTAACTCTATATTATCGTCGTCATTAAATTCATCCATAGCTTCACACTTTTACTCAAAAATGTAAAAGCTTTACAAATAAACACACAAAAATTGTCAATTAGAACACCTTTTAAAAACGAAAAAAAAAATTAGTCTACGAACAAAAACAGAAACAAAATGAACGATTTTAAAGAAACCTCATGAAGGTTTTACACAGATTGTTTTTTGAACACGCTACATTACAGTAATGGCGGCAATATATGAATTACTTTTACGTCCTAGGAGTTTTTTTACATTCATTATTGTCCTCGGAGGTGAAAAGTACTAAATAACCTCCTATAACAATAATGATTGGCTTCTCATCCTAAAAACGGTCCAATAAAGTGCTCAATTACGTACTACCTCAAAAAAAGGAAATTTAATGGCCTCTAAAACGTTTTAAAAGGTAGAGGCAAAAACTTACCTTCCCTAGCAAGGTTAAATAAAAGTCGCGAAACGCAGGTTCTGTAACAAGGTAAGATGAGTTCAAAGCTTCAGAGCTTTGTGCTGCTTAAATAAAAGAAAAAAAATCGGGTACGGGGTACTTCGGAACTTTTCAGCGGTAGACTGATTTTTGTACAAAATTTACACTCTCTAGCATAAATACATTGGGCGCTACGATGATAAAAGACGCACATAAACACACACACACGCGTGCAGACAGACAACTTTGCAGAAACCACTCAGAAGGCCTTAATAACGGCTTTAACGGATAATTCCGGTTTCATCCCGGTGTCGGATTTTTGTTTGCAAACACAATACTTTTCCTATATACCTACGGTATAAATGAGGAAAAGTAATAATTCTCGTTGATTATTTTATACTTGATATAGGAGCGCGTCAGTCGACATGACATTCAGATCGCATTTTGATCAAATTATGACGTCACTCGTTAATTTTAGCGAATTTTGAAAAAAATAAGCTTTTATAAATAAATAAATATTATATATATAATATATAATAATATATATATAATAAATAATATAATATATATATAATATATAATTATATATAATATATATATATATATATATATATATATTATATATATATATATATATATATATATATATATATATATATATGTGTGTGTGTGTGTGTGTGTGTGTTTGTGTATGTATATTGAAGATTTTGATCCTAGACAATTTAATGGGACACGATAACTACGACCCCTTTCTTGGATCGAAATAAAAACTTCACAAAAATCGACCTAGTTTATGTCCGGAACCATATTGTATATGATATATGTGTGACGTCATTAATAGTGACGTCACATCCACAATAATGACTCAGCAAAATTTCAAAAATCTTAAAACTGCAAAACGTTGTTTAATCGGGGCAAGTTTTGTAGGCATGTATATGTATGGTCAACAATCAAATTTAGTTAAATTTAATTTGTTTAAATCAGCATTAGTTGCGGTTATATCGATTGACACATATAGCATCACGTAAATAAATCATGTGTTTCACTAAACATTTAAAAGTTTATTTTTATCGAGGCAGTACGCCACTTATATGAGCTAGTAATAAGTAAACTAATAAATAAGTCAATTAATAAATAAGTAAATTAATAAATAAATAAACTAATAAATAATTAAACTAATAAATAATTAAAATAATAAATAAATAAACTAACAAATAAGTAAACTAATAAATAAGTAAGCTGATATGGGACAACAACCATCCATGTGGCCGCGAAGGCACAGGAAGGCACGAAGGCCGTAAAGCGGGGTGCCATTCGTTGGCGCTCCATATCGTTGACGCGCCATTCGTTGGCGCTCCATATCGTTGGAGCTCCACTTTAAATGGAGCTCCAACGATGTGGAGCGCCTATAATTGGCGCTCCAACGAATTGGAGCGCAAATGATGGCGCGCGAACGAATGGAGCTTCAACAACTTGGAGCGCCAACGACAGGTACCCGTAAAGCGGTCCTTAGTACTGAGGCTCCGGATCGACTACAAGGTCTGAGATTTCTTGATTACATTTCATATATGACTTTTCTCAATATACTGTCTTAAGAAACTAATATGCGGAGCAAACCTGTGCCTAAAGAGTCTGCTGAGTGTATCTAGAAAGAGTCATTAGTAATGAACCATATGACATATTTGTTTAAATTTTTGTCACTCTACAAACATATTTTCAGCTAACTAGTTAATTATTATTTGTTTTTCTTTATTTGTCGGAGTCCTTTTCTCTTTAAATCTGTATCCTTTCCCAAAATCCCAAAAATATGTTACATCTTTCCTTAAATATATATATATGTCAACCAATAATAATGATAAAGATGAATTATTTAATTTTAACTCTTAATTCTATTAATTCTGATTTTATTTCACTTTATAATCAATTAGTAGTTATTTGAATTGAGTTAATTTATAAGTTGTAAATTAGAGATATACGTATGTACTTAAGTGTTAAATAATGCGTACGCGATTGTGTCTTGTTGTCATTACAAAGTGATCTGTTTTGTGTCTAATAAATTATTTTTTAAGGATAGAAAAATATGTGGGGCATATTTGGTGCTGTTAGCAGGTGATGTTGAACATTAGAAATGTGCTAAACATATGTTTATGCTTTTATGTTGAGAAACGTTGTAGAAGTTAACTACAACATATCCTCAAAACCCTCGTGTAAAATTTAATATTTTCTTAACGTATATTTTAAACTAATACGTAGAGAAAGAATCCTTGCTTCATGTTTGACTGCTTGTTTAAATTCGATTGAGTAAATTAATGTTTCGGACATTTTTATTTTATTCAACAAATATTTTTGGCGCTAAGGACCGCTAGCCGGGCGAATTTCCTTCGAAATGCGTGCTTCTTCACCTTATACTATCAATTGTTTGCATAAGTTTTCCGTTCATCTTCATAACCTGAGCAGTACTTAATTTTTCCAATTTTGTAAAGGTATATATATATATATATATATATATATATATATATAATATATATATATATATATATATATATATATATATATATATATATATATATATATATATATATATATACATATAGGGATTCTTATTGTTTATCGCTTGAGAACGTTATAAACAAGCTTTAATTATCACTTACTAAAGTGACTAAGGATAGTCCATGATATAAAATTAAACAAGCACCACAAATGTAACAATCACGAGAATCCGGAAGAAAATTGAAAAGCAAACTCGACAACCTTGCTACATAACCTGCGTTTGACGCCTTTTAATTAGAAAGATGGGAAGGTAAGTTTGCTCTTATTTTTCTATTTTCATACAACTTCCATGGGGTCAAAAAAGTTCCTTAATGCTTCATCCCCTTTATTCAAGATCCTTGGAAATAAAAGAATAAGTGGACAAGTGTAGGATAAATTAACACGCGAAGTTTGATATGCACACCACCTGTCTAGTCTTTATTCATTAGACAGTTTCTTATCAATTTGGTTCTTATCAGCATGGGAACGTTTCTTATTACTTCTTCTTATTCCTTATCGTTTCTGATAAAATTAACAAACAGGTTCGTAGAACTTTAAATGCTTTAAGATAAGACTGAGATGTGTTTTATTTAAATAAATGCATTCTGGCAAGCATGGTACTTGGTTAATTCACCGCGAAACAGTGATATCAGGTCTTTCAAACATAATCTTACGATTGTTACGTAAAAAACACAACGGAATGTTACGGAAACACCCTTAAATACAATCATAAGTAAAAGTTATCTCAGTTGAATCTCGTTATCAACATTGAAAACCAACATATAGGTCATCATCAGTACCTGACAAACGAGGTCAACTACATACAGGTTATCATAAGTACCTAACAAACGAAGTCAACTACATACAGGTTATCATCAGTGCCTAACAAACGAAGTCAACTACATACAGGTTATCATCAGTGCCTAACTAACGAAGTCAACTACATACAGGTCATCATCAGAGCCTAACAAACGAAGTCAACTACAACAGGTCATCATTAGTGCTAAAAACGAAGTCAACTACATACAGGTTATCATCAGTGCCTAACAAACGAAGTCAACTACATACAGGTTATCATAAGCCTAACAAACGAAGTCAACTACATACAGGTTATCATCAGTGCCTAACAAACGAAGTCAACTACATACAGACATCAGTGCCTAACAACGAAGTCACTACATACAGGTCATCATCAGAGCCTAACAAACGAAGTCAACTACATACAGGCATCATTAGTGCCTAACAAACGAAGTCAACTACATACAGGTTATCATCAGTGCCTAACAAACGAAGTCAACTACATACAGGTTATCATCAGTGCCTAACAAACGAAGTCAACTACATACAGGTTATCATCAGTGCAAACGAAGTCAACTACATACAGGTCATCATCAGAGCCTAACAAACGAAGTCAACTACATACAGGTCATCATTAGTGCCTAACAAACGAAGTCAACTACATACAGGTTATCATCAGTGCCTAACAAACGAAGTCAACTACATACAGGTTATCATCAGTGCCTAACAAACGAAGTCAACTACATACAGGTCATCAGTAGTTCCTAACAAACTAAGTCAACTACATACAGGTCATCATCAGTGCCTAACAAACGAAGTCAACTACATACAGGTCATCATCAGTGCCTAACAAACGAAGTCAACTACATACAGGTTGTTAATCAGTGATTAACAATGCAATATTTCAACCTGATCCTGCGAAACAACCAAATACTGTTTTTCATTTTAAGACCATTTGTAGGATTATACCTTGGACTCTGCCCCCCCCTCCCGCTTACGGTGATAAAAAATATATTTTGTACTATATATGGATTTCAAATGAAACAGTACTCAGATTTTGACATTACTCTAAATAATTGGCTGAGACAATAGCATTCGTTGAATTAAATAAAATCATAATGAAAAAAAAATCGTTACAGAAAGTAATACTAAATTTTCATAATGTCGTTACATTTCCATGATTTTCCTAAAACGCATCGATCCATATTTCCTCAGGAGTGAATCCAGGTGAATCCTTTCCACCAGGTGTCTCAGCTTCGCATCAGGTGCAATCCGTATAAACAGGATGAACCAGGTTCATTCGTCCAAATCAGTTGCGCTAACAACTGTCGACGTTATGATTCCAAGCGTAAAGGCAACAGGTGAGGTGCATCTTATCAAATCATAGACAATTACAGAGTAATTATTCCCCTGTTATTTACATTTTAACAGGATTTAGTGTAAAACTTATAAGCTATTATCTACAGTGTTACGGTTTAAGTTAGCCTTAAATTTAAATCCCTAGAGACTGAATTTCTATGAGGATGATTCAGTAAGCATATTTCAATACTAATTTTTTCCAGCAAAACAGGTTATTGTGATCTTAAAAATATTCATTTTCCAGTAGCACAAAAAAGCCCATAGTCTAATATTTGTGCAAAGTTTCAACTCTATTTGTAATAGACTATAAAGAGTAATAGACTATAAAGAGTAATAGACTATAAAGAGTAATAGACTATTACTCTCTATATTGTGATTAGAAAGAGTTAGCTAAGAGTAAAAAATGGCTTAAGAACGCAAATCATTAATTGAATTTTTCATTTGACAAAAAATTGTTTTATTTTTCCTTAAATCTAGCAACATTAGTGAAAAAAACCAGAGGCATTCGACCTCTTTGCCTCTTCGTGACCACGTTGTTGTTGTACTTTATGAGTTCGTCATAATACTGGTTTATATAAGTGACATACTGCCACTATACAAGCGATTTTAATATGTATTAGAAAAAACTTAATTTGTTTACATTATGTCAATTAACGACATTGTTTGTTTGAAATATATATGTCAATCAATAGATCCAGAACTTATACTGATAACACAATGAAACTTCGTATGTTTGTGAACCATACATAGTTATTTATGTGTTAAATATGTCAGCCTAATCTAAGCACTATATGCAGATTTGTGATTTTTTTAAATGTTTGTGGGGTAATTTTTTTTTGGGTTAAGACGTCACACATATTCCATAAACAATAGGGTTTGGGGCATTAGCAAGGTTGATTTTTGTACCAAGTTTTCGATCAATTTCGATCCAAAAAAGCGTTCGAAAGTTATCGTGTTCCAAAGAAACGATTAGGACACAAAAAATATCGTACATACATACATACATTCATATATGAATGTATGTATGTATGTATGTATGTATGTATGTAATGTATGTATGTATGTATGTATGTATGTATGTATATATTATGTATATATATATATATATATATATATATATATATATATATAATATATATATATATAATATATATATATTTATATTTATTTATATTATATTATTTATTTATTTATTTATTTATTTATTCATGATCAGTGAGTCCCCCCAAACCAAAAAATTCAACTCCCCCCCACTCCCTCCTGCATGACCCCAACCTCATAAGGCTCATCTCTTCTTAGAAAATTTACTAAAAATGGGGGTAAGGCAATGAATGATTTGAGCTATTAAGCCAAAAAGAAGGAATATTTACTCTTCTAGTCAAATTCATTCTATTTTAAATACTTAAGCTTCAATTTTAAGATAACATGTTTACACTTTAAACCCTCATTCCCGCTAAAATAGCGACCTTAGACAAGAATATGCAAGAGGCAATAGTTCTTGTATTCTTTCCTATAACCGAAAAAGACAGATGAAAGTTTATCTTTCAATTTACTTTTCCAATTATTTTTGCATAATCCGATGTTTTTTAGGAAAGCTAAAGTAAACTACACTACTAAAAAGAAGTTTTGTAATCAAAACAATACACTATAATACGAAACACGGCTAAAATCAATTGACAGCGCGCCAAAAATCTGTGAGGGAAAGAATTCTATTGGTTCAGACCGACCACGCTCCTTCCCCCCTCCACCTCATGCCAACCTCGGTATAAAAAAATACCTTTTCCGTAAATAAAATCATAAAAAAGGCAACACTGGTTGTAAATATTTGTAACCTCGCGTCGCTTTTATTTCCCCACATTGTGCATATTGATCTGTTTGAGTTGGTTTCGTTTCATTCCAATCTGTTCAATTCATCCAATTATTGCAGAGTTGTAATATGACCTGAGTGCCTATATTTGACGCTTGGACATTGACGTATTCTTCAAGCATTTCTTGCTTTTGAGTAAAGCGCAGTACTCAACCAAAAAGACAGTTTTTTTTGGTAAATGCCATGCCTTTCAATAGATGACAGTCTTGACTTTTTTAAGTCATGAATGCATATTGTGTCATATTATTTTTATAATATGAAACAATACGCATTCAATTATACAAACTTGACACAAAAAAGCAGTTTGTTTTGGAAAAAAGTAATTGTAGCTGCAATTTATTTAAATCGTCAAACTTTTATCATAGAACTATTATGATCCATTGCATTAAGTAATTAAAAACTTTAACTCCACTTAATTCATACTTCCCGAACTAATTTAAAGCAACACTTAGTCGGTAAATTTATAAGATTCAACAATATTCCTACTTAAAAAGTAAATAAATAATTTTTAAAAAATAAAAAAATACGATATCAAATAAAAACAAATAATAAAATTCAAAACATAACCTGACTTACAGTGTTGCCATAGTAGGGAATATTTTTTTGTTACTTAAAAGAAGGGATTTTTTTGTTAATAAATGAGGGTTGAAAGCATTGAAATTTTGGCTGGCTGTCAATTGACTTTAGCCGTGTGTTATATTATAAGTCTCAATAATTTATCTCAAACAGTTTAAAATTTAAGAGGGGAAAGACTTTTAGACCACCCTATGAGACCACCTTATCGTGGATATTTATGTCCTGTGTACGTACCGGTGCCGCCTCCTAGATATGTTATATTCGTAAATAAAACACACCGTTGTCGAAGTAATTCAATCAGGACGAGTTTGTTTGCGGATGATGTGAGACTACTAGTAGTATAGACCAGGTGTTGTATTTCCTGTAGAGCTATGTGAACCTGCGTTATCAGGGTCAGTCTTCTGTGAATCCCTTAAACCGTTTGGAAGTTCTGATAGTCCAAAAGATGGGTTCGAAGCCCCGCACTTACCCCCGTGATTCCGGTCACCTGCACCCCTTCTCGAACACCCACAGACAGAAGGTAGAAATCTGTTCAACGTGTTAAATGTAAAGTTCGGAACTGGTCATCGTTAAATGATTTCTAGGCAGAAATAGTTACCGTTGATGAGAATATTAAAAATAAAACAAATAGTAAACTTGATTTGGATGTTTGTGCTAACTTTATCTTCTTAAGCATGGTCACAGTAGATCGTGTGACCATGCTGAAGAATCTCTGACCAAAAATCTTCTAAACAGAAAATTGTTATTTCTTCTTGTTCTTTGTTGGTCGCCGAGTCTGTGGTTCTTTAATTTCTTACAAAGGAAACGTCTCGTCCTTCAAAGCAACCACTAATCTCACTTTGATTCTTCAATAGGATCCTCTCGGTCCTCTATTATCTTTTTCTTTCATTACTTCTTTTCATTCTGAAGAATTCTTCCCTTTCAAAGAGAACCATAATGGCGTACAATGCAGTGAAACATTAGTCAATGTCTGTGAAGAATTTTTTCCTTGGTAGGTCCTGAAATGATGGAAAATTAGACACGTCCTTGGATGCTTCTTCTATCCGAGATTATTGTATTCTAACGTTGTCGTTACTCAGACTAGATTACGATCTGACAATAATCCATACTATCGCGTCTCGCGTTTATTCTAAAATCAAATTTGACTAAACCGCAACACGGTTTGTTGATAAATTTGATAACAAAAAGGCGGTGCTTACTAAAGGCTCTATAGAAAAAAGTTGATTTCATATAATCTTTAATTTATGTTGCAAGCGTACTGCTATATAAATTTAGTGATTTCGAAGCAACGTGTGAAAGGATATCGAAGTATTAAGAGGGTGCAAAGGCGAGAAAAGGTTCCGTTGTACTTCGCAACCGATTTTTTGCGAATTTTCTTTAGAAAAAGTGGTCAATTGGGTAGTCGAACCTCGAACCGCGACACAATTCCGTTTCAGAGGTCCCGGATGACGAAAAAAATATGTTATATAATATATATATATATATATATATATATATATATAATATATATAATATATATATATATATAATATATATATATATATATATATATATACAGGGTGGAACATTTCAGATGCACACCCCCTGCTAAAATGGTTAAAAATGGAGATAGAGAGTCGGGAAAAGTCTCTACCCCTAGGTAATCGACCTCAGTGACCACAAATATGTCATTATTTGTTTGGTAACTATTTGGCAAATATGGGTAATTTCATTACCCGAAATGGTAATTCCTCGTTAACTTTTAAAAAGTTAAATTGGAGCATACCATGATATGAACATTTTTGAAAACTACATTATGTTCTAAGAAATTTAATACCAATATCGAGAAATTCCGGTAATTTTTCTACGACCTATTGTGTAACATACATACACACATTTATTCTTGAAAATTGCCATATTTTTGGAACAACAAAATGCACACCCCCTGCTAAAATGGTTAAAAATGGAGATAGAGAGTCGGGAAAAGTCTCCACCCCTAGGTAATCGACCTCAGTGACCTCAAATATGTTATTATTTTTTCGGTAACTATTTGGCAAATATGGTAATTTCATTACCCGAAATGGTAATTCCTCGTTAACTTTAAAAAGTTAAATTGGAGCATACCATGATATGAACATGTTTGAAAACTACATTATGTTCTAAGAAATTTAATACGAATATCGAGAAATTCCGGTAATTTATCTACGACCTATTGCGTAACATACATACACACATTTATTCTTGAAAATTGCCATATGTTTGGAACAACAAAATGCACACCCCCTGCTAAACTGGTTAAAAATGGAGATAGAGAGTCGGGAAAAGTCTCCACCCCTAGGTAATCGACCTCAGTGACCTCAAATATGTCATTATTTTTTTGGTACCTATTGGCAAATATGGTAATTTTATTACCCGAAATGGTAATTCCTCGTTAACTTTAAAAAGTTTAATTGGAGCATACCATGATATGAACATGTTTGAAAACAACATTATGTTCTGAGAAATTTGATACCAATATCATGAAATTCCGGTCATTTTTCTACGACCTATTGTGTAACATACATACACACTTTTATTCTTGAAAATTGCCATATTTTTGGAACAACAAAATGCACACCCCCTGCTAAAATGGTTAAAAATGGAGATAGAGAGTCGGGAAAAAGTCTCTACCCCTAGGTTAATCGACCTCAGTGACCTCTAATATGTCATTATTTTTTTTTAACTATTTGGCAAATATGGTAATTTTATTACCCGAAATGGTAATTCCTCGGGTAACCTTTAAAAAGTTAAATTGGAGCATACCATAATATGATTATTTTTGAAAACTACATTATGTTTTGAGAAATTTGATACCAATATCATAAAATTCCGGTAATTTTTCTACGATCTATTTTTGTAACATACATACACACTGTTATGTTTGAAAATTTCCAGAAGGGGTAATAAATTTATTCTTACTAGTAACTTACATAATATTAACTCTTGAAGAATAATTTTATAATGTTCGAATAAATTTGTTGTGTTTTTATTTTTATAAAATGGTTCCTTATAATATTATTATGAGGTAATAGTTATTTATTCAACTAGAAAGGGAAGAACGCTTTAATTGGTCCATAATTTTTTGACAGAGCGCTTAATGGAATGTTTTTAGATTTTCTGGAAAATGAACTTCCAGTACTCACTGAGCAATGCGTCTTCGTCAATCAATGTGGATCCAACTTGATGGTGCGCCGGCTCACTTCTCTCGGGGAGTTAGGGAGCACTTGGATCAGGAGTTTCATAGAAGATGGATAGGCCGAGGAGGTCCATATGCATGGCCCCCTAGGTCTCCGGATCTTACGCCCTTGGATTTTTACCTTTGGGGCCGTTTTAAAGATATGGTTTATAAGGAGAGACCAACCACTCCAGAAAATATGAAGAGGCTAATAAGAATATAATAATATAATAAGAATATCACATCTATCTACACCCCCCCCCCAAATCTCTTTAAAACCTAATTTAAACTATCTAATCTATCTCAAATATCACATCTATCTACTCCCTCCCCAAATCAATTCAAAAACTAATTTAGAACTGTCTAATCTATCTCAAATATGAAATCTATCTACTCCCCCCCCCCAAATCTATACAAAAAAAATTTTATAAATATCTAATCTATGTCAAATATGACATCTATCTACTCCCCCCCCCAAATCTACTCAAAAAGTTATTTGTAACTATCTAATCTATCTCAAATATAACATCTATCTACAACCCCCCCCCAACCCCAAATAATCAATTCAAAAACTTATTTCTAACTCTCTAATCTATTACTCTATCTGCTATGCATGTATGTTACACAATAGGTCGTAGAAAAATTACCAGAATTTTTATGATATTGGTATCAAATTTCTCAGAAACATAATGTAATTTTCAAAAATGTTCATATCATGGTATGCTCCAATTTAACTTTTTAAAGTTAACGAGGAATTACCATTTCGGGTAATAAAATTACCATATTTGCCAAATAGTTACCAAAAAAAATAATGAATATTGTGTGGTCACTGAGATCATTACCTAGGGGTAGAGACTTTTCCCGACTCTCTATCTCCATTTTTAAACCAGTTTAGCAGGGGGTGTGCATTTTGTTGTTCCAAAAATATGGCAATTTTCAAATAAAAGTGTGTATGTATGTTACACAATAGGTCGTAGAAAAATTACCGGAATTTTATGCTATTGGTATCAAATTTCTCAGAACATAATGTAATTTTCAAAAATGTTCATATCATGGTATGCTCCAATTTAACTTTTTAAAGTTAACGAGGAATTACCATTTCGGGTAATAAAATTACCATATTTGCCAAATAGTTACCAAAAAAATAATGACATATTTGAGGTCACTGAGGTCGATTACCTAGGGGTGGAGACTTTTTCCGACTCTCTATCTCCATTTTTAACCATTTTAGCAGGGGGTGTGCATCTGAAATGTTCCACCCTGTATATAGATATTATAACCTTCGCTTGAGATAAACAAGCCAGATGGGAACTATATATATTATATATATTATATATATATATATATATATATATATATATATATATATATATATATATTATATCTATATAGATATATATATATATATATATATATATATATATTATATAATATATATATATATATATATATATATATACATAGTACACTCTGTATACATTTTAGAAATGCAAAGCTTTTAAAATTTCTCAGAATAATTATTACCATGCTTGAAATAAAAATTAGAATATTGTCGGTCACAGCGGATTAGAATCAAAATTAGACCGATCAGTTTTTAAAACATTAATATTTATAATAAAGAACTTGACCATATGTTCCTACTGTGGCTTATAAACATTATAAAATCATATATATCTATACATGTCCATCAATAAATTCATGATTAATAATCTTAGCACATTACATCGATTCTAAATTGGATTAATCTTCTTTTAGAGTGGGGGGGAGGTGTAAGAAATTTTATAATCTCACACCAGTGTTTCAAAATGAAATTTATGAAAAATATGTTCTGCTATACATTGTGAAGAATTGAAAAGAATATGAACATTAAAATATTTATGTATGTTCTTCAATAACTGAAAGGATTCATTTGTTAGGGTTCTTTAAATTTAGCATCTAAAATCACTGCCGTTTGCTGATTTCTAATTAAATATTTTACAACATTATAATAGATAGAGTATATAATAGATTAGTATTGTATTCCAATGGTCTGATAAATTAGATTCAACGATAATTATGAACATGAACAGGTGTAAAGGATGAAACAAGTGCCAGATGGGAACATTAGAACATCAAATCACGAACCATGAACAAATCTTGCAACAATTTAACGCTTTATGAGTAATTCGTTAAAGACTCATCTCTCGTTAGAGAAAAATACGGGGCTTAGATTCGTATCTACTACGCGACCTCAACGCTTCGCTGTCACGTGGCTACTCGGCCTCGTCGCAACCCAGCTGCGTATATATATATATATATATATATATATATATATATATATATATATATATATATATATATATATATATATATATATATATATATATATATATATATTGGAGTTTGCTTGAAGAGTTCAACGGGGGAACACGTTTTTTTGCGTGCTCTGTTATTATAGTATTTTAAAGTGAGTTATAGGAAGTATTTTATTGTGATTTTTGGACACATAACTCTATTTTTTTCGGTGAATCTAGGAAGGTGCTTCATGAGTTAACCGCTGTAATAGGAGCAAATATTTAAGCGAAAACGTAAGTGCTTTTTCTATTAAAAGGGAATTGTGGGCTGAAGTTTCGACCTGTTAGTCGTTATTTATGTATATAATCTTACAAATAATAAAAACAAATCGGTCTTCAATAACGAATTTTCTATGGAAAATGTGCTAACGAGATTCGTAGATACAATCTAGACGTACGTATCTGTGTGTATGTGTGTGTGGAATATTACACACGGAGTATACAGAGAGTGAGTCAGCGTAGTGGTTTGCTGAAGGAGTATATTCTGGGAATTGCAGTACTTAAAGTTCAGCTGCTAGAGTACTTCTGCGTCCTACGCCGAGTTATTTGTGCAATAGACTAGGCCCTCAACACAGTACTGCTAACCTAGGTTTAGTGTACAAAATAATAGAAGATATTTTATTACAGTAGGCTATTCTTTAAATACCTCGTATTTAATGACAGACTGTAATAAAGACAGCCAAATCACTCATAAAAAAAGGCCAAGAGGGACTGGATCAATAGAAAAATATTTAGAGCCAGCAGGTAAACACGTTAAAAGAATGGGTAAAACTATAGGAGATATGAGTGAAGAAGAATATGCGGGGATGTTGCAAAGGATGTTAAATGGGATGAACCTTGCTAAAAAAAGCGATGTAGAATCTGCAACGGAGGCAATCAGACACGACTTGGTTAAACTAGAAAATGATGTCAAAAAGAGATGTGATGATTTTGAATCCAAAACCAATAAAAAAATAAGTGAGTTAGAGGGTATAGTTAAGGATCTGACAGAAACAGTTGTCAAATTAAAGGAAAACGAGAAAGTAACCTCAATTAAGTTAGATAACGTAGAAAATAAATTATTAGAATCAAATTTATACATAGTCGGACTTAAATATGAAATAGGAGAAAATATTGAAATCAAAGTAAAAGAATTTTTCAAAAATATTCTTAATGTACCCCAAGACATAAGTATTGACAAAGTTTTCCCTGCAGGAACCACTAATGATGGCAGGAAGATTTCAAAAGTGTGCTTTTATAGCTCCAAAGATGTTCATGATATTTTAAAGAAATCCAAAAAGTTAATGGGAACTAATTTTGCTTTATATACTGAGTGTACGAAACCGATGCAAATAAAAAGAAATAAACTTATAAAATTAAAAAAATCGATTCTAAAATGTAATAAGGAGTTCAAAATATACGTTGATAAGAACACCATAAAAATCCAAAAAGTGAGGTTTATTCTAACTGACGAAGATAGATTTCTGTGGAGGAAAGAGTGTGGACTTGAAAAGCTACGTTCGATAGTAGGAGAGCAGGCTGATAACCTGCTTCAGGAAGCACTGGCAGGACCTGAGCAGCCTTCTACTAGTCAAATGGACGCCACAACACCATCCTGACTAACACGCTCCGCTTTAAATAAAATGGTTAAACATAAAAGCGTTACTGGTTTGAAAGAGATGTCTAAGTCATGTATAAATGAGCGGCCTGTGTCTGAAAAAAATTTTAACTTAAAAATAGTTTCTTACAATGTGGGAGGATTAAAAGCCAAAAGTCATAATGTAGATTTTATAAATTATATTAACCTATTTGATTTGGTTATATTGGTAGAAACTCATGTAGAAGCTAGGGATTAAAATAAATTTAACTCTGTACTAGGAGCTAATTTTTACATGACTTGGGTGTCAGCTACACGAGAGTACAGATATGGCCGAGCAAGTGGAGGAATAATGATAGGTTTAAATAAAATGTCGCAGTTCTATAATAAATTTAATATAAGATGTCTACAGGAGTATACCTATATAGAATTACTGTACAATAAAATTAGTATAAATATATTCCCTCTGTACATTAATTGTAATAAATGGCAATCCGATTTTGATAGTTTGGTAAATGTTTTTAATGAAAATGAAATAAAAAGAAGTCTTTTGATCGGTGATATGAATGTAAGAATAGGTTCTGAACAAAAACTCTATGAAATGGCAGATTTAACTAACATTAATCATATAACAACCAATAGAGTGTCTAAGGATAAAGTGGTGGATAGAAGAGGTAATGGTTTCATAGAGTTTTGTAGCGATAACGACTTAGTTATTTTAAATGGTAGAATGCCAGGGGATAAGAAGGGTGAATACACGTTCGTGGGGGCTCAGGGCAACTCTGTGATAGACTTAGCTTGTATGAATGTTGATATGTTAAAATTTATTAAAGATTTTCATGTTGATTCTCAGGTGTTCTCGGACCACATGCCCGTGGTGGTTACTCTAAGGTTAGATATAGAGAATGATATAAATAATAAGTGCTATTTACCTTTACTACCTAAACTTGTATGGAAAGATGAAGACAAAGATGTTTACCGAAAGAAGGTAGAACATGATGTACTTTTGTGGGAATTAACTGGTAACGTGGAAACTGATTTAAAAAATATTGTGGAGTCAATAAAAAAAATGCTGGAAATACTAACTCAAATTATAATAACCTAATAGTCTATAAAAACCTTGGTTTTAAGAAATGTTTCTTGGAAAGAAAAAAATTATTTAAATACTTAGAGTTATTTAGAGAAAATTAATTATTACACAAAGAAATTATACATGAATTCTGTAAAGAATATAAACTATTGTGTGCTAATAAAGAGAAGGAATTTTATAAAAAAGCTGCAATTGATTTATCTGTAAGTAAGGATAGTAAGGAATTTTGGAGCAATGTTAATCATTTAAAAAATAAAAAATTTATAGCCTCAAATAATATATCTACTGAAGAATGGGTAGATCATTTCAAGCAACTTCTGAATCCCCCGTGTAACACTGCGTTAATACACTATGCCAGGCCTCACGTAGAGTGTCATAGTTTAGATCCAGATTTTACGATTGAGGAGTTAAAAAATGCTATTTCTCAAGCTAGAACGAATAAAGCACCGGGTTTAGATCGAATTCTGCTGAATTCTATAAGAACAGTCCTGATTCTTTTCTTGAGAGGTTGCTTAAGTTTTATAACCAAATCCTTAAAACGGGCAAAGTACCTATGAAATTTAAAAGTTCAATAATTTTTCCTATTTATAAAAAAGGTGATATAGATAATGTATCGAATTATAGAGGTATTTCGTTTATGGACGTAGCTTCAAAGTTATTTACATTGATGCTATACAAGAGATTAGATGAGTGGGTCAGCAAAAATAATATCTTGTCCGAATGCCAGGCAGGTTTTAGAAAAGGCTATTCAACTTTAGATAATATATTTAGCTTAACTAGCCTAGCTGATATTCTTAACGACGAGCAGAAAAAGTTGTATTGTTTTTTTGTAGACTTCTCAGCAGCGTTTGATTCTATTGTAAGGCAGTTATTGTTTTTCAAGCTCTGAGATTGGTCTCTCGAATAAATTCATAAACATACTGGAGGAACTTTATGCTGAGACGGAAGCGTGTATATGGTGTAAGGATCATGTTTCAGCGTTTTTTAAAACTAATATGGGGCTAAAACAAGGTTGTGTTTTGAGTGGAATTTTATTTGCAATTTTTCTGAACGACTTAGAGAAAGAGCTAGGAGGTGGTGTATATATACATGGACTTAATTTAAGAATTTTGTATTTTGCCGATGATATTATAATTTTATCTGATATATAGTGATTTTACAACTTATGATTAAGCGTCTTGAAGAATATTGCAGAAAATGGAATAACGATAAACTTGGAAAAATCTAAAATAGTAGTGTTTAAAAAAGGCGGAAAACTAAGCAGTAAAGAACAGTGGACGTTTGAGGGGCGACCGATTGAGGTAGTTAAGTCTTATAAATATCTAGGGTTGCTACTAACGTCAAATCTAAACTATGATCAACATTTAAAAGATAAACTAGTTCTCTCTAAAAATGCAATTAATTCAGTATGGAGGAGCCTATTAACTAATTTTGATGTTAAATTTAAAACTAAAATTACTATTTTTGAATCTGTTTCTAGATCGATTATGTGTTACGCTGCGCAGATATGGGGCTATAATAAATATGATAATGTAGAAAAATTATTAAGATTTTTTATTAAAAAGATTTTTAAATTACCAGCTAATACACCAAACTATGTTATTTTTACTGAAACAGGGCTGAAGCCAATATTTTTTTATACTTTTGCAATCCATCTCAAGTACATAGATAGGGTTTTAAAAATGAGTGATAGTAGACTACCCAAGAATTTAGCGTTGATCACTATGAATAAGAAATTAGGTTGGTTTAAAACTTGGAATCTGAAACTAGCGGAGGTAGGGATGAGTTTAGAAGGAAATTTAGAAAATAAAGATGTGTGGATTCAGCAAATGTGGAAATGGTTGGAGATAGCTAAAGTTAAATTTATGAATGAATCTAAAGAAAAAGTTAGAAGTGCGAAGTTTCATTTAATTTACAAAGCTTTAGATCATAGTGTTGCAGAAGCGTACTTAGATACTGAATTAGAGTATAAAGAGCAGAGATTAATCTTAATGGCTAGAACTGAAACTTTAAATCTCAATTACAAACCATGGATAGAAGGTAATGAAGGGAACTGCACAATATGTAATAAACAGGAAAAAGAGGATATCATACATTTTGTAGGAGGGTGTCAAAGCTTAAAATATTATAGAAAGAAATATCTAGCAAAAGACTACTTAAATAAGGAAGAAGTTATAAATGTGTTAAATGGTAAATCGTCTTGGGACAATTTAGCAAAATATTTAAAAGCTGCTTGGCCTTATAGATTTATAATAAATCAAGGATTTGAGTTCTGGTAATTGCATGTTTAATAAAAAAAAAAATAAAATAAAAAAATAAATAAATATAATAATAATGTATGTAATTAATAGCTAGTTAGAAATCGTATTTAAAATATTTATTTATTCTTATTATTTTATTTTATTTGATTTATTTTTTTAAAAATCAAAGAATAAAACGTATTAGTTTTAGTAATATTTTTGTACATACAGTTATTCATTAATAACTAATTACAATAATAAATAATGTCTAATTTAAAATATTGAATGTCGTTTAAAAAATTTGAATGTTACCTGTGCATGCGATAATATAGGTTTAATGTAATCAATTGTTTTATGTATTGTTTATTTATTTATTTATATGTAGTATTTATTTTAGATGTTTTTTTATCCTAATTTAGTAATCTAGCAAAATTATTTTAACTGTTATTTTCATTAATACTGTATTAACTTCTTTAAAATAATCAGCAAACTCCAGGCAGACGGCTTAGGCCATGCCTTATCTTTGTATTGTAAAATGGATATGATATTATGTTATTTATTTGTTAAAATATACATATTTACTTACTATTTACTTACTTACTATATATATATAGAAAGAATTTAAGATAGAAAACACCTAAAAAAGATCACTAGTTGTTTTGACGGAGATTTTGTGATGTTTTATAAAAAAACACACCAAAATTAAAAACAATTAATATATTGTCAACCACAATAGTATAAAAAAAATTATAACTGACCGGTTTGGACTCTACATCATCATCAGAGCTGATTACAGAAGAAGTTTACTTAGAACAGACTTGTGTGTAGCGTATGTGGTGTGTGTAGTATGTAGTGTGTGTGAGTGTGTAGTTAGGGTTATTCAATTGAGCTAAAACCACTTTCATTCGATCGACATTGCCAAAAACCTTACCACTTCAGGCTAAAGTAGAGGCCTGACCACTTGATTTAGCGTTTCGTAAACGTGATATGTGGAATGTCAGAAGACTCTAGACTCATTAGCATAATCTAATAAGCAACTGCATAAAATGTCATGTTTCTACATCAAACAGCCAGCAGTTTGGGGAAGTTTATATATAGAGCAGCAAAAGCGAAAATTATGAACAGATTAAAAATAAGATACTTTTAGCGTATTTTTATTTGTAAATGACGCTGTTTACTGTTCGGAAAAAAGTGGAGGGGGTATGGGAGAGGGGTCAACTCCGCTTTGCTTCATGGTTTGAAAATATCGCAAGAAAAGAACCGAATTGGATAAAATCTACCCGTTAAATGGGACACCCTGAATGTGAATGTAAAATTGTATACAATATTTTTATTGTAAGAAGTAATATGAAGGCTTATTGGGAAATAGATACGGCACCATTACGGTAATTTATAGACTTCACTTTGCTTCTATGGTAACATTGAATGGCAAAACGGAACCAGCCTTAATTTCAAATGTTTCATCTCGTGGAAGGTGAAAAATAAGGTGAATTATTGTTAAGCTTTTGAGGAGGAATAGGTCCTAATTAATACAAAAAAAACTAATTTTCCCGAGCTTTCGATATAATTTTATCTTTGTCATGGCATAACATATAAATAATAACAAAAACAGTTACATGTTGCTAACAAATAGATGTTTGGACTACAACAATGTTGTAACAATGTTACAACATTGTTACCTTTTCTGTTTTTAACGGAATTATTTGTCTGTTACTCTAGTTGTAGTCTAAACATCTATTTGTTAGTAACCATGTAAGTGTTTTTGTTATTATTTATATGTTAAGCCTTGAAAAGATAAAATTATATCGAAAGCTCGGCAAAATTAGTTTTTTGTATTAATTAGGACCTATTCCTCCTCAAAAGCTTGAATATTTAAAATGGAGGTCCCTATAAAGTTTTTTGTCTGTGAATTATTGTTCTAAGGCCTATTTTAATGAATTGCTATGTCATAGCAATTAATCAAGCAAGCAACTCAATCGCAGGGTTTCTGTCTGAAGTTATTCTCCAGAGGAGGGGGGAGGAGGGTGCAACAAATAATACTTAGAAATTTGAAATTTACAAAGTATAATTGTGCGAGAGACACCTAGGAAATGTAACAAGCAAGATGCAATGCTACATCTAAGAACTGTTCCATTATTCGACATTCGTCATCATTAATGTTTCGACATAATGTCATGTCCCACTCTGCTTCGTTACGTCTAACTCATCAGTCGCACCGTATTAAATGTCTTTTAATACGGGCCTAAGAGTTGAATTATATTGAGTTAGGAAGAGCAAATCTCGAGGTTGAAGGAATAGCAGATCATGTGGCTAAAGAACAGTCACGAGCATAGAGTTAAGAACAGCAGATCTCGTGACTACAGACTAGACACGAACCTGGAGTAAGGAACAGCAGATCATGTGGCTAAAGAACAGTCAGGAGCATAGAGTTAAGAACAGCAGATCTCGTGACTACAGACTAGACACGAACCTGGAGTAAGGAACAGCAGATCATGTGGCTAAAGAACAGTCAGGAGCATAGAGTTAAGAACAGCAGATCTCGTGACTACAGACTAGACACGAACCTGGAGTAAGGAACAGCAGATCATGGCTAAAGAACAGTCACGAGCATAGAGTTAAGAACAGCAGATTTCGTGACTACAGACTAGACAAGAACCTGGAGTAAGGAACAGCAGATCATGTGGCTAAAGAACAGTCACGAGGATAGAGTTAAGAACAGCAGATCTCGTGACTACAGACTAGACACGAACCTGGAGTAAGGAACAGCAGATCATGTGGCTAAAGTACAGTCACGAGGATAGAGTTAAGAACAGCAGATCTCGTGACTACAGACTAGACACGAACCTGGAGTAAGGAACAGCAGATCATGTGGCTAAAGAACAGTCACGAGCATAGAGTTCAGAACAGGAGATCTCATGACTACAGACTAGACACGAACCTGGAGTAAGGAACAGCAGATATCGTTGCTAACGACCAGCTGAAGGCTTAAAACAGTAAGGATCTATAGATCTCATTCCTAAAGAACAGTCACAAGCTTAGAATAGGAACAGCAGACCTAATAGCTAACGAGTCTAGATTCGTTTAAAATCAGTACAAGTTGGTGCTTTTTATACGATTTCTGTAACGTATGTTATTTTTCAAAAATTTCTTGGCTGAAAAGAAGCATTGCGACAATATTCTGAAAGTGATTTCATTTACATTTTCTTGAACAGGTTGATAACGATAACAGTGATAATTTTCCTAATGTTAAGAAAACTAACAATAAATTGGTTTCTCTTATCAGTAGCTTTATTTAGACTTCATTCAAGGTTTCCACAATGGCTTCGTGTTATCAGGGTTTCATTTACTGATAACTCCTCGTAACAAAGTTAAATTTACATATACTAATAATGAACGTAATAGAAAATTATTTAAAATGTCTGCGCTTCTATTTGCTGAAATGTCCCTAAAAAAGCAAAAAAAATCGGGCATGGGTTACCTTAGAACTTTTTCTCAACACATTTGATTCGCTACGCTCATCCTCCAACATTGGACTCGCTTCGCTCGTCCTCAGCTCCTCAGCATATACAAGTCATTCAATTAATAATGCAACATATCTTTGGACTACTTCGCGCGTCCTCAGATAGTATATATCAGGCCTGGGCAAACTACGGCCCGCGGGCCACATGCGGGCCGCGGAGCATTTTTATGTGGCTCGCGGGCAAAATTAAAATGTTTGGAAAAAAGATTAAATAAATTAAAAATAACAAAAATATTAGGTATATAAGCAAATAAATTGTTTAATTCAAAATTATTATGAAAAGTTAAATATCAAGATAAGAAAATAATGGATTGTTACTTTAACTTTAAAGTTTGGAGAAACAAAAACTAGGAAGATAAGAAACAATTACATAAAGAGCGGCCGCCTTTCATATCAATTCTCATTGTCAGATTTGGCGAATTTTAATTATTTTAGCGAATTTTTATTTTCACAATAATAAGATAAAAAAAAGTTATTTTGCCTTCGGTGAATTGCCGAAAAGGAGTTGATAAAATACAATCCCTTTGATCTTTTATTTCATAGGAATACTTTTTAAAATTATTTTTACACCTAGTATTCTAGCAAAATTTGTCTTCAGTTATATTTCAAGATCTGACGAAGATACTCCGTTCTGTTTTTCCCGTTTTGTGTCGAAGTTCCCCAATTCTTATTCTTTGAGAATAAATGTGACTAGTAAAACACCAGCGTAACTGCAATTTGTTGCGGTTAAAAAGCGGCTGTAAAAAGACTAAGCGGCCCTTTCCTAGAAAAGTTTACCCAGGCCTGGTATATATATATATATATATATCATTTCATTCCCAGCGGTCATCCATCCAGGCACTGACCTTTTCAGATCCACCAAAAATCATAGAAACCCTTGTCGTATCAAAACGAAACTTAGTGCACTTATTTATTACTTAAATGTGTACACTTGAACCGAATTTTAACTCAGACGGATTTTTCCGATCTTCTACAATTTTTTAACAAATTACACAAGTCATTTGATAAGAAATTGAACTAATGCTGATAATGTAATGAAACTTTGCACATATGTTAGCCCTTTACATAGTCACATGCGTGCTAAATCTCAATCCGATCCCATCATTTTTCCGCGTTTTATGATTTTTCGAAATTTTCGCTGTCATTATTGCAGGTTAATGACGTCATAAAAATATTTTCCGAATAGCACAACTGCAGCAGAAGACTGATTTTTGTACAAAGTTTTAATTCTCTAGCATAAATACACTGGGTGCTACGATGATAACAGACACACACATAGTTTTTTTTTTTGCAAACACAAATACTTTTCCTATACTTCGGTACAAATGTGGAAAAGTAAATATCGATATTGTTTTTTTTTTTTTTTTTTTTTAACTTTATTGATTATTGTCTACAATAAATGTATTTGACATAGTGCTAATGCTGGTTATAGTGACTTGGCAGTCTTGATAACAGGAATCACCCAGTGGTGATACTCCTTGGCGTGGTTAATCAATATTGAAAAAATTTAAATGAATCAACCTTTCGTTAAATCGTTTATATAGTTACAGCATTTTTTTTGGGAAATAAAGATTTTATCACAGGTCATATTACCAGCCAGTGCTACCACATAAACAATTTGCTACAGCTGTCTATTCCCGGAGCAAAGGATTAACTTGTATATACCCACACAATACTCTTATTTAGTTAAGTTTGAATATAAACAAGAAAATACAACACATAAACTAAACTAAATAAATGAAAACCATTGACGGAAATGTCCGACATAATCATCAGACTAGGAGTGTGACTTGGAATACAATATTAGAAATAAAAGTGTTCAAAAATTATGGTTAGTTTATGATTTGAGATTTGTTAGGAAAGCAGGGGTATTCAGTTTCATGTTGAGTTCTTTTTTTACTATAGGGGTTGTTAGGTTTTGATCACGGATACGGCCAGTATAGGCACGGCCTCCTGTATTATTTTTGTTTAAAACATGTTTGACATGTGGCGTACTGGGTTGGTTGTGACGCATATTTCATCCTGAAATAAATAGTTTTGATATTTCGTAGAGTTATTAGGGTAAGGGATTAAGCAGGGTGTAAAACACAGTCATAAGTTTACATGTGGGGTCCAAGCGCTATCGATACTGAAATGGTTATAAATATTAAAAACCCACTAGCTTAAGAAATTTGAGTTGAAACTGTTGTCATAATAATCCATAAACGTCTGCCTTCCCCTTTTACAGCCAAGGAAACAGCATGAAGGTTTTTATTACTCCAGATCTGGATCTAAAATCAGGTACGAGGTACCTCAGAACTTTAAACCTCAAGCAAAAAATTTAATAATTCATAAATCACGGAAAATACCGAATCGATATGAGCTTTGGCTCTCATGTAGTCCTATACATACTGGATTGATATGAGCTTTGGCCCTCATGTAGTCCTATACATACTGGATCGATATGAGCTTTGGCTCTTATGTAGTACTGGATTGATATGAGCTTTGGCTCTCATAGTCCTAACATACTGGATTGATATGAGCTTTGGCTCTCATGTAGTCCTATACATACTGATTATGAATGTAGTCCTCATACTGGATATATAGCTTTGCTCTCATGTAATACTGGATTGATATGAGCTTGCTCTTGGCTTTGCTCTCATACCTAAACATACTGGATATATGAGCTTTGGCTCTTGTAGTCCTATACATACTGGATTGATATGAGCTTTGGCTCTCATGTAGTCCTAGGATATATGAGCTTGGCCCTCATGTAGTCCTATACATACTGGATCGATATGAGCTTTGGCCCTCATGTAGTCCTATACATCTGGATCTTTGGCTCTCATTAGCCTAAACATACTGGATCGATATGAGCTTTGGCCCTCATGTAGTCCTATACATACTGATCGATATGGCTCCCTCATGTAGTCCTTACATACTGGATTTGATATGCTTTGGCTCTCATGTAGTCCTAAACAAACTGGATCGATATGAGCTTTGGCCCTCCATGTATCCTATACATACTGGATCGTATGAGCTTTGGCCCTCATGTACCTATACATACTGGATTGATATGAGCTTTGGCTCTCATGTATCCTAAACATACTGGATTGATATGAGCAAAAAATTTAATAATTCATAAATCACGGAAAAATAACCGAATCGATATGAGCTTTGGCTCTCATGTAGTCCTATACACTGGATTGATATGAGCTTTGGCTCTCATGTAGTCCTAAACATACTGGATCGATATGAGCTTTGGCCTCATGTAGTCCTATACATACTGGATCGATATGAGCTTTGGCCCTCATGTAGTCCTATACATACTGGATCGATATGAGCTTTGGCCCTCATGTAGTCCTATACATACTGGATTGATATGAGCTTTGATGTAGTCCTAAACATACTGGATTGATATGAGCTTTGGCCCTCATGTAGTCCTAACATACTGGATTGATATGAGCTTTGATTATCTTTACTGGCTCTCAGTAGCCTAAACATACTGGATCGATATGAGCTTTGGCTCTCATGTATCCTATACATACTGGTCATATGAGCTTTGCTCTTATTATCCTATACATACTGATGTTTTGGCTCTCATTAGTCTATACATATATTGAAGGCTTTGGCCCCATGTAGTCCTATACATATTGGATCGATATGAGCTTGGCCCTCATGTAGTCCTATACATACTGGATCGATATGAGCTTTGGGATCCTTTGGCCCTCATGTAGGTCCTATACATACTGGATCGATATGAATGAGTCCTATACATACTGGATCGAGCTTTGGCTCTTATTTAGTCCTATACATACTGGATCGATATGAGTTTTGGCTCTCATATAGTCCTATACATATTGGATTGATATGAGCTTTGGCCCTCATGTAGTCCTATACATATTGGATCGATATGAGCTTTGGCCCTCATGTACTCCCTATACATACAGTAGAAGACTGCAATATGTCTGCAGACGTAATAAAATATAAATTAAATGATTTATTTATTCTGAGGACAAACGTAGCATAACCGATTTGGTGAGTGTATGTCCCGAGGTACCTAAAGTACCAAATTTTTAAGTTTTAAGTATTACTTAAAATGATATTACCTATATAAGAGATAAGTGAGATATCTCCTCAATGAGGCGGAAAATTGATTAAACTATCAAATATTAAAGTTTGAGCGTCAAGTACCTGCCAGGTACCTGTAGTACAAACCTGACTGTGGGAAGTCATGGTAAGGTAGCTATGCGTGACTATCCTTTATTTCCCTCCTTACATTTAAATGACTCCCACGTATGTTTAAGTCAGCAGGCACTGAAAGTAGAAAAAGGGGTGCTAACAGTAGGGAAATAGGTTTATCCGATAAACTAGTGATGTCGATAAATCAATGCACGTACCAATAAAATCAGAATAAAGACGCGGACGTTTTGAAAAATTCGACATTTTGTTTTAAATAAACAAATTATATATATAAACACTTTATTTACAAAATATAAATATGTGAGGCTGGCCTTATAATAAGGTTAAAAAAAGAAGATATAGAAAAAACAGGACAAGAATAATAATATATAATAATAATCTTTATTTCCATCAAATTATTACAAATATAATTACAATTTTCTTATAGTTTATGATGAGAGCCTCCAGTAGCAAGCTAGAGCGGAGACTCTATGTTTCCTCTGTTTATAAATTATTAAATGTTGAACTTATAATTTATCTTCTTGAATGAAAGAAAAAATAAATAAAAATAATGATGATAATGGAATTAAATAATTTAATCTGAGGCAGGAAATATAATAGTGGTCAATTTTAATCTCTGTAGTTCTTTGTGCAGCTTTAGCTTGAAACCTTTACTATTTTTAAGATCAGTATAATTCTGTTATTTAATCTATATTTTGAAGCGTATTTTCATAAAATTGTTCAAGCTTATGGTGGACATATTTATTAGTTTGTAGCATTATCTTTGTATGTATAGTTTTGTATAATAATCTTTATACAAAACTATAACGATAACGACTTCAGATATTAGTTATGTTTTAGATATTTCGTTTAAACAATAAATGCATAAAATTATAAAAAATGTATGAAAATAAAATCAGATTAATATAAATGTCAAATACTAATGTAGACTCAGTATCATATTGTCAGGTTAATTGTCAGGTTGTTCTAGAGAAAGAAGTCAGCACAGCTCTAATAAGTGATTAATGACTTAATGACCGACATAATATAATGCTAAAAGATAGGTAAAAACTTGAATTTTAGAAAAATACACTTTTTTCAGCATTATATGTCGGTCATTAAGTTATCACATATTAGAGCTGTGTTGACTTCTTTCTCTAGAACAACTCTATATTACCTGCAGTTTAATAGAATACATGGTTTTTAAGTGCCTAATTCTTAAACATGTTTATATGGAAAAACATGGCATTTTAAGGTTTTTGTGCGTTTTTGGACAAAAATGTATGCTTTTTAGATGTTTTTTGGTATCTTTCAACATTTGTATCTCCGGTTTTACTGGACCGATTTTGATGGTTAAAAAATGGATTTATCACAAATTGAATATACTTTAAACAACAACCCTTTAACTTTTTTGATAAAACCAATAGGAACACCGTTATTGGGTGAAAACAGAATTTGGGGCCATTTTTTGGATTTTAAAGGGGCCCCGGGGCTAAAATTCCCTTATCTGAAACGGCATACCACATGATTCATTATCAGGGAGCCAGAATAAGTCGATCTAGCGGATTAAACCTTTGAGGCTAGACGGTCACGTTTTTTGCGTCTGGCTCTTGGACTAATATGTACGAATATTGATGTCAAGAAAATGGGTTTTCCGTTACAATGTTATAAAATTAAGTTATTATAAAAAATAACAACATAAATAATGAATTTATTTTAAATGATTGGTAACTTTAATATTTAATTGTTCTTTATTCTCCGCTATATCTTCTATTTTATTAGAGCATTCTAATTTAACATACAATTAATGCTTACATTTAAACATTAAAGCTAGCAAAATTAAAAGTTAATCATATGATACGATTCGAAAATAAAATTAAAATTGATCTTTGCAAAAAAAATTGTTTGATAATCTGACAAAACTTGGTTAAACATTTCATTCAAATTCCACCAATCACACTGCTTCGTTATCTCCTGTAGCGGAATGGAATTAAAAAATAAGTGGCGCTCATTTTTAGCGAAATTCCATTAGTGATGAAACAGTTATTTCATCAGTTATTCAGTTATTTCATGACTGATAAGTCATGAAATTATATTTATTCAACTTGAAATGGCTTTAAAACAATGTATCATATATTCAGGTAGACAGCAAGAAGTGTATACCACCTGTGTTAGTGTTCGTTTTAGCAACAAAGCTTCGCTTATTTCCAATTTTTATTGGAAATAAAAAAAATATTTATATTTTATTTTCCAACAAAGCTTATTTTCAATTTCTAAGAGCATGGACACGATTTATAAATTTAGCTAGGTTATGAACAATCCTAGCCACATATGTGATAAGGTCTTGTTAAAATCATAACGAATATTTCAGGTAAGCAAGTTAAGGAATGTGTGGTATTTACTCAGGTGTACCTTAGCGTACTTTATTTCATGTACCTTTAGTACCTCTGAACTACTAATCTCTTACCTATATGCGTCGCCATGACCTGTCCGATATGTCACGCTGTGTGTTTTCCTAAATAAGGTAGAATTACGGTTTCATAGATATTTCTGTTTGGTATACAATAGATAAAACAGAGCGACTGTTTCCACAAATTTGTTTTTCTAGGATCTGCTTCTGAGCAAGGTAGGCATTTAGGATGCGTACAAAAAAATATATTTCATGTAGTTTGAATTTTATATTTTTGACTTTCCCTTAATTACTCGTAGCTTTTGCCACCAAGTATCTGTTGCCACGAGTCCAGCCTCTGCTCTCGACTAGTACCTGCACCAGCCACAAGCCCCTCTGCTCTAGCCCCACCAGCCACGAGCCCTACCTGCTCTCGACTAGTACCTGCACCAGCACGAGCCCTACCTGCTCTCGACTAGTACCTGCACCAGCCACGAGCCTACCTCTGCTCTCGACTAGTACCTGCACCAGCCACGAGCCCTACCTCTGCTCTTGACTAGTACCTGCACCAGCCACGAGCCCTACCTCTGCTCTCGACTAGTACCTGCACCAGCCACGAGCCCTACCTCTGCTCTCGACTAGTACCTGCACCAGCCACGAGCCCTACCTCTGCTCTCGACTAGTACCTGCACCAGCCACGAGCCTACCTCTGCTCTCGACTAGTACCTGCACCAGCCACGAGCCCTACCTCTGCTCGGACTAGTACCTCACCAGCCACGAGCCCTACCTCTGCTCTTGACTAGTACCTGCACCAGCCACGAGCCCTACCTCTGCTCTCGACTAGTACCTGCACAGCCACGAGCCCTACCTCTGCTACTGACTATACCTGCACCAGCCACGAGCCCTACCTCTGCTCTCGACTATACCTGCACCAGCCACGAGCCCTACCTCTGCTCTCGACTTACGCACCAGCCACGAGCCCTACCTCTGCTCTCGACTATACCTGCACCAGCCACCTCTGCTCTCGTTACCTGCACCAGCACAGTTGCAATGCTGAACATTTTGAACTGTCTTTGCACCTATATACAGCAAATAAAGTTCTAGTGGCAAATATCACAATAAGCTGGGTTGGACAGTAGGAGTATATTTTTTAACACTAAATAACCCTAACCCTCAAAGCTTTGTAACACTTAAGATAACCCATCGAAGTATATTTTTGTCGTAAAATAAATAGTTTAAAGCCAAAAGCATCAGTACAAGTAAATAAGTCCCATTTACCTTTGTCAGTTTGTAGACAAAAAACTTCAAAGTTTTTAGTAAAAAGGTGTGAAAACGTGGATTCTTACCTTGTGGAGTCAAACAAACCTGCGTCGAACAGACAAGTAAACCTGGGTCATATCAAACAAACAACAGGGTCAAATATTGTTACAATAATTGATCGTTTATATACGCTCAACACCTGCGTATCTTTATGTTGACCTTTTAGGTAAACTTTTTCTAAGGCAGAAGCCTTCAAACATAGGATCAAGAAACCAAGCTTTATGTTTTTACTTTCTTATGTTAGATGCATAGGCGCGTAGCCAAACCTGGGAAGGGCGGGCAGCACACAATTAAAACCGTTAATATGTCGTCACTGTCCAGAAAAATTATAGGAACTAATGCAACATTGGAGTTTCAAGTATTGGAGGACCCCATAAAAGTTGTCTATTTATCTTTTAATATTTACAGGAATATAAATGATGGCGGAGGGCCACGCGGAGGGCCGCATGTCGGGCAAATATCCTTTGAAATGCTGCTTAAGTTTGCTTTGCATGCTTCATAACTTGGGGAGTATTGTTACTACTTGTTACTCTATTTTAACTGAATTTTTCAAATCAAATATGCTCCATTATTTTTACTAAATTAAGTTAATTAACGACGCTTAGCTATATATATATATATATATATTATATATATATATATATATATATAATATATATATATATATTATATATATATATATATATATATATATAATATATATATATATATATATATCATATTTATAATCATAAATCATATATTTAATCATTAATTTGTTTTATTCTAAACTATAATAAATAAATAAATAAATAACCATTTATTGCTACATTTTCTTTTGTGTTACATAAATTTTCTTTTTACAATTTGTAGCAAATCAGCTTTCGCTGTGGTACTCCACGTGTGAAGTTATAGATTAATTTTTACATAATTTCATATTTATACATACATTTTACTTATTTTATACATATATAGATATAAATCTACATGCACATACATATTCACACTTTATCTGTATATACATGCAAACACACATCCACATTCACATACATATATTTCACTATTATCACTTCTTTTCACTTTTTAAATTTGTCTTATCAGAATATAATATAATAAGCTAAGTATAGTTACTAATATTTAATTAATTAGTTATACATATATTTCACACACATACATGCATACATACACACTCACAAACATGATTATACATAAATAAACACATATAAACATACATAATAAATTAGTAGATTAAATAAAGATAAAATTAATAATTTAATTTAGTAAATGTTAGTATTTGCATGCTTTTTTTTTTTTTTTTTTTTTTTAAACTTAATTTAATTCTGTACAACCATTCTTTTATGTATACTTTACTCATCCATTTCCACATATTTCTGTCTTTCGCTACCTTTGCCAGGTTACACCTCCACAACACCCTCATCTCCTCATCCCAATGTAAACCTGGTCTTCCTATTCTTTCTTTCTATCCCTTGGTTACCAATTATTATTTTGTAAGTCCATCTGTTATCTGTTATTCTAGCTATATGGCCAGCCCATCTCCATTTATTTTCCGTCATTACTTCACCTATATCTTCTAATTTTGTTTCTTTTCTTATTACTTCATTCCTTATTTTATCTTTCAGTCTTATTCCTAGCATGCATCTTTCCATTCTTCTTTGAGTTATTCTCATTTTCTTGATCACTTTTTCGCTTAAAGTCCATGTTTCTGTTCCATATAGTAGTACAGGCCTCACGCACATATCCCACAACTTTTTCTTCATTTTCATTTTAACTTTGGATTTAAATAGATATTTATACTTGTTAAAAGCTTTCCAACTCTGTGATATTCTCCTACTTATTTCTTTTCATTTACACCTTCCTCTATATTAATAAGTGATCCCAGGTAAAGATATCATTTACTTTTTCTATTTCATTCTTTCAACTTCAATCCTTGTTTCACACGTATCCTCTATGTTCAATGTCATAAATTTAGTTTTTGAAAAATTTATATTCAAACCGACTTTCTTTACAGCTTCGTTTATTGATTTATCATTTCTTTGGCTTCTGTTAAACTTTTTGATATTAATACGCTGTCATCTACAAACTCTAGAATATTCAGCCATTCTCCGTTAATGCATATGCCATAACCATCCCAATTTAAATCTGATTTTGAATCTTCCGATACTTTAACAAACATTTTTCCGGAAAAACGTCACCTTGTTTAGCTCCTTATTAATTTTTATCGTTCTTTTATTTTATTTTCCCTTATTTCTGCCGTTGAATTTTTATAAATGTATTCGAAAATTAATGTAATCCTCTTCTATGTTACAGTTTCTTAAACCTTGGATAATTTTTTTTGTGTAAATTGAATCGAAAGCTTTTTCGTAGTCTATAAACATTAGCACTAATGGGAATCCATAATCTTTAGATTTTCTTATGAGTTGCTTCAATACTAATATATTATCTATGGTTGATCTTCCTTTTATGTATCCTGTTTGATTTGAAGATATTCAATCAACTCTTCTGTTTAGCCTCTTTGCTAATATAGACATGAACACTTTATATATTACAGACAGTAAACTTAATGGTCTATAGTTTTTTAGATCTAATTTCACCTTTCTTATACAATAATAGTAACTGAGCCTGTAGCCAAGAATCTGGTGTTTCTTTAAGTTTTAAACATTTATTGAAGAGTTTTGTTAGTTCTGCAGCCAAGGTTTTTCCTCCTGCTCTTAATTCTTCACTAAAAACATAATCATTACCACTTGCTTTACAGTTTTTTAAATTACTAATGGCAAATATAACTTCATCAATAATTATTTCTGGTATTATATCTAAATTTAAACTTTTCTTTTTCATTTTCATCGTATTTATTTGTTTCATTTTTTTATTATTATATAATTTTGTGTAATATTCTGCTATCAGATTTATTATTTCATTTTGTTCAGTTATTGTTTCACCATTGTTGTTTTTCAGAGCTGATATTTTGTTTTTACCTAAAGATTGATTTTTCCAATACTTTTTTAAACTACTTCCGCTTTTCAGTACATTTTCTAATTCTCTAGTCTTCTTGTTCTTACTCCATTCTATTAGTTCTTTTCTTATTAGTTTACAAATTTCTACATATTCAATCTTATTTTCTAATCTATTTTTAAACTTTTTTCTTTTAATCATAAGTTTTCTTATCTTTTGGGAATTTTATTAGGTTTAATATTTTCTTTTATCTCCTTTTTACTTATCTCAATTTTTGTTTCTATTATACTGTTTTTTATTTTTGTTCAATTATGTTTAAATCCATTATTTCATCATCATCATTTTTATCTACATTTAGTTTAGTTTTCAATATTTCTTCAAATTTTCCTTCTTCATTTTCTTTATATCTATCTAATTTATTATTCTTCTTTTTGTACTTTTTTTGCTTTTAATTTTTAATTTTAGAATACCTTTTACTGCTCTGTGGTCGCTTCCAGTATTAATTCTTTCATCTATTTCAACATCCTCTATTATCTCTTTTTTATTGCTAATTATGAAATCTATTTCATTTTGTACCCTCCCGTTTGGACTTACCCATGTCCATCTTTTTGATATTTGTTTTTCAAAAAATGAATTCATTATGTACAAGTTATTACTATCTGCGAACTCTATAAGTGTTGTTCCTCGACTATTTTCGTTGCCCGCATCCATGGACTCCCACTGCATCAAATCTCCGCCTACTCCTATTTTACTATTAAAATCTCCCATGACAATAGTGTATTTACAAGAGTCCTCGTCTATTGCTTTTTGAAGCATATTATAAAATTCTTCAACTTCATTTTCATCAGCAGATGATGTAGGAGCGTATGCTATTCTAAACTAACCAATAAATAAATTAAAAGCCTTAAACCTAAAATCAGTGACAAAGAGCCTCCTGTTTCAAGGTTTTGATATTGTAATAAAATCAATTTATTTTGTATGAATATTTTGTAAATTATAATATTGCATGTAATATTGTATTGACTAATAATAATAAAATATATATAAATAAATAATATATATATATATATATATATATATATATATATATATATATTATATATATATATATATATATATATATATATATATATATATATATATATATATATATATGGTGTGTGTGTATAATATGTATGTACACATATATATGCATACATGCAATGTGTGTATATCGTTAAAAAAACTTGCATAAAGCGTCTAACATAGTAAGATGTTTTAATAAACGCAAAGATGAAAGGTAGTTTTCCAGCATGATGTCAAAACTCGCTAGGCGTTAGACTCATCACAATAATTTGCTGAGCATGCGTAGAAAGTTTTAAATTTCTACGACTCGTAGTTACGGAGAAATTGCAACTTAACGGAGAGCACACAGCCTCAACAAAACATATATAAGGTTTATTTTTATACATTTTAGAGGTGTGGCAAGATATATTGATTCAGTAATATTTTGATTACATTAATATTGATATTATTTTATTATCTAAAATTGTCTTCTATATAAATTTGAACTCAAGTTGATATTAATTTATACAGGTGTTTTTCAAGTATACTTTCAAGTACCACTTAAATAAATGTACTATAAATTAGTCATGTTGTACCCTCTTCAAATTTGGGTACAGTCGTACTGGATACAGGTGCGTTTATTTATTTCCCACTTAAATGAGTGCAAACGTACTTTGAGTGTTCAGGTGTTAAAAAATGACAGGTAATTAATAAGTACTTGAATTCAGGTACAAACAAACTTGATTCAGGTGCGATTTATAAGAGGCTTTTTGTTATTTGGAATTTTATTATTATATGCTAAATATAAAATTGTTAGTAATAAATTTATTAAAGCATTAAAATTGTTTAATAATGGAAATAAATTCTTAAAAATATATATGCGGTAATGTATAGCAGTAACTTCATGCCCTTGAGAGGGCCACCTCGGCAACCAGCCGATTTAAAATCATTTATATATTGTATAGCGTCATAATTTGCATGCCAATGAATTGTAATAGTATTGATTTTAATAAAAGGTTATTTATTTATTTATTTATATATGCGGTAATTTAAGCTAAGCTTAAGAAGGTAATTACCCAGGACAGGAGGGTAATTATTATTGAACAGGAGGGAGCGATCTTTCTAGCTCGCAAACTACTGGAGGAACGTCTCGATTTTCAAAAATCAGAATTATAATTGTTTTTTTTTTATTTAGCATTAGATACTTATTTAATTATTCCATTTGTTTTAAATTTCGAGTAGCTTTTTAGATACTCTTGCTAAGTCTTCTAATTTTGGATACAATATTTAAAAAATTGTCCGAGACAAACGCAAAAAACCCAACCTCAGAGGTTTATACCACAGGATTGGAGGCTTATTATAGCTCCCCTATGAAAAATCAGGTAGTCTGCCATTTAAGGCAACTGTTAAAATATTACAGAAATAAAAGAAAAATTACTAATTTCCTCCCTAAAACACAAAAAACCTTAATATTTGAAAAATATCAAGGCAATAGAATCAAAGAAAACTAAATTTATCCGTCTCTGTTTTTATATAACATAAAAGTTAATATTGGTATTAGATCACAATTATAAGTAGGGGAGATCTCTATAATCTTATAGAGATCTGTTATCTTTTAATAGGTATAACGTATCAAGCTAAACAGAGCTATGATAGTAGGGGAGAAAAGCCGATTCTGGCACCTCCACCACCTCCTCCTCCTCATCCGCCTCCAGGAGGAGGAGGTGGTAGTGGAGGTGGAGGTGCCAGAATCGGCTTTTCTCCCCTACTATCATAGCTCTGTTTAGCTCGATACGTTGTACCTATTAAAAGATAGCAGAAAATTAAGAACACATGACATTATTGCATTCCTTAAGTTATTTATTTATTTATTTTCCATATTTACATTAAAATTATTTAAGCAACATAAATTATTATTTAATTATTAACATTAAACATAACGGTTAAATATATATAGAACTTAAGATTAAATATTTATGAACCATTGACACCGTCAATCAAAAACTGGTGACCATTCTGCTGCTGTGATAAATTACAGGAATCTTTCCACTGTTAAGGCAGAGAGCCCTGTGTTGTGGAATGATTGTCTGTGTACTTATTTTACTTTACAAAACATCTATTCAAACCATGTATAGAAATTTATGTACCATGTGATTTATCTGCTATTAAAAGATAGCAGATCTCTATCAGATGATAGAGATCTCCCCTACTTATGATTGTGATCAAATACCAATATTAACTTCTGGTTTTCAAATTTCTGATAGGAAATAAATTGAAGCGACAGAGTTATCAGAAGTTTTTATTTATAAGAACCTCTAAATGAAAGCCTTTGGGTTGTAATGGCTTAAAAATACGAGCGGATGCTCATCTGGCAAAGCTGCTGAGTCCAGGTCATAAAAATACGAGCGGATGCTCATCTGGCAAAGCTCTGAGTCCAGTGTCATAAAAATACGAGCGGATGCTCATCTGGCAAAGCTGCTGAGTCCAGTGTCATAAAAATACGAGCGGATGCTCATCTGGCAAATCTGCTGAGTCCAGTGTCATAAAAATACGAGCGGATGCTCATCTGGCAAAGCTGCTGAGTCCAGTGTCATAAAAATACGAGCGGATGCTCATCTGGCAAAGCTGCTGAGTCCAGTGTCATAAAAACGAGCGGATGCTCATCTGGCAAAGCTGCTGAGTCCAGTGTCATAAAAATACGAGCGGATGCTCATCTGGCAAAGCTGCTGAGTCCAGTGTCATAAAAATACGAGCGGATGCTCATCTGGCAAAGCTGCTGAGTCCAGTGTCATAAAAATACGAGCGGATGCTCATCTGCAAAGCTGCTGAGTCTGTCATAAAAATACGAGCGATGCTCATCTGGCAAAGCTGCTGAGTCCAGTGTCATAAAAATACGAGCGGATGCTCATCTGGCAAATCTGCTGAGTCCAGTGTCATAAAAATACGAGCGGATGCTCATCTGGCAAAGCTGCTGAGGTCATCTGGCTGGCAAAGCTGCTGAGTCCAGTGTCATAAATATGCTCATCTGGCAAAGCTGCTGATCTGTCATCGAGCGGATGCTCATCTGGCAAAGCTGCTGAGTCCAGTGTCATAAAAATACGAGCGAATGCTCATCTGGCAAAGCTGCTGAGTCCAGTGTCAGTGTTCTCACATCTTTTTCAGAACCTCATTTTTTACTCTTGTTTAAAGGAAATCTAAGGACACTGGACGGATTCTTCAGACTTTAATAATAATAATGTGTTGCGCCTATAATGTATCGACTCCAATGAAAATTTTGAAATCGGTTTGTACATAACATTATAAACCACATTCATTATTATTTACCAACATTTATTTTCCACTTAACCTTTGAAGGAGTGGGGATGAAAACTTAAGGCTTGGCGGGAAAGCTTAGCACATGTATTTCTATAAATATCAACAGGTCTTTTTATAGAAAAGGTTCCTCTAACAATAGGTGTGTGAAGAGGAACCAGTCTTTGAATTTGGTTAAACATAAAAAATAGGCCTCTTTATTTTATATAAAAAGAATTCACTTTAAATAGTACATTTTCCACAAATTAGTAGCAATGAACTTGTAAATGTTCCGTGTATAAAATAAAAACTTGAAGTGGTTTAAATTAAGTTAAATAAAGCCCCCCGGGATGAAGTATGGACCACACGCAGGTTAGCTGGAGGACTTAACAACTTCACGATCCTGGGAACTTGTTATTAACTATAAGTTAGATTCGACTAGAATAATGTCTTTATCAGTCATGCTTTTCGTTTAGAACCATCCGCTGGATTATAGAAAACAAAATATTTCCAACCAGAAGGGCCGTAGGAACCTTTGAAGGAGTGGGGATGAAAACTTAAGGCTTGGCGGGAAAGCTTAGCACATGTATTTCTATAAATATCAACAGGTCTTTTTATAGAAAAGGTTCCTCTAACAATAGGTGTGTGAAGAGGAATGCTCTATATCTAGAAATTAGTGTATAAAACGAGTACAGGGTACCTTAGAATTTTGACGAGGTACCGAGGTACCCCCGGAAAAATTCCAAATCAGATTCACTACGCTCATCGCTCATCCTCAATACTTCAGACTCGCTTCGCTCGTCCTGAAAATATTAAACTCACGTAATTTATACTGCAGCACGACTTCGGATTCGCTTTGCTCGTCCTCAGACAGTTAATATTCATACGTTTTATTCATAACGGTCGCCCTTCCAAGCGCTGACCTCGTTCATCATAGCAAACTGGTTACCAATTTGAATTTTTAATATCAATGAATAAAAAATAAATTTAAAAGTAACTTACTGTTTTACTATCTTGTTTCAAAAATTTCATTTTTGTTAATTGTCATAATATTTATCGGCTCGCGAACCAACTAAAATAACACAGCGGACCCCCAAGGGTCCGCAGACCACACTTTGCGTATCCCTGACTTAGGTTGATAATTATACAAAATGTTAATAACTGATTATAAACAACAAATTTTTACTTTCCCTATTTACTTTTTTCTTCCATTTACTTTTTCCTATTTACTCTTTTCTTCCTATTTACTTTTTTCTTCCTATTTACTTTTTTCTCCCTATTTACTTTTTTCTCCCTATTTACTTTTTTCTCCCTATTTACTTTTTTCTTCCTATTTACTTTTTTCTTCTATTTACTTTTTTCTTCCTATTTACTTTTTTCCCTATTTACTTTTTCTTCCTATTTACTTTTTTCTCCCTATTACTTTTTCTCCTATTTACTTTTTCTCCTATTACTTTTTCCCTATTTACTTTTTTTTCTATTTACCTTTTTCTCCCTATTTACTTTTTTCTCCCTATTTACTTTTCTTCCTATTTACTTTTTTCTCCCTATTTACTTTTTCTTCCTATTTACTATTTACTTTTTTTATTTACCTATTTACCTTGCTCAGAAGCAAACACTTGAAACAACAAATTTGTGGAAACAGTCGCTGTGTTTTATCTATTGTATACCAAATAGAAATATCTATGAAATGGTAATTCTACCTTAGCGTGACATATCGGACAGGAGGTCATGGCGACGCATATAGGTAAGAGATTAGTAGTTCAGAGGTACTAAAGGTACATGAAATAAGGCACGCTAAGGTACACCTGAGTAAACCCAACACATTCCTCAAAATTTTTTTAGTACTAAAAGATTTGTACCATGGACTCTATTATATAAATTTTTATGGCTATCATTTCTACATCATCAACTAAAAATTCTTAGTGTCCGATTTTTGTTGTCGCGCTTTGTGACTTGCTTACGTTTTGAGTGATTTTCATCATGCTGACGGTGCGTGTGTCTTTGTGTGTCTGTGTCACGCATAACTCCCGCTGAGTTTAAGCCAGACTTAAAACTTAGCACTAAAATATTGGCTTTTGATACATTGATAAAGTATAGAGCTAATATTCTAATAAAGAACTGTAGAATAATTAGCTGTAATAATTATTTACTGTAACAGTAAATAATTAGGTTGCCAAGCATGATCACTGGTCTTCAATGCATTTGTAAACATGATAATATTAGCCGTATTATCTGATTGAATGCCTATCTATCGTATTATCTGATTGAATGCCTATCTACAATATTATCTGATTGATTGCCTAACTATCGTATTATCTGGTTGAATGCCTATCTACCGTATTATCTGATTGAATGCCTATGTATCGTATTACATTTCTAAACTCTAATTAACTGTTATATCCTGCCCATAACTTAAGGGGCTCGATTAGAGATTTGTAGATCTTTTTCTAATCCATACTCTTATTCTGTTGGCTAACCTGTTGGCCCTCCCGAGACGGCCCCACGTCTTTTTGTTTACGTTTTCTTTTGCCGTACAAACGAGAATTATATTATGTTTAATTTAAAGAAATATATAGTTTCTATTTCACAGTATTGTTTTAATTCCTTCAATATTTAACATTGGCGACGTGGATGGGATACGAACCCACGCGGGTAGAGCCCATTTTTTACTGGTCAACGCACCGAAGTGAAGTTATACCACCTTAAGCGTCGGACAATCTTGACATTTTGTGGACGTCCGAAGTGGTGAGGAAATGTACCGAGGTACCCAATACCCGATCTTTTTCAATAGAGTTAACTCTGAGATAGGTCATAAAACAAGAAAATCATAAATAGTCAACAACCTATGTACCAAAGGATCTTAAAGAACACGACACGATAAATTAGTAAGCAGAAAAACATTTCATATAAAAGTTTCTTTAATTTCTTTGGTTCCCATGGAAATAAAGTAGTTAAACCGGATTCAAAATCAAGTCCCACCTGAGTGTATTCAACTTGAGAAAACAAGTGCACGCCGAGCTCTTTTTCATCCTAATGGCAATCACTTTAATCCACATATCTTCCATCTATTTCGATGTGCATCCTAAAAAAAATTATGACATAATTAAATGAAAATTTTTAAAATTGAAATCCGAACAAAATGGATGACTAAATTTGTTTGTATACTAATGCAATTATAAGTCATTCGCTGACATATATAATGTTAAATAAAAAACTAAGAATGTGCAGTGGTAAAATGATGCGGGCGGAAATTTCAACAATCTCTTGATGTTTGAAATGAAATAATCTATTTGAGAGAACTAATAATACAGGAATGATTTGTAGATTTTGAAGATTGCTAATTCTTGTCACGTTGTACAGGTTTTACGGATAGATGTATATTCTATATAGATACATAGAGAGTGCATAGATATATTAAATATAGAGTAGACATAGCTAATCTTATTATTAATCAAGGATCTTGAATAAAGGGGATGACGCACTAAGTCGATTTGCCAAACAAAAAAGTGACCCCATCGGAAACCAAAAAAATAGAGAGAATTCAACACGAAACACACGTCAAAAACAAACTGCACATGCTTGGTACAAACTACGCATGCTTACAATTCTTATAACAGCGCAGGTCTTAAATTTTAGAGGCAAACTTACCTCTCAGTGGTTTCCCATTGTTTATTGCATGAGAAGGTTATAACAAAACACGCTTAAATTATCACTCACTGAAGTCGCAATTTATAGTCCAAAATTTAAAATTAAATAAGCACAAATGACTTAACAAGCACCACTAATGTAACAATCACGAAAAGCACAGAAAAAAGTTTAAAAGCACACTCGACAACCTTGTTACATAACCTGCGTTTAGTGCCTTTTTTTCATTATAACCAAGGGGAAGGTAAGTTTGCTCCTATTTCTCTATCTCATACAACTTCCAAGGTATCAGAAATGTTTTTAATGCGTCATCCCCTTTAATCAAGATCCTTGTTATAAATAGAGCTAGCAAAAGAGCTTATTTGGTTCATAGAGATGCCCTATAGGTTAAATTTTGAAACATCATAGAGATATTATTACTAGAGAGGCCCTATAGGTTAAATTTTGAAACATCGAAAATGTAATCCTAACAGCTTGGATTGTTAATCTAATCAAAAAAAGAGAAAGATATCACAGTGTCTTAAAGAACGTTAAATAGAAAAAATAGGCGAATTTCCAAAGGAAATTCGCCAAACTTGTGTGAAGTTTGAAACAAGTTTCAAACTTCACACAAGTATTGAGATATGGTACGTCTCCTCTAGTAGTAAGTGTCTATGCCTTCTTGTTTAATTCCTCCCAAAGGATTAAACATAATTAACCTCTAGCAATATTTTATCTATAATCCTATTAACACTTTAATGGAAATTATCTTTTCAGATTCCTCACCTTGTATAATACCCTTTGACAATAATAATAATAATAATGTCCGTTTTAGGGCCTTTCGGCCCTTCAGGGTATTCGCCCTGCGGGAACCACCTCGGGTACGGAACCACCTCTACTATGCTCAAATTAAAGCTAAAGTTGGCGAAATCTTTTTAAAATCAAATTCTATTCATAAAAACTGAGAGCATAGCCCGGGCTGTGAACCCCAGACCTCCGATGCCGAAGTCCAGTACAATACGACCGCGGCTACGGAGGTAGATATACCCTTCGACAATACCAGTAAGTAGTCCACAACGATCCTAAACGAGGTGACCATAGAGTTATGATGGTTCTGAAAACAATATTTTAATAGTGTCATAAAAAAACAACATATTAATGCGTTTTATACGCATTTTTGAAAGACAATACGATAGAAGGTCGAATTGGTTCATTCGAACTCTAAAGAGGACTGTGAGTGACAATATTGACAGACGAGTTTATGCATCTCAAGTATTTCCTCTACATAAGTGCTGTCAGGTGGATGCCAGGGCTAAACTATGTCATTAGCATTAAGCAAATACTTCATCTTTACGTTTCTTTATTTACACCGCAGGAATGTATAGGAATGTATTGCAAAAAATCCGAAACCGGGACGAGAGAGGAATTTTACGTTTAAGGTGTTTTTAACCGGGACGAGAGCTGAATTTTACGTTTAAGGTGTTTTTAATCGGGACGAGAGCTGAATTTAACGTTTAAGGTGTTTTTAACCGGGACGAGAACTGAATTTTACGTTTAAGGTGTTTTTAATCGGGACGAGAGCTGAATATAACGTTTAAGGTGTTTTTAATCGGGACGAGAGCTGAATATAACGTTTAAGGTGTTTTTAATCGGGACGAGAGCTGAATATAACGTTTAAGGTGTTTTTAAGACTTTTAAGACCTCCTGAGTGGTTTTCACAAAGTTGCCTGTTTGTATGTGAGTGTGTGTATTTGTGTGTGTCTGTTATCATCGCATATTCCAGTGTATTTATGCTAGCGAGTTAATCATAGTTTATTTATGCTGCAGCGTTCCATTTATAGCCTGTACTACACAGCGTTTTAATGATAGGCTGTATTGCTCATAGTTTCAGTGATTGCATGCAATGCACAGCGTTCTAGTGATTGCTTTTACAGCACAGCGTTCCAGTTCCAGTGATAGGCTATATGTTCTTCGTCTGACAGAAAGGGACTGATATATATATATATATATATATATATATATATATATATATATATATATATATATATAATATATATATATATATATATATATATATATATATACATATATATATATATATATATATATATATATATATATATATATATATATATATATATATATATAATTATATATATATATATATATATATATATATATATATAATATATACGTTACATATTTAATGAGACGCTGTGTTTGATCAACCCCAAAATCTGTTTGGTTCTTTCTGTTATCAGACTTGATTTTTTAGCCAAGTTTCATTGTAATTAGTTCATTCGTTTGAGATGAAAAGTATTCTCAAGGAAATGTGCACATCCATTCATATATCACGAGATCTGTGCGAGTCACGGATGTAGTTCAGGAGTCTTTCTTCTTAGAAAACTTGAAATAAACATTAGAAATAGGTTTATCAAACAAATACTTTTGATTAATAATTGGGTGTGTCTCCATAACACTAGATAAGAATCAGATAGGGGCACAGAATCTAGTCTGTTTTATGCCCTAAACTGATTCTTCAAATATTCTTTAAAGGGATGCCATTTTGATACGCCTTGTTGCGGATAATCCACTAAGTATAATCTGCCCTTTCTCTCACAGATTTAAATTTTGTGACAATTTTAATTAAAATTGGATCAGGCTTTTGAGCTGTTAAGTGTTCACAAGAAATTTGTACATCCATACACTCTAACATACCATTTTATTTTTATTTTTGGGATTTATACGAGCTAAAACGTCGGCATTTGACGACCAAACCAGTATAATAATAATGCCCGTTTTAGGGCCTTTCGGCCCTTCATGGTATACGCCCTGCGGGAACAACCTCGGGTGGGTCACATCTACTATGCTCAAAGTAAAGCTAATGTTGGCGAAATCTTTTTACAACAAATTCTATTCATAAAAAACAGAGAGCATAGCCCGGGCTGTGAACCCCGGACCTCCGGTGCCGAAGTCCAATTCAATACGACCGCGGCTACGGAGGCAGATAACCGAAAACTAGTATTTTAGCTAATTTGCGTCTTGCTATTGCTTAGTTATGTTTATTAGTGGCGAAGGCTAAAACCCTCTTTGTGAAACACAATTATAAGAGACATGACATAAAAGACTTGGCTTAAAAATGGACTTAAGTTCGCAGCTCTAGCGATTGTCTGCGGTAAACACAAAATAAAATTACTTTCCATTTTAACAATGCGTCCGTAAACCACAAAATTCTATAACAAAACAGAAAAAAGAAGAAAAGAACTTATCCCAACCTTAACTAATTAACAGCTAAACTTTGCGAGGAATGGCGAAATAGCTTAAATTTGCAAGGAATGGCGAAATAACTAAACTTTGCGAGAAATGGCGGGATTGCTAAACTTTGCGAGGAATGGCAAAATAGCTAAACTTTGCGGGGAATGGCGAAATAGCTAAAATTTGCAAGGAATGGGGAAATAACTAAACTTTGCTGGGAATAGTGAAATAGCTCAACTTTGCGAGGAATGGCGAAATAGCTAAACTTTGCAAGGAATGGCGAAATAGTTAAACTTTGCGAGGAATGGTAAAATAGCTCAACTTTGGAAGGATCGGCGTTACCTCCACTATTAAAAACTAAAAATTAGGTGTCACCCCAAGAATACACTATTTCTTTAATATTAATATAGAGTTACTCCTGCAAACTTTTTCTGAAAACACCATTAAGACCGTATAAATGGTTTTTCACTGTACTTGATTGTTCCTTTTTACTTTTACTCATTCCTACCAAAGGTATATATATATATATATATATATATATATATATATATATATATATATATATATATTATATATATATATATATATATATATATATTATATAATATATAATATGCATACATAAAGCACGAAACCGAGATATTACCTGACATTTCTGCTCAAGGTGTTTGAGACCTCCTGAGTGTTTTTACAAAGATTTATGTCTGTATACGCGTGTGTGGATTGCTGTGTGTAAAGCACGCAACGTGTATGTGATAGAGGTGAAATTTGGTGTTAAATAAAATCTTTAAATCTACATGATTCTTGCATGGCTAAAAAGTTTTAGTAGATCTATGCTATTCATATCATCCTTGAATGGCAACATAATTCTAGAAGACCTATGCCATTTATATAATCCTTGTATGCCAATATGGTTCCTGTAAACCAATAACAGCATTCTGAAAAAACTTTTCCTCACCGTTGTAATCAATATTGAAATGATGAAGCAAACCTTGGAACTCATGTAAAATTAAGTTAAATGCGAATTTTTAAAAATGCAGACATAGCCTTTTATAGCTTTTAAACCAAAATTGGGTTGTCCGAGTTAATAAAGAAACGGAAGAACACCAATTAGGCAAATTATGAAAATCATTAAAAATGTTTAGTCTTTTTATATCTTGTTTTATAGGTTCATTTTATTTTTTTATTTCTATACTGGGATTAAGAATTAATTATTATCTGAGAAGAACTAATATCTGAAAGTTAATTAATAATTTAAAAATTAAAATCAAGTTCAAAAATGATCAAAATAAATATAAAAATCAAGTTCAAGTCATCTCATTACACCTTGGGTGGTCCAACAAACCTGTGCTATTAGCACCCCCGAAAATAAAATTACAAATCTGCCTGGAGGGCCCTTATAATGATTAAAACAATTTTCAAAATCCCACAACACCCCACCTGTCCGAGAAAGAATTCATAAAGGTTTTTTTTGCAGAGAATGACGACCTTTAAAAAGGCTCGGAATTGTTGAAGATGTGTCATAACTTTCGGACAAAAGGATGATATGTAATTAAGTGGGACGAACTGAAACTTTGGTGGTCCATTTTACTTCCCCTAATTGATGTAAGTGAGGGATCTTTTGATACGATTCCATGACTTGAGTTGGTTTATTTGACGAATTTCCTTTTGAATAAAATCGCTTATGAGCTGGGTAGCTAAAAGAATTATAAGTTTGCGATTCAAAGATATAGTTGTAAGGTTGGCAATACCAATGGTGGAAAAAGGAAAGGATGGTCAAATATTTTTTAACACAGGATTAGCATGGGAACCGATTAAAATTCTTCTTTTATTTCTTTATTGTTAGTTAATTTGTGATAAATGAGGTAATAATTACCAATAGATAAATATTTCGATTATTCCAGGATTTTAAATATAGAATCAGGCTCTTATCACAACAGACTTAGATTGGTCCGATTTAACCCAGAAATAATAAACCTAAACGGATAATTTAAACAACATTACAAAAAAGTGAATTTTTTGAGTTATTAATTATTTTAGTGAGTTAATAAAATTGTTAAATAAATTAAAACACCATTACGGTGAAAATCAGCTTGTTATCAGTTAATTTAAATACCTGTTACAACTAATTCAAACAATTTAATACAAAAAAGGTAAACTTGTGCAAACTAAAATTATTTAAAAGTAACATTAATTAAGAATAAGTAAAATAAAACACTATGTTGTGATATTCACCTACTTATCGCTCAATTTAAATACTCGTGACAACCCATTAAAACCCTATTTTATCAATGAAACAGTGATTCTACTGAGTTCATACGCTCTAAAATTAATTTAATTAAAGCAATTTGAAAAAAAAATTAAAAAAACAATTGTCACAAATAAGAAAAACCAAAAAATCCCTATAAAGACTTTAACATCGATCACCCTTTCGTTATATTTCTTATCAGCGACGGTGGCGCTGCTACGGACTTTAAATCGCTGTTAAGACCTGATAACAGCTGGCAACACTGTTTTAACCTGGAGGTATTAGTGATAAAATCTAGAGATATTATTGCTGCAGAGGACCATTATTAGGTAAACTTTAAAACATCAATCTAATCATCAAAGTAATCTGAACACCTTCAGATTCTATATCATTTGATACTACCGAGTTTCGCAAAACATGAACAGTTGACACAATATAATTGTGCAAGAGACACCTAGGAAATGTAACAGGCAAAATGTTTTGCTTGCCATGCATGATGGCGGTAAGAGAGCACCGCTCGTCTCTAGTAAGTACTTCACATTATATTCTTCGGAATTAATTGAAGGTCAGAGTGAATTCAGGCTCTGTCGGCGCCCTGATGAGTTAGACGTAACGAAGCAGAGTGGGACATGACATTATGTCGAGACATCAATGATGACGAATGTCGAATGATGGAGCAGTTCCCAGATGTAGCATTGCATTTTGCTTGTTACATTTCCTAGGTGTCTCTTGCACAATTATATTGTGTCATCTATTCATGTTTTGCAAAACTCGGTAGTATCAAATGATATATGTTTTGCTTGCCATGCATGATGGCGGTAAGAGAGCACCGCTCGTTTCTGGTAAATACTTCACATTATATTCTTCGGAATTAATTAAAGGTCAGAGTGAGTTTAGGCTCTGTCAGCGCCCTGATGAGTTAGACAAACAGAGTGAACATGACATTATGTCGAGCCATCAATGATGACGAATGTCAAATGATGGAACAGTTCCCAGATGTAGCATTGCATTTTGCCTGTTACATTTCCTTGATATTAAGTATAAGAGAAAAATAAGTTTTTATCAATCGTTTTCTTTTTGAGTTTATATGATATACTTTTAAAAGGAGCTAAATTTCTAATATATGTATATACACATACACACACACACACACACACACACACACACACACACACACACACACACACACACACACATATTATATATATATATATAATATATATATATATACGTCTATCCCATTAGCTATTTGTTTTAAAGGAAAATCTTACAACATCCTAGGAAATTCAAAAAACGTTTCTCAATACCAGTATAAATACATTCCGTTTAACCAAATGGCCATAGAAAGACACTGCCATCACTATGACCCCTACAATCCGGGCTTCTTAGTAGGTAAAGTAATAGTTAAGCACGAAAAATGAGGAAATTCGCTCAACTTGCAGACCAACACTGCAGTAGTTTGTGTTATAATTTAATTTTTTTATAATATATTAGGGTATTCACTTTGGGTGGTCCCAAAAATCAAATGCTAATGATGATTTTTTTCTCTGTGTTTTTTTATAAATTTGTTTCTTTTCCGACAAGTATTAATTAAAAAAATATTATTTTTATTTATTAGCTTCGTCTAAGTGAAAGTGAGGGATACTTACGCCCCCTTTGTTTGTATTGTCAGTGCCCTTAAGGGCCTCTATATAATCCATAATATAATATATGTAAATATCATTGGTACTATAGGGTGAAATAAGAAGTTTTGAGACCTGACATTTCTTTACCTCCCTCATAGATTTCTTGTAAGAACTGTTAAAGCATATTATTTAATTTCTAAAAATTAAATAATAGTATTTTATACTATTCAAATTTTATACCTTCTTCGTATGTTCAGGGGACCCCCCCCCCCCCCCCGTTTAAAGATTCTACCTCCCCACAATCCTCCCTTCGAGTCACCTGTGGTGTAGTGGTTAAGGTACGAGGCCAATACACAGAATGAATGGACTTTAGTCATGGGTTCGATCCCAGCACGGACCTCTAGGATTTTTATGAGAGGGATAAAAATTCTGCGTACCACGTCCTTCAGAAGGGACGTAAAGCCGGTGGTCTCGAGCCTGTACGTTGTCAGGTACTCGTTAAAGATCCCTTACCCTAAATGAAACTGGTATAGGCAAAATTTAAGACCCTCATTGTAGATTCATTATAAACTGTTTCTGCCTATAGAGCATGTGTTGTTCCCAGTTTTCACTAGACTATAAGAGTCTTATAGTCTGAGTATACTATAGAGTCTGATTGCTTGAAAAAGCATGAGAGGAACCATAGAAATTCACGGCTCTTCTGTCTTGATTAGATGAAATATACCTACACTTGAAATTAAAAGGAGTAGACACTATCTTAGGGAGCTGGCTAAAAGGGCCCAACAACGTGGCCTACTTGCCTGGTAGTTACTACCACTCCCCCATATTACTATTACTACTACTCCTCCCCTCCATGACTCAACCTCATAAGCTCATTTTTACTTTTCCTCATTTATACCGTAGGTATATAGAAAAAGTATTGTGTTTGCATAAAATCCGAAACCAGGATGTCACCGAAATTATCCGTTTCAGGTGTTTTTAAGGCCTCCTGAGTGGTTTTCGCAAAGTTGTCTGTCTTTATGTGTGTGTGTGTGTCATGTATCAACGTAGCGCCAAGTGTATTTATGCTAGAGAGTTAAAACCTCGTATAAAAATCAGTCTACTACTGCAGTTGTTCTATTCGGAAATTATTTTTTATGACGTCATTAACCCACAATAATGACTCAGCAAAAATTTCGAAAAATTAATAGACGCGAAATCATATTATTATATGTTAATAATATGAGTTAAGATATGTTAACTTAATACAATAACTTATATTGTATGTTAATAATATAAGTTAAGATATGATACTTAATAATATAAGTTAAGATATGTTAACTTAATACAATAACTTATATTATATGTTAATAATATGAGTTAAGATATGTTAAGTTAATACAATAACTTATATTATATGTTAATAATATAAGTTAAGATATGTTAACTTAATACAATAACTTATATTGTATGTTAATAATATAAGCTAAGATATATTAACTTAATACAATAACTTATATTACATGTTAATAATATAAGTTAAGATATGTTAACTTAATACAATAACTTATATTGTATGTTAATAATATAAGCTAAGATATATTAACTTAATACAATAACTATTTATATGTTAATATATAGTTAAGATATGTTAACTTAATACAATAACTTATATTATATGTTAATAATATAAGCTAAGATATATTAACTTACAATAACTTATATTACATGTTAATAATATAAGTTAAGAGTTAACTAAGACAATTTATATTACATGTAATAATATAAGTTAAGATATGTTAAAAACATATTAAAAAAAATAAATTCTTATGAAAATATATTCTCATATTTTTAATTCTCATAATTCAAAAAAAAATATTCTTATGAAGAATCAAAATCAAATTAAACTAGGCTGCTGATTATGGTCCCAGGTATTCTTAAAGCACTTGCTGACATATTAAAGCGTTTCCCGACTTACTATACGAAAATACTTTTTATTTCAAGCTTTAATGAACCTTGTGCTATAAAACCCTAAATTAGAGCAATTATTCTGGAGTCGAGCGTTGCAAGACCGAACTAATAAAACATTATGCTTTGTATAAACATATTTTCAGCAAGTACCACGATCCTGATTTTAAGAAATACAAAATATTTTGAATTTTTTTGCCGTCAAAAATACGGCGAAAAAAGCTTTGCGGCTAATTATCGTTTAGCGCCAAAAAGCGGCGAAATCAAAGATAATATGCAGCAAATTCCTCAAATCCTTTGCTCTGTAAAGTTGAACATTTTTATACATTATTTCTTGTAATACACACAAAAGAATTTTTAACCATCTGGCTGTGGCTGGTACTGATAATCAATAGTAGAAATTCCTGGATTTCTAGTAAGAGCGCTGAAGTACGTACTGTCTAGTTTTATTCAAGTAAAATCTTGTCTTGTTAGTTTTCTTTGATATAATTACATGGGGGAAACGACAGACTCGCTATTAGGTGCTTATGAGACTAGACGTTACAGCGAGCCATTTGGTTAACACTTCTAGTATGTACACTGTATAGGTAGGTATTTGGTATAGCTAGTGAGAGAGGTGGGGAGTAATATTCTCGAGTCTCCAGCAACCAATAATCGAGAGGGGCTCGTCTCTATACGATGTTTCATATCATAATAATATCAATATCACAGTCAATCAAATATCAATCAAACTTTTTCCAAAATATTTTGATTTTGCTATTATTCATTAATTATGTATTTTTATAATTGCCGCAAAAAAGAAGATTTTTTCGTTTAAAACATTTAAAAAAAGAAATAACACAATTCAAAAGCCTAACCAAGGAGAAAAAAAAAATTGCATTTAAACTTTCTTATGCAGATAATAACTGAGAAACTCATATAAAACAACAAAAATGAAGACACAACAACGTGAGTGTGACATTTCTTTTACTTAATCAAAGTAAAAAATAAAATATAAAAGTCATCAGACATCAAGTTGTCTCTTCATTCATTGATTCAAAGTAAAATAATAGACACAGAAGTTAGAAGTCATTAGAAATCGAACCATAATGTAATATGAAGCAATGTATAATTTAAAATAAAATACAATAATATACAGAGAGAAGACAACAATTGATTTCAGTTCTATACGATTAAATTACTTTAAATTTATTAACTATATACATAAAGATACAAAAAATACATTAATACGCAAAAATCGGAGAACTAGACAAACAATGATCAATTGATTAATATGAATACATTAATCAATTAAGATGATAATTAAAAGACAAGTCGCTTTGCGAGGTAGAATAAGGGAAGAACTGTAAAATGTGAAGGGGTAGAATAGAAAGAGTTTGTGGTTGACGAGGTGGGGGGACTGGAATCTTATAACTATATTGCTATCTCACTGCGAGCTGAAACATCTAATATAATACAAGTGTTAACCAAATGGCTCGCTACAACGTCTAGTGCTTATGAGTCCCCCCGCTGGGCCCCTAATCCAGCGGCCACTAATTAAATTTGTGCCCCCCTCCCCAAATTAATTTTTAAATTAATATGTTTTTTAATTTGCTCATATAAATTATATGATCAAAAAGCACAGCAATACTGGACTTACTACGGACTGAATCTTATTAATCAACTACCTAAGAGTTATTTATAACGTTTAAACAACTGACTTACTAAAAACAGACTCATTCAAAAAACACCTTCGCACTTACCTGTGTCAAAAACAAAACCAACAAAATACAGGAAAAAAGAAAGATTATTAAAATATTTACTTATTAATTACTTTCCTAATTGTTCAATTATTATTGTTCTTATTTCTTTCCCTTTGATCAAGATCAATTTGAAGATTCATTCAAAGATAAGGATAAGACAAAATGTTTATTAAAATTAAAATATTGTGCATTAATAAAAATATATTAAAATAATTATGTATATATGGATATGTGTGTATTTGTATATGTGTGTATGTATGTATATGTGAGCATGTATGTAGTGTATATGTATATGTGTGTATGTGTGTATATATGTGTATATGCATGTGTGTGTGTATGAGTGTATGTATGTAATATGTATGTGTATATGTGAATATTTAGACAAATAAAAATACTGCAAGTTAGTTATTAAAAAAAAAAAAAAAAAAATAGTTCTTTAGTCTTAGTTTTAATTAAGTATTTGCCACACAGCGCACAGTTTATAACTCTAAAGTGTGGCATTCTATCCTAAAATAGAATGCTATTTATATTGTAAAATTTATACTTTTAATAAAGGATATTTATTATAAAAAAAAAAAAAAAAAAAAGATATACAACAATATTAGACGAGATATAGAACAATATACCATCCAAGAGTCAGGCCTAAAAAATGTGACTCATTTTATACTACTTCAAACCAAATTATTCTGAAAATATAATTTAAATTATGTAGGAAAAAGCATAGTCTGCCTATTAGAGTGAAGCCCTTCATATAATTGCGCTCACTCAAAATATTAGAAAGTCGCACTCATTCCAGTGCGATTTCTTGCAATAAGTGGTTCCCTGTAGCTCATGTGCTAAACAGGAAGAGAACATTTTTTAAAGCTGATAAAATTTCCTATAGATCGAGTGTTTTTTGTCAAAATCGGATCACTACAAGTAAAACTATGACATGAGTTAAATGGCCAAAAAAAATAACAAAAAGCCAATATTTTTCCAAAGAAATTCTAATGCTTAGTTTGCATTAATAAACCATTTTTTGGTGTTTTTAAAGAGCCATAACTTTGGTTGTAGTTATCTGATTTTGATGATTAAACACTCGCTTTACTGGACATTTTATCAGCTTTAAAAAATGTTCTATTCATGTTTTGCACACGACCCACAGGGAACCACTTTTTTCAAGAAAACTGGAATTTGTGCGTCCGAAAATTATTGAGATGTGGAATATGTATGGAAAATATACCTGGAATTTGTGCTTTTTTTTTTTAATTTTGAGCATGCGCAATCATATGCAGGGATCCACTCTGGATAGGCAAACTATGTTTTTTCTTCGTAATGTATATTCTCAGAAAAAATTTCGTTCAATGTAGTACAAAATGAGTGAAATTTTTTCAGGTCCGACTCTTGGACTATACACAACACAACACAACACAACACAACAGTTATTGTGACAGCATAACAATACCTAAAGTATTGTTGTGTTCGTATTTATGTTTTAACTTAGTAGTGTCTACTTTACAGTCTCCAATTGTTAGTAAAAAACGATTTTATTGCTAAGGCGATAAAACATTTATTTCGCGTATGCCGCCTGTAAAATTTTACTTTATAGCCGTTACACAAATTGGTTCATTGGTAATTAACATAAATAAAGTAATATATTATTTGATTGACTAGGCCCTCTAAAAAAATAGTAGTTATATATATATTATATATATATATATATATATAATATATATATATATATATATATATATATAATATATATATATATACGTGTAAATTTTTGTTTTAGTACCTCTAGGTTGTTGATTTTTTTTTTAATTTCTCTTGCCATAGCTCCTAAGTTCTTTTACATAAATTGTTAGCACTATTCTAAAAAGGTAACCTTATTGTAAAAACTAGCTCTATTGTAAAAAGGTAACCTTAATGCGAAAAGCTATCACTATTGGTCTTCAGCTTATCTGTTGCGGCGCGGCTATGGCAAAACTGGAGATAAATCAGCGTTTGCTTGGTGTAATTAAATGTAGACACTATGTTATTACCAGAGAGGTCCTATCAATTGGATTTTAAAAAATTGAAAAAGTAAACTGATTCCTTAGCATACTAATTAATATCATTTAAAAAAAATTACAATAAATCACATGCCCGTGACTTGCTCGACAAATAACAAACACATATAATAAGCGAAGACCTAATAAAAAATTAATTTATTATAACCTAAAATACTTTCGAAGAGGGTTGCAATGTGGTTACACAGAGCTTCTGAGAGCCCCAATAAGATGTTTCAAGGCTGTCAATGTATTGAGTTTGGAAATGGCTACTCTATGTGTCTAATAAATTTAGCGATTTGATGACGTCACGTTTGTTCTAAGTTGAAACCATCATAAATAAATCAGAGACTACATTAGAAAGCTCAGAACTTCACACTTACTTATAATTGTACTATTATTTAAAAAAAGGACTTATTATCTTGTCCTTTGGGCAGATATTTTTGTACTAGAATATTGATGACGTCAGTGACTATTCTATAAACATCTTGTTTACGTAACATCCTTGACAAGATTTAGATATGAGTGGGAGTCCAGTGGTCCCCCCTAGGTCAGAATCCCTGCATACCTTTGCATCACATCAGTGGCGAGCATCAAGTCTAACTTATTATATATGTCAATTAATAATTAAAAATTAATTAATTTAAAAATTCTTTTTTTCTCATTTTTAAAAATATTTTTTGTGGTAGGTTTTATTTATGTGTATATTTGAATTATATAGGCGTTACATAACTATATAACTATTGACATATAAAATATAGTTTGATTGATAGGTCAAAATTGCTTAGATTCGTTGAAGCCCAGGTGTTCAATAGACTCAGTGGCGCCCATACAAACTCCCACACAACAGAAAATACCTTTTTATTTTTTAACTCGGCCACTTCTCATTCTCATAGGACACTGATGTGTAAAGAACAAGGAGATACACCTTTAGAAGAAGAAAATGTAATCTTTCAACAAAGTTTGTGTGGCCACTGAATGCGAGGCGAAACACGTGTGGCTTTTGTGCTTCAGGTAACTCAGCGTTTTGAACTTGGAGTTATATACGAGATCCTTCAAGTTTCAGCTCGAGTCAACATTATTCAAGGCAGTGAAATAACTTTACATTGCTAATTAATTTACCAACGTCGAATAAGACGTTTGCTAATAGACCAAGAGCCCAGGGGTGTTTTGTTAATAAAAAGTGTAATGGCTGGAACCGGTCTCAATATTTCGTAAATACCTTCCTGAGCAAGGATCTGCAATTCTGCCGACTCGTATCAGATGGGTGTCCCAGGCAGAACGCACTTTATAGACCAAGAGCCCAGGGGTGTTTTCTTAATAAAAAGTGCAATGGCTGGAACCAGTCTCAATTTTTCGTAAATACCTTCCTGAAAAAGGATCTGCAATTCTGCCGACTCGTATCGGATGGGTGTCCCAGGCAGAACGCACTTTAGGGGTCAAAGGTTCTGCCTGGGACACCCATCCGATACGAGTCGGCAGAATTGCAGATCCTTGTTCAGGAAGGTATTTACAAAAAATTGAGATCGGTTCCAGCCATTACACTTTTTATTAACAAAACACCCCTGGGCTCTTGGTCTATAAGTTAAACTCGAATTTCATAAGAAGTCAAAGAGGGGGGGGGGTGCCTTGTATCAAAATAATATTCCCCAAATTTCAATACTCCAATTTAAAATACAGACTTGAAACATACCAATGCTTCACAAACAAATGTATTTTTCTATTTTAGATATAATTTTTGATATATTATTTTTGTAAACAAGTTCTTTATTGGCAAAAGTAATATAATATTTATTTTGTGTAAACCAGAGACGTATTATATTTATTAATTTGGGGTGATTTGTGCCTCTTTATTTTTATTTTATTTATTCATTGGTTATTTTTGCGGTATAAATGTTGATAATGTTTTGGGGTGTGAGGGGGTTTGTTTGGGTTAAAGATAATTTTATATTTTTTGGTTTGGGTATTTTATATATTATTATATTTTATTTATTTTTTTTATTTTTATTAATTTTTTTTTCTTTTTATTTTCGGACACAGGATGGGACGGAATAAAAACTTCACCAAACTACATCCCATCCTATATTCCGTTCCATCCTGTGTCCGAAAATAAAAATCATAAAACAATGGAGACTAATACTAAAAATAATGATATTTTATTAATTTTTATTGTCAAAAGATATTTTTGATGGTGTTTTGGATAGGTTTATTTTGTGAAGGTAGTTTGCAGGAGTTTCAAAAAGGGGATGACGCATTAAGGAACATTTCTGACCCCATGGAAGTTGTATGAGATAGAGAAATAGGAGCAAACTTACCTCCCCTTAGGTTATAAGTTAGCCTCTAAATTTTAAGGCCTGCGCTGTTATAAGGATCATAAGCATGCGCAGTTTGTACCAAGCATGTGCAGTTGGTTTTTGACGTGTGTTTCGTGTTGCATTCATCTCTATGTTTTGATTTTCGATGGGGTCACTTTGTTGAATAGCAATTCGACTTAGTGAATCCCCTTTATTCAACATCCTTGGGTTGATCGGACACGCGGGTCCTGGGTTAAAGGTTATGTTATTATTTTTTTACGTTTGGGGGTTTAACTGTTAAGGTTTGGTCTCTAAATTTTTTTGAGGCTAAGGGGAATAGTAAATTTTATTTACGAAGTGTTTGATACACAGATAAATAATATTAACAAAACCATAAGGTAACTTAAATTAATTTTTAAAAAACAAGAACGGGGTAATAATTGCTAATAGGTAAAAAATTGCTAATGCAATATTCTGAATTAATGACATTAAATGAAAGTATAAATTTAGAACACATTTAATGACATTAATAAGAACATTAAATTTAGGTAATATTGATTTTTGGACCTAAGTTCAACTTGGTAACGTTGAGAGCTACGACGAGAACACACACACACATACACTGACAACTTAGTGTGACAGATAAGATCTCTGCTTTGGAGTTTTAGTGTAGACTCATTTATCTTACACTATACATGAGGAAAATTAAAAAAAAAAGAAATAAAAGATTACTTTGCTTCCTAAAAAAATATAATTCAAGTTTTAACGATGTTTTGCTAAAATAATTTTGTGAAGCCCTTGTATTGGCACACCTGCTTGTCTGCATGCGGTAAAATCTTAATGGTAATTAGGAAGGCTGCGATATTCCTACCTGATTTTCATGGTCAAATCTCAGACTTAATATGGCAGCACTGGGTCTGTGAACTTGACCCGCCAAAATAATAATGATATGTTTTGGCAATTGGTTTTAGTTTTACTTTCTTCTTTTCAGATCGAAAGCTTTAAAGAGGAAATTCGCTAAGTTGTACTTAAAGAAAGTGAAGCTAATAACTTAGCTGATCATTAAGCTAATCATTTAGCTGATCATTAAGCTAATCATTTAGCTGCTCATTAAGCTAATCATTTAGCTGATCATTAAGCTAATCATTTAGCTGCTCATTAAGCTAATCATTTAGCTGATCATTAAGCGATCATTAAGCTAACCATCAGAAACTAAGCGATCCCCAGCTGATCAACCTTCTAATGTCATCACTCATTATTACTGAATAATAGGAATTTGTAAAACTAGGGTTAAGGATGTTAAAGTACTCTTCCGAGTACTGCGCACATTAAAGGTACTCTTCCGAGTACTGCGCACATTAAAGTACTCTTCGAGTACTGCGCACATTAAAGTACTCTTCCGCACATTAAAGTACTCTTCCGAGTACTGCGCACATTAAAGTACTCTTCCGAGTACTGCGCACATTAAAGTACTCTTCCGAGTACTGCGCACATTAAAGTACTCTTTCCAGTACTGCGCACATTATATTTGGTGCCATTCTATAAAAATAGTGACTGCAGATGGAAAAAATATTAAAAAAATCGGGTACGGGGTACCTCGGAACTTTTCCTCATCACATCAAATTCGCGCTAAGCTATCCTCCCTGATCCTCCCGATTTTTTACTCTTTATTTGATTATATTAACAATCGAAGGTGTTCAGGTTCAGTATATTTAATCCATGTTTAAAAATTTAAGACATAGTGTCCCTCATGTAGTTACTCAACTGTTATACTTTAAGTGTGTCTTGCTTTATTTTCTGTGGTGATAAAACTTTACAGATGGAAATAACGATGCTCTTGAAAATGTTATACAGGTTTTCTCCAATTGTTTGTGATTTTGGGTTTTCCAATAATCGCCTTTTGTTGAAAAATTGGAACAACTTAGGACTTTTTTTAACCGACTTTTGTTTTCAAACGGTTGTGTTTTCCACAAAATGTTTTTTAGGGAAAAAATCAATTAAAAACACTTAATACAAAATAGCACAAGGTGAGGTAAAAAAATATCAATTAGAACCATTAAACCAAATAGTAATAAGGAGTGGCACCACTTATAAGTGTTTACAAAAGACAAACTGAAAAATTCAATCTGAGATAAAGAAAACCTTAAAAGAAAACCCCACTAATGAAGCTTGGAATTCACGTGAAAACATGGCTTTCAAAAATTTGACATATTTTAAGCCCTGTCTGCTACCGAGGCGCCAGACCCTACAATTTCATTTTTCCTAATAATGTACACCTGTGTCAAAAGGGTGACCTCACAGGTAGCCCTTACCAGGTACGATATTGTACCCTGAGGTTTTTGAACCTGTCTGGCGCCACACATTTGACAGTACCTGTAATTCCAAGTCCAAGGTACCGTGAATATGTGTCGCTCAGGTGTTAGTTGTTAATATTTTTAGCAACAATTACTTTATGGGGTAATGAGGATCCTCTAAATATTTTCAAGACTATTGTTGGTAAAATTTATTTTAAATTCACACGTTGTAAGTTTTTCCCTTTGTTTTCTTTGTCTGAACGCGATGTGTTTTCCTTGTAGTTTTCTGACGTTTTTATTATTTTTGTAAGATAAAGACTCATATTTTTACTTTTCCTTATTTATACTGTAGTTATATAAGAAAAGTATTGTGTTTGAACAAAAATCTGAAACCGGAATTTTCCGTTTCAAGTGTCTTTCGGGCCTCTTGAGTGGTTTTTGCGAAGGTGTCTGTCTGTATGAGTGTGTGTGTCAGTTATCATCGTAGCTCCCAGTGCATTTATCCTAGAGAGTTAAAACTTCGTACAAAATATAAGAAGCTTATAAGAATTTAAGAAGAAAAAGAGATTTTGAAAAATTCTTCACTTCTTCAATTCTTCCTAACTTAACTTAAGATTGTAGACGGGCGTTAAGTCATGTTATGACAAAGTCGTATAAGTGGCGGGAAAAAAAGCCCGGACTAAGTTTCCTCTCTATAGCTTATCTAGCACGTCGCGCCCTTTTATACAGTCACCACAAGAAATCTCATATGAGCACTCCTGTAAATATGTAATTTTTCTAATTTTAACAAAAAAATCGGGTACGGGGAACCTCGGATTTTTCTTCACCACATCGAACTCGCTTCGCTCGTCCTCGGAATAAAAATTTCGTCAAATTTAAAATACAAGTCTTCCGATTGGCATCACTCGTCCTACGATAGTAAATACATCTATTTTATTCTCAGCGGTCACCCATACAGTCACAGCTCCAAGCTGCTTACATTCTTTAATGATCCAACAAAATAATATATTATATTATCTACTTCTTGTATTGTAAGTTCTACTTACAGTATTGTTATCTCACACTGTAAATGTACTTTTACTCCCTAGGGAGGAAGAGTGAAAGTGTTGCCAACTTGACAGAATTTTTTAGTAAAATTTTTAGGAATTTTAGCATTCTTTTCGGTGTTATGTTGGTACCACGGGTAGAATATACAATATACACACGCTAATGTTTAAATTACAAATATAGTATTACACATTATTCTATTGACAGCTTACAATGAAATAATGTGAAGATAGTGGCTTTATTCTCTCTTCATCAGAGTAATTGACATGGTAAGAATAAACTAAACTAACACAATAACAATTAAGGAGCTGAAGAATATATTAATAGTTGTTAGTATTAGTTCTCTAGTCGTAGATAAAATTTAATATGCAACAAGGGATGAAAGTTTTCAGCTCTCGTATTATCTGCCTCGTCAAGCCTCGGGAGCTAAAATGTTAGTTAACTCCCTCGGCAAGCCTCGGGAGCCATAATGTTAGTTAACTCCCTCGGCAAGCCTCGGGAGCCAAAATGTTAGTTAACTCCCTCGGCAAGCCTCGTGAGCTAACTAGTTTATCTCCCTCGGCCTACCGGCCTCGTGAACTAATGAAGTTTCATCCTTCGGCGCTGCCTTAGGATGAAAGTTTAACTTGAGCTGTAAAACTTACTTTCATCCCTTGTTGCATAAATAACTATTCTTGCGGTATAGAAGCGAAACTTGGTGTACTTATTTATTACGTAAAGGGTACACTTTGTACCAAATTTCAACTCAATTGGATTGTTCCCCGATTTCTTTTTTTACAATTTTTTAAAACTCAGAAGTCATTCGAAAAAAATGAATGAACGCTACTAATGAGAGTTTTCAGTTTTTTTATTTTTTTTTAAACCTACTGCTGATTTTTAAAAAACTAATGCTGATAATTAGATGAATCTTAGCACATATTTTTGTCCCATACATGGCTACAGGCGTGCTAAATCTCAAATTAATCGCAAAATTTTTCTGTTTTATGATTTTTCGAAATTTACGCTGTCATTACTGCAGTAAATTACAAGTTAAATATTATCGAGCTAGGTCAGTAGCTGGTAGGGTGATTTCTGGGAATAAAACTATTGTATTTACAATCTGAGGACGAGCGAAGCGAGCCCGAAGACGTTTAGTAGTAGTAATATGGGGGGGGGAGTGGTAGTAACTACCAGGCAAGTAGGCCACGTTGTTGGGCCCTTTTAGCAAGCTCCCTAAAATAGTGTTCTACTCCTTCTGATTTCAAGTATAGGTATATTGCATCTAATCTAGACAGAAGAGCCGTGAATTTCTATGGTTCCTCTCATGCTTTATTCAAGCAATCATACATATTTTCACTGACTCTTAGAGTCTAGTGAAAACTAGGAAAACAACACGTGCCCTCGCTGTTAAATCAAATCTCCATATACTTTAAACTACAAGGCAGACACACTATAGTATTATAATGAATTATTATGAGGACCCCGTCCCAACCCTTGGGTCGCGAACTAAATTTTTAAATGTTTTATTATTAACAACCGAAAAATGACAAAGATTTATGTGAAGAGATTATTATAAGCAAATAACGGATTTGCTTGAACAGATATTATTTTTAGAAATTGATAATTCTTTACACATGCGATAACGAAAGAAGCCGCGGCCAAAACATTTCTTAGAAGTCCTTTACTGACAGAGGCACCCGCCTTTATCTAATTCTTGCTAACTTTGATGAATTGTTATACCTATGATTATACTGTGTTTAACAGTTTCTTATCACTTCTTTAAAGGTTCGGGTTATTAAAATTATAATGTTCAATTATATGTGAATTTGGTTCTAACAAACATCAACGTAGTTTAATATCGCGTACAATTTCTAATTTTAATTTAGTACGTTCACACACACTTTAGATCCGCGTATCGTATAGAGTACGATCTCTCAATACGGTAATTTAAGCTGTATGAACCATGCGGAGGGGATCCGATCGCATACGCTAGAACTAGGGAGATGGAATCTAAATGGATCCCTCGATACGCTGTCTTTTTGTGTGTGTACCTTTAGAGACGATCGTATTGAAGGGACAACCTTCTCGTCGAACTTTTATTTCACTTTATTTCACTTCTATATAACCGTTCTGATCAAATAACTTTTGGAATATTATTTTTTTTAGTGTAACTTTATTATTACGCAAAGAAATCACAATTTAATTAAATATATTTTTTGTTTTATACTTCCTTATAACCAAAAGTGAAGGTTCACTATATAATACGATGAGTTATCACTCGATCGACTAAATAAATACGCTGCAAGAACCGTGAAGTTAGTTGACCGTATTGCATACGTATTCTATACGATCCGCGGATCTAGAGTGTGTGTGAACGTACTAATTGTTTATTCAGGTTATTTATTTTATAGTTTTGAGTTTTAATTAAAGTAGTGAAATGAATAAACAAAACACGACTAGACTTATTAGTGGAAAACTAACAGCAACAAATTAGTCATTGATATGATACATATTTTATTCTTTTTAGCGAATTTCCTTTGGAAATTCGCCTAATGGGATAGGCGTCATGGCGGAATTCGAACCTTGGACCACGACACAAATCCGTTTCAGAGGTCCCTAATGACGAAAATATATTTTTGTTTATTATAATCATTATTTGATTTTTTCCTTTAAATAATAAAAGCTCATTTTTATATTTAACAATGCTAATTTTTATATTTAATTTAATTTATATTATTGTTATTATATAATTATATAATATACTTCTTTTGAACTCCAATTAGTGTGCAGTTTTCTATTTAAGTATAAAAATCTCATGAAAATTATGATTTGACGATGTCTGTAGGGTCATAACTAGTTCGGCAATAAAAAAACGCCTGCAATTTTTAGGTTATGCAAAATAAATGCATTTGGGTCGCTAATCTTTATAAAAGCAAATTATAGGGTCGCGGTACTGAAAAGGTTGGGAAACGCTGATTATGAGGGTCCTAAATTTTGCCTATACCCAGTTTCAATTAGAGTAAGAGATTTTTAACGAGTACCTGACAACGCACAGGCTCGAGACCACCGGCTTTACGTCCCTTCTGAAGGACGTGGTACGCAGAATTTTTATCCCTCTCATAAAAATCTCAGAGGCCCGTGCTGGGATTAAAACCATGACTAAATAAACTCGGAAGTTTAAAGTCCATTCATACTGTGTATTGGTCGCGTATCTTAACCACTACACCACGGGTGACTCCAAGACGTTTAGTAAAAATGTGGCGAGGGGTGTAGCGAATCCGATGTGTCGAGGAAAAGTTTAGAGGTAGTCGGCCCCCGATTTATTTTAATAATTGTTAAAAAGTATTAATAAAACTTGATACAACTTGCTATGTTATTAAAATCAATTAATTAAATTTTGTTTTGTTTTTTATTTTGGCAATTTGTTATATTGTATCTTTAATTTTAAAATATGTATGAAATTACATTTATATAAGGCATGTGCATATTTATATTAAGCATGTGCATATTTATATAAGGCATATGCATATTTATATAAGGCATGTGCATATTGATATAAGGCATGTGCATATATATATATATAAGGCATGTGCATATTTATATAAGGCATGTACATATTTATCCAGTCTATCGCTGTAGTTGTGTTATAAGGAAAATAATTTTATCTACTCCTTGTATTGTAAGTTCTACTTACAGTCTTGTTATCTCACAGTGTAAATGTACTTTTACTCCCTAGGGAGGAAAAGTGAAAGTGTTGCCAACTTGACAGAATTTTTTAGTAAAATGTTTAGGAATTTTAGAAAATTTTAGGATTTTTTCGGTGTTATGTTGGTACTACGGTAGAATATACAATATACACACGCTAATGTTTAAATTACAAATATAGTATTACCCATTATTCTATTGACAGCTTACAATAAAATAATGTGAAGATAGTGGCTTTATTCTCTCTTCATCAGAGTAATTGACATGGTAAGAATAAACTAAACTAAAACAATAACAATTAAGGCTGCAGATTATATTAATAGTTGATAGTATTAGTTCTCTAGTCGTAGATAAAATTTAATATGCAACAAGGGATGAAAGTTTTCAGCTCTCGTATTATCTCCCTCGTCAAGCCTCGGGAGCCAAAATGTTAGTTAACTCCCTCGGCAAGCCTCGGGAGCTAACTAGTTTATCTCCCTCGGCCTACCGGCCTCGTGAGCTAATAAAGTTTCCTCCTTGGGCGCTGCCTTAGGACGAAACTTTAACTTGAGCTGTGAAACTTACTTTCATCCCTTGTTTTTTTTGTTTTTTTTTTCAATGGTTTGTGAGGCTATTCACAACTAAGGTGGTTAAGCCCTCATCCCTTGTTGCATAAATAACTATTCCTTCATTTATCTGCACAAATTATTCAGCAAAAATGTCGATAAATCACAAAACATTGAAACATGATGATCTGATTAAAATTAAACACGCATGTAGCAATGTATAAGACTAACATATATGTGCCTAGTCTCGTCTCACTATCAGCATTAGTTCAGTTTTTATCCAATGACTTGCATAATTTTGTTAAAATATTGTAAAAATAAAAAAAGTAATCTAATTAAGTCAAAATTTAGTTCAAGAATAAACCGCCGCGTGATAAATAAGTACAGTTCAAGTTAAATAAAATATATAAAATTAAATAAGTTTCGTTTCAATGTAACAAGTATATCCATGAATATCGGTGGATCATCGAAAAGTTAAGAAGCATTGAGTGTAGTCAGTGCCTGGATGGGGGCCTGCAGGATGTATTTACTATCTGAGGACGAGCGAAGCGAGCGGGAAAACGTGTTGCAGTAAAAATTTAACGACTTGTATTTTCTTTGTGTACCTTAGTAGTTTATAAGTGTATACATTTACTTAATAAATAAGTACACTAAGTTTCGTTCCAATACGACAAGTATATCCATGATTTTTGTTGGATCATAAAATGAATGAAGTTTTTGTTTCACTATTAAGTTTGTAGTTCTTCCACATTACTGCACAAATAGTATAAACTATAGATTTAAGCTCTACAAATATCAGAGAGACACAATTATTTATTTATAAATTGCGATGTATAAATTGATTTTCTTTGTAGTGATCTTCAAGCATTATCACAAAATGTTGTTAAGTTTAACCTTACATCAATAACAACACACTAAAAATTAATAACTTAAACACTAATTAAGGTAGCAAAGAATACAAATATAAGGATAAAAAAAGGAATAAGGATAATTTAATTAAACAAAAAAAAATAAATAAAAAATAAGGATCCTAAAAAGTAAGGAGCATTGAGCGTGGTCAGTGCTGTATGGGTGACCGCTGAGAATGATACTGATGTATTTACAGGAGTTTCCCTACTTGGTTTATATCTTTCTTAACCTTTGACAAACTATATTGAAATAAAACATAGTATACTTATTTATTACATAAAAAGTATACACTTGAACCAAATTCTAACTTATTGTATTTTTTTTTGGATTTTTATATTTTTTTAAACGTATACATGCCATTCGGTAAAAATTAATGCTGATAACGAGATGAAACTTGGCACATTTGTTATTTTTATGATTATATGTCCAAACAAATCCCCTCACACCCCAAAAAATAATCAAAATTTATACCACAAAAATAACAAATAAAAAAATAAAATAAAGAGGCACAACTTACCCAAATCAATAAATATAATATGGCTCCGGTATACACAAAATAAATATTGTATTACTTTTGCCAATAAAGAACTTGTTTAAAAAAAAAAAATGATTATATGTGTGGTTAATTACAAAACGATACGATTATTTTTTAGTGTTTCATAAATTTTTGATCTGAAACTAGGATGTCACCTGAAATGTACGTGTCAGACGTTTTTGATACCTTCAGTGGTTTCAAAAAAGAAATCTTTTAGTGAAAAAATTCACAACGCAGTATAATGAATTGGTCGATTTGAGATTTGGCACGAATGTAGTTATATTTAAGCCCAGCATACGTACTATGTTTTATCTAATTGTCAGCATTAGTTAAATTTTTATCGGATGACTTTAATGCGTTTTTGAAAAAAATTGGAAAAATCGGAAAAATAAACAAATTGAGTTGAAATTTGGTACAAATAAATCCCTGGGTAAAAAATATGTAGTTACGTTTGAATATAGCAAGTATATATATTGGGTTTGTTCAATCATACAAGTTAAATATTATCGAGCTAGGTCAGTAGATGGAAGGGTGATTTCTGAGAATAAAACTATTGTATTTACAATCTGAGGACGAGCGAAGCGAGCCCGAAGACGTTTAGTAGTAGTAGTAATATGGGGGGGGGGAGTGGTAGTAACTACCAGGCAAGTAGGCCACGTTGTTGGGCCCTTTTAGCAAGGTCCCTAAAATAGTGTTCTACTCCTTCTAATTTCAAGTGTAGGTATATTTCATCTGATCAAGACAGAAGAACCGTGAATTTCTATGGTTCCTCTCATGCTTTTTTCAAGCAATCATACATATTTTCACTGACTCTTATAGTCTAGTGAAAACTAGGGACAACACGTGCCCTCGCTGTTAAATCAAATCTCCATATACTTTAAACTACAAGGCAGACACAGTATAGTATTATAATGAATTATTATGAGCAGCCCTTCCCAACCCTTGGGTCGCGAACTATTTTTGGGTCGCCAAATGTTTTATTATTAACAACCAAAAAAAGACAAAGATTTATGTGAAGAATTATAAGCAAATAACAGATTCGCTTGAACAGATATTATTTTTAGAAATTGATAATTCTTGAAACATGCGATAACAAAAGAAGCCGCGGCCAAAACATTTCTTAGAAGTCCTTTACCGACAGAGGCATGGTGCCTTTATCTAATTCTTGCTAACTTTGATGAATTGTTATACCTATGATAATACCGTGTTTAAAAGTTTCTTATTACTTCTTTTAAAGGTTCGGGTTATTAAAATTATAATGTTCAATTAAATGTGAATTTGGTTCTCACAAACATCAACGTAGTTTAATATCGCGTACAATTTTTTATTTATAATTGTTTCATCAGGTTATTTATTTTATAGTTTTCCGTTTTAATTAAAGTAGTGAAATGAATAAACAAAACACGACTTGATTTATTAGTGAAAAACCAACAGCAACAAATTAGTCATTGATATGATATATATTTTATAATTGGTCTTCATGATACTTCTTTAAACTACATATTTTATTCTTTTTTTTTTTGTTTACTATAATCATTATTTGATTTTTTCCTTTAAATAATAAATGCTCATTTTTATATTTAACAATGCTAATTTTTATATTTAATTTAATTTTTTTATTTTTATATTTTATTGCTATTGTATAATTATATAATATACTTCTTTTGAACTCCAATTAGTGTGCAGTTTTCTATTTAAGTATAAAAACCTCATGAAAATTATGATTTGACGATGTCTGTAGAGTCATAATTAGTTCGGCAATAAATAAAAACGCCTGCAATTTTTAGGTTATGCAAAATAAATGCATTTGGGTCTCCAATCTTTATAAAAGCAAATTATAGGGTCGCGGTACTGAAAAGGTTGGGAAACGCTGATTATGAGGGTCCTAAATTTTGCCTATACCCAGTTTCATTTAGAGTAAGAGATTTTTAACGAGTACCTGACAACGCACAGGCTCGAGACCACCGACTTTAACGTCCCTTCTGAAGGACGTGGTACGCAGAATTTTTATCCCTCTCATAAAAACCCAGAGGCCCGTGCTGGTATTGAACCCATGACTAAATAAACTCGGAAGTTTAAAGTCCATTCATTCTGTGTATTGGTCGCGTATCTTAACCACTACACCACGGGTGACTCCAAGACGTTTAGTAAAAATGTGGCGAGGGGTGTAGCGAATCCAAAGGAGTGAAAATGGGCGTAGCGAATCCGATGTGTCAAGGAAAAGTTTAGAGGTAGTCCGCCCCCGATCTATTTTAATAATTGTTAAATAGTATTAATAAAACTTGATACGACTTGCTATGTTATTAAAATCAATTAATTAAATTTTGTTTTGTTTTTCATTTTGGCAATTTGTTATATTGTATCTTTAATTTTAAAATATGTATGAAATTACATTTATATAAGGCATGTGCATATTTATATAAGGATGTGCATATTTATATAAGGCATGTGCATATTTATATAAGGCATGTGCATATTTATATAAGGCATGTGCATATTTATGTAAGGCATGTGCATATTTATATAAGGCAATGTGCATATTTATATAAGGCATGTGCAATTTTTATATAAGGCATGTGCATATTTATATAAGGCATGTGCATATTTATATAAGGCATGTGAATATTTAATAAGGCATGTGGCATGCATATTTATATAAGGCATGTGCATATTGTACCAAAGTCTTATTCAAATAACTACACTAAATTATTGGAGAAATTAATTTGTTTATATTACTATTAAATAATTTTTTTCAAGATCATGTTCTCAATAGATAGACAAGTCAGGACGTAGTGGATATAAGTGGAGGTTACAGTGAAGGATAGAGTGGAGATTTGTAGGGGTAACGAGACACAGGTGTATAAGGTACAGTTTTATAAGGGAAGTGAGTGTACCTGGGTGCTATAGTGCTGTGTAAGTGACTATCTCAGGTGTTCAATGTAGACGGTTGGCGCCCTGTCGTGATTCGAAATTCCTTCTTATAGCCGGGTCTTCTCATGAGGTTAACTGACCTTGTTTCCTTTCACCCTTCTTATTGATCAATTAACTGTTCATATTGGATCTGAACTGTTACATATGATCGACTATCTGTTCTTATTGGATCTAAACTGTTATATATGATCAATTAACTGTTCATATTGGATCTAAACTGTTACATATGAAAAAATTAACTGTTCATATTGGATTTGAACTGTTACCTATGATCGACTATCTGTTCTTATTGGATCTAAACTGTTATATATATCAATTAACTGTTCATATTGGATCTGAACTGTTACCTATGATCGACTATCTGTTCTTATTGGATCTAAACTGTTACATATGATCAATTAACTGTTCATATTGGATCTAAACTGTTACAATCTAACTGGATCGATCTAAACGTTACAATGATCGACTATCTTATTGATCTAAACTGTTACATATATCAATTAACTGTTCATATTGGATTAAACTGTTACAATGATCGACTATCTGTTCTTATTGGATCTAAACTGTTTACATATGATCAATTAACTGACCATATTGGATCTAAACTGTTACCTATGATCATTAACTAAATTAAACTAAATTAACTGTTCCTATTGGATCTGAACTGTTACCTATGATCGATTAACTGTTCATATTGGATCTGAACTGTTACCTATGATCGATTAACTGTTCATATTGGATCTAAACTGTTACCTATGATCAATTAACTGTTCCTATTGGATCTGAACTGTTATCTATGATCGATTAACTGTTCATATTGGATTTAAACTGTTACCTATGATCAATTAACTGTTCCTATTGGATCTGAACTGTTACCTATGATCGATTAACTGTTCATATTGGATCAGAACTGTTACCTATGATCGATTAACTGTTCCTATTGGATCTGAACAGTTACCTATGATCGATTAACTGTTCATATTGGATCAGAACTGTTACATATGATCGACTATCTGTTCTTATTGGATCTAAACTGTTGTATATGATCAATTAACTGTTCATATTGGATCTGAACTGTTACATATGATCAATTAACTGTTTTTATTGGATCTAAACTGTTACCTATGTTCAATTAACTGTTAAAATGATCGGCTCACTGTCCCCACTCTCATTTAAGAATGAATTAGCAGTAAGAGAAAATACTCAGACTAAAATTAATTTTTTTGTATTGCGACTATAATGGGCTTTTATTGTATAAAAGCCAATTATAATTGATCCAGGATCATCAATTTTGTAATGTTATCTTGTTTTTAATTCAAAATCTTTACTTATTGACATTAATGTGACGTAAAACAACTTTTAATGACGCAAATACTCTATTTTGTTACCTAAACTTCGGCAAAAATATTATCATAAGTATCGCACCGAAATTGCTGTGCATCATACTTAAGTTGACTTTATTTCATCTGACTTATTTCAGAAATGTATCTTGCACCCTATCATTTACTACTGCTTTTTTAACTTTTTGAGTGGTCGTATCGACTTCAGACCGGTTAAGGTCAAATCAAAGCATGATTTAAATTGCCTATGATTTAAATATCATAGGCTTGTTATTGATTTAAATTATATTAATACCAGTAAGTAAAAATATAAATGAAACTAATGGACGTCGTGCTAGTTCCTCTTATTAGAAGCTGGATAGGGCGCTGATTTGAGACAGCAAAGGTCATACTCTGACAGCTGAATAGGGCGCTGATTTGGGGCACACAGGTAATACTCTGATGATTTGACTGATTGATGTGATACACAAAGGTCATACTCTGACAGCTGAATAGGGCGCTGATTTGGGGCACAAAGGTAATACTCTGATAGCTGATTTGAGACAGAAAAGGTCATACTCTGACAGCTGAATGATTTGGGGTACAAAGGTAATACTCTGATAGCTGATTTGAGACAGCAAAGGTCATACTCTGACAGCTGAATGATTTGGGGTACAAAGGTAATACTCTGATAGCTGATTTGAGACAGCAAAGGTCATACTCTGACAGCTGAATGATTTGGGGTACAAAGGTAATACTCTGATAGCTGATTTGAGACAGCAAAGGTCATACTCTGACAGCTGAATACGGCGTTGATTTGGGGCACAAATATCGCACTATGACAACTGACAGAATTTGTCATAAGATTTACTTCTTAATGCAATAAAACATGAACTTATAGTTTCACTTTAATGTGGTGTCGTGTGATTAATGTTGGCAGCTTGTATTTTGTTTAAATTTCTAACGGCTTGCATTATAATGTCTTGAGGTTTTAGAAATTATAAGGGTGCCTGACCTGCGTCCTATGTCGGGTCTGTATTACAAAGGGGGAGACGTTCAATACCATACCATCTGCGTCCCCTCCATTACACGCTTCAAACATAAACTACGTTATAATAATTCAGTTATTGTTCAACATTCATTCAGTTCGTTACTTCGCCACTTATTTATTCAAACTATTCAGTTATGTTAATAAGTTACTATCTCTTAAGAAGTTAAATTAAGTTATTTATAGTCCCTTATGAGATCAGTTTGTTAAAAACACCTTTAAATACAATTATATGCGACGAAGCGTTCAGTATTTATTGTTTTTTCAGTTATCAAAACTAAATTTGATTGATTTATAATCTGGAGTTTGTTAATATTGAAGTGAAATCGATTTTTTAATAACTCATAAGTAAATAATAGTCCAGAAAAATGAAAAGTACAGAAATAGTCGTAAATTGTTAGTGAGCTCTTAAATACATTTCAGTTCTTAATTAGTTTACAGAATACAGAATTAGAAATAATTTTCATATTGCTATATGCTTATATTGCTATATAATTCATAACAAATCGAGTTCTTAATCTAAGTCAGGAAGAAGTTTACTTCAAGAAATCGACAACTCAGTGTCGCTCTTAACACCACTTGCTTATAAAACCCTTACGATACAGTTCCAATCAAAATTCAACAATACTGATTTGTTGTTAAATCTAATATAATAATAATAAACAGTTGTAAGTTTAATTAAATTTAAATTTAACTTAATGGTTAAAATAAATTGATGATGACATTTAATTTATATTTATATTGTTGGTAATAAATGATAAAAGTGTTTTTTTTCAACTTTTTACATTTTAGTTTAAAAGTTCTTCTTGTTTCTCATTTTTTTTGTCTTTAACTTAATACGTTCGACATTACTCACTGTTTGTTTAAACCATCTGTTTAAAAGTTCTAATTCAATAGTTGGACAGTATAGTTAATTGATTAGTTTTTAAGTTAGAAACGTTTATTTTATTATAACAAACAATAGATACCAAACACTGCGACTGTAAAGTGTATTCTTTACAGCCTCAAAAATGTCAGTTAAGAACGATGTTTTATCGCATTCCTAATGCGATAAAACGTTTACTTTACGGCCGCCAGTTGTACAATTTTACTCATCTGCTATGAGAATTGGTAGGTGAAATAAGTAAAGGAAATAAAAAAAATATTTTATTGACTGCGCCCTCAAAAAATAGTGTATATGCAACATAGCTGTAAAGCGCTTTCCACACATTAAAATCTTCAGTTGTATAATCTACTATTTTCTTTCTTCATGCATTATACATTGAAAGTACCCAAAAGTAAAACGTCTGACTAATAATTATTTAAAATTTGTCTTTAACATAGTTAAAGTTTAAATATAATATGAGTTGCTCGTCGAGCATGCTAAGTCAGAAAGGCAAGCCGCTTAGAGTCATCGACAATTACAAATTTCGTTTTCACAAAACAACTCATCACGGGGAGTTTGAGAGGTGGGTATGTACTAAGAAACTGTGCAAGACTTACATCCAAATCTCTTCTAGCGGTGACATCAGCGTTTTGTCGGTCCCTCACAACCATAAGCCCGAGCTTGCATTGACCAGACAGAAGATCAATAACAGTGCTAAAAGGAGAGCAGTGGAACAGCCTGACGTCAGACCGCGTCACATCCTCGATCAGTGCGTCACCACTGATGATCTTGAGAGTTTAAAGCCAAGTGATATCTGCTTGATTAGAAAATCAATGCATTTGGCGAGATCCAAACAGAGACGAAAATCTCAAGTTAATGAAACTAATACTCAATCTGTAGAAGAAATTAATGATAACATAATCGCGGTAAAATTAAACTTTAATCAAATTTCGGGCGAATTAAGTTTAGCGAACGATAGAATTAATCAGTTAACTAACGATCTAAGTGAAGCTGTTTTGCAAATGCAAAAGATCGCTGAAAACGCCAATAAGAGCGGCGTCGCACTACAAAGAATTTCAAATAACTTGGCGAATAGTGGTGTTACAAATGAAAATATCAATTCAGCAAGTGCTAAACTTCAGCAAGTTATTGAAAACATAAATTTAAGCGGTACAAAGGTTCAGCAGGTTTATGAATTCATCAATTTAGGTCAAACTATTTTGGAACCGATGACTGCAGAGATGATCCAGATAGATGATGAACTTGCAGATGTTTCTAGGGATCTGACTGAGGAAGTCAAACCTGGTTTACATGAACAATTTAAATCTGATGACATAATTTTTCCTGAAATTCAAAATGGCGGCTCAATCATCGTTCCTGATGTATGTGATACTATTAATATTATGTCTGGTGATTCATTACATTAATTAATTATTATAATCATATAATTAATTACCAATTTTAACAAACTACTTTAATTTGTTAGAGGTATCACTAATAGAGCATGCATACTCTATAGTGTCCCTGCTATACAGTTTCCTTGTAACCAAAGCTTGTATATTATTCTTTTGTTCAGACGCGGGGTTTGGCATGGAGTCTACCCCGAGTTCAACCTCCTAGAGGGTTCAACCTCTCCCGCAGTTGTCGTGTGAACGGGAATGAACACGAAGGTTCAACCCTGAAACTCATTTTTCACGTTGAAAATTGTCATGTGAACAATAGATTAAAAAAAAAATTAAATATGTAGTATATATATATATTATATATATATATATATATATATATATACACACCCACACACACCACACAGATATATATATATATATATATATATATATATATATATTATATATATATTATATGTGTGTGTGTGTGTGTGTACTTACTACGTAATATAGTGTATGTAACAGGTGATCGTATACCATTAGCATTTAATACGATCCGATTCTTTCACCGAATTTTCAAATGAGTTAGAGATAAAACTTGATTTGTTTACCAAGTTTTATTTTGTACGTAATTTTAAAAATCAACCTAGCTAATGTCCCGAACCCTATTGTTTATGAAATATGTGTGCCGTCATTAACCTACAATAATGACCCCACAAACATTTCAAAAATCTTTATATAGTGTTTAGATTGGGCTTACATTTTTTAAACTTGTATTGTGCACAGAAGTACGAAGTTCCTTTTTATTATCAGTATTAGTTCTGTTTATTAAACAAACCAATTTGTCATTAATTGACATGATGTAAACAAATCAATGGACAAATTTTAATGGAATATGATCACTTGTTAATGACGTGTGTGCGTAGTAAGTATACCTATACTCAAATTCAAATTTGATAATAATGGGTTTTTTATTATACTTTTTATGTTAAAAGTTAATTTTTTATTTGCCTTCATATTATGAAGTAGGCAACACCCTAAACACATACATGTATTGAGAGATTAAACGATCTACTAACGTAAGGGGAGTAAAGTTATATTTAACTCATGGTTTCATTAGTTTGCATTTATCTAACGGCTTTACGTATTAGTCAAAAGGGTGTTTTATAATAAGAGAGCGAGCTCCCTGCTTGATAAGACATGGAGTGGACAGTGATAATACATACAGACAAAAGTTATAGCAAACCTACATACTTAGAATAAAGACAAAACCAATTTTAAAGTGGCATTTTGTTTTCAAAAGAATGGTATGAAAATAAAGTTCAATAAGACTTTATTTAGACTCTTCGTGGACTAAGTTGGTATTATTGTAAACACGCTTGTAAAGTTACTTGTTAAGCTTTATTTGATTATTCTAAATTTGAATTATGAAAGACTAAAAAAAAATCAAATTCGATATAACATTTAGTACGTTTTATGTCAAATGCGCCTTTATTTCGTAGAATAGGGAAAACCTGCAATACATGTATGTATAAAGGGGTTAAATGCTCTGATTTTAGAAGGCATGTTATAACTGTTTAGCAAATAATTTTGACATCAATTCTTATAATGAAACAGACTGCAGGAAACAATGCTTTTATTTAGCAACATAGTATTTTGAAATTAAAATTAATTTTTTACTAAATCTTTTACTAAATTTTTTACTACATCTTAAACTGTATGATTCTCAATTTAAAGACTGTAAATACAAATTTGTTTAAATTTAACGATTATTATTATGACCTATTTTTATTTAAGGCTTAGTCATTGCAGAGTCATACCTAAAGTGCTGGAAGAAAGAACGAGGTCTGAGTCTGGGCAAACTTATGACAGTTATATTTTGTATGCAAAATATGGCTGACGCTTTTATGTTAATAGTAGGTCACCATTGAATTTATTCAGACTTTTAGGGTCTATAACTTTTAATCTCTTCACTGTTTTTTTACAACATATTGCTAAATATTGTTATACAATATCGATTGCTACTTAAAATTACATTTATCTCGCAAATATCTTATCATTCGGTAAAATTTATTGGTGCGAAACTTAAAATTATAAAAAAAGGCTTTTGATATTAGAGTGAGTTCCTTTACTGGTTTCGCGTAAAAATTATATTCAATAATTTTTTCAATATAATACGCTAAAACATGTTTACAATTGAGCATAAACTGATGTTTGAATGAATGCGTGTAATATTGTGCAGAGCCGATTTTGGATTGATGACCATACTTTTGAACCAAGGATCTTGAATAAAGAGATTGATGCATTAAGGAACTTTTCTGACCCTATGAAAGTTGTAAAAGATAAAAAAGTATGAGCAAACTTACCTTCCCCTTGGTTATAATGAAAAAAGGCACCAAACGCAGGTTATGAAGCAAGGATGTTGAGTTTGTCTCTAAAATTTCTTCTGTGTTTCTCGTCGTTGTTACATTTGAGGAGCTTGTTAGGTCATTTGTGCTTATTTAATTTTAAATTTTAGACTATACTTAGCCACTTCAGTGAGTGATAATATAAGCTTGTTTATAACCTTCTCATGCAATAAACAATGAGAAACCATTGAGAGGTAAGTTTAGTTCTAAATTTTGCTCTGTTATAAGAATTGTAAGCATCCGCAGTTTGTACCAAGCAAATTGGTTTTTGATGTGTGTTTCGTGTTGAATTCTCTACATTTTTTGGTTTTCGATGGGGTCACTTTTTTGTATGGCAAATCGACTTAGTGCGTCATCCCCTTTATTCAAGATCCTTGTTTTGAATATACATATGATAAATATGCGCATTTCCTTTGGGAAATCAGGACAAAATTGAGAAAATATTTATCATAGGTTATGAAAGATAAAACGCAAACTAAGCCGAAAAAAAAATTTCGTGCAAAAATAAGGCGCGGTCGAATATCCACGGCCTTTTAGAACATTGGATCACCAACAAACTTTTTTTATAACTTTTTTTTTTAAATTTTCAGTAATTAGCCGGATTTGTGATAAATGAAGCCAATTTCCGTAATCTGCACGCTCTTTTGGTTAATCTCAAAGAGTATTTACATTCACTCAACGATTTATTTTTAATCTAACCTTGGTACATACATAACTACTGTTAGACGTCAATATTTTGTTTATATTTTGACATGTCATATTTGTTAACATTGACGTCTAACAGTAGTTATGTATGTACCAAGTTAGATTAAAAAATAAATCGTTGAGTGAATGTAAATACTCTTTGACATTAACCAAAAGAGCGTGCAGATTACGGAAATAGGGTTCATTTATCACAAATCCGGCTAATTACTAAAAATTTTGAAAAAAAAGTTATAAAAAAAGTTTGTTGGTGATCTAATGTTTTAGAAGGCCGTGGATATTTGACCGCGCCTTATACATTTTCGTGTGAAAAATACTTTTTTGTTTAAAAATAAATTTTTATGTGAAAATACAAACATAATGTATAAATTATTATGAAGAACTTATTACTAAATAAAATGACAAACACCAAAGCCAAATATTTATCAACGATTTTATTACTCATATTTCTTAAAAACAAAACTCGAAATAAAATTATATTTATTTTTAAAAAAAAAAATAAAATGATGGTATAGTATAATGAAAGAAAAATATTTAAGTAGTTCATAAAAATGTGGTGCGGGGTGCCTCGTTACATTGTCTCATATTTCGTACTGGTTTCCTTCTATCTGGTAAAATGTCATGATGATTCCAATTAGATATTCCAAGGTGATTAATCAAAGCAGATTATTCCAATGTGGCATATTCCGGTCCCACTATACTCCCATATTTGCTTATTACCTTTTATTTCTATTGTTGGTGCCAAATTTCAATCCTCTAGTATTAACACAGCTAGAGTTATGCGTGACACACACACAAAGACAAGTTGAAACCACTTAAATCACAAAATTGTCTAAAAGGGATAATTATGATGAATACCTAGTTTCGAAATTTTAGGATGAACGCAATACTTCTGCTTTATACCTGCAGTAGCAGACGAGGAAAAGTAGAAATGACATTTGATAAAATATATTAATCATTCCAATAATAATTATATAATTTATACTTCATACTACAATACTTATTAATTAATAACTAATTTCAGTCCGAAAGTATCTATTTCTGTAGTAAAACTATTAAAATACAAAAACAAGAAGACAGCAAGATAAAATGATAAATAGGTGCATTATTATAGATTCAAGACAAAGTGAACTATTTAGACTAACAGAGTGAACTGTATTTAGATTCTAGACAGAGTGAACTCTATAGACTCTACACAGAGTGAACTGTATTAGATTCAAGACAAAGTGAACTGTATTTAATTCTAGACAGAGTGAACTCTAGACAGAGTAAACTGTATTAGATTCAAGACAAAGTGAAGACTAAACCAGAGTGATTCTGTATTTAGATTCTAGACAGAGTGAACTGTATTTAGATGACAGAGTGAACTGTATTTAGATTCTAGACAGAGTGAACTATTTAGATTCTAGACAGAAAACCGTATTTAGACTGAGTGAACTGTATTTAGATTCTGAACTGTATTTAGATTCTAGACAGAGTGAACTATTTAGATTCTAGACAGAGTGAACTGTATTTAGATTCTAGACAGAGTGAACCGTATTTAGATTCTAGACAGAGGTATTTAGATTCTAGACAGAGTGAGTATTTAAGATTCTAGACAGAAGTGAACTGTATTAGATTCTAGACAGAGTTGTATTTAGATTCTAGACAGATGTGAACTGTATTTAGATTCTAGACAGAGTGAACCGTATTTAGATTCTAGACTGACTGTATTTAGATTCAGACAAAGTGAACTGTATTTAGATTCTAGACAGAGTGAACTGTATTTAGATTCTAGACAGAGTGAACCGTATTTAGATTCTAGACAGAGTGAACCGTATTTAGATTCTAGACAGAGTGAACTGTATTTAGATTCTAGACAGAGTGAACTGTATTTAGATTCTAGACAGAGTGAACCGTATTTAGATTCTAGACAGAGTGAACTGATTTAGATTCTAGACAGAGTGAACTGTATTTAGATTCTAGACAGAGTGAACTGTATTTTAGATTCTGAACTGTATTTAGATTCTAGACAGAGTGAACTGTATTTAGATTCGACTGTATTTAGATTCTAGACAGAGTGAACTGTATTTAGATTCTAGACAGAGTGAACCGTATTTAATCTAGACAGAGAACTGTATTTAGATTCTAGACAGAGTATTTAGATTCTAGACAGAGTGAACTGACAGAGTGACTGTATTTAGATTCTAGACAGAGTGAACCGTATTTAGATTCTAGACAGAGTGAACTGTATTTAGATTCTAGACAGAGTGAACTGTATTTAGATTCTAGACAGAGTGAACTGTATTTAGATTCTAGACAGAGTTCTAGACAGAGTTGTATTTAGATTCTAGACAGAGTATTTAGATTCTAGACAGAAACTGTATTAGATTCTAGACAGGTGAACTGTATTTAGATTCTAGACAGAGTGAACTGTATTTAGATTCTAGACAGAGTGAACTATTTAGATTCTAGACAGAGTGAACTGTAGCTAGACAGAGTGTGATCTATTGTATTTAGATTCTAGACAGAGTTAACTAGACAGAGTGAACTGTATTTAGATTCTAGACAGAGTGAGTAAGATTACATGATTTAGTTAGAATTGATTGTTCCAATTTGTACGGGCTCGGGCTGTCATAGTCTGCATTATATTTTGAAATAGGCAATGCCATTTCTATTCATTTAATTCTTTACAAATCTGATAACATTCTACAGTGGTGGGAATATTGTAAATTACATATTAATATAAAATGAAATAATAATAATAATAATGTACATAACCATATTATATACATGGTATTTATTATTATAATGGTATTATATTATATTAACTTAAGAACTTTAAGACTGTTATGAATTGTAGTAACAATTAAATTAATTAATGGAGACTTCAGTCCTTATATAAAATTTATCCTTTATCTTAAGCTTCGTCAGATAAAAATTGACAAAAATGAAAATGTTTAAAAATTAATAAAATTTTGAATGCTTTTTTTTATTACACGTATCTAAGTAATTAAATAAATAAATTTAAAATGAAATTTCAAGGGGGGGGGGAGGGGCAAAGGAAAAATTAAGATTTTAAGATAATATTATAATAAATACTGCTAAGATTGTTAATGTCTTCTTTTTTGTTGATACTGTCTTTGTCAGCTTTTATATAGAGCATTTCTAAAAATTTCCTTTTGTCTGTATGTGGTTCTGTATGAAGTATACGACAGCTTTCTTTGTCTGGTCGGTGGTCAAGTTTTGTCATATGTTCTGATAAGGCCGTAAGGTTAGAGTTGTCAAGTATTTGGTTGTTATGTGTGTCAAAACTTTTTTTTGAAAAGTTGAGACGTCCTCATTTTAAATTTATTTATTTACTTAGTTAGACACGTGACATAAAAAAATACATTCAAATTTTTATTAATTTTCAAAATTTTTTATTTTTGTAAATTTCAAGAACTGACAAAGCTCAGGATCCCTGGGCGAAAGCTCTTCATCAATTTAATTGTTATTTTATTATATATATTATACAAAATGAAATAAAAAGTTTGATACGTATTAAAAATAACAACTAAATACAAAATTAAATAAATAAAACTTTAATGTATTTATGTCTTAAATTATTTAAAAAAAACATTCTTTGAAGTTTTTTAACTTAGTATGTTGTGATTAAAAATGCATAAATGTATGTATTTTTGAGATTGCGTCATTTAGACACATGTTATATGGTTGGATTTGATTACCCCCTCTCGCAGTGGTAGATCCTGACAATATTCTTTGGGGGGAGGGCTACTATCGATACTTACTGTTGATATGAACCAGATTTATCCAAGGATCTTGAATAAATGTTCCTTAATGACCCATTAAGGAACATTTCTGGGCCCATGGAAGTTGTAAAAGGTAGAGAAATAGGAGCAAATTTACCTTCCCCAGAGTTATAATGAAAAAAAGGGCGCCAAACGCAGGTTATGTAGCAAGGTTGTCGAGTTTGATTCTCAACTTTCTTCTGTGCTTCTCGTGATTGTTACATTTGTGGTGCTTGTTAAGTCATTTCTGCTTATTTCATTTTAAATTTTGGACCATACTTTGTCACTTCAGTGAGTGATAATTTAGGCTTGTTTATAACCATCTCAAGCAATAAACTATTGGAAACCATTAAGAGGTGGTTAAGACTTAAGGTCTGTTAACCATTCTAGACTCAGGGACTGTTAACCATTCTAGACTCAGAGTCTGTTAACAATTTACAAAAGTTAGAGATGGCTGCTTCCTTTTGTCGTGGTTATTGTCGCTGTATTTTACGCTCCTGCGATTCCATATTCTTTCTCTTCCTCTTATCAGATCTTTTAATGAACATTCTGATTCCATATTCAACTTAAGGGTCCATCTTTTAAGTCCACGTTTCTTTCGTACACCTCTAGTATCCTTCTTCAGGCATATCCTCCGGTTCTTCCTCTATGACAGATTCGGAAATCCAATTCCTAATCCTATCTTTCTTGTCAGATCTATCGACTGTCGTTTCAATTCCATATTCAGCTAGAGTGTGAAGCAATTTGTTCTTTTCTTCAGCTGAACTATGGTAGCTGTACATTGAAGGACAGAGTGTTTCGTCTTCGCGTTCTTCCTCTAAACAAAGTACAGTTTTTAATTAAATGACCACACTATACTAACAACTCCAGTGTAATAGTATCCTTTTTGATAATTAAGGGGTTCCACAATGAGGGAGGGGACCGCTGACAGCGCATTAAAACTTTTTGGAGAAAACATTTCTAAATAAAAATTTCTTTAATTATTCTTAAGGGAACTTATAATTGTATTATTTGTATGAGTTATGACTATTAACTCCCGAGGCAAAGCCGAGGAGGGTAATTGCGAGGGAAAAATAGCATTTTACTCCTAAGGTGCATCCGAGATTTTATCTTCAGACGTTGTTTTTATTTTAATACGTTTTGTCCTATTTTATTCTAATTTTTTGGGTCGGACCCCCTAATAAATTTTGGAGGTGCTGCCTCCCCCCCTCGCAAAAAAAAAAAATGTATTGCCCCAAACAATTACTTTTGAAACGGAAACAGATTTTGAGCCCATAAAAAAAATTTGGTGGGGTTCGCCTTGTTGATTTCGGGGGTGCCACCCCCAGGAAAATTACAAAAATTGATCTGTCACCTGTATAAATTTATAGATTACCACTCCCCTAAAAAATTAATATAATTGGCTCTACTAATAACCCAATAATAGGAAACACTTTTTATTCCCAACGAAGAAAAAGTTATTTTTTACTCCAAAGGGAGTGAAAAGTAACTTTTTCTCCCTTGGGAGTGAAAAGTGCTTCTTTACTCCCTATAAACTAGTCAATAAACTTTACATTATACACCGTCTGGTGATAAAATTATTTTAAAAAATCTCATTTACCAAAGTAATTAAATATATAGTTTTGAAAATTTGGTCTTAGTTCAAAAATGTATATCACGGGATAGATTCGTTACACCAATAAACAATAATTCCTACTATATACGTACTCATTTTACAGCCCAGAAGAGCAAGCAGTTTGCAATTAATCAGCAGGAGATATGAGATTAATTCGATTAAAAAAATGAGGCGTAATTTCCTTTGAAAATTCACCAAAACAAAAAGTAAAGTATCATCAGCAAAAAGTGTGTCATTGATGCCTACCATTATTGGGTTTATAAATCCATCTATCGTCCATATATTTACTAAGTTCAGATAAACTTTGCGGTCTCCTCTCCGGTCTTGGTTCGAGAAACTTCTTCATCCATCTTTGGGCTTTTGATGACAGCAGTTTGAATAATTTGGGAGACCTACTTAATTTAAGTACTCCTTGTGGACAAACCCACGCGTAATATCTGAAAAGGTAAAGATCAGTGTTAATGGTTTAACAATTATGATTATTAATAATAATAGCTACAATATTGTACTCCTTTAAAGCCTTGCATTAGGCATACCCCTGGTTAAAGCCTTGAGTTAGGCATACCCCCGGTTAAAGCCTAGCATTATGGATACCCCCGGTTAAAGTCTTGCGTTAGGCATACCCCCGGTTAAAGCCTAGCATTAGGCAAGGCATACCCCCGATTAAAGCCTTGAATTAGGCATACCCCCGGTTAAAGCCTTGCATTAGGCTTACCCCCGGTTAAAACCTTGCGTTAGGCATACCCCCTGTTAAAGCCTAGCATTAGGCAAGGCATACCCCCGGTGGGGCCACCTCAAGAAGTAACGGCGACCAGTAAACTCTAAGTGTCGACAAAAGTTCTCAATCATTTCTTAAAACAGAGCAATAGCTGTAATGCAAACCTAATAACCTGGTTCGGGGTACCTCGGAAGTTTCCTCATCCTCACAACTTCGGATTTGCTACGCTCGTCCTCAGAATATAAACTTCACCAAATGAACTGAAGCATATTTTCGGACTCGCGTTGTTGTCAGGCTCGTGGCTTTCGACAATAAGCTAGGAGTCCATACTGTGCTTTCCACAATAAGCCAATAAAACTGCTAATTAGAAGGTAAAGAAGTAAGTAACTTCTTGCCGTCAATAAAAATTCTATATTACAAACTTACTTACGGACCATCGTTTAGATTTTAACCCTAGCCTAGGCCAGATTGATACTTTGTCCTGTAACTTTAACTTTTCTGATATCTAAAATAAATTCTTACCTAAAATACTCTTATCTAGGAACTAAATAATATGGCTCGCTGAAGACCTTACCTTGAATATCTAGGATCGTCTTTTGCCGCTTTCTGCCACGGTAAGCAACCAGTCAAGCACACAAACACTACTATGGCAAACTGCCACACATCGTGGCATGTATCACATCTGTAACAACAAAAAACTTAGTGTACGTCTATATTTTATCAATTAGGCTTTTAGTGAGAAAACAAAGTTTTCACCATATAACCAGCAACCATATTAATTTAACGTTGAAGTAATTTTGATGACTGTTGTTGAATTTTTTCGGTATTTATGCTCCAGGCTTAGAAAAACTATTTACAAGTTTCTACAGCTAAGAACTATTCTCTCATTAAAAAACCTTATGACAGTCTATCTAGCTGTCTGTCAGTCTATACTTCAATACGGTGTTATAGGTTGGGGTGGACTCAGTGCCACTCAATACGAACTGTTTTGAAATTACACAAAAAAGAATTATTAAGAATTGCTTGAAAAAGAGCCTGCGGTATGATTCCGAATTAGTATTTAAGGACTTCAATGTCCCCCGCATGAAGGACTAATATAAATTTAGGCAGATCTTATTAGACAAGTAAAATATTCATAGATATCCTTTATTCAGGCATACAGACTAGACGGCAGGACGATGAGAGGATAGTGGAGCCTGAATGAAGAACATCGGCCGCTTTTAGTCATGCAGCATTTACCGCGCCTAGACTTTATAACAGCTTACCTATTCGCATTCTTATTATTGCCCCGTATAAGACCTTCAAAAGCAAATTAAATAAATTCTTGGGTACCTAAGAAAATGAGGAATTAATTAAAAATAAATTAAATTAAAAAATAATAATAAAAAATAGCAATATTTTATTATTGTAATAGTTTTACAAGAAATGTTTTTATTATTTTATTTATTTACTAAAGTGTATATGTATTTGTTTTAATTAAATAAAGGAAATTTTTATTAAAAAAAAAAAAAAAAAAAAAAAAAAAGTTTAAGTTTTTGTTTGTATTATATTATTAATTAATTGCATGGATCTGGAGGGACTGTCTGTTTGTTGTTAGGAGTGGACTCTGTGTTGCTGACGAGCCTGTGCTCATGCAACACATATGGGTTGGTTAGAATTGTTTTATGATTTTTCTGTAACATTAACTTAAACATGTAACATTTAGGCCCGTATTCAAAGACATTTTCCTAACATTGTCCTTAAGGGTTCCTTAAGGAGACCTTAAATTTTCCTAAACTAGAACTAAAATATAATTCACACCTAAAGGATTCCTTATAGAGGCCTAAACGCATCTTTTAGGTGTGAGTATAGGAAATGCTGTACATTTTGACAAGTTTTAGGTCAACTTAAGGAAAATGTTAGGTCTCCTTAAGGAGAATGTTAGGAAAATGTTAGGAAAACGTCTTTGAATACGGGCTTTAATATTGTGCTTGTAAATGATTAAATAAATTATTATATTATTATCATAATATATGGTTATATCTTGCTGAGACTTACTTGTAAGTCTTCTCAGAGGGAGTCTGAAGAACTTCAGGAGGAGAGTAAGGCAGCCACTCGTTTCTACGAGTTACTTCCGAACCGCATTTTCTTGTTTCACCAAAATCACATAATTTCACTCTAGAGAAGTCTGACCTGAAAATGATCAGTACGATACAGAATGCAATGTAGCACTAATCTTATGATTATACATTATAATAGTCCAAGAGCCAGGCCTAAAAAAATGTGACTCATTTAGTACTACTTCAGACTAAATTTTTCTGAAAAATATACCATAAATTATGAAGGAAATACATAATCTGTCTATCCAGAGTGGAGCCCTTCATATGAATGCGCTTCCTCAAAATATTAGAAAATCACACAAATTTCAGTTTTCTTGCAATAAGTGGTTCCCTGTAGGTCGTGTGCAAAACATGAAGAGAACATTTTTTAAAGCTGATAAATATCCTATAGAACGAGTGTTTTTTTTTTGTCAAAATCGAGTAACTACAACTAAAGATATGAAATTTGTTGAATGGCCATAAAAATTCACAAAAGCCAATATTTCAAAGACATTTGCTGACTGTGCATAAATTTACCATTTTTTTGGTGTTTTTAAGCAGCCATAACTTTGGTTGTAGTCATCTGATTTTGATGATTAAACACTCGTTTTATAGAATATTTATCAACTTTAAAAAATGTTCTCTTCATGTTTTGCACAAGACCCACAGGGAACCACTTATTACAAGTAAACTAAAAATTACTCCTCCCTCTGGCATTTGCCTTGAGGAGGCTCATCTTTTGTTTTTTCATTATAATTAAAAAAAAATTTGTGTGATTTTATAAAATTTTAAGCATGCGTAATAATATGGAGGGCTCCACTCTGGATAGGCTGACTATGTTTTTTCTTCATAATTTAAGATACATTTTCAGAAAAATTTGGTTTGAAGTAGTACAAAATGAGTCACATTTTTCAGGTTCAGCTCTTGGACAATAAGAATATTGAGTAAACTTATCTCCACAAATGTTTTTATGAGTTGATCAACTCCAATACGATACAGTTATTTGATCTCGGTATTGTGTGTCAATTGGAGTATTAACACAGTAGATCGTTGCTGATGCAGAAATTTGACCGATTGAAATTTAGAAGCTAGTATAGTATATATTGAAGTATAGTATATTTGATATCATATTCATATTAAAATTACTGAAGTGGTAGTTGAACATTTTAAACTCACTGCGCATGCTTACCATATAGTCACTGCGCATGCTCACCATATAGTCCATCAGCTGCACATGTCTCAGTTTATGAGCTAATTTACCTCCCTTATTGGTTACCCAATTTATTGGGTTTTGCCATAGAGATATATACTAAAGGGAGCAAAGCTTATCTCAATGCATTAAAAGGCCAGAAACATCATTTTGGGGCTCTCAGGGGCTCTGTGTAACCTCATTAAAACCTCCTTTAAGAGTGAGGTTATAATAAATCAATTGATTTCGACTTCCCGCACATTGTTTGTGTTTTAATTTGTATTTTTAACATTCTACTATATAAGTTACTGTAACTTTATACTGATTGTTTGATTATATTTTTAGCGAAGGTGGTCAGGTTACTTTTTCAATGTTTCAAAATTTAACCTATAGGGCCTCTCTTGTTATAATTTCTCTATGCAATCTCGAGTAATAATATCTCTATGAGTATTGCTATCTCTTTTTTTTATTTAATTTATTTCTATTCATCTACTGTATATCTAGCTCTTTGCCAGTCCATCCCTCAGTACAGTATTTTAGGATGGGGCGGACTTGGTGCCATCCCGTATGAATTATTGGAAATAACACAGAAAAGAATTATTAAATCTGCTTATGAAAAACATAAGATATGCTACAGACCAAGTTTTTAAGGATTTTAATGTGCCTTACATAAGAGATTTGTACAAATTTAAACAGATTTTATTAATTATGAAAAATATTTGTAATTTTCCATTATTCAGACATAAATATTAGACTAGAAGTCAAGACGACGAGAGGATAGTAATTAGATATAGGAGTAGATATAAGCATTAGATATAAGGAGTAGACTCGTGTCGCGCACAAGCCTTGAGCTTATGCCACACAAATGGTCAATATATATTATTTTATTTATTTATAATTTATAATTATTTATAATTTAATCTTTGTAAACAGGTATTTATATATAAATAAACGATTTATTTATTTATTAAAATGCTAAAGTATTTTTAAAATTTACTTTAATTTTTGTTCATTTTTTTAATTTGTCATATCATATCATATCATATCACCATTTATTGCAAATTTTGATTTTACTAATTAAAATTTACATATTCTTTTTTCAAAGCATCCGTGCAAATCAGCATTGAGCTGGAGGTCCGATATGTCAGGCGCCCCTACCTTTAAACAATAATGAATGAATCAGTAGTTGAAAAGTGGTCGTCGTTACTGTACAACAGAATTCATTTGTGCATTAATGCGCATAACGTGACGCCTCATCTCGACGCAGCAACGTCAATAGCACTTCCTGCTGTACCTCTTTTTTAATTTGTACTTGATTTTAATTTTTTATTTTAATATTTAAATATTTTTTTATTCACATTTAATTTATTTTATACTTTACTACTTTTAATTAATACTTATATGAGGATACAACTATTCAGTTACTTTGTTAAAAGACATTAGTCCGTAAATTTTATAAATAAATAAAAATTTTGAATCAATATTTATTTATTATTGACTTTGAATCAATAAACATTACTCTATGTTCCTCTATTGTCTGAAACGTTTATGGGATCACTACACTTCCCAAATGTACCATCTTCACTTTAGATTCTCGATTAAATTTAAATAAAACTTATATCCTTGTCAAAACATAATTCTGAACTTAGACTTGATGTTATTACATCAGACACATGTATAAAATAACGAGTAGATGTTACCTAAAAACTAGAACATTGTCCAACTTAACATCTCTATGAACTAAACTGTGAAGATGCATGTAGTCTAGCGCTGCAGCCAACTGAAACATGAAAAAACCAAAAATTGTTCACAAGGAATCAAAACAACAAAAACTATATCGCCAATACTCTCTTTGAATTACCCAAATTGGTCCGATTTTACATTTCTTTCAAATTGGTCTGCATTCAAATTTCTTCCAAATTGGTCCGTATTAACATTTCTTCTGAATTTGTCCGTATTCTTAGAATAATACTTTATATAGAAGGAGCACTACTGATAACACGAAAGGCGGTTCACTGGTGGACATAAGTAAGCTGCCACCCTAACAATATACAATTTTCTAAAAAAAAGTTGGCAATACTTCCGGTTGCTGAATTATTATGTTCTATTATTAATTAATGATTGATTATTCATAAAATACTGATATAAATATCGGTGCATTACAATATTCAAAGCATTTTAAATTGTAGTTTAATGTATTTATTAAAATTATATGTAATAAGTAGTCCTCGTCAACTAAATGTAGATTCTTGTATTCCGCCACCCTTTTGCCATCTAAGACCAGTTTTATTAAATACTCAGCAGGTGTTTTAAGTTATTATATTTGTTCTTTACGATCTTTCTTCATTAATAGATATTTATGACACATATTTAAAATAATGTTTTGTTGTCAGGTTGGCAGCATTATTTAGATGCACCAGTCAACCGGCTTTCGTGTTATCAGTGGAATTACATTGTGTTTACGGTCCTGTGCTCCTTCTATATATAGTATTATTCTAAGGCACCAGTCAACCGGCTTTCGTGTTATCAGTGGAATTACATTGTGTTTACGGTCCTGTGCTCCTTCTATATATAGTATTATTCTAAGGCACCAGTCAACCGGCTTTCGTGTTATCAGTGGAATTACACTGTGTTTACGGTCCTGTACTCCTTCTATATATAGTATTATTCTAAGTTCACAGGGAATCAAAACAACATAAACAATATCGCCGATACTCTCTTCCAATTACCCAAATTGGTCCGTTTTTACATTTCTTCCAAATTGGTCTGCATTCAAATTTCTTCCAAATTGGTCCGTATTAACATTTCTTCTGAATTTATCCGTATTGAACTCGCCCTGAAATTGTCGTAGTGATTGTTCATTACTGACGCATAATGAGTATTGCATATAAGTTTACCTGCTGTCAGTACTCAGTATTATATCTCAGAACATACTATTGGTGGACCCCCTACGCCGCCCATTTTATTACCGGATTAATTTCCAAAGGAAATTGGGTAAAATGTAAGAATTTGGGCTCATCTGCAGCATTAGTTAAGCATCGCTACTATACTTGCTCTTGTTAATATGGACGAAGTAATTAGTAAGTAATTAGTTAAATTTTCTTGGCAAACGCATTTAGACATTTTAGGGTAAAAATTAGGATTAGGAGTTTGTATGTTGAAAAAGACCAGCAAAACTGTCAGCATTAGTTTGCTATTCTCTTAAAACCATATACTACGCATATTTTTACTCTCATCTATCTTATGGTATTAAGCTTTGGAGGAATGCCTCTCATGTCGTCTCTATATTCTTGATAAGAAAGCTTTGAGGGTTATTTTCAACTTGCCAAGTAGACGGTCTCGCTTTGCTTATTTCAAAGCAAATGAAATGTTTATTGTCTATTCATTGTACTGTTTCTTAGTGCTTAAACACATCCACTCTAACCGCACTAGCTATAAAACTGTTGGATCAAACCACCACTACAGCACAAGGCATGCTAACAGGTTGCTAAGTTCGCGATGTTGGTGGAATATAACAATGAAACAGAGTATTAAAGAAAACGGATTGCGCCTCTACAATAGTTTACCTTCAATAGTCAAAGCACAGCAAGAATAGTTATTTATGCACCAAGGGAGTAAAGAATGCTATTATTTCTCTAAGCCGTTGGTTGGTTCCTAAAGCGTAAGCCGAGGGAACTAAAGTATTAAACTCCCGAGACAAAGGCGAGGGAGGTAATTGCGGGGGAGGGAATTGAAGTTTACTCCCAAGGTGCAAACAAGATTTAATCTCCAGACGCTGATTTTATTTTATTATGTTTTTTTGTATTTTATTCAAATTTGTTTAAGTCGGATCCCCTTATAACTTTAGGGGGTGCTGCCTCCAAAGAAATAAAAAAGAATATTGTTCCGAACAACTTCTTTTGACCTGAAACGGATTTTAAGCCCCTAATAAATTTTTAGGGGTGCCATCCTCCGGAAAAATTACAAAAATTGATCAGTCACCTGTATAAATTTAGAACCACCCCCCTAAAAAATTGATATAATTGGCTCTAATAACCCAATAATAGGAAATACTTTTCCCCCTTTGGGAGTAAAAAAGCAATTTTTACTTTTTTACTCCCTAGAAACTAGTCAATAAACTTTACATTATACACAGTCTGGAGATAAAAGGATTTTAATTTCTTTGTCAAAAAAGTGCTTCTAGAAAATCCTCTTTATAGTTTTGAAGTGTTTTTTTAGTTTAAAATTAGTTCAATAGTTTCCTACTTTAGTTATCATTTTGTGTAGTTATTCATTTTTACCTCTTTGTTTTGTATTTGTTATGTACATTATTATTTACCATAGGCAGCTACTGTAAGTGCAATACTTATATATATATATATATATATATATATATATATATATATATTATATATATATATATATATATATTATATATATATATATACAAAAATAAAAGTGTCTTGTCGTTATTATTTATTTGTTGAAAAGTTACCTGTTTGGCAACACGTTTACTATGGAGTTCACCAATTCCCGTTTCGGAGACATTGGAAGTTAAATCACCCAGTGGGGCGTATTCCTGCGAGAAAACGTAAAAGCCAGCTGTCTCAAATCCTACGTCGTATGTACGTACGATGTTACGATGACTCAGCTGAACAGCGTAATGGAATTCCCTAAACAAACAAAATCCACTATAATAATGTCTGAGAGGTGAAATAGATTCGACGATGAGCCTTTATCTATCTAGTCTATAACTGATGGAATTTTAAAAGCCCATAAAAACCTGTTGCATCAATTGCTTTTTAGCAATTCAAAACATGAAAATTCTGACGCGTAGGTCCGCAAGATGGCCGAATATCCTTTAAAATGCGCGCTTTCTTGCTTATCAATCTTATTACTTTTCCTCATTAATACCGTAGGAAAAGTATTGTGTTTGCAAAAAGCACAATACTTAATTTTTTTGTATAACGTCATTAACCCACAATAATAACTCCACAAAAATTTGGAAAATTATAAAACGCGGAAAAATGATGCTGAGATTTAGCAGGCATGTGGCTATGTATAAGACTAATATATGTGCCAAGTTTCATCTTATTAGTAGCATTAATTCATTTTTTCGAATGACTTCTGTAAATTTTTTAAAACATTGTAATAAAAAGTCGGGGAACAATCCAATCGAGATGAAATTTAGTTCAAGTTTGTACCTTTATTTGAAGTACACTAAGTTTCGTTTCAATACGACAAGGATTTATATTATTTTTGTTGGATCATAAAAATTAAGCAGCATTGAATGCTGTATGAGAACAAGATTTAACTAGTGACACCACGGAGATTCCTGCGTATCATCAATGGGCTTGGTCAATTATTGCTAACACAGGCCACAATTGCGGATTTTGAAGGCTTAAACCAAATGAGCAGCCGGATTCCCTAGTTATTTCTCCTTGCTGTACTCTCCTAAGCCCAAAATACTTTAAAGTTTTTAGTAATCTGAAAACCCGAACCTTACAATTCTGATAAGGATATTCAAAATCAGACAACTGGGACCTTACGATATATCAGTATCATAAGTCGAACAAATTGCTATTTATGTGATAAAAACAAGGTAAAAACTTACCTAAAGAAGTCTTTTATAGAAACATAAGGTTTTGGCAGAGCTTTGAGTACCATCTCGGTGTCGGTGACTTTGTGCTCCACCAGCAGTATTTTGCCGAACCATCCTTCTCCAACTATTTGAACTATGTCGAATTCTTCTACCAAGCATATCTGAAAAACAAATTTCTCTATTGATTTATTTTTAATAACTACAGGTTTTTCAAAACTTGAAAATAAATTGAACTGTGATGATTTTACTTAATGAGCTTTTAGTGTTATTTTACTATGGTAATAGTGTTACATTAATTCTTTTTGTTTCTCTAATGACGTCCACAAATTGGAATGACATTTAGTTTAGCACTATTAAGGACAACTACTTGCCTATAATAAGTCTGCTAAAAATAATCTGTTATAAAAAATAATCTTTTATAATCTGCTGTAAAAGTTTGACGAGAAAGTTATCCGTTAAATACGATCGTCTCTAAAGGTATCGTGATCGTTTGGAGGTATCGATAGCGTATCGGGGTTCCATTGAGATTCCATCTCCCTAGTTCTGGCGCATGCGGTCGGATCCCCTTTGCATGGTTCATACAGCTAATATTACCCTATTGAGAGATCGGATCCAATACGATCCGCGGAACTAGAAGTGTGTGTGAACGTACTAATTTAATTTGCTTGTTAAGTACCCTACTTTATATAGGATTGTTAGATTTCGAAAAAGATTTGTTGGATCACTAACGTTGAGCAGCATTGAGCTGGGACATTGCCCGGATGGGATACCGCTGGGAATAGAACGGGTGCTCTTTGTCTGAGGAGAGCCGAAGAGAATCCAAAGACATACAGAAATATAAATTTGTGGATATCCGTACCCGTTTTAACTTAGTTCTTATAAAATAAACATCTTATTTGCATTTATAAAATAAACATCTTTCAAGGAATTAATAGTTAAGGAATAATTATTATTCATAATAGTTAAGAATAAAATTATTCCTAATATAACATTTTCCTATATGAGTATAAAAAGCACAAGTAATCAATTATTTTTAAATTATGATATTTGTAACCTTCACCAAAACTTCTCCCTCTTTTAACTTTAGCGAAGCAAAACAAATAAATTCTAATTCTATTTATAATGGATTGATTTAGCATGAAACAATTGTTTTGTCTTTTACAACATGAAGGAGATATAAATACGTGGTAGGACTGATGCCAGGTCGGCTCAATGCCGTTTCTTGATCTAATTGTCTTATTAATTTAATTACAAATTAATAAAAGTGATACTGAGAACCCAGCTTTTAGCTTCAATCACACATAAACAAAATAGAACTCAAAGTGTCCGACATTTTGTTTTTCAAAGAATACATTAGGAAAAATGATTTATCAAGGATTTGTATTTAGACCAAGGAACTTACATAAAGGAAAAGGAACATATCAGGCATTCACAATGACAAGAGTCTAGCCCGCAACGGTGCACGAAAGAAAATATAAATAATACGTAAGAAAATATTTAGTTATGACCCAGGTTTTGGGTAAATATTTTCAAATCTTTAAACTTGTATTGCGGTTTCAACTTCTTTTTATAGTATAGTAAATTAACTTTTGATTTAAAATACATAATATTTAAATTATTTACATTAATATTATTTTTATTATATTAATATATATAATTTATAATATATATATATATATATATATATTATATATATATATATATATATATATAATATATATATATATAATATATATAAATTATGTTATTAAAATCAAAACCTCATATTAACTAAAAAATACAAAAAACTTGTATTTTTGGGTGTTTTTTGAATTTATATCAGTCGGAACTCACAAAATGGCCCTACAAATGGGTATAATTATGGGAGTCACCTTAATGAGGAGTGTTCAAGGTAGTTTTCCTAGCAACAAGAGGTTCTCAAATTGGCTCAATAAGCTTCAATGTACCGTCAAAAAATTTCAAAATGTTCATTTTTGTCAAAATTTTTGAGTTTTATGTCTATTTTATACATTTGAACACATACATACATATATTTGAACAACCATGTTGTCTTATAGGAAATTTTCTCAGCTTTCCAACAAATCCAATATTTTGAAGCTAGGTTGTATACTTTCTGAGATTCAAGCCATTTTCTGAACGCTAGTCAAGGAGTTTTAAAAAATCATGAAATTTGACCTTATGGGAAAACGGTTGAGAATCGGACCATAGTTAATATAAAGTTTTTTGTTGTTGGAAATGATTTGTAGTACCACCTCCTTTCGGGAAGGGAGTTTTATTTTGTATACCCTGTATATAATAAATTAATTATATTTAATGAAATAGTTATATTTATTTAATTAATTATATTTAATAAAATAATTATATTTAAATTATTAATTATATTGAATTCATTATTGATATTGAATTAATTAATTATATTTTCGCGCTGTCAACTGATTTTAGCTGTGTATCGTACAATGGCTTAATAATAAGGAAGTTGTCTTTATAAAATTGTATATCTACTAGAAGAATCCAGATATAAGAATGAGAGCACCATTATGGCACAGTGCCAGGATATGTGACAAAAATCACTACTACTTCCAGCTGACCTCACGTTGAAACAAATTTGCCTATTATCAGACTTTCATTTATACGGCGACGTATTAAAAATTAAAAATAAAATGCCTGTTTGAGGGCCTTTTGGTCTATTGGGGTATTCACCCTGCGGGAACCAGTTCAGATGGTGTCGCGGAGACGTGAGCTTATTATTATTATATATTTTTAGGTACTTATTTACTTGGTTCCCAACATAAAGTTGGGAACCAAGTAAATATGGCGATATAGGGCAATTATTTCACTTGGGGGTACGACAATATATATTTACTAAATTATATAAAAGTAATTATTAACAATCTTAATGGGGGATGTTGAAAAGCAATGGGCTTTTGTTTGGGGTTGAGAAGGAGGGAAGAGAAAGATTGATAATCAAGTGAATTAAGATGATATACTACGAAAGTACCCTTGGTTCCCAACATAAATTGGGACCCAAGTAAATTAGGCAATTTACTTGGAAGGAAATTTACAAAATATTTTTTCTCACAACAAAAACTTGGGATTTCTTAAAGTCTTAACTCCATTACAAATTGAACTAAGGGATTTTAATGGAGATTAGACGACTCCTAGTTCTATACCTAATCCACTCAATTTTTTCAGATTAATTGAGGTTGGGAACCAAGTAAATAAGTGCCTATTTGGGTAGATATTATGTCAAATAAAATCATTCGTTTGTGAGACAGCGGATCAAATAAGAGTTTTTATAGCTTTAGTAAACTTAGAACTAAACAGAGGCGGACGCCCGGGCGAGTTGTTCGTCACATGGTAGCAGACGTTTGGAAGACTCACGGAACGGGTGAGTAGATTAGTAATAATTATTTATATTGATTATTAGAAGATTTTTAATAATGTCAAACATTTTAAATAAACTTTGGTTAGAATACCAAGTAGAAAAAGATGGACTTATGAAACTGTGTCAGTGGTCGTGTAATTACAGCCACTGGACAAGGCTCATTGACAATTATAAACTGTGGAGCAACTCTGATGCCGCTAAATTGACTAATCTTCAGGAGATAACTTTAAATTTAGAACAAGTAAAAAATTAAAACTATATTTTAAAGGAGATAGTTATAAAGACAGAAAAAGAAGGGATAGCTTATCGAGAAATATCAAAGAAAATTAAAGAGGGTTATAAAGTTGTATTAGATACATCGGAATTATTAATAAATGTCGATCTTATTGATAATGATATAAATTATATCTTAGCTTGCCACAGCGTCGATGATTTTAAAAATAAAAAAGATCTTGCGGCAAATTGCCTAAAAAAGTGCGATTGCTCTATAACTGCAACGACATCAAAACTGAAGAAAGATATCAAAATCAGTAATTTGGCACAAGATACAGAAAAATTTGGACAAACAGATAGAATTAAAAGAAAATTTAAGCAGAAGATAAATAAAATGGAGACAAAGAGTACATTTAAATTAACATAGCAAAGCACAAAAATATCTGAGAAGTGCAAAATAAAGTCAATTATAAAATTGCGTCAAATTTATGACAAAACTAATGACAAGCTAAAACAAAACAATTTGAAAGAAAGAAAACTTGAACAAAGACAAGTGAAACAATAAAATAGAAGGAACAATATTTATAAACGTAAATGTTGCAAAAAAATCATCAGAAAATTTAGTCTAAAAAAGGAAATCAGTAAAACATTTTATACAAAGAGAAGGAAAAATTAAAATTCCATGGCCAAACTTAAAAAAACTCTTTTGTTTGGGAGGCCCAGCTTGAAGCTGCAACACTGAAATGAAATAAAATGAAAAATCTTTATTTCCACCTTAAAAAAATTATGACACTTTAACTTAAATTAAGTACAATACCAAAAACTTACTTATAAGCCACTGATGTGGCTTATAAGAAAAGTAACTGTGTTTTAGTCGCAAGTTTCTCGCCGGAGTGTCGCGGAGACGCGAGCTTATTATTATTATTGTATATTTATTGATATTATGTCAAATAAAAGGTTAGAGTATGATAAGGGACCTACCCACAAAATCAAACAAATAAAATTTCCTACAAATTTTACATACAAAATTATTTTAAACAAAATGAATAAAAACATTTCTCGGGTTTGTAGAAAGGCTTTGGGGCTTTGAGTAGGGCATATATAAGGGAGATTAAGACTATATGTATTGTATTTTTCTAGGGTGGGTCCCTTATAATACTCTTATCCCATTGTGGTTAGTATGATAAGGGACCCACCCCCCTCTTTCAAATAAGTAGGTTAAAGTAAACCTACTTATTTGATACATTATTGCCCTAATCGCCCTTATATATGCCCCACTCAAAGCCCCAAAGCCTTTCTAAAAACCCGAGAAAAGATGTATTTATTTTTTTTTATAAATAATGTCAAAAATAGGGAAATTTATTTGTTTCGATTTGCACCTGCAAAATCATACTCTAACTAGGCGGGACGGCCGGGCGAGTCGTTCGCCACAAATGGGTACAGTCTACTATCCTATCCTCTAAGTATTACTTCAAGTTAGCAAAATCTTTTAATAAAAATACTATGTATATAATCTTGGGGCATAGAACAGGCCTAGACTGTGAACCACGGATCTCTGGTGCCAAAATCGAGTGCCTATACAATCACGGGCGTGGAGGCAGATCGGCCACGGAGGCTGATGGCGACGTATTAATTTCCTAAATTAATTTCTAATTTAATAAAATTGTTAAGTTATGTAACTTGTTTGATTTTAGTTTTATGAGTTTATTTCTTGATCCTACAAAAGGTTACAAGAAGAGAGTTCCTACTTCTCTTAGATAATTAGATTATCCCTTTACCTCCCATCTTTTGAATCTGTTTCTATAGATTTTTATGGAAATAATCTTTCTTTTATGATTTCTTTTCCTTAATTCTGGCTAACTGGCCTTTATAATCTTCGATATTGGCAATGGCTGACTTCCTCACAGATGTCCACCACCACCCTCAAGCTTTCTTTATTATACATCAAACCATTCAACTTCTCCATGATTTTGGAGTTAGTTCAAGTCTAACACCAGCCTCGTGAGTGTTTAAAGAAGCCTCTTTACACTATTTCGATTTTCCGTTAGACTTAGCTCAAGTTTTGCTCTCTTCAAGTGCAGTTATTAATTAGAGTAATTAACCAAACCATCCGTGCCGTTGCTGCCACCCGGTTTAGCATCGGTTACCCTTTATTTTCAATGTCGACGTCTGGAGATAAAATCTTGTATGCACCTTGGGAGTGAAATGCCATTATTCCCTCGCAATAATTTCCTCCTTCGGCTTCGCCTCGGGAGTAAATAGCTATAACTCCCTCGGCTTCGCCTCAGGAGTTAAATCCTTTGGTTCCCTCGGCTTTCGCCTTAGGAACCAACATAATGCTTAGGGGAATAATGATATTCTTTACTCCCTTGATGCATAAATAACTATTATTTATCCTTGGAAAGAAGATACAATGTTAAGAAAAGCTTAGTAATCTAGTCTAGAACTTTACTTGAGGACAGGTTGGACCTCTGCAGTAAATATATTTTTTTTTTTTTTTTTTTTTTTATTTATTTATTTCCATATTTACAATAAAATTATTAAGCAACATAAACAATACATTAAACATGATGGTTAAATATATATAGAACTTAAGATTACATATTTATGAACCATTGACACCGTCAATCAAAAACTGGTGACCATTCTGCTGCTGTGATAAATTACAGGAATCTTTCCACTTTTAAGGCAGAGAGCCCTGTGTTGTGGAATGATTGTCTGTGTACTTTACTTAACAAAACATCTATTTAAACCATGTATAGAATTTTATATACCATGTGATTTATATTGTGAACTAAATAAAAATTTTTGTTTATAGTTTTAGTGGTTTGTATAATAAAAACGACCTTAGACCATAGATTTTAAACTCACCTGAACTAGATTAGATTATCTGTTTTTTTATCATCTTTTTCTTGTTTATTTATGAGAATCAATTTTATTTTTTTAGTAAAGACTGTTTTGAAAGATTAAAATTAATGTATTTAGGTAAATTATTGTATAGTTTAGTACCGATGAATTTCCATTGCCTTTGTCCCATGGTGGTTTTCATAAATGGCTCAATCAACGTTTCTTTATGAGCTGATCTTGTTTTACCTATAACTCTAGGCATTTCTAGATTATGTTTGTGGAGTTGATTAAGTGAAACCATTTGATACATATAATCTATTTTCAAAATATTTAGTTCTTTAAATAGAGGGCCTGATCTTTCCTCTCTATCTTTAAATTTCATAACTCTTATCAGGGCTTTCTGTAATATTAGTATAGGTTGTCTAACTGTGGATGGAGCCGCACCCCAACCAATTAATCCGTATCTTAAAATTGAATCCGCTATAGCATAGTACAAAGTGCGCCTCTGATCCACAGTATGAAAACCTCTAGCTCTAAGCATTATGTATATTGTTTGCCTTAATCGTTTTTGCAATTCATGTATATGTTGTTTCCACTTGAGGAAAGCATCAATATGAATTCCTAAATACTTTGTTGTTTCGACTCTTTCTATTTTGGGACAAAAACATTTGTCCGGAAATGTATTTAAGCAATTTTTCCTATCATGAATACTAATTTCCTTGATATCAGGTTGTCCTCTGACATCAAGAGAAAAAGTAATGCATTTCGTTTTGTTTATGTTTAATGTAAGTAGGTTTTTATTTAGCCAATGCTTCACACTTATCAAATCACTCTCTAGTTGCTACAAATGTATCCAAATATACAAATGTATATTGTATACAAATGTATCCCTCGGAAAAGTTCCAAGGTACCCCGAATCGGGTACGGGGTACCTCACAACTTTTCCTCATCACATCGGATTCGCTACGCTCATCCTCCCTGCTTCGGACTCCCTTCATTCGTCCTCAAAATATACAATTCGCCAAATTTATACTTCAGCCTGTCTTGGGACTTGCCCCGCTCGTCTTCAGATAGTAAATACATCCAATTTATTCTCAGCAGTCACCCATACAGGCACTGACCACGCTTAATGCTGCTTAAGTTTTATGATGCAACAAAAACATGGATGTACTTGTTGTATTGAAACAAGACTTGTCTACTTATTTATTACGTAATGGTATACTAATTATACCAAATTTCAAATCGATTAGACTATTTTCCGATTTTTTTAAAAAGTTTTTTAAATTTAAAAAACGTACACATGTCAATTGATAAAAATTGAATTAATGCAGATAATGAGAAAAAACTTAAAACGTGGTAGTCTATTACATAGCTACATGCCTGTATATCTGATCCCATTATGTTTCCGCGATTTATGATTTCTCGAAATTTTCTATGTCATTATAAGGCGCGGTCGAATATCCACGGCCTTCTAGAACGTTGGATCACCAACAAACTTTTTTTATAATTTTTTTTTCAAAATTTTCAGTAATTAGCCGGATTTATGATAAATGAAGCCTATTTCCGTAATCTGCACGCTCTTTTGGTTAATCTCGAAGAGTATTTACATTCAATCAACGATTTATTTTTAATCTAACTTGATACATACATAACTACTGTTAGATTTCAATATTTTGTGTTATATTTTGACATGTCATTTTGTTAACATTGACGTCTAACAGTAGTTATGTATGTACCAAGTTAGATTAAAATAAATCGTTGAGTGAATGTAAATACTCTTCGAGATTAACCAAAAGAGCGTGCAGATTACGGAAATAGTCTTTATTATATCACAAATCCGGCTAATTACTGAAAATTTTGAAAAAAGTTATAAAAAAGTTTGTTGGTGATCCAATGTTCTAGAAGGCCGTGAATATTCGACCGCGCCTTATAAATGCAGATAATGAGAGGAAACTTAAAATATGGTAGACTATTACATGGCTACATGCCTGTATATCTGATCCCATTATGTTTCCGCGATTTATGATTTCTCGAAATTTTCTATGTCATTATTGCAGGTTAATGACGTTTTAAATTTTTTCTGAATGGCACAACTACAGCGGTGACTGATTTTTGTACAATATTTTCAACTCTCTAGCATACATATACTTGGTTTCAGTACAATGGACCCACATACGAGGTCTAAGTACTAGGAAATTATTTTCTCCGGAATTTAAATTTTTTAAATATACTTGGAGCTACGATGGTAACAAACACACACACACTCACACACAGACACATGTAGTCAGATAACTTTGAGAAATCCACCCAGGAGGTCTTAAAAACACCTGAAACGGATAAATCCGGTGACATTCCGGTTTCGACTTTTTTCGTGAACAGAAAGAATACTTTTCGTATAAACCTGCGGTATAAATTAGGCAAAGTAAAATAGGTAAGTCGTGTATCTGTAAGTATCTTAGCCTCTTCTGTTTCCTCATTAACTAAAATAGGAGTAGGTAATTATAGATATATATTTATATAATAATATAGTTAATAGTTATAAAATTATATAAATATAGTTATAGAATACATAGAGATATTGTATAACTAGAGGGGTCCAAACGGTTTAATTTTGAATATCGATAAAATAACCTGAACACAGAACACCATAGAGATATATACTTGAGCCCCCTCAAGTATATACCTCCCATAGCCCTCATAGCCTATCTCATTACATTGAGAGGCCTGAAACATTAGTTTGGGGCTCTCAGAGGCTCTGTGTAACCTTATTGAAATCTTTATCAAGAGAGAGTCAAGCTTAAAATTAATAAATTAATTTCGGTTTCCCGCACATAGTTTGTGTTTTGATTTGTATTTTTAACGTTTTACTATTTAAGTTATTGTATTTTTCTACTGATTATTTGATTATATTTATAAGCGAAGGTTGTCAGGTTACTTTCTCGATGTTTCAAATTTTAACCTATAGGGCTTCTCTAGTGATAATATCTCTATGAATAACAGTACAAAATAACAGTAACTAATATCTATAGTGGAATAGGATAACAAGTGATCTCACTCCCTGAAATTACTAGTTCCTCGAGTTTTACTCGATATTTATAAAAAAATGTCTGACTGGTAGTAAAATGACAGGATGTCGAAATATTTTGTAAACAAATGTGAAATGTAATTTAGTAAATAAAAACGAGATAATTATTTATAAACACAGGTAAACAAGGAATAAAAAACAACATAACCTTCATCATGACAGACAACAAGACATTTTCATAACCTCACCCGATTACGATTGTCGCTAAAAGTAGCCCTAGCGGTCAAACTTTTCTTTGTTTGACATTTTTCGATATATCGCAAGCCCGAAATACGTGAGTGAGATTACTTGTTGTTGTTCAATACAAAACAAATCACGAATAATATTCGATGGGTTATTAGGATTGATTTATTATAACCATTAATGACTCTTGAAAAAGATTGCAATGAGGATACTCAGAGGCCCTGAGAGTTCCAAAAATATGTCTCTAGCCTCTCAATGTATCGAGAGAGAGTATGGATATTTTTTAATCTAACTTGGTACATACATAACTACTGTTAGACGTCAATGTTAACAAATATGACATGTCAAAATATAACACAAAATATTGACGTCTAACAGTAGTTATGTGTGTACCAAGTTAGATTAAAAATAAATCGTTGAGTGAATGTAAATACTCTTTGAGATTAACCAAAAGAGCGTGCAGATTACGGAAATAGGTTTCATTTATCACAAATCCGGCTAATTTTGAAAATTTTGAAAAAAAAAGTTATAAAAAAAGCTTGTTGGTGATCCAACGTTCTAGAAGGCCGTGGATATTCGACCGCGACTTATAAATTTTTATTGCAAAAGTGTAATAGCGGGTTACACAAACAGATGATGCTTAGCATGAACTGTTTCTAGAAGTGTTTTAGTTTAAGGACTCCACTCTCTGAAGCCTTTTTTTCTTTTCCAGTTTAATATGATTAGGTAGCTTAGAATAATACTATATATAGAAGGAGCACTACTGATAAAACGGAAGGCTGTTTACTGGTGGTCTTAAGTAATGCTGCCACCCTAACAATATACAATTTTCTTATAAAAAAGTTGGCAATACTTCCGGTTTCTGAATTGTTATGTTCTATTATTAATTAATGATTGATTATTCATAAAATACTAATATAAATATCGGTGCATTACAATATTTTAAGCATTTTAAATTGTAGTTTAACGTTATTAATTAAAATTATATTAAAAGTAGTCCTCGTCAACTAAATGTAGATTCTTGTATTCCGCTACCCTTTTGCCATCTATTTCCGGTTTTATTAAATACTCAGCAGGTGCTTAAGTTATTATATTTGTTCTTTACGATCTTTCTTCATTAATGGGTAATTATGACACATATTTAAAATAATGTTTTGTTGTTAGGGTGGTATACCCCTACTTAAGACCACCAGTCAACCGGCTTTCGTGTTATCAGTAGAATTACATTGTATTTACGACCGTAGTATTATTCTAAGTTAGATAGTCACAGAAAGATACGTTTACTGGTTCAGTGCATCTAAACTGAGTTATACAAAAATGTTTGCCGTTTCCAACAGGTTTGAAACTAAAGCAAATGAAGTTAAAAGTTAAAAAAAAAATCCACTCACCTTCTCGGGTTCGAACTCTCTAATTTTATGTATATTTGGATTATATCGAGTTTTCTTCTTAAAATTCTCCTCTAGTGGTAACTCCATGTTTTTAATCACTTTTTCTTTAAACCAACATTAATTTCCACTTTCCAAAAGAAATCTTTATTCGCCGATTTATTGCCATTTACCAATTTCACCATTGCCTTAACGATTTTAAAAAATAAATTAAATTGCTTTTATTTGTATTAGATATCAAAGACTTCGTGATAACTTAATAATAACGCTTGTCACTTTATTTCTATAACTTTGTTCTTTTTTAAATTTAAGGATAATTTATTATAATTTCACTAATTTTGGATCATTACAACTGATCACAATAACCAATCATAGTTGACAGATTTGTTGTAGAATACAACTTGGCTAGTTTTATTCAGCAGACCTATTCCAAATCATCCAATAAGATCTCTCATATCTCTTGATCATCCAATCAGATCTCTCATATCTCTTGATCATCCAATCAGATCTCTAATCAGTTTCATCAACTCATTACCGTTTGATCTGTGATTAGGTTCTATTATCTTTTCTTAAGTATACAAACTGTGACTCACTAAAACATTAAAATTAATTATATTAATAGTCTCTGATGGATAAAATTAATTAAATTCAATAAAAGAATAAGCTATAAAGCTTTTAAATTATTAAAATAAATTTGAATTAAACTTCAAGTTCTACATTCATAAAAATAACCATGAGTTGAGTTTTTAAACTAAATACATTTAAAACCCTTTTTAAAAAAGAAATCAACCGAAAAATGTGTAATTTGACACTTTAAAGAAAAGCAATTCTAAAAATAATTAACTATTTGTCTTTATTTAAACTTTGATTAAAATTTGGATTAATATCTAAGAAGTGATGGGTGCAGACTGCACTTACTTTCAGTTAGGTAAATTTTCGCCCCTCAGTATTTCTTTTGTTCACCTTATTTTGTTACCCCCTCCTTTTTTTAATTTGTAACACTTTATATTAAAAATCTGCTTAGAAAAATTAGTTTAATAAACTGTTTAATTTATTTGTACTATATACGAATTAATGCGTCACTATACGTTAATCTTTGATTAAGTTTAACTTTCATTAAAATTTGAGCCCGACGGAATAACTTAGGAAGTAAAATATATAAAATAATAATTTGAAATTATGACATTTGGTTTTAGTCTAACGTAGTACATGGGTGCCAAATAGTGCCCCCCGGTGCCAGAGGTGGGGCAGCCCTCCTTAAAATCTATTTTTAAAACATGAGGGACCCACAGCCAAAAGAGAGGGGTTAGAGTCTGGCTCATAGATCTTGTTAATACTGTGATTGAATTTTATTGGGATTTCCCTGATTATCATGAATTTTATGAGTACAGGGGAGATTTGTACGTAGGAGATATAATGAGTATATATAGGAAATATAATGAGTAAATGGAAGATTTTATGAGTATATGGGAAATTTAAAGAGTATATGGTACATTGATGGTTATATCGAAATTACATGGAAAATTTAAAGCGAGATGGTTATATGCGAGATTTTACATGGGAAATTTAAAGCGTATATTGGAGATTTGATGATTATATGAGAGATTTAATAAGTATATGGGATATTTGACGAATGAATTTGGTTTAAGGTTGTCTTACTTGATTGTTGTATTTTTTTAATAATTTTAATTGATAGTTTTAAACTTTCCATAATTTATGCTGTAGCCCATTTAGGTTTCCAAGCGAAACGTTTTGCGTTAGCATTAAAATCCAAAACCAGTGAAAATTTCGATGCAAAAAATGATGGTAGAGAGTAAATTTATCTATTCCAAACAGAAATGCATAAATAAGGAGAAAATAACAGAAAAAATTATTTCTCTATAATTTGATGGCTAAACCAATCGGGGGGCGGGGGGGGGGGGGAAAGCAAGGTGGAGAAAAACTCATACGCAGTCTATTTACTAGATCGTAACCATGGTGATAAGCATGTGCTGTGCGTTATCAGCATATGCTTTGGATAGATTTGTTCTCTATTTTCTGTAGCATTACAGTCTATCGCAAGGATTGAATAAAGGGATACGCCATTAAGGAAATTTCTGACCCAAGTTGTAATATAGAAATAGGAGCAAACTTACCTCCCCTTAGGTTATAATTAAAAGGCGCAAAACGCAGGTTATGTAGCTAAGTTTTATACAATTCTTGGTTGTCGAGTTTGCTTCTCAACTTCTTCAGTTGCTTCGTTATTGTTACATTTGGTGCTTGTCAAATCATTTCTTATATTTACATTTTGGGCTCTAGGTAGCCACTTTAGTGAGAGTAATTGAAGTTTAACCGTTTAACTTTTCGTAGAGAGTAAGTTAAATGTGTTAATATTTTTTTTTGTTAGCTTAGTGAAATGTTTGCTATTTTCAAATTCATTTTGGTTAATGTTCTTAATTTTCTTTAATTGTTAATTTTAAGCAATATTAACAAAAAACAGTTAAAAAGTATGAACTTTTTTCAATTTGTTTATAACTTTCGCGAGCTCGCGAGCAAAACAATGGGAAACCCCATTGAGTTAAGTTTGCCTCTAAATTTTAAATTTAAGCAATATTAACAAAAAACAGTTAAAAGTAAACTTTAATTGTTTATAACCTTCGCAAGCAAAACAATGGGAAACCCATTGAGAGTTAAGTTTGCTTCTAAATTTATCATAAGCATGCGCAGGTTTCGTACCAAGCATGTGCAGTTGGTTTTGACGTGTGTTTTGTATTGCTTTCATCTCTATGTTTTGCTTTTCGATGGGGTCACTTTGTTGAATAGCATTTCGACTTAGTGCGTCATCCCCTTTATTCAACATCCTTGGTCTATCGTTTAGTTTAAAAATCTTGACAGGTCAGTATAGGCACCACTGATTCTTAAGAAAAATAAATCCCTGCAAGAAGGAAGCGGAAAAAAACTATGTAAACAACAGGTTATTTTACCCGTATTTTCTTGGCGATGTTTTTTTACATTTCTTTTGTGTAGTTTTATTTTAAAATATCATTGTTAAGATTAATTTGAAAGTAGTTTTCAAAACGATGCAATCTAAAGAAGAACCACAAACAAAGTGAACGATTGCCGGGAAGGTTTTCCCTACAGCGGTTATGGTGGTAGGGATTTTTTCTGCTTATAAGTGAGAGGTTGGCAGCAGGGATAAGTCAATCCCCAAATACTTATGACCTTGAGGATTTTTTAAACTAAACGATAGACTGTAGAGTTATTAGTAAAGGTTCGAGTTGCACGCATAAGTGCAACATACCTTTTACAATAAAACCCTTAGGGGTTATAGTGTACAAAACATACTTTTATAAAAACATAAAATTTATTTTCCATCTAATTAAATATTTACAACAATAAAAGTTAATCATTAATTTTTAAAATAGGAATCTAATTACTTTGTAAACTTAAATAAATTAAAAACAATTCCTTCAATGAAACAATAAATTAAACAATTATTTTCAATAATTGAATTTATTATTTTTTAATAAAAAAATAAATTATATTCATGAAATCTACACAACAGATAATAGTTACTGTCTTAACAACACATTTTAGTTTCCATGTTTCTTTCCTCTCCTACGTAGGAGCAGGAAAAGTATTGTGTTGAACCTAAAAAATCCCTAAAAACCCTAAAATCCCTAAAACCTAAAAAGATTTTTAATACCCAACTTAATCAATTATTATTGTTGTTCGCGTGTAGTTTACATCAAAAAATTTATTTTTTTAATAATTACAAACTTAATATGTAACTTAAAACTATGTACTATCCTCTTCCATTAATTTTTAATAAATAAAAATCATTGCTCTAAATATATTTTGTTTCGCAATAATATTGCTCACGCGTTTTCACGGTTGAAGTTTTTGGAAAAAAATTTGCCTATTTCCATAAGTTTTTGGAAAAAGTTTTTCCGTAAGTTAAAATATCGTGTTAGCTCTGATCTAAGCAAGGTATACAATACTATCTACGTTCTAAATTATTTCACAAAGGGAGATTAGTGATTAAATCTCCCAATTATAATTTTATTAAATGTCTTTTTTGAAAAAAATTGTTTTACTATTAAAGTTGTTTCTTACTTGGTAGACTCAATTGGATAAAAGCACAGCAATGCCAACACTACGATTTTTTTCACAAAAACTCACATGTAATATTTTCGAGCTGCTATTTCATAATATATTTTTCAAAATATTTATTTGACCCATTCCATCTAAAATTTGGTAACTTGTCACCACCTCTATGGTGTCATTAAAATTAATTTGTAATTAAAAATTAAATATTCGTATAAATTATAAAAACCTTTAACACCCTTATGAAAGCAAACTTAGTATAAATAGTTTAACAAGCAATAACAACACTGGGCAGAACGTAAACTTTAGACTTTTTGTAGATTCGTATCTTTTTTCAACTCAAGTACCTTTAGTACCTGTAGTACTTTTTTATGACTGTATTAACTTAGTCCTTTTTGGTTAATTAATCCTTAAATTTTAATGTCATCTAATAATCATATATTTTTTGACAATGAAAATCAGTTAATAAAGGTAAAGTATAGTAGAGAACAAAATACTTTACAACAATGGACATAATAGGAATTAGATAATTATATTCTTCTTATTTTTCAGAAGACGCTACTAAATTAATGTCGGACAATTTAGAGAGTAAATTAGTGAACAATTGAAGTTTAATAATTATCGAGTTTTTTTTTACGTTTCTTTATTCTTTTTAAAAATTGTTTATTTTTTAAATTCTGCATAATTTTTCTTCATGATACGAATAATTTGGTCATAAAAAATATAAAGTTTACATTATGCCACAATTAAAATTTATCCACAATGATTTAATTTTAAATTAATAACTAAAGGAAGAGGAAAGATGCAGAGCAGACAATAAAAGAATTGAGGCATTATAAGAACCAGGTCTGTTCTTAGAAAGTCAATTTTATATAATTTGTGATCCAATGTGGATCGTTAAAATAATTATTAACAACAGTCTTTATTATAAAAATAACAAAAGTTAACTTTAGACTTTTTACATTTTATAATCAACTGTTATTTTTTTTACAAAAATTATTTACATTTGAGAAGTTTGCAGCACTGATATCTAGGTATTGATTAATATCGAGCGGTTGTGTACAAATTGCTTTTATTTCAATTAGGCTTAGCAATATTTCAGCTGTTTTAATATCACAGAATAACTGGATTAATGCAACCGCTGCATAAACGTAGGTCACGCATTAATCAAATTATATTATATTTGCAGATATTTATTTGAAGTATTGATCAAAAATGAATCAGAAAATTTAGTTTCCGAATTGTTGTTTTGGGTGGTTGCTGCGACACTTGAACCGGTTAATTGACTTCGGGTAAGTTTTAAATATTTTGGTGATTAGAATTGCTGGGTGACTTGTCGAATCCAGGGTAGATAGCTGGCAACTTTGACGTAAACACCTGGAACGCCGTACTGGCCGCAACCAACTCCCCAGGAGACGATACCAACAACTTGCCACAATCCTCCTCTCTCGCATACCATTGGTCCACCTCCATCACCCTAAAAATGTACAAACTAATTTTAGGAAGGATCTGATATAAATCATGGATTCTCAGTCTCATATCATAACAATTAATGATGCAAAAAGAATTGCTGCTAATTAAGGAATTATAAAGATTCCTGTAATTTATCATAGCAGCAGAATGGTCACCAGTTTGACGGTGTCAATGGTTCATAAATATTTAATCTTAAGTTCTTTATATATTTAACTGTCATGTTTAATGTTAATAATTTGTTTATGTTGCTTAAATAATTTTAATGTAAATATGGAAAATAAATAAATAAAAAAAATAAATCGCCGCGACCAAGCGATTCTTCATAATGACCAAGCTGTTTTATCCATTACCGAGCGATATGAATGATATAACCTACTACTAATTTTTTGGTATGACTAAGCGATTTAATAATAATTAAGAAAACGTAGACAGGATTGACTTAGTTTTATAATTTTATTTTCCAAACTAAATCCTAACTGGAACCATTTGAACCCTGAGTTTACAGTCATTTAGTAGTGTCTGATTCATGTTTACATAACGTTAAAGGAGCAAGTGGTATTCCCAGATTTATTTAAAATTTGCAATACGATAAAGTACGGTAGGTTTAGTAGAACAAAAGGACACCAAGGGGCCATAATGTAAGGAACCCAGCAGTCGTTCAGTGTAGGGTAGCAATTATCAGCGATCTTGTACTGATCGAGAAAAACGTAACTATGCATTTTATTACGTACGTCACGCACGCATTTTTGACGAAAATGACAATATCTTATTTTCGACAGAGCTAACCTTTTGAGATTCGGTTTTTTGCGTTTCCTATTATGAAACACAAAAAAAGTCTTTCTGTTATCTGTACAAGGGATGAAAATCCTTCGAAGTTATTATTTCATGGAAAATAAAAGATCAATGTAATCATTTGAGTATAATACATGATAGAGAAATATGTCTCTACTATTTGAATATTCTCAAATAACGAAAGATATTCTAAGATCGAGGGAACTAAAATGGAAAGCGTAATGATATAAGGTCCGAACTGTAACCCTACCACAATATTATAATGTAGAAATGAAAATTAATAAAATAGTAATATGATTTATCGATACTAACCTTGCAAGCATCTTTGCCCTCCTCACCACCTGCACAGATGAAACCTGGATGTAATTTGAAGTCATATCCTAGTCTAGTCTGTTGAAGTTGGCTCTGGCATATTCCGTTACTAAGTACTGGTACATCGACTTCCTTAAGGACATTCTGATATTTGCCATGATCACCCCAAGCATCCTTACCCCAACCTGTGGTCCAACATCTGGATCCTGAATAATCATCACGTGCGTCTGGTAAACAAGCCGGACTGATATGAGGACTTGATCTCGTGTCTACTGGTCTATCCATGCGTAATACGGCGATATCGTTGTACAGAGTTCCGGCATAGAATTCAGGATGTACGTGAATGTTGGAAATGTCTCGTTCTTCATACGGGAAGAATTCGACGTCGTGATTAACGTCCCATTCACCAAGTCGAACACGAAGATCGTAAGCAGTGTATCTAGAAATAATTAAAATCAAAATTAATAAGTAAGATTTAGGTCTCACGGTGGTTACAGCATCAATTATTCATCAAAATGGTGAATCCAACGTTTCGCTTCCACGGTGTGACATCTTCATAGATGAAGGTTATAATGGATGAAAACGCAATATTCTACAGAACTACTCAACTGAACTGAGTTCAGTTTTTTAGAGAACATTGTGATTTTATTCATGATGTGCTGCATCCCTGAAGATACCATTGTATTGGGACCTAGTTGAGAAGCGGCACAACCACAAAACACGGTCAGCCTCTAGCATCATCACACCCCCCCCCCTGTACATGGACTCAAAAAACAAAGTGTGCACACCACCAAGCCATTAGATTGATGGATAAAGTCGATAGCAACCTACTGAAACTGCCTCCGGATGAGTTCAAGACTTCTCTTAAAAACTACCTGCTTAATGAATCTCTGTACTGTTGTGAAGAGTTTTCATTTAAATAGTCTTGCTTTTTTTAATTTAAATTTTTACTCTCTCTGACGAAGTGATGCTACCTACTGTAGTTACCACTAATTTAATAATAATAATAATAATAAAAGATGGCTGCTACAGTTGAAGCGAAACGTTAGACTCCTCATCTTCATTGAAGCTATCGTCACGGACGCCTGCTCAGTTGTAGTTTATTAACGACCAGAATGATTCGATCGTCTGCGTCATCTTTAAGATTGTTGCGAATTCGCCTCGCAAATAACAGTATGCCTATACTCTGATTATATCTCTTGGTTTGACGTTTCCGATCGAAAAGAGATATCATAGAATATTGCTGTTAATCCAAAATGTTACTCTGATACCTTTCTTTACAATCCTCCTGCATGTAAGAGTTTAAAAGTATAAAATTATTGTTGTCAGTAAATCATTCAAAATAATGCTCTGCCGAAAAAAACAGATCCATAAAATGCTTGGCGGAAAACTTTAAAGACCTATCTGGAGTTATTATCTTAATTATAATTAATAATACGTACGATTTAATACAATGAGCAGCTGTTATTATGTGATAGTTGTCGATTAGAGTTCCACCGCAAACATAAACACTTTCTTGGGGATCTTTCTTCAGGATGGCTACCTGCCAGGGATATTCACCTAGAAACAAAATTCTAAATGTTATTTCCAATTTTTTATGACAATCGACAGAACAACGATATGAGTTTTTCAAAAAAGGACATTACTAAATTTAAAACAATTTTTATCAAATTTATTCATACGTTTAAGTGACTTAACCGTTGAGATTAGTAAGCCTTACACAATTCAAAACAGGGTTCTGGAATACCTGGAATATGTAACCTATGTTATTAAAAGAACGTTATAAGTTAAACTGTGGTTGGAAGTTTTAAATAAAAATTTCTCTTTTCATATCTGTAAAATCTTAGAATCGTAGAACTCCTTAGATGTTTTCATTTAGATTTTAAAAGAAGAATGCAAAATTAAAATATCGATATTAAAAGTGGGAGGAAATTAGACATTTGGTCAAACTAAAGAGGATATAAATTATTAATTATGCTGAGTCACCTATAATAATTAATGACGAATGATAAAATGGGGGCAAAATTTAGCTAGCTGTAGGTTATATTTAACTTACCTAGCTGTAGGTTATATTTGACTTAGCTAGCTGTAAGTTATATTTGAATCTGAATATTTTTGCACAAATTATTCTATACCATCTATTCTGTTACTTAAAAATTTGTTTTAACAGGTGTAATACCATTAAGATTTAAACTTACCGAATTCACTGTCTCCATCAACATATACTGGGTTCTTGATTCTTCCGTTCACACCATGAGCGTTTCTCACTCCACACTGTCCGTAGTTGGCTTGAGGTCTGTATAGTCCTGACTGACGTGCTGGTCTACGGCAGCAAACTTCTCTAGGCCCGCATCTTCCGTTGTTATAGATAGCTTGACGCTATAACAAAAAAACAATCCTGTTAAATATTTGTAGGAATTTCAGCTTCAGGATCTAGCAATAACGTATGTTTAATTCTGATTTAGGACACTGCACTACTTTACTCTAACTCGTTCGTACACTGAAGCCACGATTGTACTTCAAAACCCCTAAATAGATATTTGGGACTTTGAAGCACAACCGTTGATAAGATCCAAGATGAGATCATCTTGGACATATTTATTAATTGTCTGTTTATCAGTTATTAAAAATGATAAACATTTCCCAATGGAGTACAGCGACTGGATTGCTGATGATCCTAAAGTTCTTACCAAAAACAATGTTTAATTTAGTACTAGGAATAACTATAGTTCATGTTAAATTATTCAATAAAAGTGGTTTATAGTTGCATTCACTTATACCAAAGTTTTGTGATTAAGCTGAACATTCACTGTACGACAACTTTAAAACATTCATACATCTAGAAAGTATGATTTAGGTTGGTGCTCTTTTTATCTGCTATTTATAAGTGATTGCTCCCTGCTGCCTTATTTTAAATCATTGAGAACCTACACCTAAAGAGCTAAGTATAGAGCCTAAACCTATACCCTTGAAGTGGTAGACCAACTCACCACTAACCACTAACCACTTCTGTTCTAAAGGTTATGGATCTACACTCAGCTTCTTACGTTTTTGCTCTAGATTATATTGAATGAAGCAGAAGAGAACAATCAATTCTAAATAGAAGAGCAAATTAATCTTAAAAAATAAATGCTTCATTGTTACAATTAAATTGTTTTAAAAGGGGAAAATAAAATTGGGTCTATGTTCATCTTTTTTCTCCATACATAATATCTTAAATAATTTACCTGTTCTTAACACTTTATACTGAAAAGACCCTTAATAGTTATATATGCACCAAGGGAGTAATGAATGTTATTATTTCCCCGAGCAGTTAGTTGGTTCCTAAGGCGTAAGCCGAGGGAACCAAAGTATTTAACTCTATTAACTAGTCTATTAACTAGTAATTGCGAGGGGAAAAATAGCATTTTACTCCCAAGGTGCATACAAGATGTTATCTCCAGACGTTGATTTTATTTTAATACGTCTTGTTGTATTTTATTCTAATTTTTTTGGGTCGGACCCCCTTATAAATTTTAGGAGTGCTGCCCCCGTGAAAATTAAAAAAAAATGTGTTGTCACCTATATAAATTTATAGAATACCACACCCCTAAAGAAAATGATATAATTGGCTCTAATGACCCAATAATAGGAAACACTTTTTATTCCCAAGGGAGAAAAAGTAACTTTTTCTCCCTTGGGAGTGAAAAGTGCTTATTTACTCCCTAAAAACTAGTCAATAAACTTAACATTATACACCGTCTGGAGACAAAATACTCTAGTCTACTAAGAACTATAAATATACATAATCTATATACAGTATTCACAAAAGTATAGTTAATAGTAACGTTAAGTGTAAGAGTAATAATGTACAGTAAGGATTCAAAGTGACAGTAGGAAGAAGCATTGGTGTTTTCAGGACATATTTTTTACTATAATATTTGTTTCCTCGGTATGTAGAATCTAGAGATAATATTACTAGATCCAGCTTATTGGACCCTTGAAGCATAAAAACAGGAGGAGGTTATAGTGAACAGGTTTGGTTTACACTGAGCCCCTGAAAATATGTTTCAAGCTTTCCAAAGTTTAAAGGTGTATATGCGGGTTTTATTTAAAACATTTATGTGTCTAGGATGATAAAATAATTAACAAATGCACGTCAAGTTGCTATTTTTATAGACGAAAGAACTGAGAACTGAAAGACGACTCTACTGATTAGTAGAGTCGATAACATGTTGAGATGAACAGTGTAGAGGATTTCAACACAAATGTTATGGATTCAGTTTTCCTTATTCTTAACTCACAATATTAATTTTGCTCGTGTAAGTCCAGAGTCCAGGTCATCATTGAATAATTCAGGTGTCATCCCATACAAATTGGATTATGGCTTCTATGACAAAATCTTTAAGCCAAAAAAGTTCCTATGAATTAGGTTTACATATCACATATTAGGTAAATTTAAAAAATGCTTAATACCCGCTTAGTATGGCTGGAAATAGGTTCTTTTGTCTTGTCAAATTTAGAGATCAGAAATTTTCTCCGGCTAATCCTTTTTTGTTGTTGTAATTCGTATTTGTTAATAACCGTTTACTTCCAGCAATAAAGAAGATGTCTTGAAGAATCAGTAAGTTTATTTATTTTTGTACATTTAGTTTCGTCATTAGATCGATATTTGTTTAAAAAAAACATAAGATGGTGTTTGTAGCATTCTGCTTAGAATGTATATGCTGATTTTCAGTCCTGTCTCGTTGTATTGTTTTGAAAGTGTCAAGATCTTTTACCTTTTCAGTAGTCTGCCTCTTGACTCTGTTTCCATTAGCAGTTCGATCTTCTGGGAAAGCAAATCCAGAGGATTTGGTCGATTTTGTATTGAATCCGGTTTGAGAACCATTTAATGATTTTGAATTTCTATAATAATCGCCATAGTAATCATCGTCGTAATCGTTGTATTCGTCACGATGTGAATACCCAGGGGCATAGGGAGAATATTCGTCGTAAGGTTCGTAATGGGGATAATGGGGTTTGTGGAATGATGGACCGTAATGACTTGGACCGTGGCTAGGAATATAATGGGATGGATAAGATGGTCCAGGATGGAATCCGTGATTAGGTCCATTATGAAAATGAGAATGTTCATGATGGTGGTAAAATGGTGGTGCTCCGTAATGCTGGTAGGGACCATATGGTCCTGCTTTAAATTTATGAATTAAACTTCCCAATTTATGAACCAATCCGTGATTAGGTGTTACGTGGAAGTTAACCAATGGTTTAACGACCTTATCACCATATTCATCTTTAGTTACTTGGAGTGATAACAGCGGATTAACACTTAACAGCCCAAGATTCAGACCATTTCCGCCGACGGATCCAAAGTATGGGTTAACTGCAGGATTTGGACCGAAAGGGTTCTGTGGGTATCCCCCTACACCACCGGGTAATCCAAACGAGACGCCAAATGTTGGTCGAAATTTGACACCATTATCGTAATTATCGTTGCTATCTCCTCCAAGACCTCTCCTCTGTAACAATTTTGGGGGAATTGATTGAATAATCTGATGTTATAACAGCTCACTTGGTTAATTTTTCAAAGCTTACAATAATTCTACGAAAACCGCATTCCAAACCCAGAATCATGTACAAAAACCAACGATCTCAAATCTGATTCAATCGAATTATACAAATAATTTGACAAATTAATCTTTTATTTCGATCGTAAAGTTAACTATTGCAATGGCTAAATATAAAAATATCAAAAGCAACAGCAGCTGCTACCAAACTTTACATGCAGCACTTAACTACGTAAGCTTCAATTCAAATACTAGCAATTTTTTCTGGGGAATTTTTAAAATTTCATAGAGACCTTTTATGAGGTTCCATTGCGTATTTGTTAGCATCTTAAAATTTTAGCATCCTATGAAGGAAACAAATATCAACGCAATAACCATTGTTCTACTTCAGGAAAGTTTAGATCAATATGATTGGCATCTATTCAACTGTGGCAAAATTTCAGAAAGCTGTATAACTGGCAATATTTTGACTTACTTTGATTTAATTATTTAAACTATGGTGTAAATAAGACAATGGTAAGATGGTGTTAGTAGTTAAGACAGAGGAAAGATCTTTGTACAAAAGAGATTAGAGAGAGATAACCAACTTACCCCAAATTTCAATCGAATGAGTCCAGTTCATCCCTGGCCAAGTTCAGTCATTCGTAAGACATTTATTCAAACCTATACGTTACTTGCGTATTTAGTACAATCTTTTGCAATGCATTGTTTGTCCATTTTGTTTGATGATTTGTAAATTCGTAAAGTATTGGATGTATATAGTTTAGAATTTCGTTGGACCAGACATACGAGTACAGTCAAAGTATGATTAGAAGCAAGTTTACTGTTGAATAGATTTCAGTATTTCTGTTGAAACAGTGTTCGCATAGAATTCTAGTGTGAGTACGTACTTCAGTCAAAATCCAACACCCTTCGTATTACATATCATCAATACATCTTTGAAGTCCAGTAAGGATATAGACATCCTCGATTGATATCGAGAAATGCTAAGTCTTTCAGGGAAAACCAAGTTTATAAAGGAGAGTAAAAACTCTTCAATATTTTTTTATAAGTATCTGCACTAAATTATTTCAATTCTTACTACAAATAGGGACTTGAAATTCGAGAACTTAAAAGAAGTACAGACAGCAGCGCCTTTCATTTAAGGGTCACGCCTTAACATTTAAGTTCATTTAAGGGGACAATATTAAAATTACACAAGATAAGAATATTTACTTGAGTAGAGATAAAGTAATGCTTATCATTATGTTGGTTAGTAGTTTTACTAACAGATTACTAGTCTTACTACGTGAGACTTATGACTTACCGTAAGAATAAATCTTACTTTATCTCAATTCTTGTTTTTAAATACTGACCTATGCCATAGATTTAAGAATGATCGTTCACTCAAATACCTATTGAGCCGGAGTTAAATGTTAAATTCATTATTCACCACTAATAATAACCAGAAATTTTAGAGATATGATGTTTTAGTTAAATAAAATAAATTGCTACAATTATTACTTATATTACAATTAGGTTTTATTTTCTATTTTAATTTGTTAGTTTCTAACTAGAGATGCTGCAAGCACTTGTCAACTGTTAGCAAATGTATGTCTTACTTCCTTACATTTATGATAAATAGCATGCAAATTTAAACCTGAAAATATATTTTTTGTCTACTTGGAACTCTTTTAAGAAACAATTAGGACATCAAGACGAGTAGAACATATAAGAAATCTAAGGTATTTTAATTAAATTCTTTTGATGTAGACAAAAGTTTACTTTTGTCAACTTTACTTTTTACAAGTTTGATGTAGACAATTGTGACAAATCATCACATTTTGGCGATTGCTGTCTTTAGCAATACTCAAATGTTTAAAAATGGAAAAAGTTTATAGAAACATGCCTAAGATAAAAATTTAAATATGAATATGTGTTCAAATTTGAACAAATAATCCCCATTGTTAGCATATATTTTCGAACAATTTTTATAAATAATCCCTAATGCCAAGAAATCGAGTTTGTAACTTAATCGGGTAAATGGATTCTAACTATAGTGCAGTAGAATAACAAGTGATCACACTCTCTTAGAATACGAGTGCCAATTGTTAAAAACGATTTATCGAGTTGTAAAATGACAGACAACAACTGACCGACTGTAAAATGACAGGATGTCGAAATATTTTGTAAACAAATTTGAAGTGTAATTTAATAAATGATTTCACGCGCAATAATTAAAATCACAGGTAAACAAGGAATAAAAAACAACATAACCTTCATCATGACAGGCAACAAGATATTTTCATAACCTCACCCGATTACGATAGTCGCTAAAGTAGCCCTGGCGACCAAACTCTCCTTCGCTTGAAATTTTTCGATATATCGCAAGCCCGATATACGTGATTACGATCACTTGTTATTCTATTACACTGTAAATCAATCGTAGGTTCAAACGAAATATTTATGTAATGGTTCATAGTGGAAAACCACTACACCAATATTACAGAAGGAAAACTTGCACTAATGTTTATCCAACATAGTTCATGTGCGTACGCTGCTTCGGTTAAAAAATATCCACTCTAAAAATTACAGGAATACCACAATTAAGACTTCTAAAAAATATTTAGTAGGTTTAGTAAACCCCCCCCCCCGCCCATAAAATAACGGGGAGGGGGGTCATTAAAACTAATCATAATGGTTAATTCTACAAAACTAAACAAGCAACTACACAACTACAAAGTCTGTTACAAACTCTAACTCGTTAAACTATCAGCATGCTACACTGTATATAATTCCACTTTTTCCAATTTTAGTATATGTACCGCCGAAGCGGTACATATATATATATATATATATAAATTCCACATAACATTATTATTATCATTTTATAGTCCTATTAGAGGTTTTATTACAATATGGCAATTTTAATTATCTTGGTACTATAACATCATTAGCTTGGAGTTCAGGATAATATGCAAACTGTCGAAAACATCTTACTAAGGCAATGGTTTCATAATTCTTCAGCACTGACATTACTTGGAGGTACCCTCCTTGGTCATTTACGCTGCCATTACTTCCAAATACGAGGTCTGTCCCATAAATACGTATAAAAAAATCATTAATATTTTATTTTACAATTAATCATCAAATAATATTTGATGATTCCCTTTCAAAGGACTCCCCCCCTGATAAAACGCACTTGGTCCAACGCCGTTTCCATTGTTGAAAACATCCTTCAAAGTCCTCTACTTTGAGGCCCTTCAGCAGCCTCGTCGTCGCTCCTTTTATGTCATCTACGTCCCCCAAATGGCGCCCCCGAAGCAACATTTTACATTTAAGAAACAAAAAAAGTCACACGGTGCCAAATCGGGTGAATATGGTGGCTGGTCAGTGACTGTGATCGAGTTGCGCGCCAAAAATTCGCGTACAACCAATGACGTGCGATGGAGCGTTGTCGTGATGAAGGATCCAAAGTTTTTCGCGAGCCGATTCTGGGCGGACTTGAGCAACCCGTGCTTGTAGGTAACTGTGTATTTTACACAAATTTAGTTCATACGCCATTCTAACTGTCGATCGACAATTTTTGAAGACAATTGATCGAAGACGATCCACATTTTCGTCAGAAGACGCAGTGGTGGGGGCGTCCGGAGCGAGGGTCATCCTTGAAGTCTTCTCGTCCTTCACTAAACCGCTTTAACCACTTGTGGACCTTTGGTTCCTTCAAGGCATCTTCTCCGTTCACTATCACTAATGCTTCATGAATTTCTCGACCGTTCTTGCCGAGTTTAGCAAGAAATTAGATATTGATTCGCTGCTGATCGGTAAGAGAGATTTTCATGCCGACGAGTTATTAAGAAAGGGGTCGGACCAACTGACTGTAGATACTGACTGATGACTCATGAGATGCTGTCCACCTAGCTCAGGCTTGCTTGGGTTGTTAGTGGTGTGGGAAGCTCACTGTCTCGTCTCTCCAATTCCTGCTTAGATCTAAATAATTATTTTATACGTATTTATGGGACAGACCTCGTAGTACGAATAAACGAATAGTACGAATAATATTGCGTAGAGATTTCTTATGAAGAAATTCCGATGCCATCATAAGAGAAGTCAGTAAAAAGGTCAACCCTGTACTAAATTTCAAACAATAATATCAAAAATAACTTACAGGTGTTAGATTTTTATTATCAGCTTCTTTTGTCTGTTCAGCATCTCTCCTCCTCCTTGATGATGTTTCCTGAACAGATAGAAAATAAAACTAATTTAGTATGGTCACTACAGCCGTTACTAGAACTAAGATAGTACGGTTATGACACTATTTGCTGATGACTCTACGGTTATCAAAGCAGAGCCTCGTCAGCAAATACTTATACGACTCACGCGTAAATGCTATGAGGTCACTGAGTAAAAAAATAGTCAATAATATTTTTGTGTCACTACTATGTTCGTAGAACTGCCTTTCATATTTGGATCTAGATCTACTTAATCCAAAAAAAACTGTAGACATACTATAGCACTGTATATAAATAAAAAGTGCACATACCCATTACATAAAGTTATATACTAGTACAAAATTTTAACTTAATGGGAAAATATTTTGATTACGAACAATTCTTAAAAATGTATACATGTCATTCGATAAAAATTGAACTAATGCGTTAAATGAGATGATACTTGACACATTTGTTAGTGTCATTTATAACTACGACACGATGATTAATTTCAAATTGAAGGAAACATTTTCTACGTTTTATGAATTTCCAAACTCAATGCTGCAATTTTTCCGGCTAATGACGTATTAAAAATATTTTTCGGAAAGCACAAGACCTAAAGATTATTTTTTTACCAAGTTTCAACTTTCTAACCAAAAAATACAGGGAGCAACTATAATGAATGATTCACACACTAAAACACCTCAAGCAGATTTATGTGAGATCCCGGTTTCGGATTTTTAGTGGAAACCCAATACTTTTCCGATAAACTTAGGATTTAAATAAGGAAAAGTAAAAATGCTACTGATTTGATTTTCCCACTGTTTTAGAAGGCGAAATAAAAAGCGAAAGTTGAATTATCTCACGAGATATTTTGAAATGTCAGTGTCCTCGGAGTAAAAGTGAAAGGGGAAGTAACTGAATCAGTGGCGATATGCACCATTCAGTATTCAGCTACAATGCTTAGTTTGTCTGTCCAATCTCACATAAATAACTTCCATAAGATTTGTTCGATTTTTGAGTTTTTGTTTAGATTTTTCCAAACAACAGGATTGAATTTTCTTGTGAAAGATACAAAAATATCTTATTTTTAAAAAAGACCATCCAACCCTGGCCGTTTTTCCGATACCTACTGATCTATGCACATTAAACCGCAATTAAAATGTATATTGTCGTCCTTTCCACCATGAAAACACTCTCTATCACAGAGATATTATAACTAGAGAGGCCCTATTACTTTAATTTTGAAACATCGAAAACGTAACCTCACAACACTCGATTAATAAAATGAAATAAAAAATACAAAAATATTGTAACTTATATTATAGAACGTTAATGATTCAAAACAAAACACGAAGAATGCGCAAAAACGATTGATTTGTTATAACCTAAACACACTCTTGGAATAGGTTACAGTGAGGTTACTAAGAGCTTCTGAGACCACCAAAGAGACAGTGTTGTTCTTACAACCAATCTCTTCTACGCTACAAAAGTTGCTCCGTTACAGCAACAATTCATTTCAAGTATCCTGGCATCTATCTTATCATATTTGGGGATGTTAAACAATTTGACTTCAATTTTAAAAGCTTAAACTTAGACTAATCATATATCAGAAGGAATCATAAACTGTGTCAGAAAAATAAAAAATAACAGTAAGGGATTTGTGTAAAAAAACTTTTTTTTGAGTGCTTACAACTTGGAATCTAATTGATGGATCTTGACTAAACTTTAAACTTAAAAAGATCATAGGTCTGAGTAGTCACCCTCTAAGTCTTATCGGTACCAGTTCGAAAATAATATGGGTTTAGTGCAACACTAAATTTTAAGTGTTTACATATTGAAAATATCGAATGGATGATTGACTAAACTCTACACTTAAACTACTTATAGGTCATATTGACCACATTATATGTCTCAACGAAATTCCTTCACAAATAACAAAAGGGGATTAGTGTAAAAAAATAAGTTTTAGATGCTTAAACTTCGGAATTTTAAACTTAAACTACTTTAAACTTAGACATGGGTCAGAATGAACATATTTTATGACTCATCTAAATCCGTTCTTTTGACAACATAACATAACATTTACTCCTTAATTGTTTGATAAATAAAATATCACTGCTAGAAGTAAACAAAACTGAAGTTTTATTTACTTCTAGCAGAAATTGGTTGACACCAAAATAAAATAAGTAAAAACAATAATTACTATAAAACGAAACACGGCTAAAATCAATTAATAGCGTGGGAAAATAATGCGAAGGAGCCAATGAGGTTATTCCTGGATGTTAAACCACGCCCTCAATTTCAAATCAGACCAACCTTATTGGTTACTCAACAGTATTTTCCCACGCTGTCAACTGATTTTAGCCGTGTGTAGTACTATAATTGCAGTTTACTCACTAACTAAATAAATCATTTTAATTACATTTTTAATTACATATTTTATCACTCAAGTTTAATTGCGGTCTCGAGTTATTTTTATTTTTTATACACAAGTATAAATAATTAATTAAACTTTTATACTACATTTTGAAAATGGGATCGGCTCAGACTATCGCACTAAACTAATGGGATCGGCTCAGACTATCGCACTAAATAATGGGATCGGCTCAACTATCGACTAAATAATGTAGAGATACTAAAAAAATAGTGCAAAGTTGCAATCACAACTGCAGTAATGATGCATGTTACAAGGAACAACCTTGTAGCACGTGTTCTATATTAGTGTGTGTGTGTGTGTGTGTGTAAGATACGTGTATAAGTGTGATGGTGATTATTTATGCAATATAGTTGTATAATGTAATTACATTCTAACTGCATACAAGAAAAATTTAATAGATATCGCTTATTGTGATCAATTTAATATTTTATCTGCATCCAAACTGTTGGTGTATTATTATTGCACAAATAGTATAAACTATAGGTTTTAGTTTTACAAATATTAGAGAGACACAATTATTTATTTATAAATTGCGATATATATTTCAACTAGCTCTGTAGTCATCTCAGGCATTATCACAAAATGTTTTAAGTTAACCTTACATCAATAACAACACACTAAAAGTTAATAACTTAAACACTAACAAAGGTAGCAAAGAATCCAAAAGATTAAAAAAACTATTAAAAACTTGTTAAAATTTAAAAAATTTAACATGTTCAGACTAGAATAAATAAAAATCCTTATAAATAAAATCCTTCTTTGTTTTGTTTTATATATTTATTCTAGTCTGACCATGTTAAATTTTTTAAATTTTAACTAGTTTTTAATAGTTTTTTTATCTTTTGGATTCTTTACCTTTATTTAGTGTTTAAGTTATTAATTTTAGTGTGTTGTTATTGATGTAAGGTTAAACTTAAAACATTTGTGATAATGCTTGAAGATCACTTACAAAGCAAACCAATTAATATATCGCAATTTATAAATAAATGATTGTGTCACTCTAATATTTGTAGAACTAAAACCTATAGTTTATACTATTTGTGCAATAATGTGAAGTTCAACAAACTTAATAGTGAAACAAAAACTTCATTGTTGGTGTATAAAAAAATAGCATCGATTTGAGTACAATTTTTACCAAGACCATACTCTTACGGTCTAAATAAAATATCTGGTCAGGTTTGAATCGTAATGCTGATCCCAATCATCATCTCACACACAAACAAATATATTAATATATATATATATATATATATATATATATATATATATATATATATAATATATATATATATATATATATATATATAGCACAAGAAGGTCTGATAAGACTATCGAACTACGGTGGCATCTCATTATTATCAGCATTAGCTCAATTTTTTCGAATGCCATGTTAATGTTAAAAGATGACAAAGTCGTCAAAACGTTGCTCGATTAAATCACTTTAAACAGTAAACAAGTCTATAAAGTTGTATTTGAATGGAATTCGGATCATTGAAGTCGGATCACTTGTTGATTGAGTAGCGTCAAGGGTGGTCTGTAGATTCATAATACGGTTAAGGCATAATTAATAATAATACGGTTAAGAATACAACGGTTCTGTTCGTATGGTTTCTAGATAAGTGATGCGATCCCAACTAATAAATTAGGTGATTTCGATACTCTGAGAACGAGCTTAGGATGGCCGTAATGAATCCGATAGATCGAGGAAAATTTACGAGTTTCCGCGAATCCAGATCTGATAACAATGCACTGTGTACTAAGAGACTAATACTTAAAGGGAGGATAAAACACCTCTTATCATTCTTTGAGATTCATTTTTTTTTAATTTTTTTGTTATAATTAGAATTCAACGTAAATATTAGATTATTTTTAAATTTTGTCTTAAATTAAGTAAAATGAATTTAAAATAAGTTTTAATTATTATTATAATTATTTTATCAAGGCTTTTTATTTTACCTTAAATTTACAATTGTTAACAATAAATCTTACAAAAGTTAAATAAATAAAATAATAACACACAATAAGTAATACACAATAAATAAAGTAATAACACCACGGATCCCAGCATCAACCTAATAAAATTATTCCAACGTCAATAAAGTTGATTTTTATTGCATTTATTCTTTAAGTATCTGTGTTATAAAAAGTGACTTAATATCATGTCACTGAAAAATGCCTGCCGTTTTTCGAGTAGGTGCTAGGATAGGTATGTGCTAGGATAGGTAAGTGCTATTCTGCCTATGTACGCCCTTTAAGTGTTTGTCTCTTTAACAGCGTAGTAGATGATGCTTGATGATTGTAATAAGCGAAAGCAATCACAGCTTTAATGTTCTAACCTATCCAACTAAAATGCAGTTCAAGTTGTCTATAATAGTTGTGCAATCTCACACAGACATAGAGAAGGTCACGCAGCTGATATGCTAAGACGATGTACAGAGGCGGCTAATGCTTCTACTACACATCTATTCATGTCCTAGACTAGCAAGTACTTAAACTTTGTCCAATAGGTTTTGGTTCCTTATATACCGAATGCAGCATTTTAGTTGAACAAATATTAAATTCTTAAATATGGGGAAACTGTTTAAAATTGTCTCTACCCCCTCCCCCCAGTAAGTCAACTCATGCGTATTCAAATCACTGTTCTATGAAGAATTATTGTGCGAGAGACAAGAAATGTAACAAGCAAAATGCAATGCTACATCTGGGAACTGTTCCATCATTCGACATTCGTCCATCATTGATGCTCGACATAATGTTATTGTCCCACTCTGTTCGTTACGTCTAACTCATCAGGCCCGACAGAGCCTGAACTCACTCTGATCTTCAATAATTCGAGAATAATTAATGTGAATATTTACCAGAGAAGAGGGTGCTGTCTTACCGCCATCATGCTTGGAAAGCAAAACATATTATATCATTTGATACAACCGAGTTTTGCAAAACATAAATAGTTGACACAATATAATTGTGCGGGAGATACCTAGGAAATGTAACAAGCAAAATGCAATGCTACTCTGGAACTGTTCTATCTGAACTGTTCTTATATTCACATTCGTCATCATTTGATACCGAGTTTTGCAAAACATACATAGAGAAAGCGATGTTTTACACACGTTTAAAGTACTTTAGAGAAAAACTACTTCGTCAGATGGCGATTCATCAGAGAGAGCCCCCCCCCCCTGTATACAGACCTGGGTTGATCCTCCTTTCTAATCTCACCCTAACCACACCGCTATCCAAACAACCTCGTATGCTTATTTTTAAAATAAATATATTAAGGGTCTAAATAAAAAAAAAAATAATAATAAGAAGTATGTACGAAATAATAATTTTCAAGCAAGAGGAGTTCAGTAGAAGTTAAAAAGTCTGTTAGAAGACCTGAGACCCTAAAAACCCCTAAATTCCCTTTTGATATGTATTCTAATAAGGTTATTTGAATTATGAGAGTTAGTTTTAAATAAAATTTACCAAACAGATATAAATAGTTTTTCATAAGCGTAGTGTGCATGAGAGCTAATTTCACCTGTAGTACCTGTTGTATTAATTATTGCAGGTTAATAACCTCTACAGGCTTTACATCCAGCTCACCAACACACACGCGTATCTACACTCATTAATGAAACCAAATACTAATACTTCAGTATATATCTGTGTAATCAATTTTGTTTAAGTATTAGTATTCATTGTTTTGTAGCATACAAGAAGTGTCAGTGACATACTTCTGATGTAAGTTTTTAAGAACGGAACGATTTATGACTGGTTGAGTAGGACTAGTAGTTAGAGAGTTACGAAATTGCTTGGTTAAAAAAAAAATTGATCATACATTGATTTTTACAAAGCTCTGATAGACTTCCATCTATTGATTATGACAGTAAAGCTATTTATTTACTACTCAAGATAGACTGCCATCTATACATTCTGACAGTATAGAAATAGACCTCCGTCAATAGATTCTGTCAGTAAAGCAATTTATTTTCTATAAGATTGATTTCAATAGATTTTGAAAAAGCAATTTATTTACTATACAAGATGACTTCCGTCAATAGATTCTGTCAGTAAAACAATTTATTTCTATAAAAGACTGATTTCTCATAGATTTTTGATAGAAAAGCAATATTATATACAAGATTGACTTCCGTCAATAGATTCTGTAGTAAAACAATTTTTCAATAAAGGATTCCGTCAATAGATTTTGATAGAAAAGCAATTTATTTACCAGATCAATAGATTCTGTCAGAAACATTATTTTTATAAAAGATGATTTCATCATAATTTTGATAGAAAGCAATTATTTACTATACAAGATTGACTTCCGTCAATAGATTCTGTCAGTAAAACAATTTATTTTCAATAAAAGACTGATTTCCATCAATAGATTTTGATAGAAAAGCAATTTATTTACTATACAAGATTGACTTCCGTCAATAGATTCTGTCAGTAAAACAATTATACTGTCAAGTAACATTACTTACAAATTCTCGATGATTTAACTCAAAGATTTAACATTAACGATTTGTTATGATTTAAGTTAGACTTCAATAACAAATTTTGTAACTTTACTTAAAACGCCATCACTTAAACACATACGAACAACTTTAATTAAAGTGAATTCAGTGATTTGTTTAAGCGGTTAAATTTGAAATAACGTATCAGCAGTGTTTTTATAACTAAAATGTCTCGAAGGGAGAAAATCATATTAGAGACAGTGCTACTGATTTTCTTTTCAAACCACGCACACTGCATTACAGAATTGTGCTAAATTTATAGAAACTAAGTAAAAAGTCCGTGACTTGATCCTTGAACGTTAGGTAGCTAGGAACGCCTTAGCTAGCCTTAGCCTTCTACTTTATTAAGTCCTTAATATTATCATTTAAATTAAAATTATATTTACTGACCTGTCTTTAAAATTAAATCAAGTTGATCAATTTAACTTAAACATTATTCAACAAATAAATTACAACAAAATGCCGCACTTAAAAACATGCGGCACATCCTCCGCATGTTTTAAACATGCGGAAATTATGCCGCACGTTTTAAACTGCGGCACTCGGATATTAAACAAGGAAGTATGAGTTGCTTAGAGTAACATAGTTCGAATGAAACTGAAAGTGATTCAGTTGGCAGTACTGAAAAACTTTCGCTCAGAGGTATGAAATCGAAAGTGCTTTGAGTACAGTGGCGGGAGGGCTGGCGGGAGATTCAAATAGTGGGGTTTACACATTCGACATTAAACTTAATGAAGTTTTATATGTCACTCAATAAAAGTGATTTTATTGCTGTTTAAAGATGCTACAAGTGTTTCAATTTAAAAAAGTATCATCAATACATCATTTCATTCATTACATTCCGATATATTTTTGTTTTAGGATACTTAACTCAAACTTCAACGGTAACATCTTGAGGCCTTACAACTAATTAGTTGTCAATAGTTTATCACGAGGTTCTTTAATACAGGGGATGGAAGGATAAAGGAACTTTACTAACCCCATGAACGTTGCATGAGATAGAGAAATGTAGCAAACTTACCTTTCCTATCAATGTTAAAGAGAAAGGCGCGAAACTTAGGTTATGTAACAAGTATAAGACGATTTTAACATGTAATAACACTTCGAGGCAAATAAAATAATATTTGACACGAGGTAGTAACAAGCAAAATGCATTGCTACAACATTTCCCAGATGTAGCATTGCATTTTGCTTGTTACATTTCATACGTGTCTCTCGCACTATTATATTGTGTCAACTATTCATGTTTTGCAAAACTCGTAGTATCAATGATATATGTTTTGCTTGCCATGCATGATGGCGGTAAAGAGCACCGCTCGTCTCTGGTAAGTATTCACATATATTCTTCAGAATTAATGAAGGTCAGAGTGAGTTCAGGCTCTGTCGGCGCTCTGATGAGTTAGACGTAACGAAACAGAGTGGGACATGACATTATGTCGAGCCATCAATGATGACGAATGTCGTATATTGGAACTGTTCCCAGATGTGCATTGCATTTTGCTTGTTACATTTCCTAGGTCTCTCGCACTATTATTGTGTCAACTATTCATGTTTTTCAAAATCGGTAGTATTAAAATGATATTGTTTGCTTGCCATGCATGATGGCGGTAAGAGAGCATGCGTCTCTTGTAAGTATTACATTATATTTTTCGGAATTAATTGAAGGTCAGAGTAAGTTCAGGTTCTGTCGGCGCCCTGATGAGTTAGACGTAACGAAACAGAGTGGGACATAACATTATGGGAGCTAATGTTATAAAACTCGTCTGCAAAATTTTACTGCCTAGTAAAATACTCAGGTGGAAAATTCCAGGGCACTTAGACCTCTTAGGTGGGTCCATTGTGCCATTGCTGCCTAGTAGCATGATATACTATGATAGGAGCCAATCAACCAATAGGAGTGGTTTATTATGTCATAGGACTTAAGGAAAGCTTTTAAAGTTAACTTCTGAGACGTGTAGTGTAGAGATTTGTACCTTTGCTATTTCCGTAACAAAAACCCACTCAAGAGAAAGTGAGTTGGGTTGTACATTTCGTACCTCGTACCCTGGTACAAGGTTACATCTGGCTATGATCTGAGAGTTGTGAATTTCTTCCCGTTCTACCTTGAGAACTTAACTTTCCTTTTCAACAAGTTGTTGAACTTTGTTTCGCTAAGATATACATTGAGACGGTAAAGATATTGTACTTTAAGATTTCAGGGAAGAAGCTAAGTGAACCCTTCCTCTTAGCGAGGAAAAATTTCGCCAAAAGACGAGATTCTAAAAAAAAACTATTTGGATTCCAAAAAATTTCGCCAGAAGCACCTAAAAATTACCCTCTTTCAGCAAATTTCCTCTGGAAGAAATACGCTATAAAATAGGCGACATGGCGGGAGAACAATTTCGTATTACGACCAAATCTGTTTTAAAGGCTCCCAATCACGATATATATATAATATATAATATATATATATATAATATATATATATATATATATACATAATATATATATATATATATATAATATATTAATATATATTATATATATATATATATATATATATATATATATATATACATATATATATATATATTATATATATATATATATATATATATATATATATATATATATATGTGTGTGTGTGTGTGTGTGTGTATAGCCCATTTCTCTAAACCCTCTATCTTTCAAAGGATAATATTTTTAATCTACTTTGACCTTGGGAGGATATAATAATACTGGTTTAGGGCCTTGCGACCATCAAGGAATACCCTTCGGGAACCACCTCAAGTGGTTTTGGCAACCATTACCTCAAGTGTAATCTATGGCGATATTTATTTGAACAATAATCTTATATAAACTCAGAGCGTAGCCTGGGATGCGAACCCCAGAACTCTGTTGTGTCAGAGGTCAGTTTAATAACTGGCGTCTAACGATTGGGAATATTATATATATTATATTATATATATATATATATAATATATATATATATATATAATGCCGTTTTAGGGCCTTTCGGCCCTTCAGGGTATTCGCCCTGCGGGAACATCCTCGGTGGGTCACATCTACTATCTCGAAGTGAAGCTAAAGTTGGCGAAAGTTATTTTTAGAACAAACTATATTCATAATAAACTGAGAGCAAAGCCCGGGTTGTGAACCCCGGACCTCCGGTGCGAAGTCCAGTACTAAACGACCACGGCTACGGAGGCAGACCGATTGGGGAGGATAAAACCCTATTTAAAACTAGGTATTTTGATGTCATTAACCTGGTTTGCAGTCAGTAATTTTAAAAAAAAAAATCAATACAATTAATTAGGTTTTTGGAGTGCTGAAAAGCATAAAACCGATACGGAGTCAATACAACCATTCTAAGTAACCAAAAAGTTACCAAATCTACCAAAAACTTGGTAAATAACCGGAAACCAAAGTAACGGTGATTAAAAATAATTCAGAGTAGGGTCATGTTTTCAGTGGTTTTTTGGGGGAATATTTTTCCTACATACTTATACGGAATAAATTTAAAAAGGAAATAGGGAAGAGTTAAATTTCAACATTATAATACTTCCTCTCCTAGATTAGAAGACACAGGATGTAAAAATAACAGTACTAACAAATGCATACTGTACTGTACTTAATAAAGTCTAATTATAATATTACTTATAGGTTTATCAAATTATTAGTAATTATTTAGTAACATTAAATGTTACTAAAAGTGTTACACCAAATGTTTCTATTAGTAACTCTAAAAGTTAAGGATGTAAATAAAAGTCTATCCACAAATAAATTTCAACCAATGTAATTATTTATCTTGCAGAAAAGAATTGTTAGACTAATATATAATATATCACCACGCGATTCAGCCAAGCCAGCTTTCATTAAATATAATATCCTAACAGTATATTCTATCTATATTTATGAAGCTTGCAAGTTAGTAGTTAAATACCCTGATAAATTTTCTAGTCATCAAGAATTCCATAATTTCAATACTCGAAATAAGTCCAACATTTGTCCTGTCCCTTGCCGAACGACATTATATAAAAAGTCACCTTATAATATCTCTATTTCATGTTTTAATAAGTTACCTGCATATATTAAGTCTGTTAGTGAAGTCAAACCTTTCAGTAAAGCTTTGAAGAAGTTGCTGCTATCCAAAGCCTATTATAGTCTTAATGACTTTTTATATAACTAGGCTTTTTTAATTGTTAATTAGATTTATTTTATTTATTGTTGTGCTTTTGTTAATTGTCAGTCTTTAGGTTACATTTGTATGTCTTTTATTTTATACAGTGTATTACTTTGTTATATTAGTTGTTGTAAGGTATTTCTATTGTGATATTAAGTATTATTTTTAATAGCGTAAGTTAAATGCTGAATTATTGTACTTGACATGTTACATACCTATGGGGGTCTATAGTAATTAATAAAGATTATTTATTTATTTTATTTTATTTAATGATGACAAAACCGGCTTTCAACCTAATACAGGTCATCCTTAGTGCCGGTGAGAAGAAGCTAATTTTTCCTCTTGAGTCTTGTTGTTAGATTTGAGACTGGATGCAGACCCAGTCTCAAATCTAACAACAAGACTCAAGAGTAAAAATTAGCTTCTTCTCACCGGCACTGAGGATGACCTGTATTAGGTTGAAAGCCGGTTTTGTCATCATTACATTGGTTGAAATTTATTTGTGGATAGACTTTTATTTACATCCTTATGGTAAAAACTCTACTAGCGCTTATAATTTAAATACTAAAAATTACTAAAACACTAAATGTTACTAAATGTGTTACTAAAATATTACTATTAGTAAGAGCAAAAGCTTTTAATTTTATGTCATAGGGAAGCAATTAGTGACGTAATGAGGACAGTTAAACTTATAATCTTACAGTGCTGCCGAACTAAAGACATTAATAAAACAGTGCAACCAACAGCGAAGAGGTCATTGATACTAGTCAAGTTTCACTTTCGACATTCACTATGGATACGGTAAAAAGGTAATTCAGATTACTTTATCTGATGACATGAATGGTGGAAGATATGAGTTCATGACGTCAAACAATGTCAATGTGTTTAGATTCAGATAAATTTCGATTTTTTTTCAAGAGTAGAGTCATTATAGTTTTTTACGTAGAACTAGAATGAACTGCCTTAAGTATAAAGGTTATTGTGGTGAGAGTCATTGTAGGGAGGGGGGGGGAAGAAATTATTATATATATATATAATATATATATATATATATATATATTATATATATATATATATATAATATTTATATATATATATAAATTTTAGATACATATATAACCTATCCAAAATTTATAAGCATGTAAAGACAAACAGTTTGACACTTGTTTTTTGATAATATATGTATATATATATATATATATATATATAATATATATATATATATATATATATATATATATATATGTTTGTGTGTGTGTGTACCAAAGTTTTTCTAGCCGTTTCTATTTGGAGCCGAAACGCTATTTCGAAACCTTATTGTTAATGAAATAAAATGGATGAAGTCATAAACCAGCTACAGACCAGCTAAACCAGCTACACAGTGTAAGTGAAAAGAAAATCAATACAAAATTTTCTAAGCATGGTTAACACCATGACAGTTTGACGCTTGTCTTATGTATATAGTTATGTACTAGTCTTATCTATCTACTAGTCTTATATATTTATCTAGTATTTACTGAGTGTTAAGCCTAAATAGAGGCTTAAGCCTGTATTCAAAGATCTTCCTAACTTTTCCTAACATTTTCTAACACTCTCTTAAAGACAAGGAAAGTTAGAAAAAGAGGTTAGGGAAAATGTTAGGAAAAATGTAGGGAAATGTTAGGAAAAGTGATAGGAAGTGTTAGGAAATTTTAGAAAGATGTCTTTGAATACGGGCCTTAGTTTTAGTATTTAATTACTGTTAACCTCTAGAGGCTTAGTTTTAAATCTGGTATCTTGTCATGTTTACATCCTATCGAAGACTTTTTCATAAAGGTACACAAGGATTACATTCACGTGACACGAAATTATACTTTAACATCCTTTATATCATTCACTTTGAATATACACTTTCGATTTTTATAGATACCAGTGTAATGTAGGAAAATGACTCAGCATTATTTAAACTGGTTTTACTGTTGTAATCTATTGTGTAGTACAAGTTTCTATTTATTAGGATTTAATAGATTTTCTTTAAAGGAGAAATAAATACTAAAAAATATATATATATATATATATATATATATATATATATTATATATATATATATATATATATATATATATATATATATATATATATATATAATATATATATTTATATATATATGTGTGGTGTTGTGTGTCAGAAAGGTTTTTAAAGTGAATTCGATTCAACCACTTAGAATATCAAAAATAAGGTCATTAAACAACAAGTAAAAAGGAAGTCTCTGTTTAAAGGATCATTTCTGGATACAATGCAACTTTAAGTAGTCTAACAAAGGGTGCCCTGGTTCGAATATTGGTACCAGAGGTAATTTTGTATCCTTATTTTTACACAAAATAAGTTTTTATCAACTCAATAATCATGGCGTGGGGATCCGCACGTCTATTCCTTTCTTGTTCCGGCACGCTCACGTCTATTCCTTTCTTGTTCCGGCACGCTCACGCCTATTTCAAAGGTAGAAAAACGATAAGTTTCCGGACAGTCAAGTTTGTTCCTAAGGCCATAGCTGAAGGAACCATTGAGTTAAATCACGAGGTGAAGCCGAAGAAGATAATTACTGACCAGGAGCAAGGATTCGTTTCTCCAGTGGTTAGATTAGGGTGCTCTGTGACATATCACACTTTGATTATCTCCATTCTCAAAGGACTAGCCAAGTAAGGCCGATGTCTTGAGTACGAGCGTAGCAAATCCGATCTTCACTAGACGAGGTATCCAATACCCAGTCTTGAAATAGGTTTTAATTTTTTTTAAATCAATTAAATTGAGACGGGACATTTTTTGTAATGATTTAATATTGATAAGAATTGTCAAATAACTCTCTAAACTGACAGTTAAGATTAAGAGTATCAGGTTATCAGGTTCTGAAACCTTGATATTATGATAAGCTGAAAAAGGAAATATTTTGATTCATCTAATCCCAAAAATACAAATAGTGCATCACTGTTAGAAATATTTTAATAAATAAAAAATATTTCTTTAAAAGTTTCCATTTTTTACAAAGTGTTTTAATATTGTAAATTTTTTTAAATTTTAATCAAAGGATATTGAATAATAATGGAAATAATTAATAGATTTATTGTTTTTTAATAAAGTGGTGTTTAATATAAATAATTTGATTAACTTTCTTTGGTTGTTATATCTATTTTAGCTAAATTAAACTAACTTTTTATCTAATTTAATTAAAATACAAATATGATTTTGGCACTGGTTGCAGTTGCGTTAGTAATTTTATTAGTACTTTCATATGAATTAGTTCTGGGCGATGGTTTGTTCTTGATAAAAGCTGTTGTACCTTCCTTAAGAAGATTTGAATTAATACGAAAATTACCCGGGCCTAAAGGATATTATTTATTGGGAAATATGTTTCTTTTGACGTCAGCACTTCAAGATGATCTCTTGATGTGGACTTTAAATATATTCGATACTTACCCAAGATTATTTAAACTTTGGATTTTCGGACTATCGTATGTTTTTATGAAAGACGCTGATGATATCCAAGTTCTAGTCAACAGTACTGATCATATAGGAAAGGGATTAGAGTACCGAAATTTGCGCCCTTGGCTCGAAGAAGGTTTATTAACAAGTAACGGTGAAAAATGGCATACGAGAAGAAAAATGCTTACTCCCGCTTTTCATTTCAAAATTCTTCGAGATAACATCAGCATTTTTAATGCGTGTTCAATCAAATTGAGAAATTCTTTTCAAAGCAAAATCAATCGAGAAATAGAATTGGATAAATACATCGGTAAGTGTACTTTAAATGTAATTATGAATGCAGCTATGGGAATCGATCTTGACGATTTAAAACAAGAAGAAGCAGAGAAATATATCTCGGAAATTAAAACACTATCGGAATTAGTAGCTCTTAGACTAATCAATCCTCATTTTTTTATTGACGTGATATTTAATCTATCGCCTTCTGGTAGAAGATTCAATAAAGCTGTTAGTTACCTGCATCAGTTCAGTTCACTTGTTATTAAAGAACGTAAAATGAAAATGAAAAATTTAATTAGTGATAAAGACACGATCAGTTCTTCTGGGAAAGTAAGAAAAGCGTTTTTAGATTTGATGTTGGAGTACCAAATGAAAAATCCTGGAAATCTAACAGATAGAGGTATAAGAGAGGAAGTCGATACTTTTATGTTCGAGGGACACGACACAACAGCGTCCGCTCTTATGTTTATATTTTACTCTTTAGCTACACATCAAAATATACAAGATAATGTTTATGACGAAGTATCTGAGATATTTGGAGACAGCGATAGAGATGCAGACATGAATGATTTGCAGAGAATGGTTTACTTAGAACAAGTGATAAAGGAGAGTTTGAGACTGTACCCTTCAGTACCAGCTGTAATGAGGTTTATTGAGAAAGACCTCCTTTTAAAGGACGGTACATTAATACCAGCTTGGACCAATCTCATTATAATGACGTTTGCTTTACACAAAAATGAAAAATATTGGACTGACCCGGATAAATTTGATCCTGGCAGATTTTCCGACGATAATATTAAGGGAAGACATCCGTACTGTTACCTTCCTTTCAGTGCCGGACCACGGAATTGCATTGGACAGAAATTTGCCATGTTGGAATTCAAAACTGTCGTTTCGACGGTATTGAGAAAATTAAAGATTATACCAGTTAGTAAACCCGAAGATGTCAAAATAGTGTCTTATATGATCCTTCGAACATCTAAGTCTATTAAATGTAAATTTGTACTGAGAGAAAAATTTTTAAAATTTGTTGTGTCGTAACGTTATAAGAATTAAGCATTCCTGTTTGAAGGGATTTGAAAATGTTAAGACATTTATAAGGTGATTCAGTTTGATGTAATAATATAATAATAATAAAATACGTTGATTTATAGAATAAAAAACAACATGTAAATTAATATAAATTAGTATTATAGTTATTTACAATAATTTTATTATTAGAGCTATCTAACTTATTAGTGGAGAGAAATAAAACATTTTTTTAAGTTGCAAAAGCTTGTGCTTGTGCGCAGCTTAAGTATTTTTTCTTGAAGTTTCTGTTTTATTTAAATAGTCTAGTTTTATTTAATAGTTTATTATGATTACGTTATAATTGTTTTTTTTAATCCTTTATTGTATTATGGTTTAAAGTAATATAAAATTATTAGAAAATTATTTAGAAAATAAATATATTGTATATTTACACTGGCGGTTAGTTGAATTTCCCTAATAAAAGGAAATACAATAAATAAGAATAATAAATAGAATAACAAATAAATAAATGAAAATAAAAAAAAAAATAAACAAGAGAGGTTAAACTGGAGGTGGTTTTAACCACACAATTATTTCTTTTTTAAAATCATTAAAATGAAGGTTAGTTTTGATCTCATCTGGCAGCATATAGAATAATATTGGACCTCTGGCAGCAGCATGCCGCTGCATCATCGATGTTCTACATTTTACAGTTTTAACTTTTCTGTTAGTTTTGTTCCTAGTGCTGGCATTATGATTAATATAATCTTTGGTTTGATTAAAATATTTTAATAGCACTTTCTTTGTAAATAACTGTTTGACTGTGAGCAGAGGAAAATCTATAAATAATTGTTCAGTAGAATATAGTGGCGGCTTCTTGAGAATAGTTTTGATAACTTTTTTTTGTACTATATCTAACGTTTGCGTGTGTGTTGGCTTTGCTGTACCCCATCCAATAATTGCGTAACTAAGAATGGATTCTACTAAAGCATAAGTATATTGTTTTCCTTAACTTTTCGTCACAGAAATCTCTAAGTGTTCTAAAATAGTATATGAACTTTCTAATTTTATTCCTGATGTTACAGAATGTATGTTTTCGAAAAGCACAACTTGGCCTAAAGATTGATTTTAGTATTAGGTTTCAACTTTTTAGCTTAAATACGCTGGGAGCTACGATCATAACAGACACACGCACACTCACAGACAGACAACTTAGTTAAAACAACTCAGGAGGTTTTAACAACATCTGAAACGGAAAATTGAGATAAAAACTCGATTTTAGATTTTTTGCAAACACAATACTTTCTTATACATACTTTAATATATATATATATATATATATAGTTATATATTATATATATTTATATATATATATTATACATAATTATATTATATATATTTATGTATATATATATATATATATATATATATATATATATATATATTATATTATATATATATATATTTATATATATATATATATATATATATTATATATATATATATATATATATACATATATTCATTTATACCTACTGTATAAGTGAGGTTTTAACGAAATGGATTTCGCAAGTCATGGTTTTAAGGAATGCGATGAATTTTATGTTGATAGTTGATTAAAAGTTGTTTTAATAGGTGTTTATTAATAGTTGATTGTTAAAGCTTAATAAAATCAAAGACACAAACCTTGGTTTCATTTTTGTTTCTCTTTACAACAGTTTGTGTTCCATTGCCATCGGTCAATACAACTGTCTCTGTTTCGGCTTCGATCTCAGAATTAGGGTTATTCCTTGGATCGATCAGAGATGACAGTAAATCTTCTTTGCGTCCGATCTCCGGGCACTGGTCATAAGGCACGCAGTAGCAGTCTTCTCCACGGCCGTTATCGTAGGGGGGATAGCGTTCAAAGTTTCCGTTCAGTTGGTTGCCTGAAATTTCAAAAATAATTTTTACGAACATATAGAATTATATTACATAACATTATATTACATAACAGATTACATCAATATGACAATACATTTTTGAAATTATTTGAATCTTAAATATTAGTTAAAATTTTCGAAGACTGCAGTGCTATAATAATATGATTTTATTTAATAATTAACACAACGTTGTGTTAATTATTAAATAAATTAATATTATTATAGGACTGCAATCTTCATACATTTTAATTATACATATAACCCAAAATACCAGTCCAAGAAATATACTCTTAAATATTAGATAAAATTATACTTTTAAATATTAACCTAACTGAAGCTGGGACCACCTTTCTAAAAGGCAATAAGTGAACACGATGTCTAAACCTTTCTTAACTAGCTAAAGATAGGCGATCCTAGTAAATGATAGCGTTAATTTTTTTTAACAGATTATCTAAGTATATAAGATTAGTAGAAGTTACTGGCATGTTGTTCTCTTACATATAATATTTATGTAAATCTCTAATTTGAAAACTTGTCTTAATATTAAGATAAGTGGGAAAATTAAGTCTTAATAATAGAAAAATAAAGTCCTAATAATTGGATAATAAGAATAATGTAGTCTTACTTTATTTAGGTTTACATTAAACTAAACTTTCTTTTTAAGATTTATTAATTTTTTTAATTTAGAAAATCTCAAATTTCGTCCATAAGCTTTTATTAATGTTAAGATTTTTCAAGTTAGATATTTAAAGATACGTGAATGAATTGGCTCACCATTAAATTGTGGTTTGTTCAAATTTAATTTTCTCTTGTAGAGCGAGCTATCATAGGGTCTTCCACCTAACTGAGCAAATCCACCTAAACCTGGTGAGTAACTACTTCCTGGTGCATAACCTGGTGCATAGGGTCCTTCGTAGACTGGTGCAATGGGTCGCCCTCCGTCAACTAAGCTCTGCCAAACAATCATTAAATAATACTCGTTAAAAATAACTTCACTTAATTAGAGACAATTATCGAACAACCAATTTAAATTTATTTTCCACATTTTATCATTCTTAGACAGTCGCTAATAAGAAATAAGCACTTAGATTTCATAGACAGTTAAGCACTGTTAAAGAAATAACGCCTTTAAAAATGAATGTTAGGTTAAACCAGCAACACCTCGGTGTATTGTACAAGTTTTATATTTTGTAGATGGATCGTCTTGAATCGAAGTTATACATACCTATCGTGAAGGGTTAATCTAGTTGTAAACATTTTAGGCGTTTAGTCTTGAAGAATTGATGCACAATTGAGTACTAAGATGTACTGCTGAAAAGCTGATGAACATTAACTCAAAAAAATTATAGTAATAATGCCCTTTTAGACCTATGCTGCATCAGGGATGACCCCGCGTGAACCACCTATGGTCGCAGTGGCGACTGTGATAGTCCAAGAGTATTTTAATGTTGCCTATAATTTATTTCAAAAATAAATATCAAGTGAGAGCGTCACCTTGGATGCGAACCCCAGACCTCCGAGGTATCAAAAATCAGTCCAAATACTGACGCTTTAAAGACAGACCACAGAGGCCACAAGAAATCATGTGTTTTAAAACATTAGCAGTTTTTTATCTAAAGACAGTTTGCTAAAAACAGGATTTTCCAAATCTCTAGTAAATTCAAAACTTCAGTAAATTCAAAAAAATGCTATCTTAAAATTCAATAAACGATGCATTAAGAGCACTTTTTAATAAATGCATCATACAGCAATGATGGATTTTAAAAAATGTGCTCTTAATGAATTTAAAACTTTACCTGAACGCCATCTTTTTCTCCATGATGAAAATGGTGGTGAACATGGGTCTGTAATCCGCCTGCACCAGTAGGTGCAAGAGATCCAGGTCCGAGTGGTCCTACTCCATGTGGTCCACCGATTGGTCCTCCAATTCCACCAATTGGTCCTCCGTAAGGTCTCTTTTCTTCTAAGTAACCATCACGATCCGTTTCATAAACCTAAACAACGAATTAAATTTTGTACTCAGTGCGTTACGTAGTAACAATAATTTATTTTGGAGATGCAATTTATTCAAAAGAATACAGGAAATGCTCTAATTTACATTATCTTCGCTATAAAAACAGTGATAAAGTTATATCCAAGTCTCTACCAGTTCATAATCCTTTGTAAAATAAATTAACTGAAGAATAACTATCATAATGGACCAGGAATTCTAATGTTAATGCACATCTTTTACAAAAATTTATCAAATAATTCAGAGTGGGACACTCAGCCGAATTAGAGGTTTAAGAAATTACGTAGAGGTTCGAGTAATTGAGTCAAAATAGATTTACAAGCTTAGAATAATACTAATACAGAAGGAGCTCAGGACCATAAACACAATGTCATTCTACTGATAACACGAAAGCTGGTTGACTGGTGGTCATAAGTAGGAGTACCACCCTAACAACAAAACATTTTTATAAATGTGTCATAAATATCCATTTTTAAAGAGAGATCGTAGAGAACAATTATAATAACTTAAAAATCGTGCTGAGTATTTAATAAAAGCGGTCTAAGATGACAAAAGGATAGCGGAATACGAGAATCTTCATTTAGTTGACGAGGACTACTTTTAATATAATTTTAATTAAAAACGTTAAAGTGCAATTTAAAATTCTTAAATTATTGTAATAAACTGATATTTATATTAGAATTTTATGAATAATTACTCATTAATTAATAATAGAACATAATAATTCAGCAACTGGAAAAATTGCTAACTTTGTTACAAGAAAACTGTATATTGTTAGGGTGGCAGCATTACTTAAGACCACCAGTGAACCGACTTTGCTGTTATCAGTTATGCCCCTTTTATAGTATTATTCTAAGTTTGCAAGTATGTATAAGCAAATCTTATTAAACAGCTAAATTGAATCTCGATAAATTCAACGCTTTGAGATTATAAAATCATAGACATAGAATCCTATAAGAGATACAAACTTCTTTAAAGAGATAAATTTAAAGCCAGTCACTGCTGAATCTTCAGACTTAAAACCAGCACTGCTGTCTCCCCAGATTATATAATACGTATTTCTATTACAATTTATGATCTCTTAATTCTTTCAATTGCTTAACATATAACGATTAAAATGTGTATTCAACCCACAAACAATTTGGTGAAAGTTAGTACTTTTAGCCAAAAAACTGTTCTAGTTAGCCCACGCTTCAAAGAGATAATTTCAAACCGTTACGGCAAAAGTTTACATAAAAATATGAAGAATTCTTCTTCCTACTCCATGGGTTTGCGTCAGTCTATTCCTAATTCTCAACCCAATTTCCAATCTTAAGACAACTCTACTTAGCCAATCTTCTCAACGAGTCCCACTCGTGGAACTGATTGTGACATAGTACTTAGGTCATGTTAAAGGAACATTCTGTGAATCCACATGAGAAAAATGTTCTGCTATATTTTGAAATCAGTGTAGAATTTCATAACTGTCACTAAGCAATAAACACACCTCGACATAAAATTAAAGCAAAATTGCTTTAATCCATTTACTTCGTTGTCTTATCTTGTTTTTATTTTATAAAATGTATCTAATTGTAATGTGTCATTACAAAACTCTTCTTTTAGCACGCATAAATTCTATTTTGTTCTCCAAACAGCGTTCACCATATTTGACGTCAAAAGTTTTACCAAGACGTCGGATACGCCATAGTTAAAAACCTGGTGAATGCATCTAGCATCGATAGATATTTTTAGTGAAGAGTATAAAGTGAGTTTTAAGCGTGGGAACGATAATTGAAATATTTTAAACTCATCAGCATACTTTGCTAAGCATTTTTGCACATTTCCAAGTATTAATGACTTGGGGAATTCTAACAGAGGCGATGGTAGCATTGCTTTAATATTCTTGGTTACGTGCTATCCTCCTGCTCGCGATTTGTCTTGTCATTCTAACAATAAATATACCTGGTAAGCTTTAGCTGACTGACTACTGTTCTTGCCCTAATATGTACCTTGTGACATGAGCTTACTGGGTATATTTATTTTTATAAAAACATAATACAACGAAATTAAAAACTAGATATACTATCTTGAGAGTACACTGAAACATTTGTTTTCTTCTTCTTCTTTTTTACCTGCCAAAATTTGTATCTTCCTGACAGTACATTCTTTTCATAAATATTTTTCCTATAAATTACATAAAGGTTCCGAAGAAGGGGGCAACTAACGAGGGTCTGATGGAATGGTCCTTCTTTTTCTCATAAAAAAGTGGTTTCCCTCTCCTTCAAACTACTTCCCGTTTACTACCGGGGTTCATCGCGGTTACCACCAGACGTAATTTTTAAAAAAATTGTTGTTAATACTTACATTTGGTCCCTTTAGGTGAGGTAATCTTGTAGGTCTGAAGCCAGGTCTATAAACACCAGGTGGTGACAAACCACCAGGTCCGTGAGGTGGTATTGGGCCACCACCGAGTGATGGTATTCCATAGATAGGGCCTTTAACAGGTACTGCGGGTATGGGACGTCCAACAGGTTTCAAAGTTACAGGTTGAGCGTAAATAACTTCTGAAGGATGGACGTAGTGACCTCCTGGACGTTTTTCAACGATTTCTTCGTCGTCATCACACTGAAATAAAAAGTAATAGTATTAAGGTAGTATCACCAACAAGGAAGGGTAAAATACACAATAATTAGTTTTGCATTTTTCCATAGACACTTAGATTTAAAGAACTGGTTGGAATAAAAAATTAGTGGTGGGTACGAGAGAATTTGATAACGGGCTATAATTGGGTCTCCTTGCGAACATCCTGCTCGGTGAGTCCATTGTATTCTCCGTCACAAGACCAAGGGGCGGTAACTTGATCGCCAGTGAAAAGGTTTACATTTTCTAGTTGACAAACAACAATGCTTCTTTGACGGCTTATTCCAAAAAAAAATATTGTACTCACCCCGAGTCCCAAATCACAAAGTCTGTCTTTGATAAAATGCCTTGGTTGGGTTTCGTTGGCCTGAAGTACTTGGTCATCAGGTACAGGGGTCGGTTCCAGTGCCCGCTGATCTCGGCCGGTTTCGTTCTTTCCACTCCATGACCATTCTTCTGACAACGTCTGACTCACTCCTATCAGGAGTAATAACCCTAATCTCCACATTCCTGGTCAACAAACAAATCATACCCTTTAAGATTAAGCTAGTTAGTTCAGGCTCTATTTATTACAATAAGCCCCTTGGGGGGTCGAGCCCAAGTCGCTTTGCCCTAGGGGCACCTAATTATCCCTCTCATAATATAGGAGGTAAAGAATAAGTAGGAGGAGGCGACACAAAATTGTCAGGGACGCCTGACAACCTTTAGTTTGGCCTAAGTAAGTTATGTAACAGCAACATTACCTATGAGAAAAATCGACTCATTGTAAAATTACAATTTTAATCTAATTTGTATCCGATTAGGCACACGTTGTATCATTTGAATCTATCAAACAATTTTAGAGCCCCTGCTTTGCACTTTCCGAAGCCCTTAGAAAGCAAAGGCTGAGAAAAGTACGGCCCGTTTTTCATAATCATCTTATTAAAAATTAGAAAATAAATGAGATTTTCAAATGCAAAAATTTGAATGGACAACTTTTATCTTTCCGCAGTATTTTTTTTTCTTAGGAGGTATTGAGAATTGAAGATTAAGTTATATTAATTTATATTAATTTATATATATATATATAATATATATATATATATATATATATATATATATATATATATATATATAATTTCTTCCCCCCCCTCCCTACAATAATAATATGTATTCTCTATTTAAACTTTCCAATGTATTTTAAGGTATTATACATATGGTAAAATGAAGAAATGACGTGATTTATCTTACGGCGAGAATAGACTGTTGAGGAAAATCTAGGACCATAAATATTTTCCTCTCGATTTTAAAGATATAATGTTGGTGTACCTGAAATATTTCACCCGGTATAGTAACTAGCAAATAATACCTACAAGTTTATAACATACAACAACTTATTTAGTAAAAAAAGTTACGGACTTTCAAAATATTCTATAGTTTAGCAAATAGAGTTGAGACTCAATTATTGCTTTACGACCTAAGTACTTACAAGATCAATTGTTAAGACACACCAAGTTGACATAACAATACCCCGTGATATAATCCACCTACGGACAGTTCCTTGTCTAACGTTGCCGACACTAACGTCGTATTGTGGGCAAGGACACTGTGGACCTTACGACACTGCATCGTAACAGTTTGCTTAGACAAATTCTTTCTCAACCGATTTTTCTACTCATTGTGTTCTGTTTTTAAACACGAATATTTAATACAGAAGGAAATATTAATAAAAAAAATCTTAAACAAATTAAAAATAAATTGCTAAATTTAAATAGAGTTCTAGGCAAGACTGTTTGAAAGACCAAGGAGACAACTATTTAAGTTTTTATAAAAAATAGTTCCCTAGCTCTAGGAGTACGGCGTCAATAGCGATGTTAAAAGTGGTTCAGCGGGTAATTATCTAAGGTACAATATATATATATATATAATATATATATATATATTATATATATATATATATATATATATATATATATATATATAATATAATATATCGAGCGGGGTCAGACTATACGATCCATGTTATAACGAATCTTACGTATTAACTTAAATTTCACATTACATAGTATTTTCTATTTACGAAATTTGAAAAAGATCCACTACGAATACTAATGTAGCCAACCTACGCTACGCTGATTTCTCCTGTAAATTCTAAAAATTTCGTTTTTATTAAAAATACGATGATTTTAATTTTACATAATAATACGTGGGATCATGTTTAGTTTATGGTTTACATTTTAATGGCAAATTATACCTTTCTATTTATTCTATTGTATTTGGCGAGTCAGGAAATATATAAAAATTAAAATTGTCTTATTTAATTAGAATTGTATTACATTTATTTAAGGTTTAGATTAAGGGGGTATAGTTATTTATGCAACATGGGATGAAAGTAAGTTTTACAGCTCAAGTTAAAGTTTCGTCCTAAGGCAGCGCCGAAGGAGGAAACTTCATTAGCTCACGAGGCCGGTAGGCCGAGAGAGTTATAACTAGTTAGCTCCCGAGGCTTGCCGAGGGAGTTAACTAACATTTTGGCTCCCGAGGCTTGACGAGGGAATAATACGAGAGCTGAAAACTTTCATCCCTCGATGCATATTAAATTTTATCTAAGAATAGAGAACTAATACTAACAACTATTAATATATTCTTCAGCTCCTTAATTGTTATTGTGTTAGTTTAGTTTATTCTTACCATGTCAATTACTCTGATGAAGAAAGAATAAAGCCACTATCTTCACATTATTTTATTGTAAGCTGTCAACAGAATAATGTGTAATACTATATTTGTAATTTAAACATTAGCGTGTGTATATTGTATATTCTACCCGTAGTACCAACATAACACCGAAAAAAATCCTAAAAATTTCCTAAAATTCCTAAAAATTTTTACTAAAAAATTCTGTCAAGTTGGCAAAACTTTCACTTTTCCTTCCTAGGGAGTAAAATTACATTTACAGTGTGAGTTAACAAGAATGTAAGTAGAACTTACAATACAAGGAGTAGATAATAGTTATTTACAGGGCAAGGAGGAGAAGAAAGTTTTACAGCTTAGCAACAACCTTGCTATAATAGAGTTCGCATCCTTCCTTTTTTAGCGAATTTTTGAAGAATAAATAAGCTATGAGAGTGGGGGGTCATGGAGGAGGGGAGTGGGGTGGATTGTTTCGAAGGGGGACTCACTGATCAAGAATATATTTGTATCGTTGAGGTTTATGTGTATATATATATTATAATATATATATATATATATATATATATATATATAATATAATATATATATATATATATATATATATATCAACATTAAGGATAATAATAATAACTTACAGAGGGTGAAAATATAGGTGTTGTGGATTTTAGAAAATTTTCGACATACGTCTTCGTCGGTCTGTAGAGAAAGGAATTATTATTATTATCCTTAATGTTTTATAAATACGATTAGTATTTTCTGTTTTCATTGTTTTGTATATATATAATATATATAAATATATATATATATATAATATATATATATATATATATAATATATATATATATATATAATATAAGTTTAAGCCAATGTGCAAGGCTATATAAAGTATAATAGCATATTGTCATTGATATTAGATAAAACTTTACATATTTACGTCCTGTCAAATGTCTATCAAAATGTATTTATCCCCGATGCTTTGCGAAGTTATAGAAATAGGTTCCTTACTTTCCAAAAGATGGCAGGCTTCCTACGATTGTTTCGGATATAAGTCAGAGAAGTTAAAATAAGATTCATCGAAGCGAAGCGGCTTCCTTGTATGGAATACTTCACTTATGGTTTCGTTTGTAATCAAAAGCTACGTCTTTTTTTTGTAATGTCATTTTTTTGTCGTATAATTGATTCCCGTCTATGGGTATTGCGTAAAACTATATGTTTTAAGATATAAACATTAAGAATGTTATAATTCAGATACATGAAGTATTGACAATAATTAGGTCTCTAAAGACTGCTCTCGGATTCAGCAAAAGGTACTTTATTTAAGTACTTAAAAATAAACATTTAAGTTAAAGTTAATTTGCCAACAAATTATAAGTTTTAGCCGAGTCTGTTTTGGTCAGAAAGTAATATAGCAAGCAAAAATACTAGCTCTTTAATAAGCCTGGGTGGGTGTCACGTGATCTGAATGATCCACCAGCAATGGTCCATGACTCTATATTGGATTATCTCCATAAAATACTCAATGTTGTATATTATATATTATATATATTATATTATTATATATATATATATATATATAATATATTTTTTAAAAAATTATATACAATAATATTTTACAAAAATATTCTTCTTTTATTAATAAAAAAAGATAAATAGTATTATAATGCTACATATATATATATATATATATATATATAATATATAATATATATATATATATATATATATATTATACATATATACACTCTATATTATATATTAGAGTTAGAGAAGTGTGTCCTTATGACAAAGTTGCAAAATAATGGAACATGTGGTTCTCATCCCTCCCTCGTTACCAATGCTTACAAAAGCAGTACAAGCTGATGACAGTCAATAATAATTAATGAGAAATGACAGTCTGTAGGTTACAACTAGGCCCTCAGGTAATAAAAAGGCTGTGCGTTAATTAAACCTACTAATCGAGCGAAAGAAAAAAAAGTCTCTCCACAGTTAAAGATTTTATTAAAAGTAAAGCAGAGTGCTTTCGACCTAACAAGAGGTCATCATCAGTGCCTATTAAACAAATAAGACAAAAAATGTCAAAACAAACTTAACATAAAATTACAAAATTAAACCAAAGAAAACAGATAAATTACAGAATGGAGTGATAAATAAAATATAAATAAATACATAAAACTTTAAAATTAAAATAAAATAAAAACATAAAAATATTTTTTTTTATGTATTTATTTTTATTTATTTATATTTTATTTATCACTCCATTTCTGTAATTTATCTGTTTTCTTTGGTTTAATTTTGTAATTTTATGTATTTATAAGTTTGTTTTGACATTTTTTGTCTTATTTGTTTAATAGGCACTGATGATGACCTCTTGTTATGTCGAAAGCGCTCTGCTTTAGTTTTAATAAAATCTATAACTGTGGAGAGACTTTTTATTCTTTCGTTCTATTACGATAGACTCCATTTATGCTCATTCTAAAACATAAAGTTACTAAATTTTGTTAAACACCTTTTTGTATTGTATGTATTGCTTTTGTTAAGCAATACATAATTGTGCGAGAAATCCCTAGGAATATACCAAGTATTATTGAGCTGTTAAAAATTTCAATCCAACTGCTGTAACATTCGATATTCGTCATTGAGACTCATGATTTACCTAGTCCACCAAATAGAACTCTACCATCTTTGAATACTTACATCTGCGATTCTTCGATTATGGTTAAAAAGTTGAACCCTTCAAACTGCAATTTATCACATCAAAGCCCCCCTGAGAGCGAGGGTATATAGCAAAGGATCTGTCCTTTAGCTATAGCGAGAGTCACCCGTGGTGTAGTGGTTAAGGTACGAGGCCAATACACAGAATGAATGGACTTTAAACTTCCGAGTTTATTTAGTCATGGGATCAATCCCAGCACGAGCCTCTGGGATTTTTATGAGAGAGATACAATTCTGCGTACCACGTCCTTCAGAAGGGACGTAAAGCCGGTGGTCTCGAGCCTGTGCGTTGACTCGTTAAAGATCCCTTAACCTAAATGAAACTGGGTATAGGCAAAATTTAGGACCCTCATTGTAGATTTATTATAATACTATAGTGTGTCTGCCTTGTAGTTTAAAGTTTGTGGACGTTTGGTTTAACAATGAGGGCACGTGTTGTTCCTAGTTTTCACTAGACTATAAGAGTCAGTGAAAATATGTATGATTGCTTGAATAAAGCATGAGAGGAATCATAGAAATCCACGGCTCTTTTGTCTAGATTATATGAAATATACCTACAATTGAAATTAAAAGGAGTAGAACACTGTCTTAGGGAGCATTGTACAATAGACTTCCGGTCGCAGTGCAAATGGGGTCTATTCTCGACTCCAACCTCAATCATTAATAATAATAATAATCTTAGGAAGCTGGCAAAAAGGGCCCAACAACGTGGCCTACTTGCCTGGTAGTTACGACCACTCCCCCATATTACTACTAGCTATAGCGAGCAGAGTGAAGAACCTCCTCGTCAAGAAATAAGTCGATCATTAATAAATAGTTAATAAATAAATAAATTAATTCAATAAAATAAATAAATTATCAATTTGTTTGTATACAATCAAATTTAACTTATAGAAAAAGTCAATTAATTTTTGACTTATAGAAAAAGGCAAAAGTTCAAAGAGAAACAACCAACGAAATCCGTGATCATCTATTATCATTGACGATTGACAAAAGTTGTAAGATTAGAGAGAGATCACATCTGTTTGCTAAATAATTACAGTTGACATTACATGAAATGTTCGAGTGGCCAAGTCATTGGATGTTCAGTGTCTCCGTCCTCTCTATAGACTGTTATTAAGCTCAAGATCTTGTCACTGCCAGCAGTCATTAATAAAGCTGTGTTCTATCGTCATTATAAAGTACTTAACCCTGGCATAGATATTTCATTGTTTTTTAACAATTCAATAATCCAGTTAATTCAAGGGTTAGTTAAGGTTGTTTCCGTTTTGATAACAATATTGCCAACCTAAACCAACCGGTGTAATTCACTGTGTAAAATGTGTTAGTTTCCTGCCTCAAAAATCCCTTTGCCGCCCTGCACCTATTCTTTATAGTAAAATAACTTGTAGTGAGTTTTTGAAAAAAAATGAGCCTATGAGAATGATGTCATGGAGGAGGGGAGTGGAGGTAGATAGATTTTTTTAAAGAGGGGAATCACTGATCAAGAATATATATATATATATATATATATATATATATATATATATATATATATATATATATTATATATATATATATATATATATATATATATATATATATATATATATATATATATATATATATATATATATATATAATATATATACATGTGTGTGTGTGTGTGTAAATCATATTTATATTAAATAAATTATGAGAGTTTACATTTTTTATCGTCAAATAATAACATTTTTTTAATAAATCCATAAAAGAGTAAAAAATAAAATTCATCGAATCCATAAAATGGTAAAAAATCAACTTGTTCCCTTAAGAGCCTTTAAGAAAAAAAAATCGCCCTTCTGTTATTTTTGTTATCAACGAACAATGATGTGCTCTAGCCGAGTTTAATTTATTTATAATCAAAATTTATTTAACTGTATCTTCTTTTTCTTTAAAACCCGTAGTAGTTTTGAATGAAGTTAAGCGCAATAGAGGAGAATAAAAATAACCAGTGACAAAAGTCTCTTCTTGCAAGTCCTGGTTAGTTTCTGTTTTGAGGCCATGATGATGACCGTTTAAGTTGAAAGCTGAGTTTTGATTAAACTTAAAAACATTATGGAGACTTTTTTTACTCATTACTACCGTAGTATTTAAAGAAAACGAAGAGTCAGTCCTGCCAACATCATGTCATTAGTTCAACTGTCTATTACTCACGTGTTCGATCTATTTTAGTCAAAGAGATGTATTACTAGAGGGGCTCTGTTGGTCGAGTTTTGAAACATCGAAAAAATAACCTGACTACCTTCAACTATCAATAATCAAATAAGCAAAACAAAATTACAGTGAATTATACAGTAGAATGTTGAAAATATAAATCGAAACACAAGTAATGTGCACGAAACCGAAAAAATTGATGACTTTTAACCTTAAAATACTCTTAAAAGAGGCTTCAATGAGGTTACACAGAGCCCCTGGGAGCCCCTAAAAAATGTTTCAGGACCCTTAATGTATTGAGATAAGATATTCCCACCTCTAGTATATACCTCTCTGATTTTAAGGAAAAATAAAAACAAGTCTCCACTGATGTTTAAGTATAATGACAAAGCCAGCTTTCAGACTTGACAGTCCATCATCAGTGCCGACGAGATGCGAAGAAAGTGTTAAGAAACGGAAGTGATTGAGTCGTCCAACTCGTTGAATTTCAACAGTCGATTTCAACGAGTTGGACGACTCAATCACTTCCGTTTCTTAGCACTTTCTTCGCATCTCGTCGGCACTGATGATGGCCTGTCAAGTCTGAAAGCTGGCTTTGTCATTATACTTAAACATCAGTGGAGAGACTTGTTTTTTATTTTTACTTATATCTGGACTCCACAACTCTATTTTTTACCTCTGATTTTAGTTTATTCATAAAATTATTCACTATATTATCTAACAGATCATCACTAATGTAGTCGTAGGAGATACCATTGTTTAATCAAGACAAATAAAAACGTCCATTTTTTTAAAGTTAACTAATGAAATTAAGATAAGTCGAGTCCTATGTTGAAATAACCACTTACATTTATCTTACATTTAATTGTTCTCTTTCCTGTTTGTTAGAAGGTTTTTCCTCAAACTTTCATTTTTTATGCGACAAAGTGATTTCATTACGTATAACCTATATGTTAGGCAGAAGCAAGAATTTTAACATAAAAATATTTAACAAGTTGAGATTAGTATTTTTAGTTTATATATATATATATATTATATATATATATATATATATATATTATATATATATATATATAGTGTGTGTGTGTGTGTATTATATATTATATATATATAATATATATAATAATATATATATATATATATATATATTATATATATATATATATATATATATATATATATTTATTTATTTATTTATTTATTTATGTGTGTGTGTGTGTGCATCTAAAAGATTTGAGCACCCCAGGCTTAGAGTAATTAATGCTTATTGGTGGAAAGACGAGTTTAGTGCTGTTTAATTGTAGACATTCTACGGCGCTCTAGCCACCAATCTGGGCAACACGTTAAGATTAATGCGCCTTTGGTGACCCACTAAGAGTTATTTAATTGACAACAGTACGCCAAGATCAGGATAATCTTAAAACCCCGCAAATAAAAACACTCTAAACAATTCAGTAGGAGCAAAGTATTTCACGGTATAGGTTTAGTATACAAATAGATACTCGGCACTTATTTACTTGGTTCCTAACCGCAATTTAACTGAAAAAAATTGAGTGGATTTAGGTATAGGAACTAGGAGATCTGTCTAAACTCCATTAAAATCCCTCAGTTTTGATTAGTAATGGAGTTAAGACTTTAAGAAATTACAAGTTTTTGCTATGAAAACAAAAATATTTTGTAATTTTCCTTCCAAGTAAATTGCCTAATTTACTTGGGTCCCAATTTTATGTTGGGAACCAAGGGTACTTTCGTAGTATATCATCTTATTTACTTAATTATCAATCTTTTCTCCTTCCCCCCTTCTCAACCCCATACAAAAGCCCCTTTGCTTTTCAACATCCCCTATTAAGATTGTTAAATAATTACTTATATATAATTTAGTAAATATATTGTCGGTACCCAAGTGAATTATTGCCCTATATCGCCATATTTACTTGGGTCCCAACTTTATGTTGGGACCCAAGTAAATAAGTACCAGATAGTCATAGTTCCTATTTAATATTGTCCGAAACTCCAATTTTATTTTATATTATAATCTTTTATGAAGATCCTTGACAGACAGACTCACAAGAAATATAGTCAAACATATTAGATGTTGTTAAGATGTGTCAGTGACTTCCTTTAACTTTCTCTTTGTTAAGTAAGTCAATCAACTTTAAACTTACAAGGTCAACTACTTACTTAGATTTACTCCAAACTCAAGTACATGTTACACATCGTTTAACTTGAAAAAATACACTTATGTAATACGGGTAATTTCAACAACCTGACGCAAAAACCGTTGCAAAGACGGGTTTCCGAAGACATGTTGCAGTATAAATTTGGCAAATTTTGTATTCTGGGGACGAGCGAAGCGAGTTTGAATCAGGAAGGATGAGCGTAGCGAATCCGATGAGATGAGAAAAAGTTCCGAGGTACCCCGTACCCGATTTTTAGAATTTAAGGGTTAATTCAATGCCAAAATTGTGTCACAATAAACTTTTTTAAAGAAAAACATTAACAATTACTAAACGAACAGTTAATTGATAAATATCCCATTAGGCGATTTTCCAAAGGAAATTCGCTAAAAGTGTCTCTAATAATGTTCTCAGAGTACAATAAGGCCTCAACCACATCTGTGATTGGCGCACGTCCATCCAATGTCAAACCACACACATTTGTGGTTGACATATTCATCCAGTGTCTATTAATTAGTAATCACTAATCTATTAATAGCTATTAAAGATTGAGGTATATTACCTTATAAACCAAAAGCATAGGATAACTATAATATTATAATAATATACAGGGTGTACAAAATAAAACTCCCTTCCCGAAAGGAGGTGGTACTACAGCTAATTTCCAACAAAAAACTTCATATTAACTATAGTCCGATTTTCAACCGTTCTCCCACAAGGTCAAATTTTATGATTTTAAAAAACGCGTTGACTTAACTTCATAAAATGACCAATTGTGGCTAAACTATAACTGCTAGCTTCAAAATATTGGTTTCGTTGGAAAGCTGAGAAAATTTGCTATAAGACCACTCACTTGTATTTTCAAAAACAATTTAACATAACAGCCAAAAATTTGCATGAAATCAAAAATTAGTAAAATTTTATGATTTTCCAAAAATTTTGAAGTTACTTTAATGAGAAACTAGCAAACTTGAGAACCTCTTGGTTTCAGGAAAACTACCTTGTTTACTCCTCTTTAAGTCAATACCCATATCATTATACGTTAATACGGTGATTTTTTCAGAAAAAGCAAAAATAGGCTCAAAAAACACGCTAAAAATGACTCTTACAGAAGTGATTTCTGTATAATAGTCCAAGAGCCAGACGCAAAAAACGTGACCGTCTAGCCCCATAGGTTTAACCCACTAGATCGACTTATTCTGGCTCCCTGATAATGAATCAGGTGGTCTGCCGTTTTAGATAAGGGAAATTTAGCCCCGGGCCCCTTTAAAATCCGAAAAATGACCCCAAATTCTGTTTTCGCCCAATAACGGTGTTTCTATTGATTTTATCTAAAAACTTAAAGGGTTGTTTTTTAAAGTTTATTAAATTTGTGATAAATCCATTTTTTAACCATCAAAATCGGTCCAGTAAAACCGGAGATACAAATGTTGAAAGATTACCGAAAAAAACATCTAAAAAGCATACATTTTTGTCCATAAACGCACAAATACCTTAAAATGTCATGTTTTTCTGTATTAACATGTTTAAGAATTAGGCAGACTTAAAAATCATGCATATTCTGCTAAACTGCAGGTAATTAGAGTAGTTCTAGAGAAAGAAGTCAGCACAGCTCTAATATGTGATGACTTAATGACCGACATATAATGCTGAAAAAAGTGTATTTTTCTAAAATTCAAGTTTTAACCTATCTTTCAGCATTATATGTCGGTCAGTAAGTCATCACATATTAGAGCTGTGCTGACTTCTTTCTCTAGAACAACTCTAATTACCTGCAGTTTAACAGAATATGCATGATTTTTAAGTCTGCTGAATTCTTAAACATGTTAATATGGAAAAACATGACATTTTAAGTTTTTGGACAAAAATGTATGCTTTTTACAGTTTTTTCGGTGATCTTTCAACATTTGTATCTCCGGTTTTACTGGACCGATTTTGATGGTTAAAAAATGGATTTATCACAAATTTAATAAACTTTAAAAAAACAACCCTTTAACTTTTTAGATAAAATCAATAGGAACACCGTTATTGGGCGAAAACAGAATTTGGGGTCATTTTTCGGATTTTAAAGGGGCCCCGGGCTAAATTTCCCTTATCTAAAACGGCAGACCACCTGATTCATTATCAGGGAGCCAGAATAAGTCGATCTAGTGGGTTAAACCTATGGGGCTAGACGGTCACGTTTTTTGCGTCTGGCTCTTGAACTATTATACAGAAATCACTTCTGTAAGAGTCATTTTTAGCGTGTTTTTTGAGCCTATTTTTGCTTTTTCTGAAAAAATCACCGTATCAACGTATAATGATATGGGTATTGACTTAAAGAGGAGTAAACAAGGTAGTTTTCCTGAAACCAAGAGGTTCTCAAGTTTGCTAGTTTCTCATTAAAGTAACTTCAAAATTTTTGGAAAATCATAAAATTTTACTAATTTTTGATTTCATGCAAATTTTTGGCTGTTATGTTAAATTGTTTTTGAAAATACAAGTGAGTGGTCTTATAGCAAATTTTCTCAGCTTTCCAACGAAACCAATATTTTGAAGCTAGCAGTTATAGTTTAGCCACAATTGGTCATTTTATGAAGTTAAGTCAACGCGTTTTTTAAAATCATAAATTTGACCTTGTGGGAGAACGGTTGAAAATCGGACTATAGTTAATATGAAGTTTTTTGTTGGAAATTAGCTGTAGTACCACCTCCTTTCGGGAAGGGAGTTTTATTTTGTACACCCTGTATATATAATATAATAATAATATATATAATATAATAACTTTTGCTGATTATAGTTCATCTAAGGGTTCTTAGATCTTATATAAGTTCGTATTGTTCTTTTCTCTTATTATAAAAATTGGGGGGGGGGAATTAATTTCAAATACTTAAATAAATGGAAAGGAATAATTGTAGTAAAAATGATATTAATCATTGATTGATAGCTTCTGGTGAGAAATTATACTAATTATGCAAATTTCTTGTAGAATAAGGGTTCTTTACATGTAATGCTTAAAAGTGTCTGTAGTACGAAAGTGGAACACTCACTTAAATAAAATAATAACTATAAAAAAATCCATCCAGTGTCCATGAATAGGTTTTTGTATTTTATATTAACACTCACTGTATTTTAAATTTAATTTGAAATTATACAATTTTTAAATTGTAAATTTAAATTTATTAATAAAGTATATAAACATAAGTAAACTTGTATTTCAGGAAATAAACAAACTCGTCTGGTTAAATGAGGGCAGCGGCTTGGTCAGTGGGTCTAGGTCCAATTATTTGTTTTATTCCTAAAACCCGAGACTAAAGCGAAGTTATTCGCGCTTGTCTAGTCTGATGGAATGCATACTGTCATAAAAAAATCAAAAATTTCTATCTAAAGACAAAATAAAATGTTTCTTTGTACTTTTGTTAACCATTCAAAAAGTACATAGACGTACACATGTACGCCCATTTCCCGGAGGAGGAGGTCAAAGCTACCTGTATTTGATCAAGTGGTCAAGTATTTGGTCAAGTATACTAGTATTCAGCGCCCTTTCACAAAAGTCAGAGATATAAGAGTCCAGCTAACCACGAAAGTAGGGCTTTGCTAAACTAAATTATAATATATATATATATATATATATATATATATATATATATATATATACAGAATTCATGTAATATTTTATTTATTGAGCTAAAATAAATATTTAATTCATTTAAACCTTTAGCGAGCGAAGCGAGTTCCTTAAAACATTAAATATGGGTGTTATAAACCTATAGCGAGCGAAGCAAGTCTCTATTAGGATAATGTTTAAATTCAATTATCTAGCAAGCAATCGTAATCCTATTTACGTATGTTTACGTTTAATATACTTTAACAATCTTGTGAGTCTCTTTTCCGATATTCACACATATATTTATAGCAACCTAGCGAACGAAGCTAGCCTATTTTTTGACATTTATAGCAATCTATAGCGTTAGTTATTTTTATTAAAATATTTATTAAAAAAACCAATAAACTTTTAATAATTTGCTGTGCGGGTTAATCTGATTTTTTTTTATTTTCCGGGGGGGGGGGGGGGGTCAAGTGACCCGTTTGCCCCCCCTCTCCCCCCTGCGCTGCGCTGCGCACGCATATGCATGTGTAAAATATTTTAAACTCGATCTAAACACTCATTGATGATTAGTGATTTTTTTAAATGTTTGTGGGTTGATGACGTCACACATATTTAATAAACAATAGGGTTCAGGACATTAACAAGGTTGATTTTTCAACCAAGTTTCATTTCGATGCGTGAAAGCGTTTGAAAGTTATCGCGTGTGTTATCCGTTTTAGTATAACTTACAAAGTAAACTAACTACTCTGTTTCAAGCACTTATTGGTAGCTGATCATCGTGATTATCTGATTATCGACCTGCCTCATAAGCGTAATTTTTCATAGATAATTCGCTAAAAGGAAACCAAAGCCGTCTAAAGCTAAAATGATATAACTCGAGTCTTTTAAGAGTTATTCCTCTTGAAAAGAGTTATGCATTAGAAGTCTTATAAAGTTGTATAAAAGGGAATGCAAAGTTTTTAATAATAAGTACTCGTATGTAAGAGTGAGGTCATCAATATAATATCCGAGATATCTTTGAGGAGAAAGTGCTCCTTTTCCGAACCGTACAAAATCTATTCAAATGACCTTTATGGAACGATGAACCTGCTTTTAACTAAAAACCTTAGAATAATACTATATATAGATGGAGCACTACTGATAACACGAAAGGCGGTTCACTGGTGCACCTAAGTAATGCTGCCACCCTAACTTCTTTCTAAAAAAGAAGTTGGCAATACTTCCGGTTGCTGAATTATTATGTTATATTATTAATTAATGATTGATTATTCATAACATACTAATATAAATATCGGTGCATTACAATATTTAAAGCATTTTAAATTGTAGTTTAACGTATTTATTAACATTTTATATAAAAAGTAGTCCTCGTCAACTAAATGTAGATTCTTGTATTCCGCCACCTTTTTGCCATTTAAGACCAGTTTTATTAAATACCCAGCAGGTGTTTTAAGTTATTATATTTGTTCTTTACGATCTTTCTTCATTAATAGATATTTATGACAAATATTTAATATAATGTTTTGTTGTCAGGCAGCATTACTTAGGTGCACCAGTCAACCGGCTTTCGTGTTATCAGTGGAATTACATTGTGCTTACGGTCCTGTGCTCCTTCTATATATAGTATTATTCTAAGCTAAAACTGTATTTCGTCCTATAGTTTTAGCCTCGCATCATACTTATGCAAACCAAATTAAATATATTTTAGAGTTTATAACAGTTTAGCGTCAGTCGAAGCTTTTCACGATCATTGATGACGAACGGGTTTGGATGTCATCCTTAGAAGCCCTACTCTTCACTAGAGTAAATTTAAAGATGCTGGACGCCTTAATAATGGTTTCAGTGAATTCTGCACTAACCTGATGAAAATGATGGCTTTAGCAAGAGGAATAAAATGAAAAATGTAAAACATGATAATATATCAAGTACGGTCTAATCAGAAAAAAAGATTGATTATACACGAAATTGAACACTTCGCATTTCTTTTAGAGGTGTTCGTTCCCCTAAATAAAAAGATGTATTGATGGCTGTGTATAAGCAGTCAAGTTATTTATTCAAGCACTTTACTAATAGAGCTGTAGTTAGGACTAAGTACTGGAACCTAGTTATAACTCGTATCAAATACTAAGGCACCTGACTGTCGCCTTAGCTTCAAACACTTGTTTAAATAAAGTCTACCTCTAAGCCTTAAAGGATTTAATTACATATTAAATACTGATATTGAAATTAATATAAAACAAATAGAGTTTGTACAGCTACTGGAATTTCGAACTAAAACCAAACGAGAGGGAAATGAAGAGTAGCTCATGTTGAGTTACTCTATAACGAACACGTCTAGAAGAAAATGTAATGTACCAATGTATTGCAGGTTTAGTATTTAGCACCCTTTCTCAAAAGTCAGAGACAGGAGTCCAGCAAACCACAAAAGTAAGGCTTTGCTAAACTAAATTAAAATATATATATATAAATATATATATATATATATATTATTTATATATATATATATATATATATATATATATATATATTTATATATATATATATATATATATATATATATATATATATATATATATATATATATATATATATATATATATATATATATATATATATATATACGGAAATAATGTAATATTTCATTTATTGAGCTAAAATAAATATTTAATTCATTTAGACCTTGAGCGAGCTAAGCGAGTTCCTTAAAACATATTAAATATGGTTGTTATGAACCTAGCGAGCGAAGCAAGCCTGTGATAGGATAATTTTTAAATTTAACAATCTACAAAAATTAAATTTAACATGCATACGTAATTCTATCTTTACGTATCTTTACGTTTAATATACTTTAGCAATCTTGTGAGTCTCTTTTCCGATATTCAAGCATATATTTATAGCAATCTAGCGAGCAAAGCGAGCCTCTAAAATGTAGCTCATGTTGAGCTACTCTATAACGAACAACTCTAGAAGAAAATCATTAAAAACATTGAGAGAAAAAAAGAAAGAAATTAGAGAGAGAAATAGTACGAAATTATGATTCTTATTACTTATAGTACGACAGACGGCTAAAATCAGTTGACAGCGTATTAATGTTGAGGAACCAATAAGGTTGGCCTGATTTGAATTGAGGGTGTTGTTTTTTTTTGTTTTTTTTTTAAACAAGGTCTTTATTGGCAAAAATATACAATATTCATTTTGTGTAAACCGGAGCCATATTTTATTGATTGATTTGGGGTGATTTGTGCCTCCTAATTTTTATTTTATTTATTTATTTATTTTGGTATGAAATTTGGTTATTTTATGGGGCGTGAGGGGGTTTCGTTTGGGTTAAGTATAATTTTCAATTTTTTTGGTTTGGGTATTTTAATTTTTTTTTGTTGCAGGATTTTCAAAAGATGATATTTTTGATGGTGTTTTGAATAGGTTTATATTGTAAAGGGATTTTGCAGGAGTGTCAAAGAGGGTTTCCTATGCAGACTGTGGACTGACTTTTGATGAATCAACCTGGCATTGATTCCAGTCCAAAGTCATAAAATTCACTCTATACTTTGGATCTATATTTTATTATGAGGCCTAGCGAAGCGATTCCTAAGTTGCAAGGATAATTACCGAGGTATTTCGCCCCCGACTTTTAATGGCCATTTTATTGTTTCATCTCCTCATGCGAATTGATTAATTTGAATTGAGAAATATTAAAATAATAAGACAAGAAAAATTCGAGAAAGAAAGTAAAAACCCCGCGTTATCAAACCAAACCTCGCTTGTGTTAGCCAAGAACGAAACATATATAACATATTTTTTTAGGAATTTCGTTTTCTTATTTATCTCTAATATAACTAATAAATAACAAATATAATAATAATAATAATAATAAGTAAATGACTGTTATAGGGCCTTAAAAGGTCATAACCGTTATATATATATATATATATATATTATATTATATATATATATATATTATATATATATAATATAATATATATATATATATATGTGACTGTGTGTGTGTGTGTGCAAACCGGTATTTAGTTTACTCTGCAAGAATCTCCACAGGTGGGTCAGATTTACAATATTTTTACAATTTTTTAAGTCGGACAGTAAGAGGAATTTCTTCAAACAAAAATGTATTTATAAAAAACTGAGAATAAGTCTAGGATGCGAATCCTGTACCTGGAAAACAAGGGCTTATAATCATGAAAATAGAGCAAGTATGTAATAATATGAACATGGAAAAAACATTATGTACTCACTTTTAAAGTTTAAAATATCCAATAAGACGGCTATCCTATTCTCTATCAGTCTTGTTTAACACTAAAAATTTTATTTTGAAAAATTTCTAAAATAAAAACAACTATATTACATAAAAATGTTAAGTTCGAAGCACAGTTCTCTTAGATGCTGATACTATTAATGATATAAGGTTGGATGAGTTGGGGTTTAATATTGTATAACATTGCAAGGTGAGTGTGGAGGAGGGATGGAGGTAGGGGCTAAGGGTTGGATAACAAGGATACAGACAAGTCAACTCAACTCCGAGATAAACAAAAGGAGTGAGTAGGCTGGTGATTGTATCCTTTTTATTTATGAATGACTAGTAATACTACCTAATTAACAACAACTATACTAGGAATAGTATAGTTCTCGTGTAAATTGTTATTTAGAAACAATTTTATTTATAATCATCATCAATCCATTTTCTTTTAAACCAATTGTAAGCTGTTGGTTTGTTTTATCTAATCGGCTGCTCATTTAATAATTAGTGTCAAAAGTTGGTCTTTTTAACCAACTAACAGCTGATCTTTTAATATTTATTTTCAAAAATTGGTCTTTTTTAACCAACTAACAGCTGATTTTTTAATATTTATTCTCAAAAATTAGTCTTTTTTAACCAACTAACAGCTGATCTTTTAATAATTATTCTCAAAAATTGGTCTTTTTTAACCAACTAACAGCTGATCTTATAATAATTATTCTCAAAAATTGGTCTTTTTTACCAACCAACAGTTGATTTTTTAATAATTATTCTTAAAATTAAAAGCCGGCAGCTGTTACCAGACGTCAAAATATATAACAAATAAATAAACAAAAATATATCGCGTACCTCCGAACTTATTCTCACAGCCTGGGAGTCGCTCATCACCTCTATTTCGAACTCGCTTCACTTGTCCTCAGATTATATAAATTAGTATCAGTAATCAGAAAGTCTGCCCCCGTGGCCGTGATCGTAAAGGCGTTCGATTTCGGCACGGGAGGTCCGGGGTTCGCAGCCCGGGCTATGCTCTAAGATTTTATGAATAGTAATTGTATTAAAAAGATTACGCCAACTTTAATTAATTCTTAGAGTGTAGTAGATGCAACCCACCTGAGGTGGTTCCCGCAGGGTGAATACCCTGATGGGCCGTAAGGCCCTTAAACGAGCATTTTATTTATTTTTTTTAATCAGAAAGTACATTGGTTTATTTTCAGCGGTCCCCATCCAGGCACTGTCCTCGATGGAAACTTTTATAATCCAGCAAAAATCGTAGGTATACTTGCTGCATTGAAACTAACCTAAGTATACTCAATTATTACGTAAGAGAATATACTTAACGTATCCCGAATTTCATCACGGATATTTTTTTCAATACTTTTCCTACATACCATAGGTTATAAAAAGAAAAATTAACTTATTGTTTTTTTAATTTTTTTTTATTTACGTATACAATGGTTAAATATCAACTCATTGGAGTTTCTTTTAGTTTTGAATATTTAATAGTTATTTATGCACCAAGGGAGTAAAGAATACTGTTATTTCCCTGACCAGTTAGTTGGTTCCAAAGGCTTATGCTCAAATGGTTCCAAGGGAATCAAAGTATTTAACTCCCAAGGGGAAGCCGAGGGAGGTCATTTTTTTATTGCTCTAAACTATTTCTTTTGACCTGAAACGGATTTTGAGCCAATACAACATTTTTTTGGTCGACCCCTCCTTAAAAATTTGGGGGGGAGGCACCCCAAAATTTATACAGGTATACTATAATATATTATATTATACAGGTATAATATAATATATTATACTATTTAGAGAATATAATGGTATTCTCCAAATTGATCGGTCACCTGTATAAATTTTGAGAAAACCATTCCCCTAAAGAAAATGATATAATTGGCTCTAATAACCCAATAATAAGAAATACTTTTTATTCCCAAGGGAGAAAAAGTTACTTTTTACTCTCGAGGGAGTGAAAAGTGCTTCTTTACTCCCTAAAAACTAGTTAATAAACTTTACATTACACACCGCCCGGAGATAAAATAAATTTTTAATGGGCAACATAAGCTACTGTATACAGTTAAACGTATGACTCATTATATCTAATAATATATTATTTGTAGCTGTTTCATAGGCCCCTTTTAAAGGATAGAGAACAGATTCATAGCCCGCTGTGTTCAACCAATTTACCCAGGTTGGTTGAGGTTCCTTAGAAATATGTATATCTTTAGAAATATAGGCGTTTGTCGCCTGCAAAAAAATACTCTTTGTGATTAAGTCCTGCACTACACAAATTGGACTATATTGATCGTTCATTATAAATAACATACAGGTTTCGTAAGTTACAGATATCTCAAAGTATACTACAGAAGAATTAAATAGGAAACTGTCTCCATTGATAACGAAATGTTTGGGCTCTAGGTATATCGTGTTATTATGAATAAAAGATATTCGATACGTTCCATTTTTATAATCATTATTGTTAAAATCCGTAATGGTAAAGGTTGAATCCGAACCTGTCATCTCCCAGTCCCACCCGCACAAGCTTAAACAATACGATACTCCTGTGTGCTCTCCACTCACTGCTACCGGTTTCGTTTCCCCGAACAAGTCCATCGTTGCATTGAATTCGAAGTTGAGAAGTTGTCCGAAGCAATTGGTCGTAAAATTTTTAGCCGACATGATAGCACTTGATACTAACGAATTCAAAGTCCCACATGAACTTGAATTTGTCAAATTAAAACTGCAAAAAACTACAAGCATTAATTTAAAGTACGATTTCATTTTTACTTTAATTATTTAATAATTCCTTTGACTTACTTAACTAAAATAATGATTCTCTGTTGACTGACTATATTAAATACCAAGGTGGGTGCACAAAACAAAACTGTTATCTTGTAAGGAACAAATCCAGCCAATAAAGAAGTATTTACTTTATAAAAACACTTGTAATACGACACACGGCTAAAGTCAGTTGGCAGCACGGGAAAATAGAGTTGAGGAACCAATAAAGTTGGTCCAATTTGAAATTGAAGGCGTGGTTTAACACACAGGACTAACCTTATTGGCTCCCTCCATTTATTTCCTCATGCTGTCAATTGATTTTAGCCATGTGTCGTATTAAAATATTTTTATATTTATCTTAATTGTCTATTGTTTAAATTGATATAGACCAGTGAAATCTTTTAATTTTCTTTAATGATAGTGTTTAGTAGCTATTTTCATCTATTAAGTGATTATGATTCATACACAATGCATGCTAATGTCAAATATTTCGAAAATAATCCTAAACCTAAAAGCTGGTGTAGTTTGTTTTTAACATATATTTGTCTTTGTTTTAATATTTTATCCTTAACGGGGTCATTTTGTCATTTGTCAGCCACTTTGTTATATGACAAATAAACTTAGTGCATCATCCCCTATATTCGATATTCTAAGTAAACAATTGGTTTTGAAGAGACAGAGATATATACAGTGCTTTTCTTTGCGTCTACTGCGATGTTTATGTCTCATGAACAGACATAGACATGTCTATGTGAACAGACATAGACATGTCTATGTGAACAGACATAGACATGTCTATGTGAACAGACATAGACATGTCTATGTGAAAGACATAGACATGTCAATGTGAAAAGACATAAACATGTCTATGTGATTAGACATAGATATGTCTATGTGAACAGACATAGAGCTCTTTTTAAAAGAGCTTGTAATTAAAGTCCCAAGTAAACTTAAATTATGTTTACATGTTTTGTTTATGTTGAAAAATACAGCCCACATAATTTAAAACGCAGTTAAGATGACTGAAAACACAGCCCATATGATTGAAAACACATCCCATATGATTGAAAACACAGCCCATATGATTAAAAACACAGCCCATATAATTGAAAATACAACACAATTTTGTGACATACAAGTTAGTACTTCCTTAAGCCTATAACTTAGTACAACAAGTCCTTCAACTTACTACTTCTCATTGATGAAGTCCAGTCTAGTTTTAGTAATTTAGGGATAAGAATGTGTTGTACACATTATGTATAAGTTTATAACCACAAATAATTCAGACACGGTTGTCCGCACGTCGGGCGAATTCCCTTTGGAATGCGTTTTTCCATGCTTACAATCCATTTTGTCGCTGTAACTCAATTGCAAGCAGTAACTCATTAAGCAGTTACTCAATTATTAAGCACTACTTGTTACTCATTTTTTGTATTTTTCAAAATGCGTAAATGCCTTCATAAAATCTAACCATGTAACCAACTGAGTGCAAAAATAGTGGGCACTGCTAATTCTAGAGGCATTGGTTCGCTGTATATTTTTAGGCATATTGTGTAACCAACAGGATAATATATGCGCATTTCCTTTGAAAAATACAGAAAGTGTCCCGTTTTTACTTAGCATCTATCTATTAAGTGATAAATGTGTTTTAAAAATGACGCTTATTTTGAATTTTCCTCATTTATACCGTATGTTATAGGAAAAGTATTGTGTTGCAAAATAATCCGAAACCAGGATGAAAACGGAATTATGCGTTTAAGGCGTTTTAAAGGCCTCCTGTGTGGTTTTCACCAAGTTGTCTGTCTTTATGTGTGTGTGTGTGTCTGTTATCATCATAGCACCCAATGTATTAATGCTAGAGAGTTGATATTTTATACTAAAATCAGTCTACCGCTGTAGTTGTGCCATTCAGAAAATATTTTTTGATAACGTCATTAACCCGCAATAATGACTCAGCAAAATTTCGAAAAATCATAAAACACAGAAAAATGATGCGATCTGATTGAAATTTGGCACGCGTGTTGCCATGTATAAGACTAACATATGTGCTTAGTTTCATCTCATTATCAGCATTAGTTCAATTTGTATAGAATGATTTATATGCGTTTTTTATGTAAAAAATTGGAAAATATTCTGATTAAGTTGAAATTTGGTACAAGTGTACCTCTTGAAATAATAAATAAGTGTACTAGGTTTCATTATAATATAACAAGTCTATCTATGATTTTTGTTGGATCATAAATGTTAAGCAGCATCGAGCGTGTTCAGTACCTGGATAAATGACTGAGAATAAAACGAATGTATTTACTATCTGAGGACGAGCGAAGCGAGTCCGAAGACGTGCTGCAGTATAAATTTAACGACTTGTATTTCTGAGGACGAGCGAATCGAGTCTGAAGCTGGAAGGATGAGCGTAGCTAATCTGAAACTGGGGGGATGAGCGTAGCGAATCCGATGTAATGATGAAAAGTTCCGAGGTACCCCGTACCTGATTTTTTATACCATACGAAGATGATGGTCTTATTTTGACCCCTTCTCCAAGTGTAGAGGCTCAGTAAGACAGTGTTACCAACTTATTTACTTCTAGTGACTCGAGTTCCTTATTAGATCCTATTGGGTACGAAACCTTGACCCAGTTTATTCTTACTCTTGGCTAAGAGCGGTTAAGACTCCTTAAGCCAATGTCCTCCGGGCTTTCCCGGCTCGACCCACCTCTGACTCCTGACATGCTGTTAAGCGTCCTCGGGGCATTACCCCGTCTTAACTCACATCTCTGCGGGGTTGCACTGGTCTTCCAGGAACAATTATCCTTTCGCTGTCATTGTCTTAATACTGATATAATTTCTGATGATTTTTACAAAATTCCCCCATGGCCAGGGTCAATTAACTCTGGAAATTTTAAACCTAGTAAGTAAGTAATCTGCCAAACACAGAATTAAGCTTTCCCCTGATTCCTTGAACAAGTACAAATATTTTCTCTCTCTCTCTCTCTCTCTCTCTCTCTCTCTCTCTCTCTCTCTCTATATATATATATATATATAACTTTTAACGGGTTGCCCAGATTGGTGGCTAGAGCGCCGTAGCATGTCTACAATATAAACAGCACTAACTTCGTCTTTCCACCAAAGCTTTAGTTACTCTAAGTCTGGGGTTCTCAAACTTTTTAGATGCACACACATAAATATATGTTAACTACCAAGCAAGTAGGCCACGTTGTTGGACCCTTTTTGCCAGCTTCTCAAGATACAGTTTTACTCCTTTTAATTCAAGTGTAGGGATATTTCCTCTAATGCTTTTTTAAGTAATCATTCATATTTTCACTGACTCATATAGTCTTGTAAAAACTGGGAACAACACGTGCCCTCGTTGTTAAACCAAACCTCCATACACTTTAAACTACAAGGAAGACACACTATATAGTATTATAATCCACTATGAGGGTCCTAAATTTTGCCTATACCCAGTTACATTTAGGATAAGGGATTTTTATCGAGTACCTGACAACGCACAAGCTCGAGGACCACCGGCTTTACGTCCCCTTCTGAAGGACGTGGTACGCAGAATTTTTATCCCTCTCATAAAAATCCCAGAGCCCCGTGTTGGGATTTGAACCCATGTCTAAATAAACTCGGAAGTTTAAAGTCCACTCAATCTATGTATTAGCCGCGTACCTTACCCACTACACCACGGGTGACTCTTACAGGAGGACTTAAAATCACCTAAAACAGATAATTTAGTTAAAATGCCGGTTTTGAATATTTTATAAATACGGAATACTATTATACATAATATATAGCTACGGTATAAATGAGGAAATTTATAAACAAAAACTAATACACAACGTAGTTCATCTTAGCTTCCGAGAAAGCCAGGGGTCAAAAGTCCACAAAGCGGCAAGGGACCAAAAGTCTGTAAAGCGGCTTGGGACCAAAAATCTGATAAAAACGGCTAGGGACCAAAAGTCTGAAAAAAGCGGCTAAGGACCAAAAGTCTGTAAAGCGGCTTGGGACCAAAAGTCTGATGAAAACGGCTAGGGACCAAAAGTCTGAAAAAAGCGGCTAAGGACCAAAAGTCTGTAAAGTGGCTAGGGACCACTTTGCGGACCTTAATTTGTTTTAACAATGTTTGTCCTTCCCCTGCGAGATGGAATAACAAAATGACTAATTTAGCTAAAGAATCAGTTATTAAGGTGCTGACATAATGTGAGGTGAGAAGTCTCGCAAACAGAACAATAAAGCAATCCAACTATACTTGTTAAAACTTTCATCTATTGTTGCAAATACACCCACACTGCTTTGATTGTTCCCATTTTTACTTACTATTCATGTTGTGGAAATTATTCAATTGATAAGCAAGCTCGGGTGGGAAAGCTAACATTTCGTTAAACCGAGATATATATATATATATAGTATATAATATATTAGATATTACATTATATATACTATATATTATACTTATATGTGTGTTGTGTTTGTGTATGTGTCGTGTTATACCTATATATAATCATATATATAAAAAAAATAGGTTATTCTCTCTATTTCCATTACATATTATTTTTATTACATTAGTCATTTTTAAGAGCATCTCTTAGGTATGCTCGTGCTCAGAAATGGCTGGAGCTGTTAAACATATGAAAATTGCTTCGTATGAGGAACTTGCATTTGGCCTAAATTAATTGATTTAACCTTTTTAATTATAGTAAATGTTCGATTTTATTTGTATAATTGTATGAAAAATAAATTAAATTTACCTTCATTTATTATTTAAAATTATGTAAAAAATAATAAATATAATTATAATATGGGTAAAATATTATAATTAAAAAGTTGAAATACATCGATAACACATAAACTATTGTTATCACATATGATAAGAGTGATTTCCCGCTGGAAATTGTGTTTACTAAAACAACTGTGAAGCGGTTTTGCAAAAGAATAAAGCAGCTAGGAGTCTGAAAATTAAAGGTACTTTAAGGAATAAGATATAATCCACGAATAGTTCTAAATAAATCCGCTGTGGTGCGATACGGTCTCGCCTTGAACAACACACCCTAACAACAACAGTAAATTTTAAAAATTAATTAAAAATAATTGGAAAACTCTAAAAAACATTTTGTAAATGCTATTATTCATTAAATGTAGTATATTTTTAAAAAAATGTATTTGGCAACCATGCATCTTTCTCATTCATTTATTAAAACCTGAACTCGCTCTTAAAAAATGTTTCAATCAGGTTAGGGTTACACAGAGCCTCTAAGAGCCCTCAAAAATGTTTCAACATTCGCAATGAATGGAGGCCATACCCTCTCTAGAAATTTATATGGTTCTCTGATATTACCACAGGCATAGACTTATATACTAGAGGGGGCATAGCCTATCTCAATATATTAGCAGGCCTGAAACACCAATTTGGGGCTCTCAGAGGCTCTGTGTAACCTCATTGAAACTTCCTTCAAGAGTCAGTTAAGGTTACAATATATCAATAATGTTATATATGTTCATAATAATCAATAATGTATATATATTACAATTTATAAAAATGTTCTTGATAATAATGTATTATGTAATATTTGAAGTTGTATCTTGTTAATAAAGTAATAAGTTAACCAATAAAAAATTATTATTAATTATTATTGTCAAATTGATTTCAGCTTCCCGAACAATGATTTTAATTTGATTGTATTTTTAACGTTTTACTATTTAAAGTTATTGTAATTTTGTACTGATTATTGATTATATTTTTAGCAAATGTTGTCAGGTTACTTTTTTCGATGTTTTCAAAATTTTAATTTATAGGGTCCCTCCGTAGTAATATCTCTATGGCCACAGTGGGAAAGCAAAAGATCAGACAAACAGCTATAATACGACACACGGCTAAATAAATGACAGCCCGCCAAAATCTCAATGCTTTCAACACTCTTTTTTTAGTAAAAAAAATCCCTTCTTTTATGTAACAAAAAAAATTCCCAACTCTGGCAACACTGAAAGTCAGGTTATGTTTTGAATTTTATTATTTGTTTTTATTATCATTCGTATTGTTTTATTTTTAAAATTATTTATTTACTTTTTAAGAAGGGAACATGTTGTATCTTATAATTTCCAACTAAGTGTTGCTTAAATTGTTCGGGAAGTATGAATTAAGTGGGAGTTAAAGTGTTAATACGTAATGCAATGGATCATAATATTCAGAATCATCAGAGCACAGAACCTGCGCTGTACTCAAATAGCAAGAATGCTTGAAGAATACGTCAATGTCCAAGCGTCAAATATAGGCACTCAGATCATATTACAACTTCGCAATAATTGGTGAATTGAACAGATTTGGAATGAAATGAAAACGAAATCAAACAGATCAATGAGCACAATAAAAGCGACGAGAGGTTACAAATATTCACAACCAGTGTGCCTTTTTATGATTTTATTACGAAAAAGGTATTTTTTATACCGAGTTGGCATGAGGTGAGGGGGGAAAGAGCGGGGTTCGGGCTGAACCACATAGAATTCTTTCCCTCACAGATTTGTGGCGCGCTGGTCAATTGATTTTAGTCGTGTGTCGTACTATAATTTAGCTAAAGAATCAGTTATTGAGGCATAAAAACAGAATCGTGTCCCCACTATCATAGAGATATTATTACTAGAGGGGCCCTATTGGTTGATTTTTAAAACATCGAAAAAATAACCTGACCACCTTGGCTAAAAAATGTAATTTAAAAATCATTAAAAAATTACACTAACTTATATAGAAGAACATTAAAAATACAAATCAAAACACAAACAATGTGCGGAAAACCGAAAACCATTGATTTATTATAACCTTAACTCACTCTTGAAGGAGGTTTCAATGAGGTTACACATAGTCCCTGAGAGCTCCAAATCGATGTTTCAAACCTTTCAATGTATTGAGATAGGCATGCCCCTTCTAGTATATAACTCTATGGCCTCTATGGTGCCCTGCAATGAGTTTTAACTATTAAAGAACCCTGTAAATTGTGTTTATTTTACTCTTAAACCTGTGTCTAACTGGCTCAGTATTTTTTATTTTTTTTTTATCATTTATAGCCATAGATAAAAGAGAGTATATAACTTAACTATCATGAAAAAGTAAAAATTAGATTAAATAATGTGTAAAATTAACCACTTTAAAGTAATAAAGTGCTGAAATTTGGCTCGTTTTGTTTATAACCTGACGATAAGAAGGATGCAGTTGTGTTATCATTATCCCGGAGAGTAGGGATAGGTGTTGGCATAGAGATATATTACTAGAGAGGCCCTATTGGTTGAATTTTGAAACATTGGAAAAGTAACCTGACCCCATTCGATTATTAATGTAATAAATAAACAGAACAAAAATACAGTAACTTATATAGTAGAATGTTTAAAATACAAATCAAAACAAAAACAACGTGCGGGAAGCCGAAAACAATTGATTTATTAAAACCTTAACTTACTCTTGGAGGAGGTTTTAATGAGGTTACACAGAGCCCCTGAGAGCCCCCAAAAAGATGTTTCACGCCTTTCAATGTATTAAGATGGGCTATGCCTCCTCTAGTATATATCTCTATGGGGATAGCTGTTGGCGTCAGTTTTTTTAACACAGGGAAGATATATAATACGCTTCTTCAATTATATTTAAATTCCTTGGATTATATAGTCGCTATAGGCACAACAAATAGATCAGCATGTATTTAAATCAAAGCTCCAATATATATAAAGATTTAAAATTACCTTTTACTTTTAATAATCATAACAGTCTTATATTTCGATGCTTTGTACAGTGTCAATGACTTAACATTTTGAAGGATAGTTAAAGTTTATAATAAGATTTACAAATCCTTACATTAACGGGAATTCCCGCAGCGCCACAACATCACACTGTCGAAAACCACATTAGAGCAAATCTGCGTAAGTGCCACAAAAAGGAACGAATCAACTTAATCGAACACACATTTAATTAAACTAAAGAATTGTTTTTTGTAACAAGAAAGAATTGTAAATCAGCTTCTGAGGGTCCAGGCTATTGCTGGACATATATACTAAACTTTAAACTTAGTACTAAGGTTATATATTTGTGATGAAACCTGGGTTTTTTTCCTCGTCTATTTTTTATCCTTATACCTTTTTCTTACGATTATTTTTTCGACCTATTGCTTAATATTTAATTTGCTCTGAGTAGATCCGTGAATGAAATAGACCAAAACAGAAGAGAATTATGTGAAATATACAGTATTACTTGGAGTTATACTGTCCCTCTGTTTATTTTGACTTCCTAGTGCTCTGTAAAATAACGAAAAGTGTTATCATGTCGAACATAAATATATAGTTATTACTAACAATATATGAAAAGCCAGCATTTATTAGTTTATTATAATTTTAAAACACTCTCAGAGAAGATTACATTGAGGTTACATAGAGTCCCTGAGAGCCTCAAAAAGACATTTCAAGCCTCTTAATATATTAAGTAAAATAATATATAAACCAAGAAGGAAAACTCCGATACTAACCTGGGTAAAAAAATTCAGACATGTGATGAGCTGATAGCTGACTCAAAAAAAAAAATAAAAAATAGCTACATTAGAATGAAATTTTTAGCGCATGAGCCTTTTAGGATTTATGTTTTTAGCGAATTTCCTTTGAAAATTCGCCTAATGGGATATGCGTCATGGCGGAATTTGAACCTCGGACCATGACACAAATCTGTTTCAGAGGTCCCTAATGACGAAAAAATACGTTTCGCGAAATTTTATATATATATATATATATATATATATATATATATATATATATATATATATATATATATATATATATATATATATATATATATATATATATAATATGTATGTATGTATTTTCTAGACACTTTCTTGTAAACACTCTATCTTTCGAACGGATTATTATTTTTTAACCAAAATTGGTACAAAAATCAACCTTGGGGAGGACACGAACCCTATTGAAAACCAGGTTTTTGTGACGTCATTAACCTGGTTTGCTGAGTCAGCGAAATTTTCAAAAAATCGGCTAAATTCAGGGTTACTATTTTTTGCCGCGAAAAACATAAATATTGATGTTGAATATGCCCCTTGCTTCGCAGTTCTTTTTCAAGAACTAAAGCAGAGGCCAGTTTATAGCAACAACTATGTGTTAACTCTTTTGTAAGATTTTTAAATAAAATATTGAAAAACAAACTTAAATGTAATTTAACATAATCAAGTTACCAATAAATTGAATTAACTTAGGATCAACCCCTTAAACGGCTTCTTAGAAATAATTAACTTAATTTTAAATTCTAAAATCATGCTCGTGTTCCAAGTACGAAAGACATCTTACCCACTTCCCCTTGACATATTTCTAAGAGTTTATTAATCCAATTTTACATCCTAATTTTATTGTCCTTAGCTTATATTCTGCTACATATTTATGTCAAACAATAAATATTATTTAAATAATTTTACAACATTTTTTCATTAATATTTTAACCAATCATCAATCAATCGATATTTAATAAAGTTAGAATACATTTTTTATCTTAGCTTCGTGAATTTGTTACATATTTATTATAAGAAATATTAAATATATTAACATAAGTGGTATAAGAAGTAAATAGATGGGATTTCCCCATATTGCACTATTTATAGTGCAATAGAAGCTGTCATAAGTTTTGGATCTTGTCGTATTAATTTTCTTGAATGGAATTATTGGGTATTCCCGCTAAGAATTAGGTATGACCCAGTTTTTAAATTTGAAAAAATGTGATTTTATTGTTATTCTGTTCATGATATGACCCCTACAACAAACGCTTTAACAGACGATTAGTGTAATATTGTCATGAAAAGAGAGGAAGGAACACGCTAACCAAGGATCTTGAATAAAGGGGATGACGCATTAAGGAACATTTCTGACCCCATGGAAGTTGTATGAGATAGAGAAATGGGAGCAAACTTACCTTCCCCATGAAAAAAAAGCGCCAAACGCAGGTTATGTAGCGAGGTTGTCGAGTTTGCTTCTACAAACTCGACAAGTTTCCTCTGTGCTTCTCGAGATTGTTATATTTGTGGTGCTTGTTAAGTTTGTTAAGTATTAAGTGGTGCTTATTTAATTTTAAATTTAGGACTATACTTAGCCACTTCAGTGAGTGATCATTTAAGCATGTTCATTACCTTCTCAAGTAATAAACAATGGGAAACCATTGAGAGGTAAGTTTGCCTCTAAAATTTAAGAGACCTGCACTATTATGAAAATCGTAAGCATGCGCAGTTTGTACCAAATATTTGCAGTTGGTTTTTGACGTGTGTTTCGTGTTGAATTCTCTCTATTTTATGGTTTTCGATGGGGTCACTTGTTTGTATGGCAAATCGACTTAGTGCGTCATCTCCTTTATTCAAGATCCTTGACGCTAACATAGACTTTTCATGAAATAGAGCGACACTATTTAAAACCTTTCGAGTTTGAAAGGTTACCTTCCTTCTTTTGTTTAAATAGAGAAATACACTTCACTTAAAATACAAATAGATATTATATTTTAAGCCTTGAGCTTATGCGACAAAAATGGTCAATATATATTATTTTATTTATTTATAATTTGTAATTTAATCATTGTAAACAGGTATTTAGATATAAATAAACGATTTATTTATTATTATTATTTAAGATAATAGAGGTATTTTAAAATTGTAAATGAAGCACAATAAATAAATTTCATTGTTTTACTTCATAAAATAAAGTTTAACGAATCTCAGTACAATAGTAGTTTTTCCAGCTCCCATATCGCATGGTTAGGTGGTGAGTATAGGTGGATGTCTGCCATCTCTAAGACATAAGAGTATAAGTCTAAGAAGTAGGGGGTCACTCGCGAGGGTGTATACTTTCACCCGGATCTGACCGATTTTGTAACAATACAAATCCTTATTGTTGCATCCATAATTGCCAAGATCTTGCACTTATTGTATAACTCAAATGAACTTGCTATACCATAACTGCATGAGTCATACAGTGCTAAATTAGGTAACAATAAGGATAATTCTGATATAGTTTATTTATCAGAGGATTATGCAAAATGATATTCTGTTTGACGAGTACTTGACTCATGGGGGTCGTAGTTCAAGCAGATCAGATTGACATTTGAAAAATTAAATTATTATAGCTTATATGAAGTATTAGAAGAATAGAGTCTAAAGCCTTTCCAGTAAATCCTTTCCTGCTTAACATCAATCCATAGTTCGGCAAAGGTTTAAACCACGCCCTTGGCTGAGGTTTAAACAAGAAGCCTTTGGCTTATTGGCCGCAACGCTGCGTTGGCACTTTGACCGCAACGCTGCGTTGACACTTTGACCGCAACGCTGCTTGTCACTTTAACCCCCTTGCGGCCCCGCGCCTGCCTGTAGCCGCTTCGTGGCTGTATGGTTGTTATCCTATAATAGTTTATATAAGTGACATACTGCCACGATATATGCGAATTTTGTGTTTTTTCAAAAATTATTAATTTGCTCGTACATGTTTTTATTTCTTCATACCTAATTTTAGAAAAAATAAATAAAATATAACATAATATTCAGGTGCTCCCTTCTCTCGCCTTTCTGTGTTTATTTATCAGTACCTTATTTGAAGCATATAATAAAAAGAAAACATAGTATATAAGGGCTCGCCTTCATTTGAATGTTTGTTACTAGCTAATTTTGCAGGATAAAAATATAATTTTTCCTAATAAACTAGGGCTCACTTCGCTTACCTATATGTGTTTGTTTGTCAATAACTGATTTTAGATAAAATAATTATAATATAACATAACATTTTAGGACTCGATCCGCTCGCCTTTATGTATGAATATCAGTACCTAATTTTATTACAAAGAACAAAACATAACATAATATTCTAGGGCTCGCTTCACTCGCCTATATGTGTTTGTTTGTCGATACCTACTTTAAGAGAAAAATAGAAAACAAATATAAAATTCTAGGGCTCGCTTCGCTCGCCTTTCTGTATATGTTTATCAGTACCTAATTTTAGAGCATAGAGTAGACAACATACTATTCCAGGCCTCGCTTCGCTCGCCTTTATGTGCTTGTTTGTTACAAGCCAATTTTAAACTATAGAATCAAACTTTTACATATTATTCTAGGGCTCGCTTCGCTCGCCTATATGAGTTTGTTTGTCGATGCCTAATTTTAGAGAAAACTTAGAACATAACATAAATATTTTAGGGCTCGCTTCGGTCGCCTTTATGTGTTTGATTTTTGATACAAAATTATAGAGAAAAATTCTTAAAAACATAAAATTCTCGAGCTCGCTTCGCTCGCCTTTCTGTATGTTTATGAGTACCTAATTTTAAAGGATAGTGAAAAACATAACATAATCTAAGGCTCGCCTTCGCTCGCCATTATGTGTTAGCTTACTCGTCACTTCTTATGAGTATATAATTAAAAAAAAAACAAAAAATTAGGACTTGCTTCGCTCGCCTCTTTACGTGTTTGCTTGTTTCTAGTCAGTTTTAAACTATAAAATTAAACTCTTACCTAATATTTTAGGGATCGCTTCGCTCGCCTACTTGTGCTTGTTTGTCTATACCTAATTTTAGAGACAAATTTAATACACAACATAATATCATACGATCATAAATCGACAAATGCGCATGCCAAATAGTTGGCAATAGTTTTCCTGGATAAAATATTTTTGGATAAAATAGTTACACATGTGTACCGAATTTTAACTTCCTAGCTATTGCAGTTCCTGAGATGAGAAATCGGACAGACAGACGCTTGTCAGAAAGTATAAGAGTTCGATTTCGAAACCCTAAAAATAGGGTACGGGGTACCTCGGAACTTTTTCTCATCACATCGGATTCGCTCCCCTCATCCTCCTTACTTCGGACTCGCTTCACTCGTCCTCAGATATTATATACATTAGTTTTATTCCCAGCTGTCACCTATTCAGGCACTGACCAAGCTCGATGCTGCTTAACATTTATGATCCAACCAAAATCATAGATGTAAATGTCTTATTAAAACAAACTAGTGTACTTATTATTACGTAAAGGTATAGATTTTACCAAATTTCAACTCAATTAAATTATTTTTAGATTTTATACACTTTTTTAAAAAATGAAAAGTTATTTAATAAAAATCAAACTAATGCTGATAATGAGATGAAATTTGGTACATATGTTATTCTCATACATGAACATGTATAAAAATTGGTACACATGTTTACTAAATCTCAATCCGATCGCATCAGTTTTCAGATCGAATCATCAGATCGCATTTCAGATCACATCATTTCAGATCACATCAGTTTTCAGATCACATCAGTTTTCAGATCGCATCAGTTTTTAGATCGCATCAGTTTTCAGATCGCATCAGTTTTCAGATCGCATCAGTTAAGATCGCATCAGTTTCAGACGCAATCATTTCAGAATCACATCAGTTTCATCGCACATTTTAGATCGCATCAGTTTTCAGATCGCATCAGTTTTCAGATCGCATCAGTTCGTTTTATGATTTTTGAAATGATTGCTAAGTCATTATTGCGAGTAAGACGTCACCAAAAAAAGTATTTTCCGAATTGCACAACTAAATAATAAATAATAAATCGTTTATTATATATAAATATCCTTTACAAAGAATCAAATTACAAATTATAAAAAATAAAATAATATATATTGACCATTTGTAGGGCCCTAATAGCTCAAGCTTGTGCCAGACACGAGTCTACTCCTTATATCTAAATGCTTATATCTAACTCCTATATCTGATAAATAAAGAAAAGCATAAAAAAGTAACATTTAATAAATTAAGTCAACAAAGTAAACAAAACAAAAAGAAAAGAAAAATGATGCCTAATTAGGTCCTAAGAACTTTTAACTTATTTTAAAGGTCTGTAGAACAGTAAGAAAGAATAATGTATGTGGCAAGTTATTGGTACAGCAGGAGCGTGAAAGCAACTGTGAACATCGCAGCTGAGTTCTGCAGCTAGGCGCAACTACCTCTCATCTCTGACTTCTAGTCTGATATTATTCTAATAATTGGAAAATTAGAAATATTTTTCTTAATTATATAAAATCTGCTTAAATGTGTACTAAATCTTCTTATAAAGGCTAACAATTAAAATCCCTTAAATAACTGGTCTGAAGCATATTCTATCTTTTTCCTTAAGCAGATTTAATAATTTCTTTTCTGTTTTTCCAATAATCATCTGATGGCAATAAACTGATATTTGTACAAAATTTCAACCTTTACATACCAATACACTAGGAGCTACGACTAAAGGAACAAACACACACCACAACTCCATTACAGACAGACGGACCTTTGAATCCTCTTTGGAGACCTCAAAAACACCTGATAACGGATATATTCCGGTGACATTCCCCGTTTTTACGATTTTGCAAACACAATACTTTTCCTATTATACCTGCGTCATAAATAGGAAAAGTAAAAAAATGTTAATTTTCAAATGAAATTTGTATTATCAATATACTATTGAAGAATTAAAGCTGACAATGTTTAATAATTGCGAGTAATGTTACGCCACTGAGGTCAAGTTACGTCTTGATGTTTCGGAAGTAAACAAGTTATTTAAGTCAGTGGGTTGACCAGTGGCATGTGGGCAGTGACTAAACTTTCACTCTCATTCAGTGGCGCTACAGTGGGGATAATGACTAAGCCAAGGTCATTCTATACAATTCTCAAAACTACATAATTTACCTGACAATTATACAATGAATGTCAAAACAGGAGTCTGTGCAGTGCGGTTGTAGCGGTGCAAATGTTGCGCAGTGAACTGTACAATTTGACATCAGAGGTCCGCTGTACACAAGGACTTGAATAAAGGGGATGAACCACTAAGTCCATTGCTATGTAACAAAGTGATATATGTTTAAAATGTCTAAAACAAATTTTCGGTTGTACGAACTTCGCATGCTTTCAATCATTCCATTGACTGTGCGGTACTACATTTAAAAGGCAAACTAACCTCCGTTGGTTTCCTGTTGCTTTGAAAATAGTTATTTATGCCATAAGCTGAAGTGTGTCTTATGTCACGGCAATTAGATTTACCGACGAGCGAAGCGAGTCGGGAAAAATGCCAAGACATAAAGACATTCTCAGCCGGATGGCATACACTATTTTTTGAGGTAGCACTCATTAAATAAACTGCGATATATACTTAATTGAAAAAAAAAAAACGTCCAATTAACTCCATATTATCGTCGTCATTGAATTCATCCATAGCTTCACACTTTTACTCAAAAATGTAAAGCTTTACAAATAAACACACAAAATTGTCAATTAGAACACCTTTTAAAAACGAAAAAAATAATCTACGAACAAAAACAGAAACAAAATGAACGTTTTAAAGAAACCTCATGAAGGTTTTACACAGATTGTTTTTTTGAACACGCTACATTACAGTAATGGCGGCAATATATGAATTACTTTTACGTCCTAGGAGTTTTTTTACATTCAATATTTCCTCGGAGGTGAAAAGTACTAATAATCTCCTATAACATTAATGATTGGCTTCTCATCTAAAACGGTCCAATAAAGTGCTCAATTACGTACTACCTCAAAAAAACATTTTTTTATATATAAATATACATTTATTTACATTACAATAATATACTGTTTAAAGTACCTCTTGCTTGAGGTCCTAAAAAAGACCTGCGTCGTAAGAGGGAGCTCTACGCAACACACGCACTTCATTGTCTTCCTTTATATGAATATATTTCTGATTTTTATTTAAGTATTATTAAATTGAATTAATATTATAAAATATACATACACAGTTTATTAAAAACAATGTGGTTAGTTAGACTAAAAAATGGGGTTAAGGGGGTTAGTTTTTTACAATTACTTTTTAGTTGGTAGGTTAGAGGTCCGGTTACACAAGGATCTTGAATAAAGGGATGAACCACTAAATAGTAGAAGTATTATATTTCCTTTATTTAACTGTTTCGTTTAGAGTCACCCGTGGTGTAGTAGTTAAGGTACGCAGCCAATAACACATAATGAGTGGACTTTAATCTTCCGAGTTTATTTAGTCATGGGTTCAATCCCAGCACAGGCCTCCGGGATTTTTATGAGAGGAATAAAAATTCTGCGTACCTCGTCCTTCAGAAGGGACATAAAGCCGGTGGTCTCGAGCCTGTGCGTTGTCAGGTACTCGTTATAGATCACTAACCCTAAATGCAACTGGGTATAGGCAAAATTTAGGACCCATAGTAGATTCATTAATGCTATAGTGTGTTCTTGTATTTTAAAGTGTATCAAGGTTTGGTTTAACAGCGAGGGCACGTGTTGTTCCTAGTCTTCACTAGACATAGATCAGTGAAAATATGTATGATTGCTTGAAAGGCACGAGAGGAACCATAGAAATTCACGCCTCTTCTGTCTAGATTAGATGAAATATACCTACACTGAATTAAAAGGAGTAGAACACTTAGGGAGCTGGCGCAAAGGGCCCAACAACGTGGTCTACTGCCTGTTACTACCACTCCCCCATATTACTACTACTATTACTAACTGTTTCGTTTAATTGACTTTACATGCACCAAAGGGAACTAAAATCTCAACAAACACAGAACGAGAAGCACAGAAGAAAGTTGAAGAGCAAACTCCACACAAGATACATTCACAATACTGCGGTAGCGATGCGTCCGTCCGTTGCGTGCGGTGACAGCTCAAATTCCAACCTATGTAATCGTAAGGGACGTTCTTAAACAGCTTGCGGTAGCGTTGCGGAAAATGGAAATTTTCACCAACCTACTAAACCCGCACAAATTTTCAGTGATTAGCATTTGATTGATTACTAAGCACCTTAGAAACCTGACGCGAAAGAAACCTTTCCGTTTTCAATTTTTAGAATTTTTCTTACCCCCCTTCCGATTTAGAGAAGAAATACAAATACTGTTTAGTCCAAGAGCCGGATCTGAAAATATGTGACTCATTTGTACTACTTCAAACCAAACCAATCTGTACTACTTCAAATCAAACTATTCTGAAAATATACCTTAAATTATGAAGGAAAAGCATAGTCTGCCTATCCAGAGGGGAGAATTTACTCTTAAATTTTAAAAAACATTGGGTACGAGTTCCTCGGAACTTTCCTAACCACTCCGGACTCGCTTCAGACTTCCACCTCAGATATTAAAAACATCCGTTTCATTCCCAGCGGTCACCCTTCCAACGCACTGACCACGCTCGATGCTGCTTAACTTTTGTGCTCCATAAGAAATCATGGATATAACTTGGTGTACTTTTTATTACGTAAAGGTATACACTTGTACTACATGTCAACTCAAATAGATTATTACCTGATTTTTACTTTTCATCATTTATACCGTAGGTATATAATGAACGTGTGTNATTTACTGACAATTATACAATGAATGTCAAAACAGGATGTCTGTGCAGTGCGGTTGTAGCGGTGCAAATGTTGCGCTAGTGAACTGTACAATTTGACATCAGAGGTCCGCTGTACACAAGGATCTTGAATAAAGGGGATGAACCACTAAGTCCATTTGCTATGTAACAAAGTGATATATGTTTAAAATGTCTAAAACAAATTTTCGGTTGTACGAACTTCGCATGCTTTCAATCATTCCATTGACTGTGCGGGTACTACATTTAAAGGCAAACTAACCTCCCGTTGGTTTCCTGTTGCTTTGAAAATAGTTATTTATGCCATAAGCCTGAGAAGTGTGTCTTTATGTCACGGCAATTAGATTTACCGACGAGCGAAGCGAGTCGGGAAAAATTGCCAAGACATAAAGACATTCTCAGCCGGATGGCATACACTATTTTTTGAGGTAGCACTCATTAAATAAACTGCGATATATACTTAATTGAAAAAAAAAAAACGTCCAATTAACTCCATATTATCGTCGTCATTGAATTCATCCATAGCTTCACACTTTTACTCAAAAATGTAAAAGCTTTACAAATAAACACACAAAAATTGTCAATTAGAACACCTTTTAAAAACGAAAAAAAAATAATCTACGAACAAAAACAGAAACAAAATGAACGTTTTTAAAGAAACCTCATGAAGGTTTTACACAGATTGTTTTTTTGAACACGCTACGTTACAGTAATGGCGGCAATATATGAATTACTTTTACGTCCTAGGAGTTTTTTTACATTCAATATTTCCTCGGAGGTGAAAAGTACTAATAATCTCCTATAACATTAATGATTGGCTTCTCATCTAAAAACGGTCCAATAAAGTGCTCAATTACGTACTACCTCAAAAAAAACCATTTTTTATATATTAAATATACATTTATTTACATTACAATAATATACTGTTTAAAGTACCTCTTGCTTGAGGTCCTAAAAAGACCTGCGTCGTAAGAGGGAGCTCTACGCAACACACGCACTTCATTGTCTTCCTTTATATGAATATTTCTGATTTTTATTATGTTTAGTATTATTAAATTGAATTAATATTATAAAATATACATACACAGTTATTAAAACAATGTGGTTAGTTAGACTAAAAAATGGGGTTAAGGGGGGTTAGTTTTTTTACAATTACTTTTTAGTTGGTAGGTTAGAGGTCCGGTGTACACAAGGATCTTGAATAAAGGGGATGAACCACTAAATAGTAGAAGTATTATATTTCCTTTATTTAACTGTTTCGTTTAGAGTCACCCGTGGTGTAGTAGTTAAGGTACGCAGCCAATACACATAATGAGTGGACTTTAATCTTCCGAGTTTATTTAGTCATGGGTTCAATCCCAGCACAGGCCTCCGGGATTTTTATGAGAGGAATAAAAATTCTGCGTACCTCGTCCTTCAGAAGGGACATAAAGCCGGTGGTCTCGAGCCTGTGCGTTGTCAGGTACTCGTTAAAGATCCCTTACCCTAAATGAAACTGGGTATAGGCAAAATTTAGGACCCTCATAGTAGATTCATTATAATGCTATAGTGTGTTTGCTTTGTATTTTAAAGTGTATCAAGGTTTGGTTTAACAGCGAGGGCACGTGTTGTTCCTAGTCTTCACTAGACTATATGAGTCAGTGAAAATATGTATGATTGCTTGAAAGAGCACGAGAGGAACCATAGAAATTCACGCCTCTTCTGTCTAGATTAGATGAAATATACCTACACTTGAAATTAAAAGGAGTAGAACACTTAGGGAGCTGGCGCAAAGGGCCCAACAACGTGGTCTACTTGCCTGGTAGTTACTACCACTCCCCCCATATTACTACTACTATTACTAACTGTTTCGTTTAATTGACTTTACATGCACCAAAGGGAACTAAAATCTCAACAAACACAGAACGAGAAGCACAGAAGAAAGTTGAAGAGCAAACTCCACACAAGATACATTCACAATACTGCGGTAGCGATGCGTCCGTCCGTTGCGTGCGGTGACAGCTCAAATTCCAACCTATGTAATCGTAAGGGACGTTCTTAAACAGCTTGCGGTAGCGTTGCGGAAAATGGAAATTTTCACCAACCTACTAAACCCGCACAAATGTTTCAGTGATTAGCATTTGATTGATTACTAAGCACCTTAGAAACCTGACGCGAAAGAAACCTTTCCGTTTTCAAATTTTTAGAATTTTTCTTACCCCCTCTTCCGATTTAGAGAAGAAATACAAATACTGTTTAGTCCAAGAGCCGGATCTGAAAATATGTGACTCATTTTGTACTACTTCAAACCAAACCAATCTGTACTACTTCAAATCAAACTATTCTGAAAATATACCTTAAATTATGAAGGAAAAGCATAGTCTGCCTATCCAGAGGGGAGAATTTACTCTTAAATTTTTAAAACATTGGGTACGAGTTACCTCGGAACTTTTCCTAACCACTCCGGACTCGCTTCAGACTTCCACCTCAGATATTAAAAACATCCGTTTCATTCCCAGCGGTCACCCTTCCAAGCACTGACCACGCTCGATGCTGCTTAACTTTTGTGCTCCATAAGAAATCATGGATATACTTGGTGTACTTATTTATTACGTAAAGGTATACACTTGTACTACATGTCAACTCAAATAGATTATTACCTGATTTTTACTTTTCATCATTTATACCGTAGGTATATAATGAACGTATTGTGTTATAATATATATATATATATATAATATATATATATATATATATATATTATATATATATATATATATATATTATATATATATATATATATATATATAAACGACACAAATCCGTTTCCGAGGTCTCTATTGACGTATGTTTTCGTCATTAGGGACCTCTGAAACGGATTTGTGTCGTGGTCCGAGGTTCGACTTCCGCTATGAAGCCTATCCCAATAGCGAATTTTATTTCTAAAGGAAATTCGCTAAAATAGGGCCTTCACCCGTACCTGCTACGCTATAGCGGTAGGCATCTCTGTGGCCGCTTCACAGCTACATTTTTGTTTTTCGTACAACTGATACTTTTTATTATTTGAGTTAATGACGTCATAAATATTTCACTAACAATATGCTTCATAACCTGCCCAACACCTTTTTTCGCCACATTGGGTTCACTACGGTCATCCTCAATACTTTGGACTTGCTGCGCTCGTATTTTGTTCCCAGCGTTGACCCATCTAGGTACTGACCCCGCTCCAAACACTGGTAGTTTTTCTCAACAATTAACAGTTTGTTTAAAATTTTTTTTGTTTGAGTTTGTAAAAACGACAAACTCTCATTGTTTCATTCTTTGAGAGAGGGTAGTATATAAAGATGGGGGGGGGGGTTGTGTTTAGTGTGTGTCATAATTATGTGTTTCCCATTATAAAAATCATGTTTTTCGTCGACGCGTGTTTGCTGCTATTGTTCGCTAATGTATCAGCGTACATTCGAAATAGCAGTATTTTGAAGTCTGATAAAAGTGGCCCCCGCTTTACCTAATATTACAGACATGAATTTAGATTCAACTATAAAGGACATCTTAAGCTATAGATGTAAGTAACATTCACACATGCCGTGGTTTCAACGCAAGCTGGTTTTTTTAACCTTACACAGTTTGCGATCAGTTTTGAAATAATCCAAAAAATATCAAATAAATATTTATTGCAAAAATAGTTCATGCTCTTTTAACAACACCAACTTAATTTAACTCTGAGCAGAGCCGGCTTTCGGCTATATTGCCATCTACAGTGCCGGTGAGATGTGGAGTCTTTCAATTCTTAGAGTCTGACTCCAAGAATTGAAAGACTCAACATCTCATGGCATTAAAGCCGGCTCTGCTCAGAGTTAAATTAAAGCTTATTGGTGGAAAGACGAAGTTGGTGTTGTTAATATTGTAGACCATTCCACGGCGCACACTGAAGTTCATGCTCTATTTTCAACTGTTTTGATATAGTTTTTATGTAGCCATAGGTTGTGATATTGTTGTCATAATCCTTATTGCTTTGAATCTAGTAACCATCAATAGCCATAGACATAGATTGTGTCATTGTTGTTAAAATTTTTATTGCGTTGAGCCTAGTATCCATTATTATCCATAGGTTGTGATTTTGTTGTTGCGATCCTTATTGTAAATCACTCATATTTACAACAATGACTAATAGCTACACTTAGCCAACAGCTAAATAATCATTTTATAAATCCGGCAACTAGGCCGCAATACAATAACCTACAGATAATAACTGTCTATATAAAAACTAAGAAGGCCTCCAAGTCAAACTAGACGGCAAGAGCCATCGTCTTTTCCTCCTCTTTTTGGGTCGCCTCTATGACGTATTAGGAGGTCACTGGGTCAGCGTAGGAAAAGCGGAAGTAGGGAGCCGCCAATGCATACAGATGTGTAACTACAACGTCTACCCTATGCATTGGCGAGGTATATGGACGAACTACACTGGCGGGTAATAGTATATTATGCTACTAGGCAGCAAAATGGAATTTTGCAGACGAGTTTTATAAATTTGCCCCCGAGCCGAAGGCTAGGGTGGGCTATGGAAATTACCTGCAGAGGCGTAAGCCGAGGCAGGTAATTAATTGCACGAGTCTGCAATGTTTCCTTTGCTGCATAGTAGCATATACTATTTTATCTACTAACGGCTGAAAAAATACACAAGAGATTATTTTAAATACTTGCTGCGACATTTTACAGGCAGTAAAGACTGCTTTGAAGTAGATGCAACGCTGACAATATCAGGTGGAGTGTGGTCCAATAACTCGTCAATGTCAACAATGTTTGTATCTTTATTCACTTCACTGTTGTTCTCACTCATTATGTTTTAGTAACTTAACTTTAGTTTACAGATTTAGTTTTTGATAACGTTCTATTTTCGTAAATTTATATACTTGAACTAAATATAACAACATGAAATACAAAATCTGACGACTTAAACATTAAAAATCTGTCGATTCATAAACAGCTGGTAAATAATTTAATTGAATGCCAAAATTATCAGTGTTGCCAATTTGTTTCCAAAACATTATATATTATTAGATAAACAAATGTTAAATGTTAAACATTTAATAATAATATCGTAATTTTAAGTAACAATAAAGAAAGTTACATACTAGAAACAAGCTAGAATAAATCATAGTTTACAAAATAAAACAATACCGAAATTCACGCAATAATTTGTAAAATAATAACCTCCTCTCATTCATTTTCCCGCCTAGGGAGTTTTGACTTGTTTCCCATGTTATTTAAATGAGCCATAACTCCCTAGTACTTTTTTCATTACCAAAACATTTTGCGTACTGTTTTAAAATATTTCCCGTATTGTTTGACAGTGTAGGTAAAATGACATGTTGCAGCTTAAAAACAGTCCAGTAATGGCTAATTTTGCTGCCGTGAGTAGATAAACTAACTTTCACCCGTTACAACTGGACCCAAACGTTATTCATGGTACCGGCTCCACTTTCACAAACTAAGTTTTCGGACAAAGGCTCAGTATATCTTTCCGACTTTTATCCACATCAGCCCGCAGAACCTTGAATTTTCATGAGCTGGAGACAACGATAACGTGGATCCACACTTGTTAGTGAAAGACTTGGACTTTGACTTGGATAACCTCTCCTCCCTTCGCTGGATTTGAACCCTCGACCTCCAGATTAAAAGGCGAGCGCTCTACCACAGACCTACCGGACTCGGTTCTAAACTATTATTTGATTCACTTTAAGTTTAGGCTTGGTAACAGAAAAAACAAAAAAACATCTAAACTATTGTTTTTTTTATTATATAATAACAATATATTTTAATTGTAATATAATTAATATCACTTATTTTTATAACAATTAAAGACATAAAATTTATTAGCATCATTATTGTATCTTTAATTTATAATATAGTATTTTTTCATAAAATTTCGTTAAACAACATTAATTTTTTTAACATCATAAATATATATATGTATATAACATCAAAAATATATTTTATATGTTAGGAATACTGATTATAAAATTATCATTAACGATGTGTTCGCAATGGTTACGATCCATGTTTACAATGTTACCTCCTGCAAAGGTTTAATTTAGAGAGGTATCATTGTTACGTATTTAAAAGCTTAAGCAGATCGTAAGCCGTATTGAAAAACGTACGCAGATCGTAAGTCGTATTAAACAAGGAAGCAGATCGTAAGCATTGTGGACACGCAAAAAATGAATAATCGTGGTTTATTATATTCAAAATATAATTTGGGTCCCAATCTGATATAGTTGCGTTTTAATAAAGGACAATTGAAAGGCATTATGAAGTAAAATACGAACAATTCCTAAGAAATAAGAGAAAGAAATAATAGACTCCAAAAACTAATTAATATCATCAGCGAATAGTTTTGCCAATTAGGACTGACCGTTTTAACAAACATCAAGGTCCTTAGTGGCTCTTATTGTTAATGAGATGGATCATGATGGTGGATCATTTTTAATGATCCAACCATTTTTTAAGAAAAAACAAGATTAAAAAGAAACCGATAAATTGTTTACATTCTTCAAAGAATTGGCATTGTTCTTCTTTTAACAAGTTTCTTCAAAGAAGTAAAAGCATGCTAATTTCATGATTAAAATTATTTTTATCTGTATAAGTACGTGTGCATTTTTATTTTATTTATCTCCAGTCGACGTATAATGTGACGTTTATTGACTAGTTTTTAGGGAGTAAAGAAACACTTTTCACTCACTAGGGAGAAAAAGTTATTTTTTCTCTCCTTTGGGAGTAAAAAGTAACTTTTTCTCCCTTGGGAATAAAAAATATTACCTATTATTGAGGTTAGAGCCAAATTATCACATTTTTTAGGACAGTGGTATCCTCTAAATTTATCCAGGGGATTGATCAATTTTTCTAACATTTTTCTGAGAGTGGCATCCTCAAAATTTATAAGGGGGCCCGAACAAAAAAAATTGGCTCAAAATCTGTTTTAGGCCAAAAACGGCTTTTTAGCCGGCTGTTTCTAGCAAATAAAAAAAGGATTTTTGGGAAACAGCTCCCCCAAAATTTATAAGGGGGACCGACCCAAAAAATAGAATAAAATGCACAAAACGTTTGAATATAATAATATAGCAATAATTAAATGACGTCATCGTCTGGAGATAAAATCTTGTATGCACCTTGGGAGTATTTGTATGCACCCTCGCAATCACCTCCCTTGGTTTAGCCTCGGAAGTTAAACACATATATCCCTCGGCTTCGACTCGGGACTTAAATGCTTTGGTTCCCTCGGCTCACGCTTTGAAACCAACCAACTGTTAAGGAAAATGATAGCAATCTTTACCTCCATGGTGCAAAACTAAGTATTACGTACTTATACGTTGATAATCTAACGTATAAATACTTAAGCTTATTTATGGTACTTAACCCTGATAATGTTCCCACAATGATACTATTAGACACTATCATCTCTACATACTTATATCTCTTTAAATTGTTCACATTACGTATCTCATACTTTACTTTAGAGTAAAATACCTCAATTACTAACTAATAAGAAAAATATTTCATATTAATCTATTGATATGATTAGGACTATCTTATAGACTAATAGTTTTATGCACTTAACAGGTTTTACTAAACCAAGTAAATAACAATATAAGTAAGTAAATAACATAATATTTATGCAATTAGCACTAAAACACATAGAAGTCAAAAGATTTTTAAAATAAATCTAATCGCCTTTAAGCGAATTAGTTTTTGTTATTTTGACACTGATTCGTTAATATAATATTTATATTTCATTAGATTGTCATTTAATTATAATTATTTAATGATTTGTCTTTAATTCGTTTATATTATCTTTTAATTTATTTTATGGTGATGGCAGACAACTTTTTTAGTTATATAGGGTAGGGAGGATAAGTGAGTGAGAGTTACTTTGCACGCGCAATATAAACAGTAAATTAAGCCAACATGGTAAGAGAAATAGGACAAATTGAACTAAAATTAATCAATGGACGATTTAGTTAAAGGTAATGAACTTTCGCCTAAGCGGATTTTTTGCCACATATCGTAACAAATATCATAGTCTGCCTCCGTGGCCGTGATCGTATAGGCACTCGATTTCAGCACCGGAGGTCCGTGGTTCGCATCCCGGGCTGTGCTCCAAGATTATATATATAGTATTTGTATTAAAAGATTTCGCCAACTTTAATTAATCCTAGAGTATAGTAGATGCAACCCACCTGAGGTAGTTCCCGCAGGGGTATACCCCATCGATACCCCGATGGGCTGAGAGGCTCTAAAACGGGCATTTTATTTTTATCATAACATATTTTATATTAAATATATTATTTAAATTTTATTTTAAATTTGTATACAAATATTTATACTTTTCAAAGAAATGCAAAAATAAAAGAACAGATCAAAAAGCTTAAAATACACGTTTTATCTTTTTTTTTGTATTTAAATAGATTTATCACTTTAAATTACTTTGTCATTAAATAATTTTTAATAAATAATATTTGTATTAGTTTTAATTAATAATACTCAGATTTATAAACACTTTAATGCATGATGTTCTACTTATAGACGATAAAATTAATTACATTCTATTTATGGATAATTTAATTATTTATGTTTTATTTTGTTATACTTTATGTATTATATAGCACCCCACGATAAATATAATTAACAACAACAATATATTTATACGACTTATTTAAACAGTATAAATAACAATAGATATTTAACACATAATTAATTAATAGTGATATAACAAGAAAATCTATAAGAACTAATGCAAAAACATTTCTCAATTGTACAAATTAAAATAAGTAAAAAATTAAGTAAGTAAAAAATTCAATAAAGTGTTTAATTTCCTTTAACACTCTTAAGGGTGATGTTGAAAGGCTTACTTGAGTGTGAGTGAAAGAGTTTCTATGACGTGGGCTTAATAACTCAAATTTAGAAATATTAGAGTACTTCTTAATAAATGGTATAGTTTACAGAATAAAGTATGCACACCATTAAGGGCGATGTTGAAAGGCCTTACTTGAGTGTGAGTGAAAGAGTTTTCTATGACGTGGGCTTAATAACTCAAATTTAGAAATATTAGAGTACTTTCTTAATAAATGGTACAGTTTACAGAATAAAGTATGCACACTATTAAGGGCGATGTTGAAAGGCCTTACTTGAGTGTGAGTGAAAGAGTTTTCTATGACGTGGGCTTAATAACTCAAATTTAGAAATATAGTACTTTCTAATAAATGGTACAGTTTACAGAATAAAGTATGCACGCTATTAAGGGCGATGTTGAAAGGCCTTACTTGAGTGTAAGTGAAAGAGTTTTCCTATGACGTGGGCTTAATAACTCAAATTTAGAAATATAGTACTTTCTAATAAATGGTACAGTTTACAGAATAAAGTATGCACACTATTAAGGGCGATGTTGAAAGGCTTTGCCTGAGTGTAAGTGAAAGAGTTTTCTATGACCTGGGCTTAATAACTCAAATTTAGAAATATAGTACTTTCTAATAAATGGTACAGTTTACAGAATAAAGTATGCACACTATTAAGGGCGATGTTGAAAGGCTTACTTGAGTGTGAGTGAAAGAGTTTTTCTATGACGTGGGCTTAATAACTCAAATTTGAAATATAGTACTTTCTAATAAATGGTACAGTTTACAAAATAAAGTATGCACACTATTAAGGGCGATGTTGAAAGGCCTTACTTGAGTGTGAGTGAAAGAGTTTTTCCTATGACGTGGGCTTAATAACTCAAATTTAGAAATATAGTACTTTCTAATAAATGGTACAGTTTACAGAATAAAGTATGCACACTATTAAGGGCGATGTTGAAAGGCCTTACTTGAGTGTGAGTGAAAGAGTTTTTCTATGACGTGGGCTTAATAACTCAAATTTAGAAATATAGTACTTTCTAATAAATGGTACAGTTTACAGAATAAAGTATGCACACTATTAAGGGCGATGTTGAAAGGCTTTGCCTGAGTGTAAGTGAAAGAGTTTTTCCTATGACGTGGGCTTAAATAACTCAAATTTAGAAATATAGTACTTTCTAATAATGGTACAGTTTACAGAATAAAGTATGCACACTATTAAGGGCGATGTTGAAAGGCCTTACTTGAGTGTGAGTGAAAGAGTTTTCTATGACGTGGGCTTAATAACTCAAATTTAGAAATATAGTACTTTCTAATAAATGGTACAGTTTACAGAATAAAGTATGCACACTATTAAGGGCGATGTTGAAAGGCTTTGCCTGAGTGTAAGTGAAAGAGTTTTCCTATGACGTGGGCTTAATAACTCAAATTTAGAAATATAGTACTTTCTAATAAATGGTACAGTTTACAGAATAAAGTATGCACACTATTAAGGGCGATGTTGAAAGGCCTTACTTGAGTGTAAGTGAAAGAGTTTTCTATGACGTGGGCTTAATAACTCAAATTTAGAATATAGTACTTTCTATAAATGGTACAGTTTACAGAATAAAGTATGCACACTATTAAGGGCGATGTTGAAACGCTTTGCTGAGTGTAAGTGAAAGAGTTTTCCTATGACTGGGCTTAATAACTCAAATTTAGAAATATATACCTTTCTAATAAATGGTACAGTTTACAGATAAAGTATGCACACTATTAAGGGCGATGTTGAAAGGCTTTGCCTGAGTGTAAGTGAAAGAGTTTTCCTATGACGTGGGCTTAATAACTCAAATTTAGAAATATAGTACTTTCTAATAAATGGTACATTTTACAGAATAAAGTATGCACACTATTAAGGGCGATGTTGAAAGGCTTTGCCTGAGTGTAAGTGAAAGAGTTTTCCTATGACCTGGGCTTAATAACTCAAATTTAGAAATATAGTACTTTCTAATAAATGGTACAGTTTACAGAATAAAGTATGCACACTATTAAGGGCGATGTTGAAAGGCTTTGCCTGAGTGTAAGTGAAAGAGTTTTCCTATGACGTGGGCTTAATAACTCAAATTTAGAAATATAGTACTTTCTAAAAAATGGTACAGTTTACAGAATAAAGTATGCACGCTATTAAGGGCGATGTTGAAAGGCCTTACTTGAGTGTGAGTGAAAGAGTTTTCTATGACGTGGGCTTAAACTCAAATTTAGAAATATAGTACTTTCTAATAAATGGTACAGTTTACAATAAAGTATGCACACTATTAAGGCGATGTTGAAAGGCCTTACTTGAGTGTGAGTGAAGAGGTTTTCCTATGACGTGGGCTTAATAACTCAAATTTAAAATATAGTACTTTCTAATAAATGGTACAGTTTACAGAATAAAGTATGCACACTATTAAGGGCGATGTTGAAAGGCCTTACTTGAGTGTGAGTGAAAGAGTTTTTCTATGACGTGGCTTAATAACTCAAATTCGAAATATATTACTTTCTAATAAATGCTACAGTTTACAGAATAAAGTATGCACACTATTAAGGGCGATGTTGAAAGGCTTTGCCTGAGTGTAAGTGAAAGTTTTCCTATGACGGGCTTAATAACTCAAATTTAGAAATATAGTACTTTCTAATAAATGGTACAGTTTACAGAATAAAGTATGCACACTATTAAGGGCGATGTTGAAAGGCTTTGCCTGAGTGTAAGTGAAAAGTTTTCCTATGACGTGGGCTTAATAACTCAAATTTAGAAATATTAGAGTACTTTCTTAATAAATGGTACAGTTTACTGAATAAATTGTGCATTTGACTGAATTAATATGATTATAACTTACTTTTTTAAGAAAAAAATTTAAATATAATAGTTAAAATATATAAAGAGAACTTAAAAAAAATATAAAAATAAAAAAAAAACCAATATATTAAGTCTTATTACTTTTTGTGTAAGTTAACTCAATATTTCAATATAACTCTTATACATACAGATATATTACTAGAAGGGCTCTATTGGTTGAATTTTGAATCAAAGGAAAAATAACCTGATCACATTCTATTATCAAAATAATCAAATTAACAAAACAAAATTACTGTAACTTATATAGTAGTAGTAGTAGACCGTTTAAAATACAAATCAAAACACAAACAATGTGCGGGAAGCCCAAATCAATTGATTTATTATAACCTTAACTCTTTTTTGGAGGAGGTTTCAATGAGGTTACACAAAGCCCTAAAAAGATGTTTCAGGTCTCTTAATGTGATGAGATAGGCTATGCCCTCTCTAGTATATATCTATATGGTCTTATATTAGTTATCCTTTAAAAATAGCATTACTCAATTTTTAAACAAAAAAAGGTAGTAATTGATATAGATTTTTCAGTATTATTGTCAGTTATAAATATGTATAAATAATTATTATTACAATAAAATAAGACAAACTATCAGTAAAACTATCATTAGTAGCATTAATTGATCCATACGAATTGTTGATCGATTATGATGGATTTATCTTGTACTGTTGTTATTATAACAGTAAGGCATGGTGCGGCCGTGAGAACAGTGATCTGTGTCCTTCATGTGAATCAAGATCTAGGCAGACACAAAAGAAAATTTGTAAGATAAGAAGAAACAGATCTTTCTTCTTTCATGTTAAGAAGAATTTTATTTTAACCTACTAGATGGTTAATACAATATCGTTCAACATAACAGATATATATATATATATATATATATATATTATATATATATATATATATATATATATATATTAGCGTGTGGTGTGTGTGTGTGTGTGTGTATGTATATAAACACATTAAATCACAATAGGAAAACCAATTATTAATTAAAAATCTATATCTAGATTTAAATTTGTGAGCTTTTTTAAAAATAGAGTTGTTTTAAAAATGTTGGCCCTCAAAAGCCAATGCTATATATATATATATATATATATATATATATATATAATATATATATATATATATATATATATTATATATATATATATATATATATATATATATATATATATATATATATATATATATATTATATATATATATATATATATATATATATATATATATATATATATAATAACGGGTTGCAAATTGCAAGCAGAATGGAATTTTAATATTTGCGACTTTTAGAGATACAAATGATAATCTAAGAGCCTAAACACTGAAAATCAGTCATTTTCCACAACTTTGCCCCATCAGTGCGCAGAAGCGGCTGCATATTTTAAGCTGAAGATTTGTATTTTTTTCTTTTGGGCATAGACCCTACACATCCACCAAATTTTATCAAAATCGGTCACCATGCAAGTGAATTTTATTTTTTAGTGGGATGGTTTGACATGGAATGACTCAGTAAGCACTCTAGATGTAATAAAAACTCTTTGTTTTAATATTAATACAAACAGCACTATCTATTGATATGATAAAGAAGAAACAGTGAGCTCTCTAGATATACTATATTACTCTACATACAAAACTGCTTTCAGTTTTGTAGAGCATTCCATGATGTCCTACATCCCTGAAGATGCCTCCCACAGTAGAAGTGAAACGTTGGATTCTTCATCTACATTGACGCGGTCACCACCGGAAGACCTAAATCTTCGTGACAATAACCGCGGAAGCCTTCGCAGTTTAGGCTTATTTTCTGTTACAATTAAAACAAATGTTTAAAACAGAGGCCTAGAAGCAGTGTTGCCAGATGGTATTATGAAAAATATGGGGGATTTCCTAAAACATTATGGGGGGGATTGCCAAAATTATCGTACACTTTGAAAAATGTAAATGGGGAAGAGGGAGGGGGGGCGTTGCATGTTAAATTTATTTTCTAAACATGAATAAGTTAAAAATAACAGCGTTTTTATAGGTTAATTAAATTCTAGTAGATATTATTTGCTATTCCATTTCCATTTGCAAATAACCTTGAAACAAAAAGATCACTTGTCTGTCTTTAGAATACACTTTTGAGTCTCAAGTGTCACCTAGGTTTGGGTTTTTATTGTAACATTATGCCTAAATAGCTAAATAAAATAATATATGTATAGAAATTATTGATCAAAAATTATGAATATACATTTTTGGCAGTAGTTAGTATTGAATGTTCAATCCTACTGTGTATTATTCTTAAAACGTAAAAGGATTATTGTGCTAAACATTAAATAAATTACTACTAGAAATTCTGTAACTAATAAATGATTAAATATCGTACAAATATCGTACAAATATCGTACAAAAGTTAAAATTATCCTATTTTTTGGTATTATCGTACATACACTATCGTACATGGGGGGAAAGCTGAAAATATCGTACAAATACGATAATTTACAACTGGCAACACTTGTAAATTACAAGTGGTAATTTACAAGTGGCAACACTTCGTACAACTGGCAACACTGCCTAGAAGCCGAGCAGAGAGCTGGTAACGTCTTAGTGAGCATTTTTTATGATGCAACTAAATGAGGTAAGCACTTTAAACGAAGGGGACTCGCTGACCTACCTTGCATAAAGGCATGTTTGGTCACAACTGACTAGTAGCACTGACAGTCTTACATGGAATACTACACCTCGTCAGACTTAATGATACCTTGTGTTTACGTCTCTGTGGAAAATATACAAAAAAAAATCCACATTTCCTTTACCTGAGCTAGTCCGATACCAGCTACTGTTAGTCCAAACAAACTTAGTCCCAACGCTGGTAACTTCCTCAAGCTGTACCATTTACCTTCTTCTAATTTTAAATAGCTCAGTGCTGGTAGTACGAACGCCAGAGGGACGGCGGACACGACTCCCTGTTAAAACATAAATCAGACAAAATATACTAAAGTGAGAGTTATTCATACAATTTTTATCTTATAGGGAGTTTCCTCTGGAAAAAAATCACTTATGGGTCCGGCGTAATGTTTTGATAGATTTAAGATTTAGCATCTTAATATTTAGTCATATATAAGACCAACATATGTGTATGTTTTGTCTGCCTCCGTGGCCGTGATCGTATAGGCGTTTGATTTCGGCACCCGTATAACCCGGGCTATACTCTAAGATTTTATGAATAGTATTGGTATTAAAAAGTTTCGCCAACTTTAATTAATTCTTAGAGTGTAGTAGATGCAACCCACCTGAGGTGGTTCCCGCAGGGTGAATACCCTGATGGGCCGAAAGGCTCTAAAACGGGCATTTTATTTTTATTTTATGTGTATGTTTTAACTTATTATCAGTATTAGATAAATTTTTATCAAATTACTTGTACACGTTTGTCAAAAAATTGTAAAAACTCGAAAAATAATGAAATTGAGTTGCTATGTGGTACAAGTTTATTAATTTACGCAGTAAATAAGTTCTCTCCACATAATACTCTCCACATAATACTCTCCACACATAATACTCTCCACAACGACCTTAATGTTCCATTTCTCCGAAATCTTTCTATATCGCGGTATAAACGCTTCCATGATTCCATAATCGATCATCCAAATCCTCTTGTAAAAACTCTATCCTCCCATACCCTTCCTGAAAATCCTATGAGACGCCTGAGAAGGCAGTGGCTTCGAGACCAGTTATCTCTATAAGCTCAACATAAATTGATCTAATTATCTTACTACTACATTTTATTTACTCATTTATTTTAACATTTTATTTATTCCAAATCTGTTCTTTAATATTCCTATCTCTTACATTTCAATAGTGATATAATTTTCACTATTTATTTATCTATTTCCAACTCCCGCCTGAGTGCAATCACTGAATTGTTGCTCTATCAAGCTCATCAAAGACATTAAAACTGTACTAACTCTAATACTTGTAACAATCACAATTGTTGTTGTATTATTCAATAAATAAAATTAAAAAAAAAGTAAATAAGTGCACTAAGTTTTATACATAAGTGTACTAAGTTTTATACATAAGTTCACTAAGTTTTCAATACGACAAGTAAAGCCACTGCATCTGTGTGATTATTAAAGTTAAGCAGAATCAAGCGAGGTCAGTGCCTGGATGGTAATAAAACGATTGTATTTACTATCTGAGGACGATCGCAGTGAGTCCGAGTAGGATGAGCAGCGAATCCGACTTGGTGAGGAAAAGTTCCGAGGTGCCCCGTACCCAATTATAATAATAATAATAATAATAACAATAATAACAGACCTGATATTACACTATTAGACAAAACTACCAGAAAACTTTACTTAATAGATGCTGCCATACCTAATACTCATAATTTAGAAAACACATTTCAAACTAAAGTTAATAAATATCTAAAATTAGCAGAAGAATTAAAAGTTCAATGGCAACTAAATGAAACCGTCATCATCCCAATAGTAATGTCAGCCATAGTCCCTAACAGTATTCACGACTCATTCAAACATTTAAATCTTCCTGATAACATTTATACAACTCTGCAGAAATCAATAGTTCTAGACACGTGCAGTATTGTTCGCCGTTTTCTGTCCAGATAATTATAAAAAAAAAATTTTAAAAAGTAAAATTGTAGAAACTTGGCACACAGTGTCCGCTCTACAATTAACCACTTTCTAAGTGAGAAAAAACCCTAATAACATAATAATAATAATAATGCCCGTTTAGAGCCTTGCGGCTCATCAGGGATAACCCTTGCGGGAACCACCTCGGGTGGTAGTAGCAACCGTTACGCTCAAAGTGAATTCTAAAGTTGGCGATAATTTATCTAAACAATAATCTTCTATAAACTGAGAGCGTAACCTGGGATGCGAACCCCAGACCTCCGTGGGTGTCAAAGGTCGGTTTTAAAGACTAACGCCTTAACGACCTCGGCCACAGAGGCGATCAAACCGTACCCAATTGTTTCAATAAAAAAATATGTATTAGAAATTTAGAGACCCATTTGAGGATAAAGAATCAAAAGTTTAAAAGCTATAATTTCTTTGGCATTTAATGGAAAGTTAATGAAGTTTGATATGAAAATACGAGATTTCCTATTCAGCTTTTAATATTATAAAAGGTAACAATAAAAATAAATAGGTGGATTAACTACTGTGAAATAAATATAATGGTTAATAAATAATTAAATATATATAAAGAAATAAAATTCGGGCACATCTATACAACCTGACAGTAAGAAGGCCACAGAGATGTTTCAATTTGTTCGAGAGTGTAGTGTTGGCGAATGTTTTTACATGAAGACGATATTTTTATTCGGTATGTGTATCATTAAAGATCCATGTATGCTCTATGTTAATATTCTAAACATTAGTCATGATAACATATGTAAATTATGAAAACATTAGAAACTCACGTTCAGTTCAAGGACAATTCCAAGACAGTCTGTTGTTATAGATATTAGAAAAGCCGCAGCCACGATGACTACTGTCGACACATAGTGATAGTCTAGACCAAATGCATTGATCAGAACTGTTTTAGTGACCAGACATTCTGAAACAACAACAAGAATAACAACTGTAGAATGGTTTTATTTGGTTTAAGCTGGATTAAGGGAATCGAAAAGAAGAATATAGCGTGTCTGAAATTATATTTTAGACATAATTATAAAATCATACTTTAATTATACATATAAAATAATTTTGACGCGGTGGTCCGCTTGACGGGCGAATTTTTTTAGGAATACGTGTTTCACGGTGCATAACAATTCATTCCTCGCTTAAGGTTCCGGTTTATGCTTTATAACTTGAGCAGTCACTCAATTACTAAGCACTGCTTGTAACTCATTTTTACTGAATTTTTGCATGCATAAGTATATCATGTTGGTTATACATAACTATGCCTTTTTATTTGGTAGTGCACACCATTATTTGCTCTAGTTTAAAGCTCAGTTAGAGTTTATCCTTAAAAAATAGAGTTGTGGAGTCCAGATATAAGGAAAAATAAAAAACAAGTCTCCACTGATGTTTAAGTATAATGACAAAGCCAGCTTTCAGACTTGACAGTCCATCATCAGTGCCGGCGAGATTCGAAGAAAGTGTTAAGTAACGGAAGAGATTGAGTCGTCCAACTCGACTCAATTTCTCGACTCGTCGATTTCAACGAGTTGGTTTGAGTTGGACGACTCAATCACTTCCGTTACTTAACACTTTCTTCGCATCTCGCCGGCACTGATGATGGTCTGTCAAGTCTGAAAGCTGCCTTTGTCATTATACTTAAACATCAGTGGAGAGACTTGTTTTTTATTTTTCCTTTTATTCTTATAGGTTTTAGAGCATTTCCTTTGAAACTTATTCCTAACTCTCTATAAACTCTTTATTCCACTGAAGTGGAATAGAGAGTAATAAAAATTAGATTATATTTGGTGGGTCATCTAAGTCATCAACAGCTATGCATTGACTACCCCCTCCATCCTTATTTCTGTGCACAGTTTTACTATTGTTTTATATTTCTCCATACATATTGTACAAAAATAAATAGAGTGTTTATTTATTTACCCAATTTATTTAAAGCATCAAAGGGTTCAATAGAAAAACTATGTGTTAATCATTACGCTTGGCCGACCAATTATTTAATTAAGTCAGTCCACATTGAGGAGAGGAGGGCTCCTCCCTTCGTAGAGTAATTCAGATTCTTTTAGAGAGTTGAGAGTCCCTTGCTCAAGTTTAGGCCAATGCTTTTACTGTTTCTACTGCTAGCACCAATCTATGAGTAACTATTATATTACAATATATCTACGTCATAAAGTATTAATTAATTATATATATGATTTAACTTGTTGATATCTTAAATGTATTGTGACTAAACGGATCGTTTTTTAATCCATCTGACAGTTTCTTGGATAATTGTGCCGTGACTCATGTTCAAGTTTCAGGAGTTTTTTAGGCCTGGGATCCAGGCCTGCCAACCGAGTTGTAGTTCTCCTAAAGCTTCTCGGTTAAGCAACAGAAGAAACAGAAATGGAAAACAATTTTATCATTTTCCCCCATGCTACTAAATAAATAAATAAACCATTTATTAGCACTATTAATCGTTTTTACATTATATATAATATATATTATATATATATATATATAATATATATATATATATATATATATATATATAATATATATATATATACATCTTTTTAAATTTTCATTTGGGCCGTTCGGCTCTAACCGTGGCCTCTCTATGAGGTTCTTGTTGGAGTTCATGCATGCACTACTATTACACATGCTAATATGCTACTAAATATATAAAACTCAAAAGTTCACAAATATAGTAGCCTATTTCGATAGGATTATGCCTAGAGTCACCAATACATTACAAAATTCGTAAAAAAAGGTAAAAAAAAATTGACTCACAGTACAATTTTTAAGTGAGGCGGTACAGGACCTGTCTGAAGTAAGGTATATTTTTTTAATAATTATGTATCGGTAAAGATTGTAGTTTCCATTACATGTTCTTACAGAAATCATGATAAATTTAATTTAATAGAATGAAATTTAAAAATAAGATGTTAGCTGATAAAAAACAAACCTATTGGGAAAGTAAGCAGAATGGTACCACAGAATGCAAATCTCGCCACATTCATCAGATCATCGTCCCAGCAATAGTTCTCTAACAGATCGCCTGTAACAATGTCATCTATGTAAGAAACTTCAATAAGGGGAAAGTTTTGATTTATGAAATAGTCATAATAAAACTTACTCTTGCTATCTATTCAGAAAATAAAAGGGTGTGGATTAAAAAAAAATGTCTTTATAGGCTTAAATTTCAAAGGAAATCTAAGCCAATATAATCTAGGTCGTAGAGGGGGGAGATGCTTTTTTAAACGGATAAGTCACTAATAATGTTGATTTAAGCTGATATTTCTTAATATAAACTGATATATGCAAAATTATGTAATCACATGACGGGTTTTGATTAATGTATTTAAATTTTCCCTAAAATCGTTGGCGGAAATTCAATTAAAAAACTACCAATACGACAACTTTCTACAAGCCAACAAACTTGGAGGTAGGGGCACTACGCAGTGCCGACGCCACAAAGTGGTCCAGAGGCCAATGGCTAGAGGATCGACAGAGAGTTCTCTGTTATGTCACAAGAGGTTGACAAAAATACTAAAGCCTTTAGTTGTCCTACTGATAAATTTACTGAAAACTTAAGATAGTTAAAGATACCTTGGGAAAACGAAGTAAAAGTGGCGTAACCGAAGATTCCAAAAACAGCAGCGACTCCAAGTGATGCCCCCACTGAGTAATGGGTCACTTTATCCCATTTATCTTGACTTGGATCTTCTATTGAATGATACAACAAGAATACATTGTGGTGACACATGAAAGCTGAAACAGATAAAGTAAACCGACTAAGATAAGATATTTCGTTCAGTAAATCACCGAAATTTTCTATTCGTAAAATATAATCAAAATTTAAATTTCATCAATTTTCTTTCATACTCTTGTAAACTAAAAACTTACCAAAAGCCATGATGCCAATAGCTGGTATTATCTGCCAGTTAAATACCTGCCAAGATTGGTAGGTTGATGGTCTGAAAACATGCACAATTTATTATAAAATAGCCCAAAGATTAAAATTGATCAACACTGTTATCAAATATTTGCAGTTGATGATTATTGTCACGAAGGTTAATGTCTTTCGTTGGTGACCACCTCAATGTAGATGAAGACTCTGTTTTGCTTGCACAGTGGGAAGCATCTTTAGCAATTGCGTTTTTATCCTTGATTAACAGCATCTCTGAAGATGCCTCCTACAGTGGAAGCTGTCTGTTTCACAATCTACATTGACGCGGTCCCCACCGGACGACTTAAATGTTCAACACTATAATCGATAATAATATAGATTGACAATAAACTGAATAACAGTATTAATTAAAAAGGTTGTATTTACCGCAAGTTGAAGAAGCAATCGAAGAATCAGCTACCGTCGATACTGTTGAATTTGCGGTAAATAAAACCTTTTTAATTGTAACATAGCTAGTCATGCTAACATGTTAAACACCTTCTTCTTTCTATCTCTTAAACTACATAACACTACAACAGCAAGTATCAACGGTAGCTGATTCTTCGATAACAGTATTCATTATTACATAGCAGCTTAAGGTAGTGTGGTACTTAACATCTTGTAAAGAGTGTTACAACATCAGCGACACAATGTGTGTTGTTTGTGTGTGTCCCACATACACTATAATAATATATCCAGCCTATTTAATAAGCTTATTATGCATTTCTGTGTGTGCTGCGTGATGACCAGGTCACAAAGTGAAACCACCAAGACCTCATATATTTACAAGCATAATTGGGAACCTACGACTTGGCTTATTTAATTCTCACAACTTTTTACGCTAGACTTGACACTTTTATGTGTTTTTGGTAGAATTGCATTGCTTTTTGTAAGCTAGAACATTAGTCCTTACAAAAATATGCCAAAAAATATTATTAAATTATTAATTAGTTACAGCATATTACACCACTTATGTATTACTTAACAGTTCAATTTTCTTTAATTAAACAATAGATAAATTGCGTAAAAATATTTTGTTATGTTCTGTCAATATAAAACTCTCGATATTCTGTTTGCCGACGATTACGGGGTCGTTTTAACCTCGAAATCGATGACGATCAGTCGTCTTAAAAATATTGTTAGATTGGTGTAACGCTAACAAAGTTAAACTGAACAACGATAAAAGTGTTTCCTTATTTATAGAAACGATCGTGCTAAGAACGATCGTAAGTAACTATCGTTCTTAGCACTCCAGAGAATGGTACGTGTTTCTGTCTTCTAGCCGATTTATTTATTTTACTTTTGGTATTGTTTTGTATTTTCTTTTAGCTTTATGTTAGACTTTTTGTATTTTTAGTTATTTTAAGTTTCTTGTATTTTCTTGGCTTTTTATAGACTGATGATGGCCGGATGCGGCAGAAAGTTAACTCTCTAATAAATCTATTAATATACTTTTTAGTGGAGAGACTATTTATTTATCTAAACTCATTTAAGTTTTTAGGGATTCATTTAGATAATAAAGTTTCTTGGGAACCCCATATAGATCAGCTATCTAAAAGACTAAACACGAGCATTTTTATGCTGAGAAAGGCTTCAACATCCCTCTCAGTTAATTCTTTAAAATTAATTTATTATTCACATGTCTTCTCTCACATCTCTTATGGCACTATGATATGGGGAGGAGCTCCTACAAGCGATAGGAAATTTATTTTGCAAAAACGAACCATTAGAATTTTATTTAGGTTACCTCCGAAAAAGTCTTGTAAAGAGTACTTTAAAAAGAATAATTTACTTACTCTTTACTCGCTGTACTGTTATGAGTTGCTCTTATTTGTTGACAGTATTAAGTCTAGTTTGTCCTCAGTAGAGAATATTCATTCTTACTGTACCAACAAACTAGTCAATACGTAGTACAAAGATATAACCTTACAAAAACAGCTAAGTATCATTCGGTTAATGCAGGTCTTAAATTATTTAATTCGTTACCAGCTTAGAATAATACTATATATAGAAGGGGCACAGGACCGTAAACACAAGGTAATTCCACTGATAACACAAAAGCCGGTTGACTGGTGCAACTAAGTAATGCTGCCAACCTGACAACAAAACATTATTTTAAATATATGTCATAAATATCTATTAATGAAGAAAGATCGTAAAGAACAAATATAATAACTTAAAATACCTGCTGAGTATTTAATAAAACTGGTCTTAGATGGCAAAAGGGTGGCGGAATACAAGAATCTACATTTAGTTGACGAGGACTACTATTATATATAATTTTAATAAATACGTTAAACTACAATTTAAAATGCTTAAAATATTGTAATGCACCGATATTTATACTAGTATTTTATGAATAATCAATCATTAATTAATAATAGAACATAATAATTCAGCAACCGGAAGTATTGCCAACTTTTTTTTTAGAAAATTGTATATTGTAAGGGTGGCAGCATTACTTAGTTGCACCAATGAACCGGCTTTCGTGTTATCAGTAGTGCTCCTTCTATATATAGTATTATTCTAAGGTTACCAGATTCTGTAAGATGTTTAGCAAGTAAAGAATTTAGCAAATATATGAGAGAAATACTTGTAAGAAATCCTCTTGTACAGTCTCTCGGAATTTTATAATATTAGTTTTAAAAATTAACTGTAATAGATTTATTTTAGTTTTTTCTTAACATTTAGTTGCTTATTTTAGTTATTTAATTCTAAGTTATATTATGACAATTAACTTATTATACATCTGTATATATGTTAAATAAATAAATATTAATGTTAATATTCTTGGTTTTGGTATGTTCTAATTGGTAGCGCTTAGTTTTTCAAATACCAGTAGATGCAAAATTTGTCTGCATACGTAAAATTGAGGTTTAGGATTACCTTCCTAACTTAGGTAGAACATATTAGGTAGAAGGAACATAAAATGTAAGATTTTTACTAGTTTTCATTGATTTTCACATTAACATTTACCTATATACCAAATTTCAAGTGTCTACGATTGCTAGAAGAGACAGAATTGTGAGTGTCAAAACTGCCTAACTTTGAGCCATTATATCTCAATACCTGTGAATGGTAAAGATATAAAATTCGGTAGAATGAGTCAGCTCAACAAGGTCTTTTAGTTAATATTAAAATTATATTTAACACTATTATAGATAATAATATATATTGACAATAATCTGAATAACAGCATTAATTATTACATACTATTAAATAAAATGAAAATAAAAAATTGTGATGTGCAATATAGCAATTTAATTCCTCAAACCAATAAAAACACGGGAACTTAGACGGAGTGAGTTCTCAAAAACTGTCTACTACACACATCTGTGTAGAACCGCATATGCGGTCAATCGTTTTTTCCTTAATTTCTTGACGTCTTTGAAACTATTTAAGAAGAAGCAAGCAACAAGCAGGATAAAAGGTCAGCATAGAAAACTTATACCAAAATTTGTACTCAAGTTTGACAGGAGCTGTTATTTCTCCTTGCTATACAAGGATGAATTGAGCAGTATGTCTTACTTCTCATGACATCTTATCAAACAGTTGGTGTATCTTGTAGCGAAGCAATGTTCACATAACAAATACGTCTTGTCTATGGTTATAATAAATACTGTTTATACCTGATAAACAAGATAAACAGTGATATTTCACTGTTTTATTCTGATTTATCACATATTTTACGGACCACTCTATGAAATGTTAATATATATTATATATATATATATATATATATATATATATATATATATATATATATATATATATATATATATATATATTATATATAAAATAGTTGCTAGAAACATCTAATCGAAATAATTACCAACTAATCCATCAAAGCAAATACGATAATTGCATCTAAGTTATAAAAGGGTTTAAAAATAACAAAAAATAGGTTGATCTATTTGCAGCACATGAGAATCATAGGGGACAAATTTTTTAGCCATGCCACCGTTTTGTAAGGAAAATAGATGGGCCAGTGGGGAAAATAGACTGATGTTGATAAGTATTGGATAAACCTATCAAGTTTGTGTTTTTACTTTTTACGTTTTACACGCTTTACGCCAACGTACTTTAATTTTTAAAATACTCTATATTTGGGATTTATGATTAATAATCTAAAACAAGGCAAGAATAACATTGAATACGAATAATTAACCTATATGTTTATAACCTGACGATAAGAAGGTTGCAGTAATGTTAATAATATCCCGAGGAGTAAGGGTACGGGATGGCGACAGTATTATTTACTTTGAAAAACCATTTTCAATGTATGTGTTCAAAATATTTTTAATGTGCTTCTTCCCTTTTAAAAAGGTTCCTTGATTTTGAAGTTAAATTTGTTTTTTTTTTTTTAATTTAAATTTAAATTTTTTTCAAGAAAAATGTATTTATGATTTGTATGCTAAACTTTAAAGCTGACATGTTATTTTACTAAATTACTTGTTACGGTAGTTATTTTTATTTTGATGAAAATTATTTGAATAAATACGGTGGGCATAGATAAACAATATTAACATAGATGGCTCACTCAAAGATTTTTTTAAAAAAATAGTTGATGGGATGCAGGAGGCTCAAGTAGTACAGTCTAGTGGTGACAGCGTGAATCTGTCAGATATTTTTATTTCTGACACTTTTATTTATTTATTTTTATTCAACCAAACAACGAGCTGTTGAGGATAATATCAAATCTTTCCATCCGCTTTTCAGCGCTAGAATGATGAGGAGTCGATGGATGAGTGATCCCAAGAAAGCTCTATAAGAATTTCGTAAAAATCGGTAAAAAGTGAAAAAAATTAATTTCTCACTCTTACTTCATCGATTCTTGGATTTGAACCTCTAATGTCAGAGTTTCAATTTTTTAATATTAAGTCAAAAACACTAAAAATGAATTATGTTTATTTTTTTTTAAGAAAACGATGGTGCTGCTTCGCGTGATGAGGCCCCCAAGTTTTGAAAAACAAAAATACATCGCGAATACTACAGCATACCATAGATCTTTGTTTACTTTTATTTTATTTTACTACACGATTGGCAACTGTTTGTATTTAAAAAAATACTACAGCACAATCTAGTAGAGAATAGAGCAAATATATTTTTACTTAAATCATAAACACAAACTTGTCAAATGAGTGTTCCTACTACACTGGGGAGTGAACCATCTATGTTAATATTGTTTATCTATGACGGTGGGTGTTTCACATACATCATACTTTCTTTTTCAAGACGAACCTGATGATGGGGAGAAGTACCTGCTCCCGAAACGTCGTTAATTGTAAATAATTACGTTACGTAGTTAATTACATCGACAATGGATTACGTTACAAACGTTCACGTCTAAGAAAATTATTTGCTAATTAAGTCCATTCTTGTTATTTTTAAACCCCTTTGGTGAAAGTCTAGGTCTAATATAAAAATATATAAAAGGCAAAGAAAATTTGTTGAGAAATAAAGAAAAAAGCGTTTTTCAACTAATAATTTTCCTCTACTGGATATTGTAAAAAATAATTTTGGATTTACTTTCAGCCAAAAGTTCTGAGGGTGTCTTCGTTTTCCAGCTTTGATTTCTGGGATCCTAATAAATCAAAGGTATAAGTATAGTAAATATAAATTCAAAAGGAGATAAATCCCCATTTCAAGAGCTCCAGGCTCATAAAGGATTTCACAATGTGAGAGCTGCCTTGAAAGGGTCCCATCTACTGTGTTTAAAATTTCATTTGATGTTTTTTTAATTTTAAAAATTTTCTGACTTAAATTTATCACCTCCAATGTCTAAAATAAGTGCTTATACAACCACAAGTACGCAATCAGGTACATGGTACGTCAGAGCCAGGGGCGGACTGGCCATTGAGGGAGAGGGCGGCAGCCCTCCTTGGACCCCTCAGCCAAAAATAGACTTAAAGAAAAATCGACTAAAATTAAAAAAAATTATTAACATATTTACTTTTTGATATATTCATAACGCAAGAGTCTAAGGTAGGGCCTAAAGAGCTCCTAGAGACAAAGTTTTAAAGTACTTAAAATATAATCAATTCGTTACCTGAATTTAGGTCCTTTATGGCCTTTATTCTTCATACTTGGGCCATTAAAGGTACCAAACGTAAGACTAGGTTCTCAAGAGGCCCTTAACATACTTGATCAGGGCCCTAGAGCAGTACAAAAGGGCCTTAAAAATTAAACATTAAATTGTTTAGATAAAAATTTCATTTATATGAATAAACTTAAGTTTAGTAAATACTTACTTATTTATTTTATTTACTTCAATTAATAAATTAATTAAATAATAAAATTTCATTTGATTTAATTCCGTTACATATAAAATTAAAATAAAATTAAGCTTGCTATGATCATTAATACTACTGTAGTTAAAAGTAGATCCCTCTGAGAAGCATTGTAGGATCCTCCCTTCTCCATTGGGCCCTCTAGATATAGGTTTGGGCTCATTTAGGCCTAATCCTCCTCAGGCCTTTTTGGCTCAGTCCGCCACTGATCAGAGTAGGAGAATTGTGGTAGAAGAACCTAGTTAAGAATTTAGGATGAATAAATATTAAACTAAGTTAGTTCATCTTGAACTTCTCCTCCTAATTTTAAGAAATTAAAAGAAAACACGGTCTCTTTAAAAATGGTGTCAGAGAAACATGGATGACTTTTCAAAAATGGTCCCTAGATCCAATACGTCGACTCATGAGACAGTTTCTTGTTGAGTATGAGTGTTGAATTTGCTGTTTTAGGGATTTAGAAAATATTCTTTCATTTTCAGAGGTTCAATACCAAAATCACTATATTCTAATAAATTCCACTAAACTGCCGTACGTATACCGACGTATTGCGGAATGGAACATTTCAGATGGACCAAATTTGAATCATTAAAAATATGATGTAAACACGTGTCTCCTAGATATTTAAAAATTATTTCAACCCTAAAGTCAACTCATGCGGATTTGAATTGATCAATATTGTTTTGGAAACTATAAAAAATGAACTTAAAGGAACTTCAAAAAGTTAAGTTACAGGATACCATGGTAATGACTGCTTTCGAATCCTAAAAAAGTTACTACAAATATTATTATATTCTGGTAATTTTCTCCAAGCTATTTTCAGACACACATGATACATCAGGTTTTACTACAAATACTTGTTTTATAGTTTTAAACAAAAATACATATGTCAATCAATAGCTTCGCGAAAAATTGTCCGATCATTATATTATTGGTATTCAATGTCTTAGGATTTGTTGTGGTTTCCTTAACAATGATATTATGGCATGTTTTAATACAAGTTTTTAAATTTACCCAAAGTGGCGTCGAAATTACCATACTCAGTATCAGTTACTACAAATTAGTTGTGAATTTGAACTGGATATACTCGAGGAGAGACTATTATCGAAAGTTTAAGATGTTTTTTCCTATATTCTTTATGATATAAAGTTGGTCCATCTGAATTATTTCAGCTGATAATAGATATATATGCACCAAGGGGATAAACAATGCTATTATTTTCCTGAGCAGTTAGTTTTTCCTTAAGGCGTAAGCCGAGGGAGACAAAGTATTTAACTCTCGAGGCGAAGCCGAGGAATTTATGGGTGTAACTCACGAGGCAAAGCCGAGGGAGATAAATGCGAGGGGGAAAATTGCATTTTACTCCCAAGGTGCAGACAAGATTTTATCTCCAGACGTTGATTTTATTTTTAATGCGTTATGTTGTATTTTATTTTAATTTTTTTGTGTCGGACCCTCTAATAAATTTTGGGGTGCTGCTTCTAAAAAAAATCTTTTTTTTTTTGTTGCTCCAACAACTTCTTTTAACCTGAAACGGATTTTGAGCCAGTAAAAAATTTTTTTGGTCGGACCCCCTTATAAATTTTGTGGGTATCACCCCGGAAAAATTACAAAAATTAATTGGTCACCTGTATAAATTTAATAAATACCACTCCCCTAAAAAAATTTATATCATTGGCTCTACTGACCCAATAAAAGGAAACACGTTTTCTCCCTTGGGAGTAAAAAGAGCATCTTTACTCCCTAAAAACTGCATTAGACACTGCCTGGAGATAAAATAAAGTTTTGTTCCAAACCAAAAAAAAAAAAAAAATTTTTCTTATTTTGAAGAGAACATTATTCTCTTTATACAATGTTTTAATACGCTTTGCCTAGATCATAATATATTGCTGGTCTCATTTCCTGTATCTCCTTAAACCTTTGTGGAGTCACTATCCCAAACTTCTCATCGCCTTATTCAAGATCTTTTTATCTAACAAACTCTTATAAAATTATATAGTATGTTGTACTTACACTTGAGGTCCGAATGTAATGAATCTAATCATTATAGTAACAAGAATAAAAGCTATGAAGACGAGCGATAAGAAACTTGCTTTAGCGAGCTTAGCTAAGTTCTTCATAAGGCATAGAGGTAGCGTGATGAATAGAGTAGCTGTTCCTACGATGAATTGTCTTGATGCGAAGATAGAGTCTTCGTCGAACAAACGCTGCATGACTTTGGTCATGGTGTCTCCCACCACGATGTTATAACTCACCATGGCTGAAATAAAACAAAACATAAAACACTTAAAACTAAAGTAATATATAAACCAAGTAGGGAAACTCCTATACTAACCTGTGTAAAAAATTCAGACATGAGTGATCAGCTGATAGTTGACTCAAAACTTAGAACTTAGAATAATACTATATATAGAAGGAGCACAGGACCGTAAACATAGAGATATATACTAGAGGAGGCATAGCCTATCTTAATACATTGAGAGGCCTGAAACATTTTTAGTGGGGCTATCAGGGGCTCTGTGTAACCTCATTGAAACCTCCTCTAAGAGGGAGTAAGGGTTATAATATAATCAATTGTTTTCGGTTTCCCGCAGATTGTTTGTGTTGTGATTTGTATTTTAAACATTCTACTATATAATTTACTGTTTTTTTGTTATGTTTATTTGATGATAATGATAATCGAATGTGGTCAGGTTACTTTTTCGATGTTTCAAAATTCAACCAATAGGGCTCCTCTAGTAATATCTCTATGACCGTAAACACAATGTAATTCCACTGATAACACGAAAGCCGGTTGACTGGTGCAACTAAGTAATGCTGCCAACTTGACATCAAAACATTATTTTAAAAATGTGTCATAAATATCTATTAATGAAGAAAGATCGTAAAGAACAAATATTATAACTTAAAACACCTGCTGAGTATTTAATAAAACCGGTCTTATATGGCAAAAGGGTGGCGGAATACAAGAATCTACATTTAGTTGACGAGAACTACTTTTAATATAATTTTAATAAATACGTTAAACTACAATTTAAAATGCTTTAAATATTGTAATGCACTGATATTTATATTTGTATTTTATGAATAATCAATCATTAATTAATAATAGAACATAATAATTCAGCAACCAAAATTATTGCCAACTTTTTTTTAGAAAATTGTATATTGTTAGGGTGGCAGCTTGCTTATGTCCACCAGTGAACCGGCTTTCGTGTTATCAGTAGTGCTCCATCTATATAAAGTATTATTCTAAGGCTCAAAAATAAATAGCTAGAATTGAAATAACTGCGCATGTGCCTTTTAGGATTTACGAAATAGGGTCGCCCCCGGGGTCTCGACAAGTCGATGTCTCGACACTGCGTAACGTCGACACATGTGTCGATCTTACGCAAAATCAGGACAGAGGTGTCACGTGACTAATTTTAGTCCTGTACAAACTCGTCGTTATATCGACACATGGCATGGTTTATCGCAAGGATCTTGAATAAAGGGGATGACGCATTAAGGAACATTTCTGACCCTATTTGTATGAGGAAGTTGTATGAGATAGAGAAATAGGAGCAAACTTACCTTACCCTTGGTTATAGTTAAAAAAGCGCCAAACGCAGGTTATGTAGCAAGGTTGTCGAGTTTGCTTCTCAACTTTTTTCTGTGCTTCTCGTGATTGTTACATTTGAGGTGCTTGTTAAGTCATTTGTGCTTATTTAATTTTAAATTTTGGACTATACTTTGCCTCTTCAGTGAGTGATAATTTAAGCGTGTTTTGTTATAACCTTCTCAAGCAATAAAACAATGGGAAACCAATGAGAGGTAAGTTTGCCTATAAATTTTAAGACCTGCGCTGTTTTAAGAATTGTAAGCATGCGCAGTTTGTACCAAACATGTGCAGTTGGTTTTTGACGTGTGTTTCGTGTTGAATTCTCTCTATTTTTCGGTTTTCGATGGAGTCACTTGTTTGTATGGCAAATTGACATAGTGCGTCATCCCCTTTATTCAAGATCCTTGGTTTAACGATGTCTCGACATGTCATATAGTCTCGACACTACATAATATCGACAGGCGGTGGCAAAATCTCCCGTAGTCTCGACACCACGATGTCTCGACACTAAATAACGTCGACACTTTTCCTTGGTCTCAATATTCGTTTGTATCGACACTTCATAACCTCGACACTTTAAACAAATCATGTGTCGATGTTACGTCGTGTCGAGACATCGACGTGTCGATACAACGTAAAATCCTGCCAGAGTGAAAATATTAAAAATATATATTTCCAGACCCGTCGAGGTACCGAGAACGCGATAAATCGAAAAGAACGAAAACACGATAAATCGTAAATCTCATCTAATTTTATAAGGGTTGCCAATAAAATTAAGTATAAAGTCGAGACTACGGGAGATTTTGCCACCGCCTGTCAATGTTATGTAGTGTCGAGACTATGACACGTCGAAACATCTTTAAACCATGCCATGTGTCGATATAACGACGAGTTCGTACAGGACTAAAATTAGTCACGTGACACCTCTGTTCTGATTTTGCGTAAGATCGACAAATGTGTCGACGTTATGCAGTGTCGAGACATCGGCTTGTCGAGACCCCGGGGGCGACCCACATTTTTTAGGCCTGGCTTTTGGACTATTGAGTCCCTGCCTGAATCTCTAAATTTGCCATATTTATTCTAACTTAGCAGGTGTTCAAAACTTACCTATAAAAGGGTAGACGAACTGCAAAAACGTCAAAAGGTAGAATCCTACGCAACCAAATGCCGCTTGCATTAACGATTGGTATGAAAATGAGTTGCTTAAATGCGCTGATCTAACCATTAGTATTAACGAATAATCAGTCACTAATGCTACTAGTCCTAGCAGCAGCAAACCAGCAACGAAACCAGCTTGATGAAGGGCGTACGCCATACCTAGATATAACCAATAATATATTTTCCTGTAATAACCTAACAAACCGTCGAAACTATAGAGTTTGTTTTTTTTAATTAACAGCCAGCTAAAAATGAGCGACGGAAGAAATGCAATTGGTCATTGCTGATTATTCCTAGATACGGCAGAGTGACCCAATGAAATTGTATTCCTCCTTTTTTTTGGCGGGATGGTAATTTATCCATATAAATTTTAACATTTTATTTTATATTTTTATATACAGGGTGTGTCAAAAGTACGGAAACGCCTTAATATCTCAGGCCCTGATTGAGATATCCGGATACGGTTTGCGGGGATCTTAACCAATTTAAAAAACTATCTTTCCGTATGGTACATCTTATGGCCGCCATCTTGGTTTCCGCCATATTGGATTCAACTTTGAAATCTTAAATTGGAAGGTATATTTTTGATGGTAAATTTGGGTTCTATGGGTCAAAACTAAACTGTTTTGCTTTTGATGTTTTTTCGCTAAACCTAATAGTTTGGCAGCAATTCGGCAGCAAAGATCAGAAAATGTGTTTTATAAAAATGTAAACAAAACAAAATTTCAGATCTTTGATGCCAAATTGCTGCTAAACTATTAGGTTTAGAAAAAAATCATTAAGAGTAAAACAGTTCAGTTTTGATCCATTAAAGACATATTTATCATCAAAAGTACACCTTCCTGAATTCGATTTTAAAAATGAATCCAATATGGCTGAAACCAAAATGGCGCCAATGAATCATAAACATTGTGCAATAATTGTGCTGTTTCATAATCTGCAGCCAAAAATAAGATATTTTTACTCTCGCATTTTTTTTCTAAAATCGCCAAATTAAGCAGTTATTTACGATGACGTTTTGAAAATTTCTGATCTTTGCTGCCAAACTATTAGGTTTAGCGAAAAAACATCAAAAGCAAAACAGTTTAGTTTTGACCCATAGAACCCAAATTTACCATCAAAAATATACCTTCCAATTTAAGATTTTAGAGTTGAATCCAATATGGCGTAAACCAAGATGGCGGCCATAAAATGTACCATACGGAAAGATAGTTTTTTAAATTGATTAAGATCCTCGCAAACCGTATCCGGATATCTCAACCAGGGCCTGAGATATTAAAGCGTTTCCGAACTTTTGACACACCCTGTATAACAGTTAATAAAATATTAACATGTACAATCTATAAATAAACATTTTATTTATTTATTCTCAAAACAAAAAATTACTGTGTAGATCAAGCTTTCGAAAATGGAGTCAGAGGAAGCATTTATTCATAGTAAAATAATGTGTCCGTTACGCGGTCACATTGATTGCCCCTAAAATGTTACCTGCTAAATATCGTACGATTCAAGGGGTGATTTGCTACACTTCTTGAACCTAAGGAATTCTATTTTAATAAATAAATAATATATATATATATATATATATATATATAATATATTATATAATAATACCCTGAATACATATAAATATAATAATAGAATCAATGCCACTATACCAGGGCCACTAAAAGAATGTTTTTCTATTATTACTTTAAATCTACGGTTTGCGGGCCGTAGATCACCCATTTTTCAGGGATAATAATTTTTGGAATATATAAAAACATTTTCATCCCACCTTAGAATAAGGCGAGTGCTCTCACTTAATCCTCTATTAGTCATACAGGTGTAACTGTTGTGTTAAATCTTTATAATATGTGCGCCGTAAATACTTGTGTTTAGACTAAACCAGAAATGCATTCAAGCATTACATAGATTGCAAAGTTTACTGACTTAGTTAAATTGTTTCCTTGGAAATAATAATAGTAATTGAAGAGATATCGAGGAAAGAAACAAGCAAAATGCTATGTACATCTTACAGTCACTAATCAGAATCGTTTCCATATGAGATACGTAACGAAACAGAATTGGTAAGACATGACATACGTAACGAAACAGAATTGGTAAGACATGACATTGTGGAGGCATCAATAATACTCAGGAATTTCAGAAGGTGGAACAGTTCCCAGTCCCCATTTTGGTTATTACATTACATTCATGTTTTTCAAAACTCGCAAGTATCAAATTATATACAACACAACTAACATAAAAACATATTCCTAACGCTTAAAACACTAATACAATGGAAGCAAACACTCAATAATTGACCCCGATGGTCCAGAGTTTTCTTTTCCAATTTGATGTATTTTTACGTGAAAGTAATTTCTCTTAATCAGGGCTTCCATGGGCTTGGACAGGTCCACGGCTCCTCGCAGTCGCGATCGCGTGTTTGTATGATACTTACTAAAACTATATTTACTAATGGGTTTGACTATTTACCGATAACTCCGCTACCCAGAATAGAGTTGATGTAGTTAAAGCTGGCGTAGCCTAGACCTGTAGTCGGCTCAGCTTTCTTCTCCTAAAACATTTCATATTTACCAGTTAGTTACATTTATTTCGTTTAACTATTCCTAATAGTAATAGTAGTGATAGTAATATGGGGGGAGTGGTAGTAACTACCAGGCAAGTAGGCCACGTTGTTGGGCCCTTTTTTGCCAGCTCCCTAAGATAGTGTTCTACTCCTTTTTATTTCAACCGTAGGTATATTTCATTTAGTCTAGACAGAAGAGCCGTGAATTTCTATGAGAAGAACCATGCTTTTTCAAGCAATCATACATATTTTCACTGACTCTTATAGTGTAGTGAAAACTGGGAACAACACGTGCTCTCACTGTTAAACCAAACCTCCACACACTTTAAACTATAAGGCAGAAGCAGTATTGTATTATAATGAATCTACAATAAGGGTCCTAAATTTTGCCTATACCCAGTTTTATTTAGGGTAAGGGATCTTTAACGAGTACCTGACAACGCACAGGCTCGAGACCACCTGTTTTACGTCCATTATGAAGGACGTGGTAGGCAGAATTTTTATCCCTCTCATAAAAATCCTAGAGGCCCGTGCTGGGATTGAACCCCTGACTAAAGTTCATTCATTCTGTGTATTGGCCGCGTACCTAAACCACTACACCACGAGGGACTTTCGTTTAACTATTCCTTTACATTTGATTTTTAAATGTAAGGAAACCTCTCCTCTTACCATGTCGGATTCGCTATGCTCATCCTCGCTACTTTGGAATCGTTTCACTCGTCAGCATACGAATGCCTTATTGAGGACTTCGTATGACTAAGCATGACTTAATATAGTTTCCTTTCAATAGTAGTATTCAATAAAATGCAATAAATACAAGACAAAAAACTTTATAAGGACCTCCATTTTAAATATTCAACCTTTTGAGGAGGAATAGGTCCTAATTAATAAAAAAGTAATAATTTTGCCGAGCTTTCGATATAATTTTATCTTTTTCAAGGCTTAATATATTAAATAATAACAAAAAAAGTAACATGTTGCTATCAAATAGATATTTGGACAACAACTATAGTAACAGACAAATAATTCCGTTAAAAACAAAAATGCCGAGCCCTCTGAAGATGATCTTCAGAGGGCTCGTCGTGCTCATTAAGACTAGAAGTTAATCACTGATATAACTTCATTAGTTGAGAGCTCGAGTGTTGCCCCGCCTGCTGATGATGGCGTTATGCCGAAACCGGTCCAGGGATATTCATATCCAACAGCAAGTAGCTGATTCTTCGATTACTTCACTTGTCCTACATAGCAAGGGTATATATGAGGAAAAGTATAAGGGTTCTGCTACCACAGACTTAAAAACGTTCCTAAATTTGTTCCGATTTTTAAAGACGATTACTAGAAGTTTATTTACCTCAAATATGCCGTCCGTGTCGTCATTCTCGTTGCTTCCCTGTAATGATAAAAATATATTAATTAAAGTTAAACATATCATTGTATAACTTAATAAATAATTTAATGTTATTTAATTAAATTGCAATTTAATTTAATTTTACTTATGTTATGCATACATTTTAACTTTCTCGTACTTATTTCTCATTATTATTTTAATTGTGTAAATCTCATTTATACCGTTGGTATTTAGGAAAAATGTTGTTTTTTGCAAAGAAAAGACCGAAACCTAGTTTTACCCTGAGTCATCCAGTTCAGGTGTTTTTAAGACCTCCTGAGGTGATTTTCACAAGTGTTTTTCCTGTATGTGTGTGTTAAATCGAGCTTTCTGTTTCAACTCTTTATGCTTGAGTTGAAACTTGGTACGAAAACAAATCTTCAGATCTAATCGTGCTAACAAAATATTTTTTATGACTAACCAGAATTGTGTTGGTATTTGGTATTGTTAGTACCAATTGTGTTGAAATTTGAAATAATTACATCCCATTATGTAATGACAGATCGGAAAACATATCTACGGTTTTCATTGTGGATAATTAAAGTTAAGTAGCATCGAGTGAGGCCAGTGATTGGATGGGTGACCACTGAGAATTAAACGAATGTATTTACTGTCTAAAGACGAGCGAAGCAAGACTGAAGACGTGATTTAGTATAAATTTGGTCATTTTTTATTAGAAGGGCGAGCGAAGCGAGTCCGAAGTAGTATGGATATGGGAAGCAAATCTGATGCAGTGAAGAATTTTATTTTTTATTTACTAGTTCTCTTGGAAACGATGTAGTCATTCCAGTGATTGTAGTCATTTCAAGTGACCGTTTATTTCATCAGACTAAAGGCACCGCTAAAATCCAATTTATACACTAAAATAAGCACTGCCATAGTACTAAATTCAGTACACTTCCCGACCAGGATTCAACCCTGATAAAAACAGAAATTTCTGTTTGACTATAGAAGTTATGTACCGAAACGCCTTAGGAACATACTTTGCAGAACTTATTTGACGTAATAGAAACGCCCAGTACGTATTAAAGGGAGACGTTCATACTTGCTAACTGGGAATATAATTTTTATTAATTTATTTCTTATTTTGTGCATTTTATCATCCTCATCTGCCGTGAAGACTTAAGGAAAGCAACAGACCTATAGAAGTCATTACATAAGAAGTGAACGACCTTCCTTTTCTATTATTTAAAGTTATTTTGTCGTGCGTATGTTCCTAATGAAGCAGGTACTCACACGCAAGGCTTGTATGCTAGTTAAAACATGTTATTTAATTTTACAACTTATCTACTCGCGGTGCATAACACGGCTGATGGCCGATTTTGCATGTAGATAATTCAAACGTTCTTGTCTTTAAATTTTTTTAAGGTATTTTAAATATGCAAATAGATGGTTTGTTTTATCTACTCGCGGTAGAAAAATAAGTGATCGCTTAAATATTTAAAGACAGGAAAGTAGTATTTCTCTTATAAACGATCAGATAAAGGTTTACCTGCCTTCGCTTGTAACTCCCTAGGCTGGGAGTTACAAGCGAAGATAGAGTTAGTTAACAACTATTTCTCTGACTGCTTAAGTTTTCAGTTTATGCTTTATAACCTAAGCAGCAGTGTTACGAATTGCCATAATTGATTAATAATAATTAATTAATTTATAATTTTCTTGACTTTTTAAAGGAAACGCGCTGATACAATTTATAGATTAGAATAAACTCAAGTTTCTAATGGTGCTATATAATATCTCTGTGCAGGTGCAGTGTCGATTTTCGAATGGTGTAGTTTTGTATAATCTACGGTATAAATATGCGCATTTCCTTTAAAAATAAATCCGGAAAAGTTGAGCAACTATATGTAATGCTGTTGCTTGCATTAGGTTACGAAGCATGAGCCGGAAACAAAGGCAAGATATGGATTGTTAAACTAGGGTTCTTTGACATCAATCACAAATATGGAAGACAGGGCATTATAGTCATGCATGTTTGACATTTCAGGCAAATAAAGGTGCATTCACAATACTGCGGTAGCGATGCGTCCGGGTGTTGCGTGTGGTGACAGCTCAAATTCCTTCCTATGTAATCGTATGGGACGTTTTTAAACAACTTTCGGTAGCGTTGCGGAAAATGGAAATTTCCGCAAACCTACTAAACCCGCACAAATGATATAGTGATTAGCATTTGATTGATTACAAAACACCTTAGAGGCATGACGCGTAAGAAACCTTTCTGTTTTCAAAGTTTTGGAATTTTTCTTACCCCCTCTTCCAATTTAGAGAAGAATACTTTTGTTTTGTTTGGATTTTGACTCTTAAAGATGTTTTAATTTGATTTTAATAAAAGAGTTATGTTTTTTTATGTAAAAAAATGAATATTATCTTTTTATTAAAACACAATGTTGTTATTTTATTACTTTTGTTTGCGCTGTGTCTGTAAAAGTGTTTATTTTTTCGTCTTAGTTTTTATTAATTCAAAGTTTATATTTCTAATTAAATTTATTTCTTAATATTTTTGGTGTTCGCCAATATGAATGCTATAGTTTTATTATCTTGATCAATTTATTTTATCTTAATGTAGTTGTTCTGAGATGTTATACTATTATTTCTGTAGTATTCTATTATTACTAAAATTTATATATTATTTCTGTTCTCTTGGTTTTACTGCCTAAATAGTATTTAACAAGTTAGATCCCGGAGTTGAAATGTTTTAAAAAAAACAAGACTATTAATTATATTTTATAACAAGTACATTACTGTTTAATGAATCGAACATGAAAATACTTAGCCGTTTTAATCGGGTTGGTCAGTTAAAAAATATTTAGACCAAAAAGTATAGATTTAAACTTAAACCATATGAAATTTAAAAAAAAATCCTATTATCATCAGACATGATATAAAAAAATTTTAAAATAATGAAATTTAAATAAAATTTTAAAAGACACAGCTCATCCAAAACCTTTTCTTCTTCTTATCTTTTTTATCTTCTGTTGAGAAAAATATATTGTTGTGTCCAAAATTCGGAACTAGAGAGCGCCGTGTTAGCGACTTTTGCAGCTGTAGCGTTGCTATTGTGGAACCATCATTTTCCGCATCGCAATGACCACTGCGCACGCAAGGATGTTGAATAAAGGGGATGACGCATTAAGGAACATTTCTGACCCCATGGAACTTGTATTAGATAGAGAAATAGGAGCAAACTTACCTCCCCTTAGGTTATAATTAAAAAAGAAGCCAAACGCAGGTTATCATACAATTCTATACAACTAGCTAAGTTGTCATACAATTCTTGGTTGTCGAGTTTGCTTCTCAACTTTCTTCAGTGCTTTCGTTATTGTTACATTTGGTGCTTGTCAAGTCATTTGTGCTTATATTTTACATTTTGGACTCTAGGTAGCCACTTTAGTGAGAGTAATTGAAGCTTTACCGTTTACTTTTCGTAGAGAGTAAGTTAAATGCGTTAATATTTTGTTTTTGTTAGCTTAGTGAAATGTTTTGCTAGTTTTCAAGATTCAATTTTGGTTGTAATGTTCTTAATTTTCTGTAATGTTGTTAATTTTAAGCAATATTAACAAAAAAAACAGTTAAAAAGTATGAACTTTTTTCAATTTGTTTATAACCTTCGCAAACAAAACAATGGGAAACCTATTGAGAGTTAAGTTTGCCTCTAAATTTTAAGACCTGCGCTGTTATAAGGATCATAAGCATGCGCAGTTCGTACCAAGCATGTGCAGTTGGTTTTTGACGTGTGTTTCGTGTTGAATTCTTCTCTATGTTTTGATTTTCGATGGGGTCACTTTGTTGAATAGCAATTCGACTTAGTGCGTCATCCCCTTTATTCAACATCCTTGTGCGCACGCAACGGCCGGACGCATCGTTACCGCAGCATTCTGAATGCACCATACATCATCTATTGCTTAATATACCACTGAATTTGTCATGTTTGTGTTCATATACAGTGAGTCGGTATATTTCTATTTAGAGTAATAAGGTAAACCATAGCTGGATTCCCTCCTCTGCGATATTTATCCAACCAGGGTATGAAACACTTTAAGAAAATATAATATACTTCTGTGACGTCAAGGGTATTATGAATACGATGAATGTAAAAGAAATTCGAACCTGAATGAATACAACCTTTATTACAGTACCTTGTTTTACCGGTTTTATTCTTCTATAATAAATCAAATCAATGATTCATTTATTTGATCTTTTTCAACAAATTTAATGGAACATGATTAAGGAATTTGGCAGAATGAGAAAAGTCGTCGACCTAAATTAAAAACGTAGTATGATAGTATTTAATGTGTGTAAGTATGTATGTATATATAACTTTTTCGACATGTATTTATGGTATGAGAAAGCCAATCTGAATCGAGACCCCTCTACTTCCGTCATCGAAACAACCTAATTAGCGTCATTTTCATGATGAAAATTCGCTAATAGGGGAAAACATGTTGCTAAACTTTCAAAATGGTTTCTAGGCCCAGTAAATTAACCATTATTAAATAAGTATATACCATTATTACGTAACTATTATCCAAATATGGTAATTTTGTTTTGACTTTTGATAATTTAAAAAGTTAAAATAAAAAAATTTTTAGGTAAATAAACTTTTAAAAACTCGTCTTGTAAAAAGAAACAAAGGAGAACCACCTTAAGATGGGCACGTAGAAAAGTCCACCCTAATTTGGCACACATAAACTCTGCTGACCCCAAAAGTGAAAGGAATAGATAAGTTGCTCAGTTAGAATAACTTTAGCAAGGTCTGGTTCGGACTGGATAAATCCAGATTTCATGGCAACCCCCAACTATTCCAACTCCACTTAAACATCTTCGAGACCTGTTTGTTAGGTAAATAAGCAAATGACAGCTTCAACTAATCGTTTTTAAAACAAGATTCTGGCCATCCTGGCGGCCAAGTGGGGGTAATTTGAGTGGCAGCCTGATTGTTTGTCATTATTTTTTCAGTCGTGTTATTGTACGTAAACAATTACATAATTGTACGAACAATACGTTAGAAATATACCCCTCTAGCAATATTTCTAGAAAAGGCAAATCCTACCTCAATACCTTGAAACATTTTTTTAGGCTCTCAAGAGCTTTGTGTAACCTTTTAAAAAATTGTGTCCATGTTATAATATATCAATCACTGTTATTATCGCACATTATCAGCGAATTTCCAAAGAAATAAGCGTATGAGATTGCTGTCATGGAGAGGAGGAAAGTCAATTTTATGTCTGTATATATGTATATTATATATATATATACTTATATAATAGATATATATAATATTTATATTATATAGCTATAGGTGGAATTTAAGGGGCGCAGTTTAGTACTTAATATATATATATATATACATGTGTTGTGTGAGTATGTATGAATATATAACTTTTTCGACAATGTATTTATGGTATGAGGGACCAGCCATCTGAATCAATCCCCTAACTTTTATATATACTATATTACTTTATATATATATATATATATATATATATATAATATTATATATATATATATATATATATATTATATATTTATATATTTGAGTGTGGTTCATGTTATGTTGTATGTATATGTACGAAAACGTTAAAGTAATATATAAACCAAGTAGGGATTTCAGTGAGACCTGGCATGTAGTTCACATTTTGTCCACTACGGAGTAGGCTCATATCATAATATGGGCGCAGCCATTTTCTTTTACCCTCGTAAAGTAAACAAATTATTTACGCACTCGACATGACTGATTTTATTACGTTTGCTTAGCGAATTTCCTTTGGGAATTTCGGCCAATGGATAGGCGTATGCGGAATTTGAACTCGACCACGACACAAAAATCCCGTTTCAATAGGTCCCTAATGACGAAAAAATACGTTTTCGCGAGACTTTGTGTGTATATAATATATTAATATATATATATATATATATAGTATATATAATAGTTATATATTATATTATATGTATGCATATATATTATATTATATATATATATATATATATATATATATATATATATATATATTATATATTATATTATAATATATATATATATATATATATATATATATATATATATATATATATATACAATTATGTAATATATATATATGTATTTCTAGACACTTTCTTGAACAACTCTATCTTTCGAAACAGATTAATATTTTTTAACCAAACTTGGTACAAAAATCAACCTTGGGAAGGACACGAACCCTATGAAAACCAGGTTTTTGTGACGTCATTAACCCGGTTTGCTGAGTCAGCGAAATTTTCAAAAATCGGCAAATTCAGGGTTAATATTTTTGCCCGCGAAAAAGGTTAATATTTATGTTTTTTGTGACGCTGAATCGATTGAAACCGGTCGAAGTCGATACGACTACTTTAAGTTACAAAAAATCGAAAAAACCAAAAAAAAATTATAGAAAACCAAAATTACGGTCGTTGACATTAAATTTCGAGTAGGGTGTCGTTTCAATGTTTTTTGGGCCTCTGAGTTGAATGGCAGTGGTCCGGAGTCAATACACCACTCAAACTCAGGGTACCTGGGTTAACATCCTGGAAGGGTCCGAACATTTTTTATCGTTTTTTTACTTAATATAAGTTTACAACTAGAAAATAATTCTGGCGGGTGGTCCGCATGTCGGGCGAATTTCCTTTGGATGCGTGTTTCCGTGCTTTTTACATTATTGCTTGCTACATTATTGCTTTTTACATTTATAAGTTTACAACTACTAATAAATAATTCCGGCGCGGTGGTCCGCTGTGGGCGAATTTCATTTAGAATGTGTTTCCGTGCGAAACAGCCCATTTATTGACAAGAACCATGCCCATTGCGTGGTTCCGCGGTTCATGCTTTAGAACCTAAGGAGTTACTCAATCGTCAAGCACTGCTCGTAACTCATTTTGTCTGTATTTTCCAAAGGAAATGCGCATAATCATCCAGTTGGTTGTACAAAACCAACTTTTAAAGTGCTTAAAAGTGACTGATGTTAAAAGTCAAGAGCTGCAATAACTGCAGCACAAATTGAAAAAGCTACACAATCAGTGTTAAGAAGATGTAGACTATGTATTAGAGTTGAAGGAGGAAGATTTGAATCTCTCTATGATTTACATGAGAATGATTTTTAATTCCCCTTGCAGTAAAAGTTAATTATTTATTTATTATTTAATTATGTATAAATATACCTATTACTTTGTATTCTTTCAACAAAATTCTTCAAGAAATGTTTTGTTGCATTTGTTTTATTATAAGAGACTTAAATTAAGTTTTTTAAGCTATATGGGAGTGGAGGGAGGGGGTTGATTATTTTCTATAATTAACAAAACACAGAATAATTAATAATATAGTTATAACTAATAAAATAAAGTTTATTTTGTAAATCTAAATAAACTGAAATAAAATTGATAAAAAAAATTGAAATAATTTAAATGTAAATGTCTTTGTTTACATAGTGAATAATTTAGAATCTAAGCGACTTACATCAAGTTTTTTAAGAATATCTCAGTTAAAGTTAAAAACAAGCCATAGATTATGTTATATCATTTTAAAGGGTATGGAATAAGGCAGTTTTTAAGATTTTTAGGTTTCAACTATGAGTGAACAAATATCGAAGATTTTGGCATTTAAATTTTTTTACATTTTTAGTACTAATAAAAAATTTTATTTTAAATGCAAATAAATTAAAGTTTAATTGTGATGATTGCGACATAAAGTATACCATTTTAAAGGGAATTTAATGTCCTTGAGAATAGTGAAAACCGCATCTCTTTAGCTTTAGTAGTTTTCAAGTTGTAGATCGTTTTAGAGAATTAGATAGTAAAGTATCGAATAATTCGATATATCGATTTTTCTAGAGAACTATTAAGAATCGACCCTATGCTTACATGACATTTTTTGTTCATCCTGGTCCATAGAATCAAGATTTTTATTTTGTCCCATTAAGTGTAAGTCACCCTGTATACTAGAGGAGGCATTTTCCAAAATTTGGGAGATGGGGTAAAATGGGTGAATTTTGAAAAATTTTATTTTAAATTTTTTATGGAAAAATTTTACGCGGATCGTATAGAATACGATCTCTCAATACAGTAATTTTACCATGCAATTTTTTACCATGCGGAGGAGATTCGATCGCATACGCTAGAACAAGGGAGATGGAATCTAAATGGATCCCCCGATACGCTGCATGTACCTTTAGAGACGATCGTATTTAACGGATAACCTTCCCGTCCAACTTTTATTTCACTTCTATATTACCGTTTTTGATTAAATAACTTTTGGAATATTATTTTTTTGTGTATTATTATGCAAAGAAATCACAATTTAATTTAATATATTTTTTGTTTTAAACTTTCTTATAACCAAAAGTGAATCTTCACTATAATAGACGCCATGTTTTGGGCGGGATCAGTTATCACGTAATCTCACTCGATCGACTAAACAATACGCTGTAAGAACCGTAAAGTTAGTTGACCGTATTGTATACGTATTCTATACGATCCGCGGATCTAGAGTATGTGTGAACGTACTAATTGTCTCAGAGGGACAATTAAACAATTTTATGAAGAACACTTTTTTTCGAAAAGTCAAAATTAAGCTCATTTTACTCTCCGTCCATTTTCAAAAAATTGCAGTTTTTGAGTCTACCGTTAAAAATAAAAAAAAAATAGTTTAAAAACATGCCGGAACCTTTATCAAGAATTACTTTTTTTCGAAAAATGAAATTTTTTGTCATTTACACGTATAGGCAACCCCATCCGGGGACACACTGTGTATTACTAAATGCGCGCATTTAGTTCTAAATCTCAAACTATCTGCAAATTTTTCCGCGTTTCATGAATTTTTCGGGAGTCATTAGTGCCAGTTTTTTACGTCATAACAAAATAGTTTTCTAAATAGTTCAACTAGGCCTAAAGATTGATATTTGTACGAAGTTTCAACTTACAAGCATAAAAACACTGGGAGATACGTTGATAACAGACATACACAAAGACATATACAGACAGAGAACTTTTTAAAAACCACATAGGAGGATTTAAAAAAATCTGAAAGAAATAATTCCGGTGACATCCCAGTTTCGGGTTTTTTTATAACTCAATACTTTTCCTTTAGGATAGAAATGAGGAAAAATTCAAAAGGGAGCAAAAATTATCAATAAATATTGAGATGAGTGAGTTAGACGATGACCTGATTGGAACATTTTAATCTTCATGTTATCAACTTCTCAGTAATTATTATCATTTTTCCATTGTGAGTTCGCTAAAATTGTAATAATTTATTTAATGGGATAAACTACTAATAACAATAAGTAATAATCCCAAGTTTTTTATTACATTGACAAATTTAATTATGCAAATTTATAATTTAAAAAACAATTGGTTCAAATAATATAAATTATAATTAAATACAGAGAAAATTAAATTATTAATATTACATCATATAAGACAAAAATTCTGGCGCGGTGGTCCGCATGTCGGGCGAATTTCCTTTGGATGCGTGTTTCCGTGCTTTTTACATTATATAAGTTTACAACTACTAAATAAATAATTCCGGCGCGGTGGTCCGCTGTCGGGCGAATTTCATTTCTAATGCGTGTTTCCGTGCTAAACAACCCTTTTCTTGCTTATGCAAGAACCATGCCCATTGCGTGGTTCCGGTTCATGCTTTAGAACCTAAGCAGTTACTCAATTGTCAAGCACTGCTCGTAACTCATTTTGTCTGTATTTTCCAAAGGAAATGCGCATAATTATCCAGTTGGTTGTACAAAACTATGCCTCTAAAATTAGAAGTACGCATTATTATTTGCACTAGTTTAAAGCTTAGTTACTTATCTTTAAGCTTAGTCAGTTATCTTTAAAGGTTTTAGCGCATTTCCTTTGGAAAATACAGACAAAATGAGTTACGAGCAGTGCTTGACAATTGAGTAACTGCTTAGGTTCTAAAGCATGAACCGGAACCACGCAATGGGCATGGTTCTTGCATAAGCAAGAAAAGGGTTGTTTAGCACGGAAACACGCATTAGAAATGAAATTCGCCCGACAGCGGACCACCGCGCCGGAATTATTTATTTAGTAGTTGTAAACTTATATAATGTAAAAAGCACGGAAACACGCATCCAAAGGAAATTCGCCCGACATGCGGACCACCGCGCCAGAATTATTTTCTAGTTGTAAACTTATATTAGGTAAAAAAAACGATAAAAAATTACCGACCCCTCCAGGATGTGAACCCAGGTACCCAGCGTTTGAGTGGTCGTATTTACTCCGGACCACTGGCATTCAACTCAGAGGCCCAAAAAACATTAAAAACGACACCCTACTCGAAATTTAATTTTTAACGACCGTAATTTTGGTTTTTTATAATTTTTGTGGTTTTTTCGACTTTTTGGTAACTTAAAGTGGTCGTATCGACTTCGGACCGGTTTCATTCGATTCAGCGCCCAAAATTACATAGAAAACGACACCCTACTCGAAATTTATTTTTTATCGACCTAAATTTTGGTTTTCGGTAATTTACAATGGTTTTTTCGATTTTTAGGTCATTTAAAGTGGTTGTATCGACTTCGAACCGGTTTCATTCGATTCAGCGTCTCAAAAAACATAAATATTGACCTTTTTCGTGGCAAAAAATATTAACCCTGAGTTTTGCCGATTTTTTGAAAATTTCGCTGACTCAGCAAACCGGGTTAATGACGTCACCAAACCTGGTTTTCAATAGGGTTCGTGTCCTCCCCAAGGTTGATTTTTGTACCAAGTTTGGTTAAAAAATATTAATCCGTTCGAAAGATAGAGTGTTTACAAGAAAGTGTCTAGAAATACATATATATATATATATATATATAATATATATATATATATATATATATATATATATATATATATTATATATATATATATATTATATATATATATATTATATATATATATATATATATATATATATATATAAAGTCTCGCGAAACTCATTTTTCGTCATTAGGGACCTCTGAAACGGATTTGTGTCGTGGTCCGAGGTTCGAATTCCGCCATGACGCCTATCCCATTAGGCGAATTTCCAAAGGAAATTCGCTAAAAATGTACTTATAATCGTGTTAAATAAAGAAATGAAAATTATATTTAAAAAGTAAATAAAAAATAATAGTTTAATTGACTTAAGTAGATGAAAATTATAATTATATTAAATAAATAAATAAGTAATTATAATATAAATTAATCAAAGTAGATGAAAAATTAAAATTATATTAATGAAATAAATAAATAATTATAATATAAATAATCAAAGTAGATGAAAAATTATAATTATATTAATCAAATAAATAAATAACTATAATATAATTAATCAATGTAGATGAAAAATTATTATTGCATTAGAAAATAAAAAAATTAGAAAAGTATAATTTAACTAAAAAGTTGATAAAAAAATATTATATTTATTTCAAAAGTAAATAAATCAATTAATTTGATTAATTAAAGAAGATCAAAATTATAATTATAATGAATTATTGAATTAATAAAACAAAAAATGAAACCATTAACTGCTAATATACTTAATAATATATGTAATTAAAAATTATTTCTATTAATCAAGTACCTGTTGGTTGAGTAAATTTCGATGTTTCTCTAAAATATATCTACGTTCGTTTTCATCCGGTGAATCCTTCAGCATTTTGATTTATTCACTACTAAAATTCACCGCTATTTCACCAATTTTCACTAAGAATTAATTAAGCATTATTTTATACTTAAATTAAATATGTTCAATTAAGCATCAAGCAAAAGCAATTGGAACCGGTGTTTTTAAGAAACAAAAACAAATTCTTTAAGTATAAATGTTTTAATAAATGCAAACAAAGAAAGCAACTAACTTTATCTTATTTAATTTAATATTGGTGAATAATAAATAGGAAATATCAAGGAAATGTAAGACCGGGAAATAGAAAATATAAGGAGTGGGGGTCATAAAGTCAAAAACAAAAATAAATAAAAAAATATAATGACCCTTCAAAAATGCTTATCACTTTTTTTTAACTTGATTTTGAACTTATATGTGACTTATTAACTTTTTAATTTTAGTTTTTTATTTTTTTTTATATTTTGTAATATATTGCTTTATCAAGAAATTGTTTTAATTATATGGAATGTCGCAAAAATTATAAATAAAACATTATTGTCATGCATTAAAAATTGAATTCTTTGTTTACTTTTAGGCTTTACAATGGAGGCGTTATATGCTGGAGGCGGCGCCTGAATAAATCAATAATGTATTTTTAGACTTCATTTTTCCCCACAAAAACGTAAACTATTTTTAATAACAACATTAATTATTTGTAAACATTAACTATGTTATTTAAACGATTAAGATTAAAATTTATTAGTTTTATTTTGTTTATTTGTTCGAACATAATTCGTCAAATAATAATTTAGAATTTGACATAAATGGGATGCTTCTAAAAGAAGATCTAGAATGAGACTGAATATTTTGATCTAGTGTCTAGTTTTTGACCGCAAACCTGTTTTTCGTATATTTTCAAGGCGTTTATACCCTATGATGCTTAAATTCCTTAGGACATGAGAAGAGTAGTGAGGGAATTTAGTTAGTCTCTCTGACGTCATAGAGTCACTTTAAATATTTAGTAATATGGCATAGAGATAACATCACTGTAATATATATTGGTGAATTGGTTGCATTTTAAAATGACGAAATTTTTTTTATGACGAAAATGTATAAAACGAAAAATGCTTTGATTGATTCGAGATTTAGCACGCATGTGGTCATACATAAGACAAAAAATGCGTCAAGTTTCATCTCATTATCAGCATTAGTTCAATTTTTATCGAAAAACGCACATTTAAAAAAAAAAAAAAAATAAAAATCCAATTGAGTTGAAACTTGGTAACGTTTATCTCTTTATGTAATAAATGAAAATCGGGTACGGGGTACCTCGGAACTTTTTCTCATCACATCGGTTTCGCTAGGCTCATCCTCCCTACTTCGGACTCGCTTCGCTCGTCCTCAGGAATATAGTTCACCAAGTTTATACTGCAACATGCCTTTGGACTCGCTTCGCTCGTCTTCACATAGTAAATGCATCCGTATCATTCTCTGTGGTCACCCATACAGCACTGACCACGCTCAATGCTGCTCCAACAAAAATCATGGATATACTTGTCGAATTGAAATGAAACTTTGCACTTATTTATTAGTTAATAATATACACTTGTACCAAATTTCAACTCAATTCCACCATTTTCAAATTTTTCACATTTTTTTTAAAAAACGTACACTAGACATACAATAAAAATTGAACTAATGCTGATAATGAGATAAAACTTGGCACATATATTAGTCTTATACATAGTCACATGCGTGCCTCAATCCGATTGCATCATTTTTCTGCGTTTTATGAGTTTTTGAAAATTTTGCTGAGTCATTATTGCGGTTTAATGACGTTATAAAAAATATTTTCCGAATAGCACAAATACAGAGGTAGACTGATTTTTGTACAAAATTTCAACTCTCTAGCATAAATACACTGGGCGCTACGATGATAACAGACACACATACACATACAGACAGACAACTTTGCAAAAATCACTTAGGAGGCCTAAAAAAAGCCTGAAACGGATAATTCCAGTTTCGGATTTTTTTGCAAACACAATACTTTTCCTATATACCTACGGTATAAATTAGGAAAAGTAAAAATATTAAACAGTACTAATAACCATACAAAAATACATAAAATTACACAAACTGGGAAGAGGTTGCCTCGGAACTTTTCCTCAATATATTACCATTCATGGTTATAATAAATTTCAATTTAATACAGCTAGTGTCTAGGGTTTTTTTGATCACATCACAAGTGTTATACAGTGTTACGCGTAGTCGGTACCTGAATGGGTGTCCGCTGGGAATAAAATGGATGTTTTTGTCTAAAGACACAAACAAGCAAAGCGTCCTTAGCGCTTCGCTAAGGACAAGCGAAGCGAGTCCGAAGACCTACTACAATAGGAATGGCAATATAACGAGGAAATGTTCCGAGGGACCCTGCACCCAATTTTTGTATTTGAATGTATGTTTGTATTGTTGTTGACACGTTGTTTGCACAAAAGTGACTGTATGCAATAAATAAAAGAAATAAAAGGAATGGCTTCTGCAAAGATCATTCCTTTGGGAAAGATTTAAGTTAAATCTATTACAAAGATCTATAGCAAATATACGAGTCAGTAATGTTTCCTTTCCTGACTTCCACACAATATTTTATCTGCGAACAGTAATAAATCAAAACTAGCATTGTTGAAAAACTTCTTACGTTTATATAATGTTTAAATTTACATTTTCTTTGACTGATATTACAGATCTTATCATCGAGAAAGTTGACCACAGAGTAGCGCTCGATTTTGTGTTTGACAGTTCTTTTAAATACGCTAACACAATGTTTTTACTTACATTCTTTACTTTTTTCTCTGAGCACCATTCTTTGAACACTTCATATGCTTTGAGATACCTACTTCCTGATTTGCAGGGTAGTAGGATCTCTTTGGCATTTGTAGCTATTTCCAAAACATCCGGCGGGGTATGTTTGAAAAGTTCGGCTATATCTTCGACGATATTCATCACAGAATAAACTAACTTTTAAATTGTATTAAATACGGGTTCGTATGATAAAAGTAGTGAATGACTCGACAAAAAAAGATGAGACGAGAAACCCAAAACAAAAAGTGTTGCCTTTGATATAATCAATAAAATGTATTTCTAATTAAAGATTTACATTACAAATTGTTTTATTTTAATTTTAATTAGTTAAATAATGTAATTATTGATTATATAAATTATAAAATAAATTCAATAGTATTTTTATTATTAACTAATCATGTTTACAAAAATTATCTATTAACTTTCTTTACCAGCATAGGCAGGAGCGGCTGGAAATGCTACTTTCCTGCCTAGGCAGGTAAAGTGCAGTCATTCATGACTAATTACCAGCCGATCTTGGAAATAGATTTCTCGCCTAAATTTAGTTCAGTAATGCTTCATTTTCCTGCCGTGAGCTGATAAAAATAATTTTATTGTTACAATAAATGTCATAACCAATGGTTGCCATGGTTTACATAAATTTTAAGTTTAAAAATATAATAGGTAATTTTTGGAAAGCTTTCAGAGTTAGTTCATGAGTACTCTACTCATAGAGATATATTACTAGAGGGGCCCTATTGGTTGAATTTTGAAACTTCGAAAAAGTAACCTGGCATATTTGATTTTCATTATCATCAAATAAACATAAAAAAACTGTAAATAATATAGTAGAATGTTTAAAATACAAATCACAACACAAACAATCTGCGGGAAGCCGAAAATAATTGATTTATTATAACCTTAACTCCCTCTTAGAGGAGGTTTTAATTAGGTTACACAGAGTCCCTGAGAGCCCCACTAAAAATGTTTCAGGCCTCTCAATGTATTAAGATAGGCTATGCCCCCTCTAGTATATATCTCTATGACTCTACTCAGGTCACTTGTTATTAATAAATAAATAAATAAAGCCTATTATTTTTTTCTTACAAAAAAAACATATATTTTTTTTTTTAAAAAAAAGAGGAACTAAGAAAAATAAAAGGAGAGATTCAGGGATCTTGCGTGTTCTTCCACCTCTCCTGTAGTTAAGAAGAACGTATCAAAACGATATTAATATCCTTTATCTTGTTTAAACCAAGAAACTTATATAAGAAAAACTGGTTTAAACTAAGGGCTCGGATAATGTTATCCGAGGCCCTCAATTTCTCAGGGGTCAGATAAATTTAGTATGCGCAAATGAGTTGCCTATTACAAACTCAAAATGGGTCAGTACACAAGCGTCGAAAAGCCCTTCCGTCGAAAGGCCATTCCGTCGAATAAAATGGAACTTACCGTCGAAAGGCCCTTCCGTCGAAAAACCATTCCGTCGAAAAGCCATTCCGTCGAATTTATATTTTTCGACGGAATGGCTTGACTTTTTAAAATAAAACCATTCCGTCGAAAGGCCTTTCCGTCGAAAGACCATTCCGTCGAAAGTCCCGTCCGTCGAAAAACTATTCCGTCGAAAAGCCATTCGTCGAATTTATATTTTTCGACGGAATGGTCTGACTTTTTAGTTTTAAACCGTTCCGTCGAAAATAATTTATTTTCGACGGAAAGGTTTTAAACGAATGAGCCTGACCATTCCGTCGAAAGGCCTTTCCGTCGAAAGACCATTCCGTCGAAAATCCTATATTATCTGATTACTTTTTAGGTTTACATGTGTGTATTGATGGTTCTCCATACTCAAAACACTTTAGGCGTTTTATTTAATAACAGATATTTAAAAATTGAAAATCAAGCTAATGAGTTAGGTCACATAGAAGAGGCGGAGGGAGGGGAAGCAGCTTCTTAGAACTCCGGAGCTTATATTCGTGCTCAAGACGCACGTGCAGAGCACACACACACACACACCACACATATCATATATTATATATATATATATATATATATAATATATATATATAAATATATATATTATATATATATATATATATATATATAATATATAATATTATATATATATATAATTCTCAATCTTACAAGATCATTTCTCCTTGTGAGTCACTAATATATAAACAGGAGTGAACGAACTATTTTTTATTACATTACATTTAAATTTTAATCGACATGGAACTGTTGCAACTGTGGCAGATTGGCAGATATTACTTTTTTTAATCTGTAGGCGCTAAACATGGTCAAATCAATACATTATTAATAAGTTATTGCCATTTGGCGGCAAAGATCCATTTGTTAGCAGATCTTATTAAAAAAGATTTATGTTAAACTTTAATTTGAAAGTAAACCGTAAATACTTTAAGACTTTGAGCGCCTTACGTCTGTGGGGTATGCAATTAGCAATACAATACTGTATAGCTGGCTAACTTTTCTATAAGACTATATTCTGCAGCGTTGTTATTTCGACGGAACGGTCTGTCTGGGTAAAGACGAGCCAACTCCGTCGAAAAGCCCAATCGTCGAAAGCATTCGTCGAAAATTAATTTTCGACGGAACGGCCTAACTTTACGTTTTGAAACCGTTCCGTCGAAAATATATTAATTTCGACGGACGGCTTTTCGACGGAATGGCTTGACCATACCGTCGAAAAACCCAATCGTCGAAATGTGAAAGAGAGGCTTTCGACGGAATGGTTTTTCGACGGAGTGGTCCAAGTTTTCTATTTGAAAACCGTTCCGTCGAAAACAACTTCTTTTTCGACGGACGGGCTTTTCGACGGAAAGGCCTGCACTCCGTCGAAAAACCTTCCGTCGAATTCGACGGACGGGACTTTCGACGGAATGGTCATTCGACGGAACGGACCTGACCCCTCAAAATCAAATACAGCATTTGAAAAAGAAAAACAAAAAGAATCAAGGAGGTTTCATTCGTTGTGGTTATGTTTGGTTTCATGCTGAATTTGTAGAAATTTAATTAATTTTTAAATATTCACATTGTAATTTTAAGGTAAATATTATATTTATAGCTTGATTGATTATAATAATACGTAGAATCGTACACAAATCACTTGTTTTTACAACAAGAGCTTTGTTTGTTGTCATACGGCTCTATGATTCAAGTATACAATCATTATCTATGTAACACTATGAATTAAAAGTTTTACATATTTAATTAGATATATTAAAAGAGAAGCCTCTCAAACCCTTGAAATTTAAATTAGTGAAGAATTAATTTGTTATTCTGCTATGACTATGGTAGATACATTCCGCAGTATTGAATTTAGATATGAACAATTAAAACGAACTGTGTTTGCGGTGTCATCAACACCGCAAATCATGTTTAATAGGCTGTGTGGGCTATGTTGGGTGGCAATCCTATCCAACACACTAAATTAGGTAGGAATAAAACCAGTCCACTCTGCTGATATGCTTTAAGAACTGTACACTGTACGAGACAATTATATTTGACGTAAAACAATTTTAACAATCTTTTATCCTACTTAAATAACACTGATTTGGTCTGAATAACTCTTTAAACATTATTTTTCTGTCCTAACTTCAGTGTTGTTGATTGCGTTTCATGTTTAGGTTTATATAAAGGAATATGGAGAGTCTAGATGAGATCCGTGCTAGAAGGCTAGCCGAGTTACAAGCTCAAAGAGGTCAGCAGATGGAGGGTATGAATATGCAAGGACAGAAAGAAGATAAAGCTAAGGAAGTGGAGGATATGAAGAATTCTATACTTGTTCAGATACTAGATCAATCTGCTAGAGCTAGGTGTAAGTATCATCAGCATCTATCAGTTGACAGCGTGGGAAAATAATATGAGGGACCCAATGAGATTAGTCCTAGGCAAAGAGACTAAAACTATCAGAGGAGGATACAAAGCTTCTATCATTCTTGGGTAGCTAGGTGTCGTAATGGTACATTGGTGACGTAATTTTTTTATTTTTCCTAATAATTACAATTTCACGTAAATATTACATTATTTTTCCACTATTTTGTTCTAAATCAAGTAAAATGAATTTACAATAAGTTTAATTATTATCTATTGCATGTATTTTTAATTGTGTGTGTTGAATAAAGTGGTTTAATGTGCATCACTGAAAAATGTCCGCCGTTGTAGAGTGCATGCTACAATAGAGTTGTAAGGGTGGGAGTATCTAGTCTTTCTCTAGGGTAGGGCTTATAGTAGGGGTAGTACAGTTATGGCACCTATGGAACTGTCCACTTCCAAACCCCTTATCACTGTGTTAATGGGGTTCTTGTACTCCCTCTAATAGTTTTAGTCTCTTGGTCCTAGGTGTTCAACCATGCCCACAATTTCACGTCAGGCCAATCTCAACTCTATTTTCCTATGCTATCAACTGATTATAATCATGTGATACACTATAGTTGTATAGCAAAATTACTTCTAGAAATTTCTAATGTTTATTTACACATCTAGGTAGGGAAGTTTTTCCACTTGTGACTAAGTTTTCTCTGTAAAAAAAAACTTAGGTGATCACAAGGTTGAAAAAATTTAGTTAAATTAAGAAAGAACCATATCAAAATTCAGAAAGAATTTGACTTGGGTTTTGTCAACCGAGGTAAAGCTGTTTAATCGTCAAATTCAGATGACTACAACCAAAGTTATGAATTTTTCAACACAACACCAAAAAAATTATTATTTCACGTAGAAATAATCACGTCAGAAATTTTTTTAGAACTAATATTGGGCTATTTGTGCATTTTTTCGAGCCATTTAACAAATATCATAACTTTAGTTGTAGTTATCCGATTTTTACAAAAAACATTTGTTTCATATGAAATTTGTATCAGCTTTAAAAAATGTTCTCTTCATTTTTTGCACACGACCTACAGGGAACTACTTAATGCAAGACTTCTGGAATTTGTGTGATTTTCTAATATTTTGAGCAAGTGTATTCATATGAAGGGCTCCACTCTGGATAGACAGACTATGCTTTTCCTTCATAATTTATGGTATATTTTCAGAAAAATTTGGTTTGGAGTAGTATAAAATTATTCACATTTCTTCAGGTCCGGCTCTTGGACTATAAGAGAGTTAGTAATCATAGTCATTCTAACAAGTCACAAAGTTGTATAAACTTTGAGACAAACTTTTCATTTGATTTTTTTCATTGTTGTAGTAAACACGCTGAAAGTGGTGAAACCAGAAAAAGCCATGAGAGTGGAGAACATGTTAGTGACCATGGCGCAGAGAGGTCAGTTACAGGAGAAATTGGGAGATAAAGATATTGTACAGTTATTAGAGAAAATTAGCACACAAATGAACCAGTCTTCTACCACTGTCAAGGTATATCATCAGTATTAAAGGCCCGTCTACAATCTTAAGTTAAGTTAGGAAGAATTGAAGAATTTTTCAAAATCTCTTTTTCTTCTTAAATAATTCTTTTTCCCGCTCTTTTGACTTAAGAAAACCATAAAAATGGGTTTTTAAAAGTTTCTTAAAGAAGAATGTACAACGTATCTGTTTTTGAATGATTACAATTTTTGTAAACGATGTGATGTGATTGTTTTGATTGTTGTTGTTTGAATATGTGATTATGTGATTGTTTTGTTGTTTGAATATTTTTTTATTATATATTTTCTTTTTTATTTTTGAATTATATAGTTTTTGAAATGGATGAGGTTCCTACGTCTGTAGACATACTAGAGATAAGGAATAACGCTCCCAACAATTACCTCATCCATTTTGATTTTATTATTAATTAAATAAATGAAATACAGTCGATTTTAGAAGTAAAGTAAAAAATATTTGCAAAAAGTCTTTAAAAAATGGAAGGAAAGCCATTGAAAAAGCAAATGTTTATTTAATTGTATTAAAATTGTTATGAGCTCTGCCGTTGTTACAATAAATAAATAAATAAAATGTGTGCAGACGGTAGGAAGAAAAGTAGTCTAAATACAGCTATATGTGTAATTGTAACTTTATAACTTGACTTAACAACTCAGAGGTTGTAGACGTTTACGGATCTCTTTAAGTCTAAAGAGCGGGAAATTCAAATAGTTTGTTCTAAGAGAAATTCTTCACTCTTCGATTTCCTGAGGAATTCTTCACTTCTTCAATTCTTCCTAACTTAACTTAAGGTTGTAGACGAGCCTTTAATCAATTAATTACTGCCCGTTTTGGGCCTTTCTACCTGGGTATTTGCCCCGAGGAAGTTTAATAATAAGGAATGAACTTATTATACCTTCTCTTTTTAGAATATGCCTAGAAGCCTCCTTGTGGAGTTTTGTGGCCACATTGCTGTTGTTATGTAATATTTTTTGTTTTATTATTACTGTGTTTTTAGTATTGCCGATTCAAAGTCCATAGCAGCACCACCGTCACTGATAAGAAATTGATAACGAAAGGGCGATCGTTGTTGAAGTCCTTATAGGTTTTGTGACGATTATTTCTTTCAAATTTTTTCTCAAAGTGCTTTAATTAAATTAATTTTAGGGTGTATGAACTCAGTAGAATCACTATTTCTTTGAAAAATAGGGTTTTAATGGAATGTCACGAGTATTTAAATTGAGTGATAAGATGGTGAAAATCACAATATAGTGTTTTATTTTATTTATTGTTAATTAATGTTACTTTTAAATAATTTTAGTTTGCACTAACACACAAAATTACCTTTTTATGGCATTAAGTTGTTTAAATTATTTGTTACAAGTATTTAAATTAACTAATAAGCCAATTTTCTCCATAATGGTGTTTTGTTTTATTAATTGTTAATCAATTTTATTTACTCACTAAATTCATTCCTTTTTGTAAAATGTTTGTTTAAATTATCTGTTTAGGTTTTATTATTTCTGGGTTAAATCAGACAAATCCAAGTCTGTAGTGATAAAAGAATTGTTTGTTGTTAAAAGACATTTTGCTATGTATTAAGTAAATTTCTAATCCTAAGCTCTCCAATACTTATAAACTTCATTGTTGTTCAAGTCCCCATAGAGTATTAGTATTAGAAAAGGCCCTGATCGAGGGTACTAGGACCCTTTTTGGCCCTAGTCTTCTACATGGGGCCTTTAAAAGTCTAGGTATAATAAATAGGGGCCTTAAAGACCCTAAATTCAGATAATAATAACAAATTTAGAAAATTTTGTCACTAGGAGCTCTTTAGGCCCTGCTTTAGAATATTGAGCCCCTTTGACTCTGGTGATATGAAAATATTACATAATTATAATATATAAATATATTTATATATTTTACATTATAAATATGTGAAAAGAGATAATAGCTTTATTAAAAATTCAGATGTTCATCAGCACGACACCAGAAACAAAAATAATATATACAATAACCAACATAGACTTACCAGATCTGAGACGGGTTTTTCTTACTTAGGAGTTCAGCTGTTCAACACCCTCCCGGTAGAAATTAAATCTTGATGACAATGATTTGATAAGAAAATTAAAAATTTACTAATGGAAAATCCTATGTATAAAATAGAAGAATTTGTTTCATTGTTTTGAAATAATATGATTGACGTTTGTATGTTTGCCATTGCAAAGCTTGAACAATAAAGCTTTTATTTATTTATTATAAACTGAAAAATATTTAATCATTATTATTTTGTTTTCTTTAAGCTTATTTTTGGCTAAGGGCCCCAAGGTGGCCAGTCCGCCCCTGAATATATCTCTATGGGCAACTGTCTATTTCTCCGAAAAACGTTGGTGGCACAATTTTGGTTTCATGCCACTCCCCTGATTTATCCTGAGGAAACCATTTAAGGTGGGTTGCATCTACTACTATACCTAAGTAGTAGTAATATGGGGGGAGTGGTAGTAACTACCAGGCAAGTAGGCCACGTTGTTGGGCCCTTTTTGCCAGTTTCACTATACCTAAAGTTTAGGTATTTATAAATATTATAAATTATCTCAAAGTGTTTCTTTTTGTTGCAGTTTGATAGGAGAAGAGCAATGCTTGATTCAGATGACGACCTGGATCTCGAATAACGTTTAATACTTCATACCTCATTTGGATGTAACAGCACTCTATACCGGCTTAAAACTATGCTAAAAATTGATTTTAAAGATCTGCTACAGTTACTAACTAAAGAAAATAAGGGATGGTGTTGAGCGAGCGTGGATTATCATGTTGGTTATCTTATCTTGTTTTTACTTGATAACGCTTACCTATGATACACTGCTCTATTTTACTCTCCAAATTACAGCCACAAATTTCAACAGTTACTCTTTATGTGGTACAAGGCATATTAACCTTCAGAATGTCGATGGTTGAATTGTTGATTTCAACTTTTTCTCATTTATTCCCTTATTGTATTAAAATGCTATCTTAATATTTGCGTACAAGCAAGGAAGGATTACTGCATAGTGAGTATGATTAAACAGATGCATCGGTGTATTTAGATGCATTTTAATCAGAGCACGCAGAATGCATTATGTGTTAGTTTGGGAAATAAAATAACATTTTATTTTATAAATAAACAAGTATGTGAAGTGAAAGAGTAAACATTATCAAGTAAAAACCAGAAAAGAACACAAGTTCAAGGTAATTCAACAATTGTGTATTGAGGTGATTTATTTTCTCTTACACCCTGACTCTAGGGCGTAAGAGAATCTTACGCCAATCTTATCTATATAACTCAGATCAACGCATGGTTCATTTTAAAGAGGATATTGCCTATGAATATTTCACTAAAGTGGCTTCACTCCAGTATTATTATATTGGTGATAGGCTGTAGTTGGAGCTTTCGGAATGTTTTGACTTGACTTTCTAAGAGAATAGTGATTTTTACTTTTCCACATTTATACCGTAGGTATATAGGAAAAGTATTGTGTTTGCAAAAAAATCCAAAACCAGGGTGTCACAGGAATTATCTGTTTCAGGTTTTTTAAAGCCTCCTGAGTAGGTTTTTGCAAATTTGTCTGTCTGTATGAGTGTGTGTGTCTGTTATCATTGTAGCTCCCAGTGTATTTATGCTAGAGTTGAAACTTTGTACAAAAATCAATCTATACATGTAATTGTGCTATTCGAAAAAATGACATTTATGATGTCACTAACCTGCAATAATGACTACAAAATTTTTTAAAAATCATTAAACACAAAAAAATAATGCGATTGGATTTAGATTTGGCACCTTCTGAATGGTCTTTTCAAAGTTGTCTTTCTGTTATCATCAGAAAGATAGAGAGTTGAAACTTTTTACGAAAATCAGTTTGTAGTTGTGCTATTCGAAAAATATTTTTTATGATGTCATTAACCCGTAATAATGACTCAGCAAACATTTTTGAAAAATCATAGAACACAGAAAAATGATGCGATCAGATTTGGCACCCATGTAGTTATGTATAAGACTAACATATGAGCCAAATTTCATCTCATCATCAGCATTAGTTTAATTTTTATGGAATGACTTGTGTATGTTTTTTAAAAATTTGGAAAATGATCTAATTGAGGTTAAATTCAGTTTAAGTGTATACCATTACGTAATAAATAAGTGTACACGACAAGCACATCTATGTTTTTTGTTGGATCATAATAGTTAAGCAGCAAAGGTGACTGCTGAGAATAAAACAAATGTATTTACTATCTGAGGATGAGTGAAGCGTGTCCGAAGACATGCTGTAGTACAAATTTGGTGAACTGTATACTCTAAGGACAAGGGAAGCGAGTCGGAAGTACGGAGGATGAGCATTGCGAACCCAATGTGATGAGAGAAAGTTCTGAGGTACTCTGTACCAAATTTTTGTATTCTAAACTATGAAATAAGTTTGTGGAATACTCAAACTATTTTGTCAAGAGAGAGTGGGCCTGGGTGTTTTAATGTTGAGCGCTCAACTCTTTTCCTGAAGCTGGTTACTTCACAAAACTCAAGCTTTAAAATCCTCTTGGTATTAAATTTCTTTTTTATTTGTAAATATATTAAATTTATTCATACTGCCGATTTTTTATTTCCTGTAAGTTTTATTTTATTGTAATCTGTAAGAGGGTGGAAACTTAAACACTGATGGCACTGATTCTCTCATTAGAAAGTAATCTAGCGAAGTCCTTTTAACCTTACAAGAGGCCATCATCACAGTTAATTGTTTGTCTATTTTTAGCAAATATTCCTAGAAAAATGGTGCTAATGAAATTAGGGTCATGAAGGGAGGAGAAGAAATATATATATATATATATATATATATATATAATTATATATATATTATATTATATATTATTATTTAATTTTTGGCTAGGTTAGAAAAGACTTTAGTTCTACAACTACTTTATAAAATGCAATATATTTTGACTGTTACGTCATCTTCAGGCAATATCACAATTAAGATAACAATCACATAATAACTAATACTAAAATATGAATTAAAAACTAAAATATAAGTCCAAAAATTGCACACAACTAGGAGGAGATCACTTCTTTTATTCACGTTTTTATGTGATTGTGATATTGCCTGAAGATGACGTAACAGTCGAAATATGAAGTATTTGTAGAACTAAAGTCTTTTTCTTAACCTAGTCAGTATGGAGTTCTACACAAAAGATAATAGAACACTGAATAATCTATTTATTTTATTTTTTTGTATTTGTGTGTACTTTATTTTCCTTATCTTAATTATCTCTTTTTTCTTATTTATTTATTTGTATGACTTTTGTAATCTAGCACACATTTTTTAGTGTTTTAATGTAACTTAATCGGCCACGTTCTACTTTTTACGTGATTTAAGAGCCCTTTCAAGCAACTCTATTGTACTTGATGACGTCATGCCGTTCTATCTATTATCCCCTCCTATCTATTATCTATTAGAACTCCTTGCCTTCAGTACGTTCATTCCCTTCAGTCTCTTTCCGTCAATCGAAGAACTCAGAGTTCGAAATGTTACAACTTTTTGTAAGTCTTTTTAAGTGTTGTTTCTTATTCTTTAATTTTATATTATATATATATAATATATATAATATAATATTATATATATATATTATTAATATATATATATATATATATATATATCCTTTGAAAAATCCAGTAAAACTGACAAACAAGTAGCACTGTTACAACTGTAAAGCATAAAAAAACCTGAGCAAGAACTGGATTGGAGGAAATGGAGCATTCCAAGGGAAAATTGGCAAGTTGTCTGAGACAACATTTTCACAAATGCAGACCTGGTTCCTGTCTTGTCCAAGACAAGTCTTGATCCATGATTTCATTGACTACAGCTCTTAGTGACCAACCTTACGGTTGAAGCAAAATAAAAGAATACCGCTCAACAAAACAAATTTTAAGCAAACATTTTTTTTTTGAACTTTTATTTATAAAATTAATAACTCAAAATTTTGTACATAAGTAGTTACATATAAGTGTCTTAAGTCAGACCAAGAAGTGAAAAAAATGCAAACGTATTTTGTCAGTTTTTACTCAAATTGATTAAAAATTTTTTCAAATTAATTAAAAATTGAGCAAATTTTTTCACTCCTTGGTCAACCTATAAAATAGAAATCATATTATTCAAAAAGTCAAGATTTTATTTACTGTCGAGTATTGAATTAAATCTTAAGTCAAGAAAAGACTTACACAATTTACAGCGAGATTTCAAGCAAGTCTTCAGGGCAATAAAATGCTTCATCAATTCGTTGAAACCAAGTTTTGAAGAGAAGATAATCAAATCATGTTTTGTAAACAATACTACAGACTGAACACTCTAAGAACACAGTGGAGTTGTATCCAGTAAAAACTTGTAGGGGGATGAAACCCCACTTCCAGAGGGGGGCAATATTCCACACATTTAAGAAACTAGTCCAAGTGCCCTACGTTTTTATTCCAAAAAAAGCTTTACCAATCATTTTTAAACTTAGCTCTTCTTTCTACCTCTTGTAGACTATATTTCAAGAAATATTCTCTCATGCCATTACCATGTTTAGTTAATTAATAATGAGCAAATTAGCAAACTTAACATTCTTATGTTTACTGTTCATAATAATTATAATCTAATTAATAATAAGGATAATCATAATTATAAAACCAGAAACAATAACATTGTAGTCCCTTATTGTAAATCACATAAAACTTTTAAATCCCCCAGATTTTCGCTATCAGAATTGATAGCTTATTGATAAGTGTAATATTTCATTTAGTATTGTTTGTCTATATTTATTTTTATCTTCGTGAATAAATAAATACTTCCGGTGAGAGCTACATTATTTAGAACGACATAGGGGGTGACATTAATTCCAGAGGGGCTAGCCCCCTCCTCAGGTTCCTCCATGGCTACAAGCCTGGAACACAAAAGAACTGGTCTCCAGCCTAACATTGCTGTTATTAGTGAAATACACGGAGTATGCTTCTTCCATACTGGTATTATTCCAACCAGCAGTATACACACCAAACCTATATTTTGAATATTAAGGGGACTAATATGTTAATCAGTCTTTTTATTTATTTTTCATTGCAATTAATTCAAAGTATTTTGATTTTTAATGGCTTTTAAATTTTAATTTTTCAAAAACATTTCTGATCATTTTAATAAAACTTAATATTTATGCACACTGCTTAAGTTTAACGAAATCCCTGATTTATTTTTAATAAATTTAATTATAATCATAAAACGTCATTCAGAAGTAGTCAAAACAAACAGATCAGGGCACACCTGTAGCACATTGTGTAGATCAGGATACACCTGTAGCACATTTGTGTAGATCAGGATACACCTGTAGCACATTGTGTAGATCAGGATACACCTGTTGGACATCCTGTGGATCAGGGCACACCTGTTGCACACATCCTGTGGATCAGGGCACACCTGTTGCACATCTTGTGGATCAGGATACACCTGTTGCACACATCCTGTGGATCAGGGCACACCTGTAGCTTGTTGCTTAGATTAGGGCAGTCCTGCAGAAGGTTGTTTAGTTGTTATTATGAGTAGGTCTCGGCCTAAGAATCAGTTTCCCCGTGTCATCGCAAGACATGTTGAAATCAGACAGCACACATCTCGACCTTTGAGCTATTATAGTGGTTGCCATGACTTTCTTATGAATCCCTAACATTAACAGTATCACTGAAAAATATTAAGAAAAACATTACAATGATAAAACTCAGCACAAAAGAAACATCAAGACGAAGCAACAGTCAAACTATACAAGGCTATTGTAAAGTCAACAGACAATCAAGCGAATACCCCCCTATTAGCAGGCAATCAAGAGAATAAGGTAATGTTTTCCCAGTGAATCTAAATTATAACATATGATATAATTTAGATTCACTGAGAATTTTTATTTCTTTTAAGGTTTGAGATTTATGGGTAGAAGTAAGATTATTAGACTAAGTTAGATTATCCTAACCTTATTTAAATTATTTATTCTGTTTGTAGACATGAGTCTACAAACAGAATAAACACTTTGGTTTTTACAAACAGGAAAAAACCGATATTTCACCTGGGGTCAGGCGAAATACAGTCATTTAAAGAAGTAAGAAGTTGTTATTCCAGTTCTATCCAGTGTCTTTAAATAAATTAAAAATTATATACAATGGAGATAAATACTAATAATTTTATGATTATTTGCATTTTTCAAAAAAAAATGTTTGCTCATAAAAGTATTAAATGTGTTTAAAAAATATACTAAGCTGTAAAAAAAAATATTTAATTTAAATTTAAATAGTCGAAATAAGCATTTAAAGAAGAGGAGATAGAGTGGGGTGTTTTACCCCTACTAAAGGTTGGGTCGTTTAACGTACAGATGGGAGTTTTAGTTAGAAATATCGTAAGGTCAACAGTTGCTTATAGAAGACTGAAACAAAACAATTACGTGCTCCAGGTAATAACAATACCTAAGGAACGTGATGACTACAGCTGTCAGTATCATCTTTTTGACAGTATAGAATAAACTCTTATGAGTGTTGCTCTAGTGAATATTGTATTTCACGGTGGTATTCTTATGTCTGACGTCACACAAGCAGTCGAGGCCGTTTTCCCACCAAAAGAACATGTTTAAATATATTTTTCATTTTTTTGCTGTATCATCAAAACTATAAGATTTTTCATTCTAATATTTTACAGGGTGTTCTTTTATATGACGTACTTAAAGATAATGCAATAAAATAATTGTGCATATACTCTATTGTAATGGCCTTAAGACAAGGCCTTCCTCTCCATTGATTCTTTTTGAGTCTTTAACTATCATTGGCTGCAGCCTCTTCAGGTTTTATTAGTATTTTATTAGTATTTCTTCTTATTTCACCTCTCTACCTGATCTTTCATTTTTATATATTTACTATCCGACACAATATAATTGTGCGAGAGACACCTAGGAAATGTAACAAGCAAAATGCAATGCTACAACTGGGAACTGTTCCATCATTCGACATTCGTCATCATTGATGGCTCGATAATCAAATAAGGTCTGCTTTTCAGCTTGCCCTATGAGCTGTTTTGCATAACAGAGTCAGTTTCAGTTCAGAGTAAGTTCAGGCTTTGTCGGTGCCTTGATGAGTTAGACGTAACGAAACAGAGTGGGACATGACATTATGTCGAGCCATCAATGATGACGAATGTCGAATGATGGAACAGTTTCCAGATGTAGCTTTGCATTTTGCTTGTTACATTTCCTAGGTGTCTCTCGCACAATTATATTGTGTCAACTATTCATGTTTTGCAAAACTCGGTAGTATCAAATGATATATTTACTATCATTTATTATTTTCATTTGTTTGTACTTCTATTGATTTATTACTTTATTTACTTATTTTAACCTTTCCCGCTTGAATGCTATCACCTCATTGTTTCTCTCCCGAGCATCTCAAGCCACTAAAACTATCCACTAATACTTGTAACAATCATAATGTTGCTGTATTAATAAATAAAATATTCTTATAAATCGTTAATCAATAACACGTGTCGACATAATAGCTCCTCAAATAACTGTGTGACTCACAAGGCCAACACATGTATTCCTCAAAGTTCAAATACTTACCAAGAGTAATCGAAGATACAGCGAAGACAGGATGGTTAGATATACTCTGTATGAAATTTATATCGGCTGTTTTGGGATCGTTAAGCCAGCAGTATGCACTGATGGATATGCAGATCATCAAACTGATCAGCAGAACTGAAACAGAGATCAATCAATTAGACAATCTAAAAGAAAATTTCGCAAATTATCTTGTCAATGTCTTATTTTTATATGAATTTTATTACATCATTATAATTTATTTGTTGGTATTGTTTAAAAAGAAATGTTTTATAATGTTGTGACGCATTGCTATTGTATTGTCAAATACTTATTGCAAATATAGATATTTATTTATTTAATTATAAAAATATACATTTCTTCATATTATAAATATTTTAATATTTTACTATACAAAATGTACCATTTGAAACATTTAATATGATAATACTTTAATAGTAGTAATTAATAATCTCTTCATTAATCGTAATTTGATATAAATATTATAAAGAATACTCCAACAAAGTAGATTTTAATGATACTAAATTAACTTTAATAAAAAGAAATTAGCAATGAAATAACTAAGTTAAAGATTTATAGAGTAAGATTTTTTAGTTAAAATTTTAATTTATTTTTTAAAAAGTATTATTTTTCATTTTGTTGTAATAATGTATTGTATGTAATTTTAATAAATAAATCGGCTGAAAATGTTAACCATGTTGAATGGTAGAGAGGACCTTATGGTCCTAATTCTGCGTGGTTAAATATATCAGTAATAAATCAATCAATCTATGTAATAAATAAGATTCACATAGACCTCTTTGAAAAGAACAACATAACCTATAGCTATAACACTAAAAACAAAGACGCCATGGTTATCCCGCCTCACAGATTAGCCAAGTCAGAGGTTGGTCATAGCATTCTTGATGTAAAATTCTTTAATTACTTTGAAAAGAAAATTCAGGACTTGCCTAAAAAATTGTTTAAAAAGCATATATAAGAATTTCTTGTTAATAATATTTTTATTCTCAACAAAAATTTATAAATAATATGCAAAAAATAATAATAATAAGGACTTTTAGATGATTGTAAATGATTATTTATATTTAATCCTAGTTTTAAGTATTAATATTAAGAGAATGACAATTCACTATTGTTTTATGATTATGATTAGTGTGGGCTCCATATTGTATAAATAGGTGATAAGGGCACTTATAGAGACTAGTTTCTTTAATAGGTAACTATATTTCGCTACAATCCTCGTAGCATATTCATGTTAATAAATTAAAATAAACGATTTAATCGTTTATTTTAATTTTATTAACATGAATATGCTACGAGGGTGTAGCGAAATATAGTTACCTATTAAAGAAAACTAGTCTCTTATAAGTGCCCTTATCACCTATTTATTATTTTATGGTTTGTAAAACTTAATGTAAATAAATAAAGTTTTTATTATTATTATTATTATTAAGTACACTAAGTTTGCATGCAATATCCATGATATGAATGAAAAATTTATGTGATATAGAAGTACACAATCATGCAAATAACCATGATATGATATGAAAACTTTATATGATATAGAAGTACACAATCATGCAAATATCCATGATATGATATGAAAAATTTATGTATAGAAGTACACAATCATGCAAATATCCATGATATGATATGAAAAATTATATATGAATAGAAGTACACAATCATGCTGATATGAAAAAATTTATATGATATAGAAGTCACCAATCATGCAAATATCCATGATGATATGAAAAATTTATATGATATAGAAGTACACAATCATGCAAATATCCATGATATGATATGAAAAATTTATATGATATAGAAGTACACAATCATGGCAAATATCCATTGATATGATATGAAAAAATTTATATGATATAGAAGTACACAATCATGCAAATATCCATGATATGATATGAAAAATTTATATGATATAGAAGTACACAATCATGCAAATATCCATGATATTAATATGAAAAATTTATATGATATAGAAGTACACATCATGCAAATATCTGATATGATATGAAAATTTATATGATATAGAAGTATCATGCAAATATCCATGATATGATATGAAAAATTTATATGATATAGAATACACAATCATGCAAATTCCATGATTGATATGAAAATTTATATGATATAGAAGTACACAATCATGCAAATATCCATGATATGATATGAAAAATTTATATGATATAGAAGTACACAATCATGCAAATATCCATGATATGATATGAAATGATATGATATAGAGTACATCATGCAATATCATGATATGATATGAAAAATTATATGATATAGAAGTACAATCATGCAAATAACCATGATTTTTGGTGGATCATAAAAGTTAAGGAGCATTGAGCATGGTCAGTGCCTAGATGGGTGACTTCTGGGAATGGAACGAATGTATTAACTATCTGGGGACAATCGAAGCGAGTCAAAAGACGTTTTGCTGTATAAATTAATGATTTGTATATTGGTAACGGTGAAGCAAGTTCCAACTGGAGATAAGTGAAGCGAGTTCCGAGCTGGAGATAAGTAAAGCGAGCTGGAGATAAGTGAGAGTTCCAGCTGGAGATAGTGAAGCGAACTGATGTGCTGAGGAAAAGTTCCGAGGTACCTTGCACGAGATTTTTTACAAATACATTGCATCAAAGAAAATAAGGCTTATTGAATTTATTAACATCTCGCTCCTAGACATAATATATATATATATATATATATATATATATATATATATATATATATATATATTATTTTTTTTTTTAATTATAAACATATTAACACGTCTCCATCTAGATGTAGTAGGCTGTAAACAACTAATGACTTCAGTTAATCTCCTCTCAAATGCTTTTAAATCTGAAATATGAGAAATTATAAATAAATTAAGAAAAATAGTGGCATCAGCAGGTCAAGTTCTAATTAATATATTAATTGGTGAATTAACATAAATACTTTAAATTTAATTTAATAATATTTATATCTTATTTTAATTTAATAGATTTAATTTAAATCTATCAGAGAAGCTGTTGCCAACCCCCCTCTATTGATATTTGTAGAAAATAAACAGTAGAGAACTACAGTCCTTACAAATTGTTTATATTTTTTAATAGTCGATTCACTTCTCATGCCTAAACAAATATGATGTACACACAGTAGGAGGTGATCGTATTTAATACAATTCGGTTCTATCACCGTATTTGTTTAGTCAACCAACTCAGATGATATAAAAAGTGATCCAGCCAAAACATTGCATCGTTTATTGTGAAGGTTCTTTCTAGTAATAAGAAAGTTGAAAACACACATATATTTAATTCAACTGTAATTACTTGGCATAAAAATAGTTATATTTAAAAAAAATTATAATATTTGAAAAGCAAAGGTGAACAATTTATAATTTAAGTGAAATAATAGTTAGTAGAGAAGGTTATAAGTTAAATACAATCTCCTCTCAAGGTAAATACAGTAACTATGTATTTAACAATTGTGTAATCAATCGAATGAGATGACGTCAAAACTAATCCTGCCGAAACATTGCGTCAAACACTCTAACCCTTGGTTGTATCTTATGTTGCATCTTATTATGTTTTTGTTATTCCAAAAAATTGTTATTGTTTTTCAAAATAAATGATATGGTGTATAGGGAACTTTCCAACAGCCAAACCCTCGGAGAGACCCTAGCCCTTGGAGAGACCAGCAAAAACCAATAGAATTCTACCCCTCACTGCTTGTTTGATGGTTGTCAAATTACTATAGCCAAAGCTATAAATAGGTTACGATAGGCCATTCAAATACGATAAAAGATATTCACAGTTTTTTACCTTCTTGAGCTGTCTGTTCGAACGACATCTTACCATTCTCCATAACCATTAAAAAACAAATTCAAAACATCACAAAAACCATAACTACCGAGCAATGGTATAAATTGATTAAATTTAACTAAAGGGGAATTCTAAATTAATAAAACAAAATAAAAAATTATCGAAATGTCTACAAAAATTCTTAAAAACATCTGGAAAAATATTTTTCTTCTTTTCCCTATTCTTCAGCGCAAAAGTTTACCATCGAATCATCAAAGTTGATTTATCGCAACAAAAATCAAATGAAATCTTACTACCCAGGTTTATTCCTCTTAGTTCGTTTAGTTCTGGTTTATTTACTGATAAGAGTTTATTTACTGATAATAATTATTGTTGTGCAACATTAATTGATTTTAATTAATGCATGTAAACCATAGATAAAGATGTAAATTTCCCATAATTAAAAGTTCAGTTAAGTTTAAAGTAAATTAAGTATTTCCGGTTTGGGTTAAATAACTTGTATAAATCCTGATTTTGTTTTAGTTTAACTTGTGTGAGTAATTTTTTATTTTCTTTAATATTAAATTTTAATAGTAATGTAGTAGAATAAGATCTATTCACCTATCATATAGAGAAATAGTATTAACAAGTGACATTACTCAAGCATTTTGGGCTGTCGATACAACTGCGAATGTCAAAAGAAGAAAATTTTGTACTCTATGGCAACTTTTAGCGACTATTGTAATAGAAAAAGAGGTCATGCTAATGCCTTGTTGCCTGTCTTTGATAAAAGTTACGTCGTGTGACAGAAATCCATCCAAAACTTAAGCAAACAATTTTTTTGTTCAAGTGCAAATAAAACAACAGGGGTCCTTTCAAAGACTATAGATTCTTAAACAGTAAGACTGTCGACTCAATGGTGGGAAAATTTGGATTCCGATCGACACTTGCGCTGCGGCAGACTTTTTTAACTGAGTAGGCGTGGCTTAATTTCCTGCTTTTTAACTTTAACTACTTTTTAAATTAACTTTTTATACTTTCAAGTCATACTTCTAACTAGCGGAAGCGCTTTGCACGGTCTTCCTCGTCTTTAAACCTCCACAGAACCCTTGATAGCAAATAAGTGAGATTTTATTTAACAATTTAATCGATTTAATCAGGTAACCATTAGTGGCTAAATTATCCACGTGCCAGAAGATAGATTTTGGCAATTAAATGCAGCCTAAAAGAAATTAAAAAACATGTTTTACTCTTTTTAAATTTAGACCCCCACATGTGATTACCTAGATTATATCGATTAATTATTAAATGAAATGTAAACTGCCAGCAATCAGTAGCTTTATATTGAAGTTTGAGAAACTTTTTTTTTTTCGATTACTTTCTGAATTTTTGGTAATACAGAACATAACAATGCGAACCATTTTTATTAGGAAAATAATAAGGAACGAGAAAAATAATTTTATATTTACAATAAATGCAGCTGTCTTAACCAAATAATTGCCATGGTTTACATAAATTTAAAGTTTAAAAATATCTGTAATTTTTGGAAGCTTCTGAGTTAGTCCGTTGCAGCGCTGATTTCTAGCTGCTTGCGATAATCGTATACAAACTTTTCCTCATTTAAGTTACCCCCCCCCTGGTTTCTTTACAAATATTTAGGACATTTGACATTCATCTGTCAATTACAGAGTGGCAGCGATTTTTAAAATATTGAGAAAAACTGATTTCTTTTAGTGTAATAAATTTTCTAAACCCTCTAGTTTTTTAAGAGAGTCAGTTATTTGTTATTTATCTTATTATACCTACTCACTAAAAAATGAAAGTTCTAAGATAGAGAGAAGATATATTTTTCTATTGGGGCGCTTTGTACGAATTTAAAGTACTTCCTTTGGGATTATTAATCCCAGCGATTTTCAAAGATTATTTATCTTGTTCTAAAGGCTTGATTGGAAATATGTATGGTTACATAGGTAACAAATATTTTTTGTTTAGAGTGGTGTTCAAGCAGGGTTACAACTCAAACAAAAAGTTAAAACTCCTAGGTCAAATACTATCTAAAAAGGGAGTAGGTCCAAATCTGAGAAAATAAGCATAGAAAATGTTCTACTCCTAAGTCTATAGAATATGTATCATTTTTTGGAACCTTGTCTTATTACTAATGACTCATCCATAATTTCTCTAATATTTGCTGTTGATAAGATACTGCAAATGAGGACATTAGTGTGGTCTCGAAAGCATTGGAGAGTTCCTTACTAAAACATGTAATCTGCGCCTGTTTTTCTTAGGTAATACAAATTTTACTTTGTATTGATAAAGATGCAAGTTTTAGGTATAGGTGTGAAGAACAAGCAATTTTATGAGTCGATCCATGATAAAGCAGAAAAGAACTGTGGGGACTGACCATAACATTTCAAATGGCTAAAATTTTAAAGTGCTGAAGATCTTGGTACCCAGAGCTTTTAATGAATTTAATTTCTGTTAAATATAGGTATCCCAAAACCAATTTATTAAATGACATGATAAAAAAGTTGGGAGTCAAAAGTCATGTGGGTGATATGTCATTGAGATCGATCAAAAGTCATGGTGGTGTGTCATTTTGACAAAATCGGTGACATGTCACTTGAGGATGCTCAAAAGCCAAATCTTAGTAGAAAGCTTGTTTTGCAAAATTTCATTCTGTTTGGTTCTTTCAAACTTTTTTTATAGAACGAAATAGTTAGGTATTCGGTTATAGCTCTGGTGTGAAGCTAACATACCCTCTGACTGTTATAGACATTCAACCTACACCTGTAAATCTTTCTCTTGATTGCCTTACGATACAATGGAAGAAGATTGTAGGGATGTATTGCATAACATTGTTCTTAGAGATAGTCTGATAAGCTTCTATAAGAATGAGATACTATGCGATGTTACTCTAGTCACCGATGTCAAGCAGATCAGAGCTCATCAGGTTGTACTCTCAGCTGCTTCTATATACTTCAGGTAAATAAAGTAAACAATACATTTTTTGTAAAAAACTTTTTTTTTAAAAAAAAAGGTTTTGTTAATTTGTTAAGTTGTTTTACAATTATTTTTATTCTTATATTTTTTTAATGTGCCTTTATTTAATATAGTACAAATATTATACTAATAAATAATCAAATAAGGTCTACCTGTCTGCTTTTCAGCTTGCCCTATGAGCTGTTTTGCGTCACAGTCAGTTTCAGTTCAGAGTAAGTCCAGGTTTGTCGGTTGCCTTGATGAAGTTAGACTGAGTGACTGCAAACAGCTCATATGGGCAAGCTGAAAGAGAAAGTAGACCTTATTTGTTTTTATTAGTTATATATTGTACTATATTAAATAAAGGCACATGTAAAAAATATAAGAAAAAATAATTGTAAAACACTTAAAAAATTAACAACCTTTTTTTTTTAAAAAAAAAGTTTTTTACAAAAATGTATTTGTTTACTTTATTTACCTGAAGTAGTAGATAGAAGCTGGATACAACCTGATAGCTCTGATCTGCTGACATCGGTGATAGAGTAACATGCATAGTATCTCATTCTTATAGAAGCTTATCAGACTATCTCTAAGAACAATGTTATGCAATACATCCACAATCTTCTTCCATTGTATCGAAGGCAATCAAGAGAAAGATTTAACAGTGTAGGTTGAATTCTAATAACAGTCAGAGGGTATTGTTAGCTTCACACCAGGAGCTATAACCGTAATACCTAACTATTCGTCTAAAAAAAAGTTTGAAAGAACCAAACAGAATGAAATTTGCAAAACAAGCTTTCTACTAAGATTTGGCTTTTGAGCATCCTAAGTGACATGTCACCATTTTGATCGTCCTCAAAGCATATCACCGAATGACTTGATCGTCCTCAATACCACATGACTTTGATGATCATCCTCAATGTGACATATTAACACATGCTCAACTTTATTGGTTTCACTAATTTACCCTGTTGTAAATGGGATTTTTCTGACCTATATTTAACAGAGAAATTAAATTCATTCAAAAGCTCTGGGTACCAGATCTTCAGCACTTTAAAATTTTAGCCATTTGAACATGTTATGGTCAGTCCCCACAGTTCTTTTCTGCTTTATTCATGGATCGACTCATAAAATTGCTTGTTCTTCTCACACCTATACCTACAAAACTTGCATCTTTATCTAATACAAAGTGAAAATTTGTATTACCTAATGATAAAACAGGCGCAGAATTTACACTGTTTTTAAGATAAGGAAACTCTCCAATGCTTTCTCGAGACCACACTAATGTCTCTCATTTTGCAGTATCTTATTCAACAGCAATATTAGAGAAATTATGGATGAGTCATTAGTAATAAGACAAGGTTCCAAAAAATGACGTTACATATTCTATAGACTTAGGAGTAGAACATTTTTCTATTGCTTAGTTTTCTCAGGATTTGGACCTACTCCCTTTTTAGATAGTATTTGACCTAGGAGTTTAACTTTTTGTTTGAGTTGTAACCCTGCTTGAACACCACTCTAAACAAAAAATTATTTTGTTACCTATGTAAACCATACATATTTTCCAATCAAGCCTTTTAAGAACAAGATTAAATAATCTTTGAAAGATCGCTGGGGCATTACATAATCCCAAAGGAAGTACTTTAAATTCGTACAAAGCGCTCCAATAGAAAAATATATCTTCTCTCTATCTTTAGAATTCTTTCATTTTTTAGTGAGTAGGGTATAATAAGATAAAATAACAAATGAACTGACTCTCTTAAAAAAACTAGAGGGAGTTTAGAAAAATTTATACACTAAAAGAAATCCAGTTTTCTCAATATTTTAAAAATCGCTGCCACTCTGTAATTGACAGATGAATGTCAAATGTCCTAATATTTTGTAAAGAAACCAGGGGGAGGGGGGTAACTTAAATGAGGAAAAGTTTGTATACGATTATCGCAAGCAGCTAGAAATCAGCGCTGCAACGGACTAACTCAGAAAGCTTTCCAAAAATTACAGAGTATATTTTTAAACTTTAAATTTATGTAAACCATGGCAATTATTGGTTATGACAGCTGCATTTATTGTAATAATAAAATTATTTTTCTTCTCGTTCCTTATTATTTTAACCTAATAAAAATGGTTCGCATTTTATTTCTGTATACAAAATATCAGAAGTATCGAAAAAAAAGTTTTTCAAACTTCAATATTAAAGCTATGATTGCTGGCAGTTTATTTATTTAATATTTATCGATATCATCTAAGGTATCACTGTGGGCGGTCTAAATTTAAAAAGAGTAAACATGTTTTTAATTTCTTTAGGCTGATTTATTGCCAAAATCTATCTTTGGCACGTGTATTTAGCACTATGGTTACTGATTAAATCGATTAATTGTTAAATAAAATTCAAACTTATTTGATCGGGGTTCTGTGGACGGTTTAAGACGAGAAAGGGACCAGTGCAAGGCGCTTCCGCTGTTAGAAGATATGAACTTGAAAGTATAAAAAGTTAATTAAAAGTAGTTAAAAGTTAAAAGCAGGATTAGCCACGACCATACTCAGTTAAAAAGAGTCTGCGCAGCGCAGTGTCGATCGGATCCAAATTTTTCCACATTGAGTCGACAAGTCTTATGTTTAAGAATCTATAGTCTTTGAAGCACCTGTTGTTTTATTTGCACTTGACAAAAATTGTTTGCTTAAGTTTTGGATGGATTTCTGTCACACGAGTAACTTTTATCAAGACAGCAACACGGCATTAAGCATGACCTCTTTTTCTATTAACAATAGTCGCTAAAGTTGCCGATAGAGTACAAATTTTTCTTTGTGAATTCGCAGTGTATCGACAGCCCAAAATTGCTTGAGTAATGTCATTGTATACTATTTCTTCTATATGATAGGTGAATGATTTATCTACTACATTCTATTAAATTAATATTAAAGAAAATAAAAAATTCTCACACAAGTTAAACTAAACGAAATCAGGATTTATACAAGTTATTATACCCAACCGGAAAATACTTAATTTACTTTAATTAACTGACTTTTAATTATGAATTTTACACTTTATTATGGTTTACATGCATTAATTAAATCATTAATGTTGCACAACAATAATATTATCAGTAAATAAACTATTATCAGTTAAATTACAGAACTAAACGAACTAAGAGAATAACCTGGGTATGTAGATTTCATTGCTTTTTGTGCGATAAATCAACTTTGATGATTCGATTGGTTAAACTTTGCGCTGAAGGATAGGAAAGAGAAAATATGTTTTCCAGATGTTTTTAGAATTTTGTAGAATTTTCGATAATTTTTTACTTTTGTGTTATTAATTTAGATTCCCTTTAGTTAAATTTAATCAATTTATACCCATTGCTCGGTTAGTTATGGTTTTGTGATGTTTGAATTGTTTTTTATGGTTATGAGAATGTGGTAAGATGTCGTTCGAACCAGACAGCTCAAAGGTTAAAAACTGTGAATATCTTTTATCGTATTGAATGGCTATTCGTAACATATTTATAGTTTGGGCTATAGTAATTTGCACCATCAAACAGCAGTGAGGGAGTAGATTCTATTGGTTTTTGCTGGTCTCTCAGGCGGGTTCTCTCGAGGGTTATGGTGTTGGAAAGTTCGCCTATACACATTATATTTAGTTTTGAAAACATAACAATTTATTTGGAATAACAAAACAATAAGATGCATAAAGATACAACCAAGGTTAGAGTGTTTGACGCATGTTTCGGCAGGATTAGTGTTTTGACGTCATCTCATTCGATTGATTAACAATTGGTTAAATACATAGTACTGGGATTTCCTTGAGAGGAGATTGTATGTAATTATAACCTTCTCTACTAACTATTATTTCACTTAAATTATAAATTTGTACCTTTGCTTTTCAAATATTATAATTTTTTTTAAAAATATAATATTTTATGCCAGTAATTACTTTGAATTAAATATTGTGTGTTTCAACTTTCTTATTATAGAAGAACTTACAAATAACGATGCATGTTTTGGCATTGGATCACATTTTTATATCATCTGAGTTGGTTGACTAAACAAATACGGTGATGAACGAATTGTAATTAAAACGATCCCTCCTACTGTGTGTACATCATATTTGTTTAGGCATGAGAAGATGAATCGACTATAAAAAATATAACATTTGTAAGGACTGTAGTTCTCTACTGTTTATTTCTACAATTCAATAGAGGGGGGTGCAAACAGCTTCTTGATAGATTAATAAATCTATTAAATTAAAATAAGATATAAAATATTATTAATAATTTAAGTTATTTATGTTAATTACCAATTAATACTATATAATTAGAATTACCCTTGCTGATGCCACTATTTTTTCTTATTTATTTATAATTCTCATATTTAATTTAAAGCATTTGAAGAGAGATTAACTTGAAGTTCATTAGTTGTTTACGACTATCATTCTAGTGGGCGTGGTTAAAGTTTTAATTTAAAAAAAATATATATATTTATATATAATATATATATATAAATATTATTAATATATTTAATATTTATTTATGTCTAGGAGCGAGATGTTTAATAATTCAATAAGCCTTATTTTCTTTGATGCAATGTATTGATGTAAAAAATCTCGTGCAAGGTACCTCGGAACTTTTCCTCAGCACATCAGATTCGCTTCACTTATCTCCAGCTTGGAACTCACTTCACTTATCTCCAGCTCGCTTTACTTATCTCCAGCTCGGAACTCGCTTCACTTATCTCCAGCTTGGAACTTGCTTCACTCGTTACCAGAATATACAAATCATTAAATTTATACAGCAAACGTCTTTTGACTCGCTTCGATTGTCCCAGATAGTTAATACATTCGTTCCATTCCAGAGTCACCCATCTAGGCACTGACCATGCTCAATGCTCTTAACTTTTATGATCCACCAAAAATCATGGTTATCCACAAAATCTGGTTATTTGAATGTTGTGTACTTCTATATATATAATTTTTATATATATCATGGATAGTTTGTGATTGTGTACTTCTATTCATTACTTTTTCATTATCATATCTGGATTTTGCATTGATTTGTACTTTCTATATATTATTAAATTTTTCATTTATAATATGGATATTTGCATGCAATTGTCTCTTCTCATATCATTATAAATTTTCATATCATTCATGATTATTTGCGAGTTTGATGTGTACTTCTATATCATATAATTTTTCAATCATATCATGGATTTGCCATGTTGTTATTATATCATATAAATTTTTCATATCATTCATGATAATTTGCATGATTGTGTACTTCAATATTATATAAATTTTTTCATATCATAATTCTGGTATTGCTGATTGTGTACTTCTATATTTAAATTTTTCATATCATTCATGGATATTTGCAGATTGTGTAGCTTCTATATCATATAAATTTATTCATATCATGGTATTTGCATGATTGGTGTACTTCTATTCAATATAAATTTTTTCATATCATATCATGAGATTTTGCCATGATGTGATACTTCTATATCATATAAATTTTTCATTCATATCATGATATTTGCATGATTGTGTACGTCTATATAATATCAAATTTTTCATATCATATCATGAGATATTTGACATGAGTTGTATTCGTATAATCATATAAATTTTTCAATGATATCATGGATATTTAGCATGATTGATGTACTTTGATATCTATAAATTTTATATTATATGGTATTTGAGATGATTGTGTACTTCTTATCATATAAGTTTTCATACATTCATGGTTATTTGCATGATTGTGTATATCTATATCACATAAATTTTTGCATATCTATCATGGAATATTTGCATGCAAATTAGTGTATATAATAATAATAATAATAAACTTATATTTATTTACATTAAGTTTTACAAACATAAAAAATTTAATAGGTGATAAGGGCACTTAAAGAGACTGTTTTTCTTAATAGGTAACTATATTTCGCTACACCCTCGTAGCATATTCATGTTATAAATTAAATAAAACGATTAAATCGTTTATTTTATTTTTTAACATGAATATGCTACGAGGAGTAGCGTAATATAGTTACCTATTAAAGAAACTAGTCTCTATAAGTGCCCTTATCACTTATTTATACAATAAGTGGAGACCACACTATCATAATCATAAACAATAGTGAAATTGTCAATTCTCTTATATACTTTAAAACTAGGATAAAAATATTATAAATATCATTTTACACTCAATCTAAAAGTCCTTATTATTATTATTTTTTGCTATTATTTATAAAATTTTTTTTGAGAATAAAATATTATTAACAGAAATTCTTTATATATGCTTTTTAAACATTTTTTAGGCAAGTCACATTTTCTTTTCAAAGTAATTAAAGAATTTTACATCAGAATGCTATGACCAACCTTGACTTGGCTAATCATGTGAGCGAGGGAATAACCATGGCGTCTTTGTTTTAGTGTTATAGCTATAGTTTATGTTGTTTTTTCAAGAGGTCTATGTGAATCTTATTTACATATAGATTGATTGATTTATTACTGATATATTTAACACGCAGAATTAGGACCATAAGGTCCTCTGGTTACCATTCAATGAGGTTAACATTTTCAGCGATTTTTATTAAAAATTACATACAATACATTATTACAACCAAATGAAAATAATACTTTTTTAAAAATAAATTAAAATTTTAACTAAAAAAAATCTTACTCTATAAATCTTTAACTTAGTTAATTTCATTGCTAATTTTTTTTTATTAAAGTTAATTTAGTTAATTAAAATCGACTTTGTTGGGTTTTCTTATATATTTATATCAAATTACGAATAAATGAAGAGATTATGATTATACTATTAAAGTAATTTATCATATTAAATTGTTTTCAAATGTACATTTTGATATAGTAAATATTAAAATATTTATTCAATATTGAAGAAATGTATTTTTAATTAAAATAATAAATATCTATATTTGCAATAAGTATTTGACAATACAATAGCAATGCGTCACAAACATTATAAAACATTTCTTTTTAAACATACAACAAATAAATTAACTGATGTATAAAAGTTCATTATAAAATAAGACATTGACAAGATTTAATTTTGCGGAAAATTTTCTTTTAGATTGTCTAAGTTGATGATCTCTGTCTTCAGTTCTGCTGATCAGTTTGATGATCTGCAATAATCATCAGTTCATATTGCTGGAATGTCTTTAACGATCCCAAAACGCCGATATAAATTTCATACAGAAGTATATCTAACCTTTCTGTCTTCGCTGTATCTTCTGATTACTCTTGGTAGTTTTGAATTTGAGGTTTAATACATTGATTGGCCTTGTGGTTCACACATTATTTGAGGAGCTATATATACGTCGCACGTGTTATTGATTAACGTATTTATAAGATTTTATTTATTAATACAGCAACATTATGGATTGTTCAAGTTATTAGTGGATAGTTTTAGTGGTTGAGATGGCTCGGGAGAGAAACATGAATAGTGATAGATTCAAGCGGGAAAGGTTAAAATAAAGTAAATAAAGTAATAATGATAGAAGTACAAACAAAAATGAAATAATTAAATGTTGTATCTATATCATATTTGAACTTAGCCGCGAGTTTTGCAAAACATGAATAGTTGACACAAATATAATTGTGCGGAGACACTAGGAAATGTAACAAGCAAAATGCAAAGCTCATCTGGAAACTGTTCAATTTCATTCGACATCGTCATCATTGATGGCTCGAACATAATGTCATGTCCCACTCTAGTTTCGTTCGTCTAATCATCGAAAGGGCACCGACAAAGCCAATGCTGAACTTACTCTTGAACTGAAACTGACTCTGTTATGCAAAAACCAGCTCACACTATAATATTAGGGCAAGCTGAAAGCAACCTTATTTTGATTATCGAGCATCAATGATGACGAATGTCGAATGATGGAACAGTTCCTAGTTGTATTGCATTTTGCTTGTTACATTTCTCAGAGGTGTCTCCTCGCACATTCTTATATTGTGTCGGGATTAGTAAATATATAAAAATGAAAGAATCAAGGTAGAGAGGTGATAAGAAGAAATCTAATTAAAATTACTATAAAACCTTGAAGAGGTGGCCAGAATGAATAGTATAAGACTCAAAAAGAATCAATGGAGAGAAAAAGGCCTGCTGTTCTTAAGACGCCATTAACAATAGATATAGATGATCAAATTATTTTATTGCTTATCTTTAAGTACGTCATATAAAGAACACCCTTAAAATATTAGAATGAAAATCTTATAAGTTTTATGATCAGCAAAAATGAATATATTTAAACATGTTCTTGTGGGAAACGGCTCGACTGCTTGTGTGACGTCAGACATAACTAGAATACCACCGTGAAATACAATATTCCATAGAGCAACACTCTAAGAGTTTCTATCTATACTTCAAAATTGATCTGGAGCTGTAGTCATACGTTCCTTAGGTATTGTTATTACCTGGAGCACAGTATTGTTTTGTTTCAGTTTCTATCAAGCAAAATTGACCTTACGATATTTCTAACTAAAAACTCATCTGTACGATTAGACGATACCCAACTTTAGTAGGGGTAAACACCCCACTCTATCTCTCTTCTTTAAATGCTTTATTCGACTTTTTAAATTTAAATTAATATTTTTTTTTACAGTTAGTATATTTTTAAGACACATTATAATATTTTATATGAGCAACATATTTTTTTTTGAAATGCAAATAATCATAAAATATTTAGTATTTTATCTCCATTGTATATAATTTTTAATTTATTTAAAGGAACTGGAATAGAACTGGATAACAACTTTTTACTTCTTTAAATGACTGTATTTCGCCTGACCAGGGAAAATATCGGGGTTTTTCCTGTTGTAAAAACAAAGTGTTTATTCTGTTTG
>JACMZG010001859.1:1934296-1936796 GCA_018340805.1 Microvelia longipes
TTTCTTAATATTAAATTTAATATAATGAACGTAACATAGATCTATTCACTATCATATAGAGAAAATAGTATAACAAGTGACATACTAAGCATTTTGGGCTGTCGATACAACTGCGAAGTCAACAGAGAAATTTTACCTATCGCAACTTTTAGCGACAATCTGACATAAAAAAAGGTCCACTAATGCTTTTGCCTGTCTTTGATAAAAGTTACGTCGTGTGACAGAAATCCAATCCATAAACTAAAGCAATACAATTTTGTTCAAGTGCAAATAAACAACAGGTCCTTTCAAAGACTAAGATCTTAAACAGTAAAGACTTCCGCTCAAATGTGAAAATTTGGATCCGATCACACTGCGCGCGCAGGACTTTATTAACTGATAGCGTGGCTAATTCCTGCTTTTACTTTAAACTACTTTTTAAATTAACTTTTTATCTTCAAGTCATACTTCTAACTACGAAGCGCTTGCACGGCTTCCTCTCTTAAACCTCCACAGAACCCTCTGATCAGCAAATAAGGTGAGATTTATATTTAACAATTTAAATCGATTTAATCAGTAACATTAGTGGTCTAAATATCCACTGCCAGAAGAAGATTTTGGCAATTAATGACCTAAAAGAAAATTAAAAAACATGTTTACTCTTTTTAATTTAGACCCCCACATGTGAATTACCTAGATTATATCGATTAAATTAAATGAAATTAAACTGCCCAGCAATCATAGCTTATATTGAAGTTTGAAAAAAACTTTTTTTTTTCGATTCTTTCTGAATTTTTGGTATACATGAACATAACCAATGGCGAACCATTTTTATTAGGAAACATAATAAGGAACGATAAGATAAAATAATTTATTAATTTACACTAAATGCAGCTGTCATAACCAATAATTTGCCAGGTTTTACATAAATTACAGTTAAATATACTCTGTAATTTTGAAGCTTCTGAGTTAGTCCGTTGCAGCGCTGATTTAGCTGCTTGCGATAATCGTATACAACTTTCCTCATTTAAGTTACCCCCTCCCCCTGTTACTTTACAGAAAATATATTAGAACCATTCTGAACATTCATCTGTCAATTACAGATGGCAAATGCGATTTTTAAAATATTGAGAAAACACTGATTTTCTTTTAGTGTAATAAATTTTTCTAAACCCCTCTAGTTTTTTTAAGAGAGCATCATTTGTTATTTATCTATTATACCTACTCACTTAAAAAAGAAAGATCTAAAGATAGAGAGAAGATATATTTTCTATTGGACGCTTTGTTAACGAATTTAAAGTACTTCCTTTGGATTAATTAAATCCCAGCGTCTTCACAGATTATTTAATCTTGTTCTAAAAGCTTGATTGGAAAATTATGTATTGGTTACATAGGTAACAAATAATTTTTTGTTTAGAGTGGTGTTCAAGCAGGGTTACAACTCAAACAAAAAGTTAATAACTCCTAGGTCAAATACTATCTAAAAAGGGATAGGTCCAAATCCTGAGAAAACTAAGCAATAGAAAAATGTTCTATCCTAAGTCTATAGAATATGTAACGTCATTTATTTGGAACCTTGTCTTATTACTAATGACTCATCCATAATTCTCTAATATTGCTGTTGAATAAGATACTGCAAATGAGAGACATTAGTGTGGTCTCGAGAAAGCATTGGAGAGTTTCCTTATCTTAAAAACATGTAAATTCTGCGCCTGTTTATCATTAGGTAATACAAATTTTCACTTTGTATTAGATAAAGATGCAAGTTTTGTAGGTATAGGTGTGAGAAGAACAAGCAATTTTATGAGTCGATCCATGAATAAAGCAGAAAAGAACTGTGGGGACTGACCATAACATGTTCAAATGGCTAAAATTTTAAAGTGCTGAAGATCTGGTACCCAGAGCTTTTGGAATGAATTTAATTTCTGTTAAATATAGGTCAGAAAAATCCATTTACAACAGGGTAAATTAGTGAAACCAATAAAAGTTGGAGCATGTGTTAATATGTCACTTGAGGATGATCAAAAGTCATGTGGTGGTGATATGTCATTTGAGGACGATCAAAATGTCATTTGAGGACGATCAAAAGTCATGTGGTGAATGTCATGTCGATCTCATGTGTGACATGTCACTGAGATGCTCAAAAGCCAAATCTTAGTAGAAAGCTTGTTTTGCAAAATTTCATTCTGTTTGGTTCTTTCAAACTTTTTTTATAGAACGAAATAGTTAGGTATTACGGTTATAGCTCCTGGTGTGAAGCTAACAATACCCTCTGACTGTTATAGACATTCAACCTACACCTGTAAATCTTTCTCTTGATTGCCTTACGATACAATGGAAGAAGATTGTAGGGATGTATTGCATAACATTGTTCTTAGAGATAGTCTGATAAGCTTCTATAAGAATGAGATACTATGCGATGTTACTCTAGTCACCGATGTCAAGCAGATCAGAGCTCATCAGGTTGTACTCTCAGCTGCTTCTATATACTTCAGGTAAATAAAGTAAACAATACATTTTG
>JACMZG010001859.1:1941796-2011796 GCA_018340805.1 Microvelia longipes
CATTTAAGTCGGCAGCACTGATAATTCCTTAAAGTATTAAGCCATCAGCTTGTTTACATATCTAAGGAAAAGTTGGGAGGCACTCTGTTCATGGTTTATTCTCTTTTTTTACAGATCTTAGAGAAAGCACAGCACTATGGCTACTTCAGCCTCTACGACTCAACGTTTCTGTATGTTTTACAAAATTTCAAGAATCTAATCAGAGAGAGTGAGTTCTTAGAGATAAGCCACGATGTTTTGATGAAATGTCTTGACTCGCCCGTTCTCAATGTACCCACTGAGGCCGTCCTGCTATGTGTGAGTTTCTTTACTTTGCCAAAGATATGACATTTTAACTAAGGGGAGTAACCATTTAATGAAGGTCTCTGAGTAACCTTCTTCAGATGGTTACTCCCCAACAAGGCTATGGGGGAGTAACCATTTAAAGAAGGTCTCTGAATAACCTTCTTCAGATGGTTACTCCCCGACAACAATTATTTTTTGGATTTTTGTTTAAAATTACGCAATTTTGATACGTCGTGTTAGATTTTCCCCAAAGCCTGATCAGTTCTTCCTCTCATCAGACTTGATCCTCTAGCAATTGTATTTGTATAATTTTGTTGCAGAATTTAGTGGCGTGGGTGGTTCACGATTATCAATGTAGGCAGCAGCATCTAAAGGCATTACTCGCCAAATTAACTCCTAATCAGGTTGGCATTTGTTTAGTTTTATGTTTCCATTATGCTTGGTTCAATATTTCAGATGCACCAAAATTAAATTCTTTAAAATACAAGAAAATAATTTTGTGGATTATGTTTATTTATTTATTTATTATAAGTTTGTGGTTGCCTTACATTCTAAGGCCTCACAATAGTCAATTCATGAATACAAATTAAAACATAAAAAAATTACAATAAATAAAAATTATATAAGATATTATATTAAGTTAAAAATGTACCAGTTTACAATTTTTCAGGATACACTATACTGTCATTTAGGAAGTCATTGACACAGTAATAAGCTTTATTAATCAGTATTTCTTTAATAACCTTTTTAAAGGAATCCATAGGAAGATCTACAATACTAGTAGGCAGCTTATTAAAACATTTGATTCCATTCACCATCAGTGTTTGACTTGACTTACTAAGTCTGGAGAATGGCATATTTGCATTTGTATAAAATCTAGTTAAATAACCATGATTTTTTATTATTATTTAATTTATGGTGTCTATTTTTAATTTACTGATAAAATGTATGCTGAATAAAGCGTTAAAATTTTATTTTCTTTGAAAAGTTTGGCACAATGTGCATCATATTTAGACTCTGTAATAATTCTAACGGCTTTTTTGCAATAGAAAAACACTATGTGCACTCGGGGCAGCTCCCCATTCTCTGATGCCATATAATAATCGTGAGTGGAAATGAGCGTAGTAAGCCAGCTTGCAGGTTTTCAAGTCAACAGTAGTGCTAAGCTTTCCAAGCATAAACAAAACAGAACTGAGTTTACTTCTTACATCATTGATATGGATTTCCCAATTTAAAGAACAATCAATTGATAGCCCTAGGATATTAATTGACTCTTTATTATTTTTATTGCCACTACTCTTTAAGGTATGGCTTATCAATTGATTCTTATCTTTATTTAAAGTTAATTTGGTAGCAATAAACCAAGATTGAGCTACAGTAACATTATATTCCATATTTTGTTTATTTACTGTGGGATCGAGCCCTTTTACTACATATGTGGAATCGTCTGCAAACCTAGGACTCACATTACCATTATCGGGGAGGTCGTTGACATAAATTATAAAAAGTAAAGGTCCAAGGACCGAGCCTTAAGGCACCCCATACATAGTTTCCCCCATAGAACTAGTTCCTCCATTGAATACGGTAATATGAGTTCTATGTCTCAGATAAGAGTCAATTAAAGCCAAAGGAGTTCCTCTAATGCCGTAGTGATACAATTTCTCCAACAATAACTTGTGACTGACACAGTCAAAAGCCTTAGAGAGATCGCATGACAACGTCATGACCTTTTCTTTCATAAAGTTTATGTAAAAAACTTTATGGTGAAAATTCTCCCTACCCTAAGTAAGTTGATTTGCGAGTTCAAATCCTTTTTTCAGGGAACTATTAAGTTTGTTAATTCTAGAGTATACCATGATATTGACTGTATTCAAAAACAATCTAAATGATTTTAAAAACCACTCTAAATATATTTAAAAACCACACTAAATATTCTCACTGTGGCCTTTTCTCAGCCACAAGGCTGTCCTATATCAGTATATCGAAATGGCACAATGGACCCACCTAAGAGGTCTAAGTGCCTGGAATTTTCCACCTGAGCATTAAAAAAAAATTGTATCGAAAAAACGGTGGCAAATCACTGGAGTAGGGTTTTGTTTTTGATGTTTTTTGGAATGCGAAGTTGATAAGACCCTAGACTCAATGCTAAGGTTCCCAGGTTCGAATCTCGGTACAGGTGCGTACCAAGATAAAAAATTATTCTGGGGGGGGGAAGTTCGCAAGCCGTTTTTTTTGCTTATGAATCAAAGTTTTTGGTGTATGTGTAATAACCTGAGCTGTTACATCACAAAATGTTTTTTTTTAATTTTTCAAAGAAAATGTGCTGAAATTAGTATAAACTGAGCTTCAAATAATGCTGTGGCAGTGTAATCTATGGAATAAATATCCGCATATTTTTTGTAAAATTTGATAAAATAAACAGCAATTTGTGAATCTACGTATCAGGTTATTTAATATGTTTGGAAAACTTAAACACAAGTTGGGTTAATAAGCGAAAAAGTATGCCTTTGAAAGAAAATTTGCCTGGCTTGTGGACCTCTGTGCCACCATTTTTTTTATGTATGCATGCCAAAACTTGGATGCACTGTGTTGTTGTTATCTTATGTTTCAGATATTATCACTAGATCACGCAGTTGCTATGGTAACCAGGCTATGTAGTAACGAGCCAACAGCTCTAGAAATCATAGAGCCTTGGTTAGAACAAGCGCAGCTCTCTAGAAACACCTATGTACCTCTTAAACTCCTCTATAAACAACTTGTGGTTGATGTAAGTTTATTCATAAGTAGAATTAGTTGGGCGTAATCCATTGTCAGTACTATTTACAATTAACCACGTTTCGGGAGCAGGTACTTCTCCCGTCATTAGGTGCGTCTTGAGTTAATCAGGATACTTCATGGAGTAAGACAAGGCTCTTTTTCAGGTCCAATACTATGTTTAATTTTTATAAACACCCTTCCAGCAGCTGTGGAACACCCATGCCTTATTAATTCTTAAATTAATGGACTTTGGTCTAAAAGTGAGGAGATTGAGGCTGGAGTGCCCCAAGGATCAGTTTTAGGGTCCCTTTTGTATAACCTTTACAGTAATGACCTGCCTGATTTAGAACAAGAGGTGTTCGTTTTGCTGATGATACAACTTACCTTATTAAGTGAGAAAAAATGAAAATATTGAACAATTCACTCAATGAGTGTTAGATGGTGCTTAACTTCGGTTTGCTGCAAATAAATTCTTACTTAAGGAAAAAACCAAAGTCTGGTGTTTACTCTAAAAAAAGTATAGAAACGACCTCCTAAAATTACTGGGAGTGAGCCTGGATCCAGATCTAACTTGGCAACAATACGTGCCAGATTTATCTCACAAGCTGTCCTCAGTTTTATGTTAAATTTCTTATTATACATTGAAACTTGAAACACCTGCACATCAATATGAGACAAAATGATGATGTAAAACCTTTTTGCAGGTTACTTAAAAGTAAATTACGGATAATAACATTTAATAAAGCAAAAGAACACTGTAAGGATATTTTTATTAAATTAAAAATAATGACTTGTAAATATTTATGTGTATAATGTTTTAGTTTATATCAAGCAAAATGTAAATAACTATAAAACAAATGGAAATAATCATATTTATGAAACTAGACATGGGAAAATATTTACCATTCCGGAGTACAGGCTAAAGAGGGCAAGAGTGGGTCAATTTGTCCTGGGGATAAAGATGTATAATAAGCTGCCAGATAAAATTAAACACTTAGACCTAAAAGATTATAAAAAAGAAGTAAAACTAATTTTATTTGATGCTCCGTTCTATGACCTTCAGGATTATTTTAAATTAAACTTTTAATTATGTATTTTTTTTACGCAACCTATTGTTAAATTAGTTAATTTATCTTATTACAGTTGGAAAATGACTCATTCATTTACAGGCAGGAAAATACTTTCCCTGACATTTAAACTTTTCTCCTTTTTTTAAATTTTGATGTTTTAAATAGATATATAGTTAGATAATAATAATAATAATAATTAATAATTTGCACTTCATGCGTTTTTTCTTTTTATTAATTTTAATTAATTTATTTTATCTATCAATTCATTCTTTATTGTTTTATATGCAAATAAAGAATTGAAGCGAGACACCTCAAGATCCTAAAATCTGAGTGAGGCGTCCTCTGCCGGTCAATTAAGATATTTTTTCTAAAAATAAAAGAAAAAATAATAATGACATGACTATATTTATAAATCCTTTACACCATAAAATAAGAATAAAATGACAAATATTAATACAATATTCTTAATAAAGTTACATTTAATTTATCTGTTATAACAAATAACTTTATTAGCTGCATAAGCTAAAAGCTTGTGTCCAGCTATATATTTAGAGATCCCATTAGCAATCCCAAAGTTAGTGTGTAAAAACTCTGTCTATAGCCCTGACTTGAAAGCCCAAGATCCCCAAAACACCAGAAAGCATAATATCAACACCAACAACGTCTTTCCACTAAATTTAAACTTTATTTTGCAGAGCCGGCTTTCGGCAATAATGCCATCTACAGTGCCGTGGTGAGATGTTGTCTTTCAATTCATGGAATCTGAGTCAGAATCCATGAATTGAAAGACTCAACATCTCACCATGGCACTGTAGATGGCATTATTGCCGAAAGCCGGCTCTGCAAAATAAAGTTTAAATTTAGTGGAAAGACGTTGTTGGTGTTGATATTATTGAAGAAAATTCCACTGCGCTTACTGAAGTTATAAGTTACTTGAAGGCGTCTTCCAGAACTGAACTAAGCTTTCCTTGTTACTTATGTTATTTGTGAGACTACAGACACTGTTAAATCAGAGTCTCCACTTTTACTGTCTAAGTGTTCGGTCCAAGGGCTCATTATCTCTCCACTGGCCACAGAATTTTTGTCTTTACATGGGATTGAGACAACGGAAACTTGGATCCAGGCTCTTCTTAGACAAAATCCAACCCTGCATTTGCATTACAACTGAAAAGAACCACTTCAAACCTAGGCTGGGTTGGCCAAGACCTTCCCAGAGAATGGCACAAGGGATTACTTTCTATAAGGTCCTCCCTTGGCTGGATTTGAATCCACAATCTTCTGGTGGTAAAGCAAGCACTATACCACTGAGCTACAGACCCTCGGTTTGTTTTTTTGTTACCTCACACCTTTATGTTTTCAGGCCTTGTTTGCAGTGGGAGGTCACAATACATCAGGTTCATGCATATCGTCATTGGAAGTCAATACAAATCTACCGGTAAATACGTGGAAATTACTGTTACCTACTTATAGCGGGAAAACCACACACGAAGAAGACGTCGAGATTTCACCGTTACCCTCACCGAGACACTCCCATGCTCACGCAACAAATAATTTCTCTTTCTACGTACTAGGTACCCGTCATAATGTTTCTTTCATTCCATGACAGCAGACTGACAATCTTCATCTTTGGTACATTTGATGTGCTTGGATAAACGTCTACCTGTCTCTCCAACATGTCCTAGCTACCGGGGATCTTTAAGAATGAAGTCTTTCTTGAAAGAAGGGAAACTTGGACTCTTTTTTTATTATTATTATATTTAAAATAAACAGGTACATTTTACAAATGTTTTGTTCTTGTCAAAGAGAGAAGAAAAATAAAAATCATAACAATTTAAGAAAAAACAAAGATAAAATAAATTACAACAAACAATTTCCATTTAGAAATTCACTGACACTATATACAACATTTGTAGATAGATATTTTTTCAGTTTATTTCTGAAATTCATTGTTGGAAGAGCAATGTTGCATCACTTATTTTTGAGTGTTTGATTCCAACATAAGTATAAGAAGAGCTGTAATTTGCAGTCTATGTGGCGGTAACTTTATTTTTGAGTAGTTTCTGGTGAGATAATTATGGTCTTTTCTAACCAGATTCGCATACTGCTTATGGATCTCAGTTGCAGCAGCTAGTATGAAGATAGATGGTAGTGTCAATATTTTCAAATCTAAGGAAGGTACTGGGAGTAGATCAGGTATTAAGCTGTCGTTTGCTAATCCACAGTACTCTATACATAGAGACACTTTAGAATCCAGTCATATCCATCTTTATAACCTTTGACTTGATATTAAAAGACTCAACCTCTTTAATACTAAACATACCTTTAAAATTAATAAAAGATAATCATATGAATATTTGATATCCTAGGTGGAGAGACTGATGACGGCAATGCCTTGTGCAGTGTTGAGAAATACAACGTTATAACTAATAGTTGGTGTGAGTACCCGCACCTACCCGTACCTTTAACTTGTGGAGCAGCCGCCTATCTAGACTCATGCATCTATGTGACGGGAGGAAAGTCTAGTTCTCAGAGTTACCAACCTTATAGACAGCTGTGGGTAAGTTGCACTCTGCTGTCAATGTTGCTTTCACTTTACAGTTAAATTGCATAATTAAAAAGTTATAACTAAAAAAAAATTAATAATTAAGAGCTCTGAACATACTGTTTTCTGTAACTATCTTTTCACTACTTAATATATTTATATTTTTTTTTCTTTTTAAGAATCAGCTAATGTCGATACTTGAAGTTGGATATGAATATCCCTGGACCGGTGTCAGCTTAACTCCATCATCAGCACTTCGGCGAACACTCGAACTCGAAATTTATTTAGTTTTAAGTATGAATGACAAACCTATACAATTTTTAGTAGTCATTGTGACCATGGAGCGATATTATTATTATTATAGTTTCCTATTAAATCGCAATCACTTTCACAAAAACAAAGTTCTTCATTTTGTCTGATTTCAGACAGGGAAAACGTTATAAATATTCCAATAGATAAATCGTATTTCAATAGAGTAAATCGTATTTCCAATAGAGTAAATAAATCGTATTTCCAATAAATCGTATTCCAATAGAGTAAATCGTAAATAGAGTAAATCGTATTTCCAATAGAGTAAATCGTATTTCCAATAGAGTAAATCGTATTTCCAATAGAGTAAATCGTATTTCCAATAGAGTAAATCGTATTTCCAATAGAGTAAATCGTATTTCAATAGAGTAAATCGTATTTCCAAGTAAATCGTATTTCCAATAGAGTAAATCGTTTTCAATAGAGTAAATCGTATTTCCAATAGAGTAAATCGTATTTCCAATAGAGTAAATCGTATTTCCAATAGAGTAAATCGTTTCCAATTAAATCGTATTTCAATAGAGTAAATCGAAATAGAGTAAATCGTATTTCAATAGAGTAAATGTAGAAATCGTATTTCCAATAGAGTATCGTTTAGAGTAAATCGTTTAGAGTAAATCGTATTTTCAATAGTCGTATTTCATAGAGTAAATTTGTAAATCGGGGGGTCCGCTGACCACACTTTGCGTAACCCTGATTTAGAAGTTGTTTTAATGCCCTGCTTGAACAGAACTCTAAAACAGGACATAAAGTACTCAAGTATGCCTAACAATGTAGTTATGATGTGTTGCAGATGCTGAGAGAAGGTTGTAAAAAGTGGATGGAGATGTGTCCTATGAACGAAGCCAGGTTTGATCACGGATTAGTCGCTGTGTCTGGGGCTCTCTATGCCATCGGTGGCCAAGGTTTAATACATTCAGATATTATTTTATCTTATGTTGTATTGTAAGGAGTATGAACTACCTCGTTTCCTTGAGAACACTTCCCTCCCTAAGGAATTTTAAAAGTGAAGACAACTTAACTTGGTTTTTTAAACTTTTCCTCATTAATACTATAGGTGTATAGGAAAAGTATTGCGTTTGCAAAAAAATTCGAAACCGGGATGACTCGGGAATTAACCGTTTTGGGTGTTTTTAAGGTCTCCTAACTGGTTTTCACAAAGTTATCTGTCTGTATGTGTGTGTGTTATCATCTTAGCTCCCAGTGTATTTATGCTAGAGAGTTGAAACTTTGTACGAAAATCAGTCTACCGCTGTAGTTATGTGATCCAGAAAATATTTTATTCGATGATATCGTTAACCCACAATAATTAATTATTGCCATTATTTCTAAATAAATGCCCCTTAGACATAATGCCTAAATAAATGCCCCTTAGTCATAATGCCTCAATAAATGCCACTTAGACATTATGTCTAAATAAATGTCCCTTAAACATAATGCCTAAATAAATTACCCTTAGACATAATGCCTTTATAAAATGTTGCTGTTTACAGGTGAGAACGGGAAACTCCTGAATTCAGTGGAGAGATACGATGCTTCTACAAATAGTTGGTTTTACGTAGCTCCTCTGTTCTATGCTAGGAAGATATTCTGCTATACTGTTATAGATAATACTATATTTGTGGTAGGAGGACAACTTGAAACTGACTCGAATGAGTATAATGAGAGGTAAACTATTCCATCTTCATCACTAAGTTTAAATAATAATAAAATAGACGTTGAGCTGTATCCCTTTTAATTTATTTTTAATTTTGATAGTCCAAGAACGGGATAGTAAAAATTAAATTATTTTGGCAAATATAAAAAAAAATATATATAAAGAAATAGAACTACTCAACCAAGCAAAATATATCTAAAAACGCAATAGTTACATTTAAAAGAAAAAGCAAAATTCACCCTGATGCAATTATAGGGTTTTATAAAAAAATAATTAAAGATTAAACAAGGCATATTAAAAAACTAGCAAACAAGAAATATAACAATATATAGATAAAGATAAATTAGAAAGGAGAGGCAAATTTAAAAGATTAGAAAATAAAATAAGTAAAATGTGTTCCACCATTACATTAAGTCAATAAAGAATAAATAAAGAATAGAAATAAAAAATAAAAGAAAAAAAAAGAAAGAAATAAAAATTCTTAAAAAAAAGAATAGAAATAAAAAATAAAATTATTAATTTATTGTAAAAACAATATTAATTAATAAATTAGTAATTGATAAAATAATAAAGAAGTGGGGTGTAATATAAGTAACAGTAATTATATTATATACATAAAAAAGGGGGAGAAAAATATAAAATAATAAGAAATTACTGTAAATAAAAAATAATTAAGGGTAATAAAAGTTTAGAAAAAATAAAAAAAATGATAAAAAGGAGAGGGAAAGTGATAACAGAGATAATAATCCATAATTAGCAATAAAAATATGTAAAGTAAAATAATAAATAAATAAATACTTTATTACCATTAAATTATTAATATAACAATAGGCTGCGTCACATAACAATATGACATACAAAAGAAAAATGTGTAAAACAAGATAATTACAAGAAATTGAAACTGAAGTATTCTTCTAATTCATAAAATGGATTGTCTAACAACATCTGTTTCACCTGCTGTTTAAAATCTTTGAAATTAAGGGACTTAATATGTTTGGCAACTTATTGTAGAGTTTTATGCCCAAGACACTGTGGCCAACTTCTGATTTCTTCAACCTATGTCCAGGTAAGTTAAGTTCTTGTTTTTTCCTAGTATTATATTGATTATGAAAATTATTAGTTTTGAAATTTGTATAGTTATTTTTGACAAACAGTAAGGCATTATAAATATACAAATTGATAATAGTCATAATTTTAAGTTTTTTAAAAAGAGGTTTACAATGTGCTAGAAAAGCAGAGATAGTCATGATTCTGACAATTTTCTTTTGAAGTAGAAGCAGAGTTTCTAGATTAGTATGTCCCCACAGTATTATACCATATGCAAGTCTAATCTGAATCATTGACAGGCATACAACTCGTAATATGTTTCCAGGTAAGCATTTTTTTAAATTTACGGATTACGTAGGTGAAACTCGATATTTTACTATGCAACATATCTTTAATATAAAAATAAAAAGAAAGGGGAGGGGGGAACAAATGCAATTATCTAATAGCAAAACATATATGTAATGCAGGTTAAGCATAAAAATAATAAGAAAAAGTTAATGCGTAAGACAAAAGATTATACAACAAAGGAAAATAATAATAGAAAGGAATAAATAACAATAAAATACCAATAAACAACATTTTTCTTTTTAAGACATAATTAAATATTATGGGTGCATTCGCGACGCTCGAGCGCTCAGAGCGTTCTGAACAAGAGGTGTATTCTAGTTACCATGATTGTGCTCAGAGGCGTGGCCAAGGGGAGGAGCCAAAAGAAGCGGGAAGCCAGGATAGTAGTGGTGGGACTGATCCTACTAATCGTGCTTTTGGCAGGTTCAGTTCGATCACTTCTCCCCACTCCTATTCAATTGAAACCTTCTTAGCGGTAAATACAAAATTTTATCTCACCTTCATATTTACATGTACTGTACTGTGCTGTTTCTGTTGTGTTTCTGCTGTTTCTCTTTACTTTTTACTTTTAATTAAATGATTGAATTTTTGAAAAAATGACAACAACAGTAACATAACCTAATAACTGTACACACAAGCCTGAATAAAACGCGTTCACGAGACAAAGTGTGGTCAGTGAGATGGTGGGGGAATTTTTGTCCCCACCATCCCCCTCCACCACTGAACACACTGATCCGAGCGCTCTGAGCGCTCGAGCGTCGTGAATGCACCCTAAATTAAAGAAAGTTAAAAATAGAAGGTCTTTTTAGGCATGATTATGGCCAGCTTGGCCGAAACATCGCCACACTAATTTAATTTTTATCATCCCGTTCTTGGACTACATTAAAGATAATAATAATAACAGAAATGTGGCCCAAATGGCAGAAAGGGAGGCGGCAAAAATTGGCTAAATACCTGGCAAAATGGGATGTAAAAACAAATAATAAAAAACAATAACAATGTGCCTGCAAAACTGCCACTGGGAGGCCACCTTGGCTTAAAACCTAAATCATTGACATATCACTAAATCATTGACATATCACTCTAACTTTTCACTTATCTGGCAATCATGCAGCTCAGTGATAATTAACTTTTAATTTTCTCAGGTATGATATTAAAACCAATACTTGGAGGAAATGGAAGATGTTTAAATCTAGTCGGAGTGTGTTTGGGAATTCACTCGGTCGCAAGATCGTAGTCATCAGTCAGACAAGTGGTCATGCAGTTCACACTTATAGTACCGTTAGTGAAACCAAATACGACGGAGGGTTGGCTCTGAACCACGTACGGGTACGTGGATCCCTCATCTCAGTCAAGTTGCCACTCTACAGGCTGCTGCCCATATAACAGGACCCTGTACTCGAGAAAGCTCGACAGCTCTGCTTCTTTAGTGGGCAATACGATTAAAACACTCTTCATCAATATTTTGAATGAAATGTTGTTAGTTCCAATCTTCAGTTCAATTTCGTAGAGCATTGTGAACACATCCTTAATGTGCTACACCCATGAAGATGCTTCGTACAGTGGAAGAGAAACATTGGATTCTTCATATCCATTGATGCCGACACCACCGCAACACCTAAATCTTCAACTAATAAATCATTTGTTGGTTAAATAAACACTTTTGCTTTCCTAACCAATATAAGTCTTGTTGTGATAGTCTTAACTAGAGTTCCATAACCAAAATCATTTCTGTACCTTCAGTAGGTTATTTAAGTTTAATAAAGATGGAACCCTTTTTTAGAGGTTATCTTACGTGTAACAACAGGGCATTGACAGAGCCTATACTCACTCTGCTTTTCACTTGAAACTTCAGTCTCTGTTTGTGCCCTGATGAGTTAAATGTAATAAAACAGAGTGGGACATGACATTATGTCGAGCAATCAATAATGAAGAATGTCGAATGACGGAACAGTTGCCAGATGTAGCATTGCATTTGCTTGTTTCATTTCCTAGGTGTCTCTCGCACAATTTTATTATGGCATTATAAATGCTATTTCTTATTTTATATATAAAACTACTAAAATTGCAGCTGGATAATTGCAGAAGTGCATTATGCATGGTTTCATCTGATAGTGTCCCATATAATTTTTCAATTCCAATAATAAAAAGGAAACATGAGACTATTTTCATTTAACGCCCATGTTTCAGCATCTACAGATCCCAAAAATTATTATAAATTATGGTCCATGTATGTATGTATATTAGTGTTTCTGTTAATATGTTATTATTTGTATTCATATGTATGTATATTAATGTTCTCATATGTATGTATATTGTGTTCATATTGGGGATCTCCATTAGGTATAGTAGAGTAGGTATAGTAGGTATTTTTTTGCATTGTCCATGTGCAGCGCCCTAATAGTACCCTACAACAGTGGTTCTCAACGTGGACGCTTAAAGAATTTAGGGGGGCGCTGAGACGTAGGGGGGCAAGTAAGGGGGCAGTGAGTAGTTAAGGGGGCGGTGAGACGTTTAGGGGAATGATGGGAGTTTTTGGCAAATGTAGAGAAATATTATTTTAAGTTTTGCGAAGGATCTGACTAATAAACTAATTTAAATATCATGTAAGATGTTGAAAAATAATGTAAAAATCTAATTATTACAAATAAACAAAAAAATAAAAATAAATGAAGAATATTATTGAGTTAAAGATAACTTTTTGAACGAAAAAGAATGGAAAAGGAAAATAACATTAAAATCCTGGTTGTTTTTGTTTTGAAATCAACAAGTCCAACTTTTATTTGATAATTCATGTTTTTGCAGGTACTTCTTGTCTCTTTTAAGTTTTTATAAAAATTATTTGATTTTTATCATTTGCTTCCTAAACGTTAATCAGTACGTATCAATTAGGTCCTAAAAATATGTTTAGTTTTATAACTTCTGTAACTTTATAACTTAGTAGAAAGACATTGTGGTACTTATTGTTGATAAATCCTGATAAATGAAACACCTGTAAAGTTTAACTGATCTCAGTTGTATTGAGCCACTGAGTATGTACAGAGTGAGCCAAAAAACATAAGTTTTTGAGCGCCTGAGGTGCTGCCCTAGCTAGAGATAATTAGGTGTGGTTTGCGGGGCCTAAAAACTATTTTTTTTACAAAAAAAAAATAATACTTATGGCTACAAAACCGATAAAGACACAAACTAGTGCTACGATGTATAAAAATTGGGTCTTCAAAACAGTTGTTTTTAAACAACGTTACGGGTTAAAGAGAAGACGTTTGTGGCTAAACTAATGGAGGTAAACACTACAAGCCCTCTAAAAATCCTTTTTTTGGTCCAGTCAGTATATAAACAAACTCAATTTTATTAAATATGCTACATATGTGTAATATTAGGTTATTATTTGTTTAATTTCCTTAATTTAGAATATTAACACAAGCAATTAAATAATGTATTGGCTATACAAAGATAATTAGCAGGTAATTTGGATACTGGTTTATCACCTTATAAGATAGGGGGCGATGATACACGCAAGGTACTTAAAAGGGGCAATGAGTAAAAAAAAGTTGAGAAACACTGCCCTACAACACCCAACTTTGAAATTTCAAATTAGACCCTTGCAAGTTTTTCTTGCATACTTCGATACTATGACCAAAATTATTACTATTTTGCTCTTTGACTTATTTTCCAGCACTAATATTTTCCCCAAAAAATTTTTGCCCAAAAGAATTAAAATTTATTATTTTTATTCTTTAGATAATAAAATAAATGTTTTATTTTAAGAAATTTCCCTCGAAACCTATTAGTCTACCCTTATTTTTCAACTTTTTTTTGGTCATCGCTAAACCTGAAAATTTAAACATATTCATTGCATACCTGGCAGTGATACATTTAATGAACTATAGTGGTATTATTTGTATCATTTAGAATCTAAAAATATAAATAACTGTAATCATTGGATTTATGTGAAATTATATGTAATTATTTATAAAAATGAATGTATTTTATGTAGTAACCTTATAATTTTTTAAAATCTTAGTTACTTTTTAAAGATCTCTAGTCAATTTTGACAATAAAAACCTGGTATTGTTTATTTGTAACGAAGCATAGCACTTCAACCAAGCAAGAGGCCATCATCAGTGCCTCACTAACAAATAAGACTATAAAACCTGGTATTGTTTATTTGTAATGAAGCATAGCACTTTAACCAAGCAAGAGGCCATCATCAGTGCCTCACTAACAAATAAGACTATAAAACCTGGAATTGTTTATTTCCTAAGAAGCATAGCACTTCAACCAAGCAAGAGCCCATCATCAGTGTCTAACTAACAAATAAGTCCTGGTATTATTTTATTTACAATAAAGCAGAGCACCTTCAATTTAGCAAGCGGTCATCATCAATGCCTTAGGATCAAATAAGCTAATAAAAAATCTATAAATAAAATGAAAATTAATAAATTATTACATAATTTTAACTGACACTACTATCGTATACATCAATTTAATATGCCATAAAAAGAGGCAAGGTACACTAGTATTTATTCTTGCTTATTTTATATAGTTATATTTAAACTTTGATTATGTTATTTGTTAGTTAGACTGCTTTGTTGCTTGGTTGAAGTGCTATGCTTCGTTACAAATAAAAAATACCAGGTTTTATAGTGAGGCACTGATGATGGCCTCTTGCTTGGTTGAAGTGCTATGCTTGGTTACAAATAAATAATACCAGGTGTTTTATAGTCTTATTTGTTAGTTAGGCACTGATGATGGCCTCTTACTTAGTTGCAGTTCTATGATTCTTAGTAAATAAACAATAGCAGGTTTCATAGTCCTATTTATTAATTAGACACTAATGATGACCTCTGGTTAGATTGATTTACAAAATTAACACAAATTGTTTTTAAATAAATATATTTTTTCTATTTGTATTGCCAAAATACATCACTGGATTGTTTGTAAGGAGCCACTAATTCTATGGTAACCAAAAATCATAATTGTTGTATAATAATAATAAAATTTTGTTTTACAACCAATTATTTAAAAATAAATTTAGTGGTATAATAAAAATAATAAATGACTCTTTTATTTAAATAATAAATAATTTACAATTAACTTTTTAAATATTAAATCTTTAAAGTTGAGTTATTTTTTTTTCTTTTTTGAATGTGATTGAGCACAAGTGGAGTTATTCATGCTTGGAAACCAAGAAAACAGTCTTTCCACAGAAATATTAGTTTATAGGCAAAGTGTTTTTAACCTAACAAGAGGTCATCATCAGTGCCATAAAGATAAAGATGAAAGCTAGAAATACATAAACTATTTCTTTTCCGAGATGGTGAAGACTGTAATGGTAATCAAGTAAGACTGTCTAACTCGACTCACCAAGCTGTTACCATCTCGGAAAAGAAAATAGTTTTATGTATTTCTTACTTTCATCTTTATCTTCATGGCACTGATGATGACCTCTTGTTAGGTTGAAAGTGCTTTGCCAATTAACTATTATTTTTTTGAAGGGACTGTTTTCTTGTCCCTCAAACCCAAACCCTCATCTGTGGCACCTGTAACTGTACCCACAACCGGTAAGCGGAGCCTTTAGACTAAGGGACGGGGCTTCTGAACTAGAGGGAGGAGCTTACAAATTGAAAAGGATATTATATGCTTTATTTCCACTTCCAAGCCGCTTGTATTTAATTACATTACAACTAAATATCTTATCATCTTGCCTATTCCTATCTCTTGTTGGCAAGAGAAGAGTTGGCATTGATATAGTTAGATAAATTATATTGTAAAAATTAGATAATTCCAGGCTCCACACAAAGTTTAACTATTAAATATGATTTCAAATTATTAAAAACACATGACTGGGGGCTGATAGAAACATCGTATTTGTGTGTTTTTGTCAACTGCTATTTAGAGGTTAAAAAATAATAAAAACGATATATTTAAAACCCGCCACAGCCTAATGTATAATGATTTTTGAATTCGTTCCATTTCTTAAAAATTTGTAAACATTTATCACACATAATAGCAGTTTTGAGATCATCGTCACCCCTTATCACTTTCTTATGAGGCATTTTACCTTGTCTCATCAAATCGCAAATAGTTTTCGTATGAAACGGTGAATTATTGGTCTTTTCACCGCACCGTCCGCAGAACAGCGACACGATCTGAGTGTTTTTCGAATGAACGTCTTTCGCGTGCTGTCGGTAAGTTTTTAAATCCGGTTGCGCTTCCGAGCAAATAGAGCAAGTTAGGTTGGGCTCGTCGAGAGAAGAATGTTTACGAGTCATGTGCTCTTGCAATTTTTCAACCGTATAAAACTTATCGCCGCATCGGAAACAACTAAAAGCTTTGATTAAATTAACCGTCGAGCGTATATCACTATTCAGAATCAAATCTAAATGGGACTTAACAATGTGGTTTTTAACGGGACCTATAGAAGATTTAATATAGAAACAAAATATGCATTTGAATCTGCCGTCAGGCAACGGTTGGACAACCTCATCTAATTTATCGTAAATCTGTCTCCTTGCTTGTAAACTTGAAGTTTTCTTGCTTTTTATTTTATTGATAGAGCTGGATAAGACCTGGGAATTGTCTATAACTTCTATAAGCATATTGTCAGTCAGTGGCTCATCCTCTATATCTCCTTCTACATCTATAAAACCTAAAAAAAATACAAATTAATAAAATCATCTAAATGATAAAATCACATTTAAGTAAAATATTAAATTAATAAATTCACAATTAAGAAAGTCGTCCAAATGGAAGCACTTATTTTTAATTGAACAACCAAATTTCTTGACCACTGTTACTAACCTGAAGACTGTGTCTGCACAAGGCTAGAATCGCTTTCAGGTCGTTCAGATTCATTAATAACAGGTTCTATCTCCTCTTCATCGTCTATCACATAAACTTCACTCTCCTTTTCAACAATAACTACGTCTGAAAACAAATATTTAATAATATATTACATATTTAATATTATTGTTTAATATATTTGATGAGGTGAGGTAAGAACAAACTCTAAATAATAAGATTATTTGGGCACAACGGAGGAATTACAAAATTACTTCTACTCTTCTTAAGTATATTTAACCGTCAAGGCATACTCGTGTGTGTGATACTCGAGTATGCTTTGAGGAGAGGGCGTGTGGTAGTATTTACCAGTGCTTATCAGAGATAGCACCGCTCAACTCTGATAAATACTTCACATTATATTCTTCGGAATTAATTGAAGGTCAGAGTGAATTCAGATTCTGTCGGCGCTCTGATGAGTTAGACGTAACGAAACAGAGTAGGACATGACATTATGTTGAGCCATCAATGATGACGAATGTCGAATGATGGAACAGTTCCCAGATGTAGCATTGCATTTTGCTTGTCACTTTTCCTAGGTGTCTCTCGCACAATTATATTGTGTCAACTATTCATGTTTTGCAAAACTCGGTAGTATCAAATTATAAATATCCTTATATTCTTTAACATGATCAAAGCCAAGCTGATAGAATTTATAAGGTGATTCAATTGGAGGGTTTTTATGAATGAAATCAATTTTTTTTGACATGTTAGGTTATAGTCCGGAATTGACGTCATTGCAGGATAAATTTTCAATGTTGACCACCTATACCGATTCCTGCAATGACGTCACATGTCATTCATAAAAACGTCAGGTTATAACCTCCGAATGCGTTTGGTTTGTTTACATCGAATGGAATCACCTTATACATTTCTAACATCTTGGATCGCAGCCACATTTTTTATTTGTGACATTTTAACCCTTATTTTTAACTGAAAATACCCTAAAAAATCAGTGCAAGGTACAAATACACTACTATATCTAACAAGTTACTACCATCAAAATTAACAATACCTGTGACAAAACCCTAACCCAGAGTATTGAGAAAATATTACCATCACCACCCTAACCCAAAGTATTGAGTAAATATTACCATCAATCACCCTAGCCCAGAGTATTGATAAAATATTACCAACAATCACCCTAACCCAGAGTATTGAGAAAATATTACCATCACCCCCTAACCCAGAGTATTGAGAAATATTATCAATCACCCTAACCCAGAGTATTGAGAAAATATTACATCAATCCACCCTAACCAGAGTATTGAGAAAATATTACCATCAATCACCTAACCCAGAGTATGAGAAAATATTACATCAATCACCCTAACCCAGAGTATTGAGAAAATATTACCATCAATCACCCTAACCCAGAGTATTGAGAAAATATTACCATCAATCACCCTAACCCAGAGTATTGAGAAAATATTACCATCAATCACCCTAACCAGAGTATTGAGAAAATATTACCATCAATCACCCTAACCCAGAGTATTGAGAAAATATTACCATCAATCACCCTAACCCAGAGTATTGAGAAAATATTACCATCAATCACCCTAACCCAGAGTATTGAGAAAATATTACCATCATCAGAATCATGACCAGCATTTACAAGTGATAATTGTTCTGCCCATCTGTCTTCTTTCTCAGTTTTATCGCTCTCATTAATTATTGTATTATCACCTTAAAAAGAAAACAGTGTTAGTCAGTTTGTGGCAATTTATTTAATAGGGAAACTTAATATTTTACAAGAGTGGGTCATCAAAGGAATTCAATTAACAGGTGGTTATAAAGTATAATTTAATACAAAGAGAGCAACAGGCTGAAACAAATTTTTATTCAACCTTCTTTGGCTTTGAATGCAGGGTGATTCAAAAAGAATACTACAACATTAGGAATATATAACTCTGCAGAGAGGAAAGGGAGGAAAGGGAGAGCTAAGCACTATCTGTTGGCGAATTAAGGAAGCGTCAAGGTTTCGTTAAGTTGTTGATTTGTTCACTTGAGGCGCTGTTGGAATCACTTAACAGGAAGGTTTTTGTTGAGTTAACTCCTGTGATTTTTTCTCATAGAGTATGTCAAGGATATGTTTCAACCAGTGGCGGACTGAGCCAAAAAGGCCCGAGGAGGGTTTGGTCTAAAAGGTCCCAAACCTACATCTCAAGAGACTCAATAGGAAGGGGGTGTTCAATATTGCTTCCCAAGTAGAGGGATTTACTTTAACTAGAGTGTAGTATTAATGATTAAAGAAATTATAATTCAACTTTAATTAAGTATTTAATAAAATTAATTTAAATGAAATTATATAATTTAAAATAATTAAAATAAACTGAAACAAGACTGAAGTTTATTTATTTAAATGTAATATTTAATTAAACTATTTTATGTTTAATGTCTAGGGTCATTTTCCAACTGCTTTGGGGCCCTGATAAAGTATGTTTGGGGCCATCATTGACTCTAGTCTTCATATAGGGCTCTTAGAGGTCTAGGTATAATAAATAAAAGCCATACAGATTAAAATTTAGAATATATTTTTAATTTCAGCCCTTTAATGCTGCATCAGGGCCCTGATCGAGTATGCTAGGACCCTTTTTGGCCTTAGTGTTTCCGTATGGGGCCCTTAAAAGTCTAAGTCAAATAAATAAATTAGGAATATTTGTAAGCTCTTTAATAATATTTAGGGTCTCTTTGACTCTGGTGTTATAAATATTTTAAATAATTATAGTAAATAAATATATTTTTATATTATAAGATTAAAAATTATTAAATATTTTTTTTAAAAATTTTGGTTGTTGTTTCTTCAAGTTTAATTATGAACGTTATAAAAATAAAAATATATTTTAAACGTAACACAACTAGACCAATTAATTGATTTTCATAATAATAATAAGCAGTAGTACAATGGAAGCACACACACACAACTTGGTAAAAACTACCCACGAGGTCAGCTAAAATGAATAATTCAGGTAAAATACCCATTTTGGATTTTTAGCGAAAACGCAAAACTTTCTTCGTAATGAAAGTATAAACAAGAAAAAGTAAAAACAATTTTTTGTACCATTTTTGGTATTAGAGCTATATTTAGAAAACTTGGGCGCATAAAACGCCAATTTTCATCAAGCAGTTTTACCAACTACACACCATTAGTGCTGTAGTCTATGCATAGTTTATTTATAATTCACAACAAATCATTCAAACCTTTAATTTTCTTTTTGTTAGTTTTCCTAGGATTCTTTTTTCTCTTAGCTGCAGGCTGTGATGTTTGTTTTTCATTTTTCTTGCGAGGTGTTAAAATGAGGTTGTTTGCAACCGACGGAGATGGAGACTGTACATTAGGTTGCTCCACATCCAGATTTGGTTGCAAGCCCTTACAGTGAACAGGCATCGCTATTTTCAAAAATCTGCAAATAACATTGAAAAACAGACTCAAATGTTGATTTTTAAGCCAAAAAAAAAATCAAATGGAGAGGGGAACCACTATTTTAAACATAAAAACCCTGAAATAATAAAACCTAAACGGATAATTTAAACAAACATTTTACAAAAAGTGAATTTATTGAGTTATTAATTATTTTTGTGTGTAAATAAAATTGATTAATAAATTAAAACACCATTACAGTGAAAATCAGCTAGGTATCAGTTAATTTAAATACCTGTTACAACTAATTTAAACAATTTAATGCAATAAAAAGGTAATTTTGTGTGTTTGTGCGAAGTAGAATTATTTAAAAGTAACATTAATTAACAATAAATAAAATAAAACACTATATTGTGATTTTTACCTTCTTATCACTCAATTTAAATACTCGTGACAACCCATTAAAAACCTATTTTTCATTCTACTGAGTTCATACACCCTAAAATTAATCAAATTAAAGCACTTAGAGGAAAAGTTTAGAGAAATAATCGCCAAAAATAAGAAAAACCAAAAAACACCCATAAGGACTTTAACAACGATCACCCTTTTGTTATCAATTTTCTTATCAGCGACAGTGGTGCTGCTGCGGACTTTGAATCGAGAATAGATTTTCTAGGACAACACAAAACTTTACCATTCCAACTACAATAATAGGAAAGAATGTGTGACTAATTTATTTAAATTACAATAGTTCGTGCTTATAAATTAATAGTAGGGCTAAAGAGTAGGGATCCGCACCCTTTTAAAGGAGTTGGAATCGGCATTTATTTAAAGAATTGGAGCCGGCATTGTTTTAAAAAAGTCAGTATTTTTATAAAAGTTGGAGCCGGCAATGTTTTAAAAAAGTCAGTATTTTTTTAAAAGTTGGAGTCGGCATTGTTTTCAAGATGTCAGTATTTTTTTAAAGTCGGAGTCGGCATTGTTTTAAAGGAGTCAGTATTTTCTTAAAAAAAGTTGGAGTCAGCATTGTTTTAAAGGATACTGTCCTACCCAGTATCCTCTCTGAAAATGCTCAACTGTCCTACCCAGTATTTAAATGGTGTCCAGATAAAATCAAATGCATACCTGTTAATATTGTTTTTAGGTATGTCGGTGTATCCTTGATACAAATACTGTATCAGTGCTCTAAGATCCTCATCGCACGCATCCAGAATCAGGATAGGATGGCTGTCGTCTGGGCTCTCTAAGATTAATTTCTAAACAAACAAGTGGGAGAAAAATAAATTTGAAATAATTTAAAGGTGTGTACAGCCCCTCTCCCATTCTCTCAAATAGCTTCAGAAGGCTTGTATTGCTCATCACAAGTTAATCAGTGACACCACTTAATTAGTTGAGAGCTGGAGAGTTGCTTGAAACCTGGTGATTTATGGAACAGGGATGTTCATATCCAGAACTTAACATTGATATAAATAAAAATAATATAGATGATATTGCTTGAATGTTAATGATATTTGTGATAATAATAAAATGTTATCACCAAAAGGCAGTTGAACCAATCTCAAATTAATTGAATCAAGTGCCCAAAGTTAAATTATTACCAATTTAATTTCCTTACCTCAAAATAAGGGCTACACGAGCTAAGGAGTAGTTTGTGGACTCGATAGGAGCTTTCGTTGCCTGATAAAGTGCAGTCGACCAGAGTCTGAGTGCGGAACAGAGTGTCCATCAGCCTCATCACAGCATTCCCTTGGTTCTCCCAGTTTACTCGAACCATCTCATCATCATCCATCTTGCAACCTGTGGATGACCAAACAATACACATGGAGATTACTTAAAAAATCCAGACAAATTGACTTAAATTATGTTAAACTGTTGTTGATTGGGGTCAAGTTGATTTCTTTGATATAAAACTTAAATTAATACTAATATAGAAGGAGCACAGGACCGTAAACACAATATAATTCTACTGATAACACGTCCACCAGTGAACCGGCTTTGCTGTTATCAATAATGCTCCTCCTATATATAATATTATTCTAAGATATAAAAGAAAAATGCTGAAAGTATTTATTGACAAGGGCGCTCTTTATTGACCGTTGCTTAGCAATAGATAGAAATCATCAAAGCAAAATGAAATCAGTAACGCTAACTTGCGGCATATTAGTTGAACTCGACTCCTCCAGATAGATAAACAATATTAACATAGATGGCTAACTCAAAGATTTTTTTAAAAAAATAGTTGATGGGATGCAGGAGGCTCAAGTAGTACAGTCTAGTGGTGACAGCGTGAATCTGTCAGATATTTTTATTTCTGACACTTTTATTTATTTATTTTTATTCAACCAAACAACGAGCTGTTGAGGGTAATCAAATCTTTCCATCCGCTTTTCAGCGCTAGAATGATGAGGAGTCGATGGATGAGTGATCCCAAGAAAGCTCTACAAGAATTTCGTATAAATTGGTAAAAAGTGAAAAAAATTAATTTCTCACTCTTACTTTACCCTTTCTGTTGTCCCCCCTTGGATTTGAACCTCTAATGTCAGAGTTTCAATTTTTGTTTGTTTCCTTTACTTATTCGTTTGCGCCGAACCGAGATGTTATATTCAGATAGCAAATTTAAATGTTAAGTCTAAAACATTAAAAATGAATTATTATTTTTTTAAGAAAACGATGGTGCTGCTTCGCGTGATGAGGCCCCCAAGTTTTGAAAAACAAAAATACATCACGAATACTACAGCATAGCATAGATCTTTGTTTACTTTTATTTTATTTTACTAAACGATTTATCCTACTACACTCGGGAGTGAACCTTCTATGTTAATATTGTTTATCTATGGACTCCCCTTGATTGAAGCTGAGCTATCTCATCTATAGGAAAAAGTGGAGTCGGAGCACTGTCTCAACCGGCGACCCTTCATTTTTACATCACTTTAGTTTTACTGTATTTAATTTACCAAATATTTACAAGTATTTTACCAAATATTTACATTTATATAAGATTACTCACCTTGTCTGGAGGCAAACTGCTCGCAAATTTTAAATAAATTTATTACATAAATCACGAAAAACTCGCCTCACTCTTAATTTTAATATATGTCAAAAAGTCAAGAACTTATTATATCCTTTATCTATGATTAAGAATCAGAATTTTACAAATAAAAATATTCCATCATTCCTCTTCTTTTTCGGGGTCTTCTTATTCTTTTCCAGTTAAACAATGAAAATAATATGGCTGACTATTTTTAATTATTATTTTTATTTAGAAGGAACAAGACATATTCCTTTTAAATTTAAATACTTTATAATTTATTTACAATACAAAACAACCTTTATTTGCCAAAAGTAAAAGATTATAAATAAATACAAAATTTCCAAAAAAAAAAAAATATGTACAATTTTTTTTACATTAGAGGTATTTAAAATTAGAGGTAGGGGTTTAATGCAATCAAGGCCTTAGAATCTTAAATAAAGGTCCTATATTTAAGATCATAGTCATACACACAACTCATCGCATAGACGGGTCGCCTGCGTTCCCAGGCAAAGGATATGCGGGCCCTCTCTAGTAATAATATCTCTATGTTCAACCCTGCAATAAATTATAATCTTGAATAAAAGGGATGACGCGCTTAGTCGATTTGCAATACAACAAAGTGACCACGTTAAGGATAAACAAATAAATAAAAATCCATCACAACTCATATGACGAAAACGCGACACGGCGAAGGTGCATGGGGCCGCTGCGAGGCCACATGTTGTTGTACTTTAACAGTTCGCCATATTACTGGTCTATATATAAGTGGCATACTGCCACGATATAAGCCAATATATCACGATGTATCAAACTTATTAGTCAAAATACGTGATTTGTTTACATTACGTCAATCAATGACATGTTCTGCTTGAAACATATATGTCAATTAATAAAACCGGAACTAAGACTGATAATACAATGAAACTTTTATTGTTTGAACACCATGCATAGCTAGTATATGTGTAAAAAATTGCAGCCCAATCTGAACACTATATGAAGATTTGTGATTTTTTGAAATGTTTGTTAGGTAATTTTTGTGTCCCAAAGAAACGTCTTGGACGCAAAAATCTTGTACATTCATACACACACACACACACACACACACACACACACACACACATATATATATATATATATATATATATATTATAATATATATATATATATATATATATATATTATATATATATATATATATATATTCTTAATCAGAGAGTCCCCCCTCTTTTCAAAAAATCTACCTCCCCCTACTCCCTTGCGCATTTTTTTAAAAATTTGCTTAAAGTAGAAGGAGCGAAGGAGGAATAGGTTATAAAGAATTATTGGAAAGTAATATGCTTTATTTTGCTGGTTACTATCTCGTGTCTTTATATGTTTGTTGAAATGGCTTGGTTCAAATCCAAAAGTTTGGTTTGGTTGAATGGTACCGGCCGCTTATGACATAGAAAATTGCCCTAGGCTCCGGGACTAATATGATGTGATATATCTCTTTTGGTCCACTATGACCACCAATTTGGATGTACCTTCACCTTCCTTACCATTTTAAATTGCAAAAATATTGAAACCTTTTCCGTAATACGGAATAAATAAGTAAAATATTAACAAAAATTTAATATTATTGATACCGATTTTTCAAAGTGTGAAAATATTAAATAAATGTAAGTATTATTTTATGGTGTTCATATTGAAAAAATCCTTATAACATTTATTATTGACGTAAAACTTCAAATATACTTGTCTACTAATCATGTCGAACCAAATTAGTTGTAAATTTAAGTTTTTCTACAATTTAATTTCCTGTTATAATAGCAATTTCATGATTTAAATTGGCGTTAATTAAAAGATATCAATGTTTTAGACGCTTCAGGCAAATTTCCTCTATAAAAACTTCCCTAAAAAATAATGACCGGAACAATCTAAACTATACAGGATTTAATAACGAAAATTTCCGTAGTCTACACCCACAATTTCTGTGATTAACCTTCGGAAATGAAAGTTTCAAAAAATACAGGAAAAGAGCGGTAAAATTAGATCATTATTTGTAGATCTTTGTGTAGTTTAAAGTTTGTCGTGAAGCGTTTACGCATTAGGCTTTGTTTAAAAGTTTTGAACTGCACGTTTTCGCCGACCCCCCTGTTTTATCATCGGTGCTAAAATTATTTCAGTAACTATTCGAACGCCGGGCTGGAATGTCGTAGTTCTTTGCTGTCTTTCTTTATTTTTTTAGTTCGTTATTAGTATTTTTTCTAAAATTTTCAATTTTTCTGTAAAATAGTGAAGTGATGATGGAAATTCAAGGCTGCTTATATTTTCTAATATTAATAAATTTATCTCGAGCTCAAAATTGGGGTAAGTTTCCACATTTTTCACAAATCAGCTGATCGCTCATTTTTAAAAAAAATAATTGATAAGAATTAAATTTATTATAGCGTTAATTAACTGCCAAAGTAAATATAATTACTTTTATATTATCTGTTTTAATTAATAATTAAAACCTCATTTGACTTACAATTTCAAAATGATACGTGAAAATATTTTATAACAAAATAATAATTGCGTCAAAAATTGCTCAATAATTAGGCTTAATTTATATCCTATATTTGTCTTAATTTATTTGATAAACTAAAATATTTGTTTATCTAATGATAATGTTTATTTTTATTATTATATGAAAAATTGATGTCAAGGGTGTCAGCTTAACGAAGTTCAAAGTATTAGATTGTGTTTTTTGTTTGTTGTTAAGGTGGCCTTTGACTTGTTAAAAAAATGTAAGGAATCTTCGTGATTGCTCTAATGTATTGTGCAAATACATAGAAAATAGGATTTCACTTGGTAGTGATGAAGTTTAAAGTTATAAATTAAGTATAAGACTATAAGTTGGAATTATCGATGAAATGTGAATTCTTACAACCCAATTCTTAAGTGGGTAAAATAAATATTAGAATTCTCTCCCTCGATTCAAGAAAGTCTGATCGCAAGGTACCTTCTTGCAAAAAGTCAAAATAGATAAAAACCCCGCATGTGAACTAAGTAATTGTCTGACACTATGGCCAAACCACTGAGCCTAACATTGCTGACACTATGGCCAAACCACTGAGCCAACATTGTCTGGCACTATGGCCAAACACTGAGCCTAACATGTCACTGTTGGCACTATGGCCAAACCACTGAGCCTAACATGTCTGGCACTATGGCCAACCACTGAGCCTACATGTCTGGCACTATGGCCAAACCACTGAGCCTAACATAACATGGCCAAACCACTGAGCTAACATTGTCTGACACTATGGCCAAACCACTGAGCCTAACATTGTCTGACACTATGGCCAAACCACTGAGCCTAACATTGTCTGACACTATGGCCAAACCACTGAGCCTAACATTGTCTGACACTATGGCCAAACCACTGAGCCTAACATTGTCTGACACTATGGCCAAACGACTGAGCCTAAAAAAATGAAAAGCTTTTATATTTTTTTATTTGATTTAATCATTTTTAAAACATGGCTGTATACTTCTCAAAACCAATGCCATTAATAAAAAAATATCATTCTCTGACACTATTGGCCAAACCAGTGTTGGTTTTTGGTTTGGGTTAAAACAAACAACTACCTACACAGTGTATTGAACTGGTGATCTTATACATACACAATTAATACGCTCCGGTTCTTGCAACAAATTAGTTTAGTCATTCGATTCAGATGATGTCTTGACGGATCCCACTAAAACATGATACCTTCTTTTTAGTATTTGAAAAGTTATATGTGAAAATAGTATAATTTAAAGTGAAATAATAGATAGTCAAAAAGTTATACTTTAATTTGATTTCTCCTTAAGGTATAGGGGGAGTAGACAGGATTTCATCTTCCTTGTTACAGGGTGTCAGACTGAATTCTCTCCAAATGTTCTTACAGTTTTTTTAATAATATTAAATAATAATATTAGCTAGTGTACTAATCCGATCCGTAGATTAAGCATGCTGAGCTTAAATGCTTTAGAGTAGATAGAGGCACAAAGCTAAACTTACAACTTTGTTTAAATACCGTTGTAAGGTTTTAAACATAGGTTCTGAAGGAAGACACATCAGTTATTTTCAACCTCAGTGCTAAAAATTAATGTTAGCAAAGTCTCTTACGTCAAATACATGAGAACAGCGAGTATAGCCTGGTGGATGAACTATTTGAAATATTTGTTGTTAAGACAAAACAACAACATCTTTATTAATGAAGCATATATAAAGTCATAAATCTAACTCACCACACCTGTGTGGTCCAATAATTTGGTTCCTACATCTGATGTTTATTTTAAAATAATACTAGCATTACTGACAGTCTGTTTTACTACAATTACTACCAACTTGAGTTGGTGTCGTCCGTAATGTGAATGAACTTGAAACGTGCATTGACATTTTAATTGCACATAATTAGTTTATGAATGAAGTCTTAACTGCATCTGTGAGGAGTTATTAGTCATACTTAGTTACACATTCAACAAGTTGTAAATATTATGATTTTATAATTTTATAATAGTCCTGTGAATGAACGCAGGTATCCCTGATATTATGATTTATTGAGCATCAGAATATCGGTAATGAAAGTGCAGGGATCAAATCCCACTTTAAGGTTTAATATTTTATCTTTTTTACCTCTCCACATTTATACAATTGGAAAGCATTGCTTGGAAGTTTTAAAGCATGATATATATATATATATATATATATATTATATAATATATATATATATATATATATATATATTACACTCACTTCTCTCGTGCCAACGTTTCGAGCATGGGCATGCTCTTCATCAGGGCAACCTGAAGACAATATAATAAACAAAAAAAACAATAGAGACAAGAAAATGACAAAAAGTAAAATCAATAACTCAAAGCTACAGGAAATAAAGTACAAAACAGGAAAAAATCAGCACTTACAGAGAACTACGTTAAGCGTACTATACGCTTAACTACGTTAAGTGTATAGTACGCTTAACATGAAAGCGTATAGTACAACATTAAGCGTATAGTACGCTCCCCCATGAAAATTCGCTGAAACTGAACTTTATCAATAAAAACAATGTAAAACTGAATTTAAATTCAACCCTTCCCAAAATATAAGCAATGTTTGAGAAAACCACCCTATGAAACTTACGAAATTTTCATATGGAAATTGATCTGTTTATTACTGTCAAGGTCGGTCGTATTAATTTCTCTCATGTGAACCATGGGTTGGTAGTGCGTATCTGCTCTCATGTAGCTATTGTGAATATTTAGCGTTTATTTAATTGTTTTTAATTGATTCTTTATTTTACGTCAGTCAGTGAATGAGACGTGTTTTAATTTGTACAAGGTCTTTTATAGTTAGTTTGTACCGATTTTTATTTGGTACCTTAATGTGTGTTGGTATTTCATGACGTACTAAGAAACAATTTTCATTTGGGGAAATATATTTTTCCAGAAATGGAAAAATCCAGGGTTCCAACTTAAATCCTAAGGATGTTAACCTGAAATGTTTTGTATACATAAGTGAGATACCCCATTGGTCGGATAACAATATTAGCTAGTGATTGGCTCGCTTGTGATTTGTTATAGGAGCCAATATTCATTTGCTTGAAGAAAACCGGTTATAGAAATCAAATTCGGATTCGCTACGCTCATCCTCCCAGCTTCGGAAGTACAAGTAGTTAAATTTATACTGAAACACGTCTTAGGACTCGCTTCCCTCGTCCTCAGATAATAAATACGTTCGTTTCGTTTCCAGTGGTCATTTTTCCAGGCACTGACCACGCTCGATGCTGCTTAACTTTTATGATCCACCAAAAATCATATAATAAACTTGTTGTATTATAACAAAACTTAGTACAGATTTTTATTACGTCAAGGGATACATTTGTACCAAATTTCAACTTAATTGCAATATTTACCCATTTTTACATTTTTTAAAAAAAGACGGCATACGTTTTTTTAAACGCTCAATTTTTAGCAAATCATTTGATAAAGTTTTTAGCAATTATTTCCAGAAAATCACGCTTTTTTTCTCCTTATTTTGACTTTATGACTCCTTCTTTGTGCTTTATAAGACAATGATTCAATTCTTCTTTTAGAGAATTATCAGTAATATCCGCTTGTTGATGTCACCTATCCAAACTTTCTGAATACAACTGATTCCTTTTGTGGCACCACAAGAGACATAAGTTTTATTAGAAATTCCAGAACATATAGATATAATACAGATAATAAATTGCGTAGGCTTCCGCGGTTATTGTCATGAAGATTTAGGTCTTCCGGTGGTGACTGCGTCAATGTAGATGAAGAATCCGACGTTTCGCTTCCACTGTGGGGGGCATCTTCAGGGATGTAGGACATCATGTCGTCGGATTCTTCATCTACATTGACGCGGTCACCACCGGAAGACCTAAATCTTTATAATACAGATGTCAGTTAAAATCTGAAATTATTCGGCGCTGATGATCTCAACAAATAAATATATCCGTTTTAGGGCCTTTCGGTACATTAGGATATTTGCTCTGCGGGAATCAACTTTTGTAGCTCATTTAAAGTTGGCTATATCTTTATACTACAACTATTCATATAAAATTAGAGTCTAAGCCGAGCTGCGAACCCCGGACCTCCGGTATGACAAAATCGAGTGATTACACGATCTCAACCGAAGTGACAAATGCAGTCATGCTCTCAATATTTTATTAAAATATTAATTTTATAAATCATTTAATAACGTAGCTACTTAATATTGTTAAAAATAAACACAAGATAAGGTAAAAGTAAACAAAGATAAGAAAAAGAATAAACACACAATAATAATTTAATTAACACTTCATAATTAGACATTTATAACGAAATTTTGAATTTTATTTTTGTTTTCTTTTTTTTATTTTACGTTCTCGAGTAGCGATGACCTTCAAAATATAACTTTTACTACGTGCGTTCACACACACACACACACACACATATACAGTTAGTTACCTGTTGAATGTCTCATAAACATTATACTACACACACTAACACATCGGTATAAATACATATTCGAAAATCCACGTACACGCTTAGTCAACTGATCCTGGGTTAACATATTTTTCAGAACGTCAAAATGAGTTGTTTGTAAAAAAAAACTGGACTTCCCCAATTATAGCTGAGGTGAAGTTGTTTGTCTTAATTTAATTCCTTAGTTTTTTTTCTAGAGTAGGAAATAGTGGTGTTTTTAAGCGAAATTTAATGGGGGACAAGCTGCTAAATATCCGACTATGCCTTCTGTCTCTTTTTTCAAAAATGATAAAAAAACATAGATCCCTCTGCGGCTTGCATTGATATATTTGTTTATTTATGGAATATGGTATTTATATATGAAAACGCTTGCTAATTACAGATATGGCTGAGGTCTTATATCATAAGAACTTTCATAAGTATATAGAGAAAACATAACATATTTATAAAAAAATACAATATGAGGCTGCTGATTTACAATAAGTTGCTACATACTCAGCATACTGATCTATCATATATAATAATTATAATAATGCCCGTTTAGAGCCTTGCGGCTCATCAGGGATAACCCTGCGGGAACCACTTCGGGTGTAGTAGCTACCATTACGCTCAAAGTGCATTCTAAAGCTGGCGATAATTTATCTAATCAATAATCTTCTATAAACTGAGAGCGTAACCTGGGATGCGAACCCCAGACCTTCGTGGGTGTCAGTGTAAAGGTCAGTGTAAAGACTAACGCCTTAACGACCTCGGCCACGGAGGCGATCTATCATATACGAGACAATAATTAAACTAAATTATAAAGTAAGACATTCACAGCGTATAAATCACCGTTATAATAAGTCAAAAAAAAAAATAATTTTTACATAATTTTATCAAATGAGTTAATAAAAAGTACTAAAATAAAGTCTAAAATAGATAAATTAAATAAAATTTAATCGTATATATGATGATTTAAAATTCCAAGCGAATCTAAGATAATAGATTCAGCTATTCTTGTCAATTCCTTACTATCTATACCTATTTCATTGAAGAAGTCAGAGGCAAACTTAGGTACAGTGCCTTTAGAACCAAACCAAAGCCCTTTGACAATATAATTCCTTTGGTTATGTCTTTCTAGGAATTATTCTGGGTAATTAATAAGGCACTTGTCGTAAAGTTCCTTTTTTTCACGAATGACTTTTATACCCTGGTCTAAATCATTATTTTCATATCTAACGGTAGGGTCTATCACCAAAGCGTCTTTACTATTACCTTTATAAGCAATGATGTCAGTATACCTGGTGGAGCCGTGCGAATCACTGCTGTAAACCTCATCATAGCAAGTATACCCCTTTTGTTTCATCAAGTCAATGATGTTATGCTTGTCATTATGGTGGCAACGAGTTACCAGGAGCATGTTATTTGGACAGTTACCAAGCACATGTGCTGGTGTTTTAGTCTCTCTACTGCATCGGCGGGTATTAACTCTCCTGCTAGAGAGTTAGATCTTAGCCACAGATGTGGCTGAGGTCTAACTCTCCTGCTAGAGAGTTAGATCTAGCCACAGATGTGGCTGAGGTCTAACTCTCCTGCTAGAGAGTTGGATCTTAGCCACAGATGTGGCTGAGGTCTAACTCTCCTGCTAGAGAGTTGGATCTTAGCCACAGATGTGGCTGAGGTCTAACTCTCCTGCTAGAGAGTTGGATCTTAGCCACAGATGTGGCTGAGGTCTAACTCTCCTGCTAGAGAGTTAGATCTTAGCCACAGATGGTGCCTGAGGTCGTCTTATATCATGAGAACTTTCATATGTATATCATGAACTTCCATAACTTATAAAAGTTCCATTAAATAAGTTACTCTAATATTGTACTGTTTATCTGATTATATTATTATTCCAAGGGTCTTTTCTATTACTTTACTTTACTATTCGGGTGTCTCAAAATTCACCCGATAGGGCCTCTTGTATTAATATCTCTTTGCTCTCATCTATCCATCAGATACTCATACTTTTTTAGGATTTGTAGCCGAAATAAGGACTTCTAATAAAAGATATTTGGTGTCGAATTTGTCCTTATTAGACCCTCGTCCTCATATTAAAAGAGGCAGGGAAGCAAAGCCATTAGGGTTTGTTTCAGCTCTCGTCTGCTATGTCCCTTATAAATGAGGTTGATCATGTTGCGCCATTTTCTAACTTCCTACTATCGCCAGACTACATATTTTAACATAAGTTGGAGAGATGATGGATCAACAGGTCACTATGGCTAATTTTTCGTAGTAAAAGATGGTCATGCGGTCGATTTTTATGATCAATCATATTAATCGAAGTCGATCAGTATTTATTGGAAAGGGTTTGGAAAACCTTAGTCACGTATTGACAGTTTGTTTTTATAGTATTGCGCGCGGTTATAAACAGTTGACAGCTTGGGGAAATAGTGTTGAGGAACGAATGACGTTGGTCCGAAATAAAAATTGTTGGTGTAACATCAATGACTTTCCTCGTTGGCTCCCTCGCATTATTTTCCCCACGCTGTCAACTGATTATAATCGTGTGTTATACTATAAGGTTGTAGCAACCTTAATTACGGTTGGATGGTTTGATTAGAAGTTTACATTGTGGCTTGTGGTTGTCTCCTTGTGGTTACTCATCCGCTGTCAGGGTCAATGTATCTTTGTTCGGATCTCTATTTCCATCTTCACGATATTGACCGTCATTGTCAATTTGCGGCGCTATTTTAATTTAGGTTATATTAAAGATGTTTAATAGATTAGCTGTTTTTCACGGTTATAAATGAAGTGTATAACCTTATGGGGTCAGTTCAACCGAGTTAAACTTATTTTTTAGGTGGCATAATTGTTACCAAGGTCTCTGTATCCGTGTTGTTCCATATTTCGTTTTTAAAATATCTTATCAGCTAAGATATGTTATGCGGCATTTCGATGTAACGATATGTTATGCGGCAATTCTATTAACGATATATTATGCGGCATTTGGATGTAACTATATGAGGCATTTCAATGAAACTATATATTTTGCTGCTGGGCAAATTACACAGAATCTCTGATTACAATTAGCAATTCTCAACTGTATTGCGAAATGAATTTCGTTTTAGTTAAAAAGGCCTTTTGGAATATAAGTTTAGAAATAAACGAATTCTTGGACTGCTCTTTGACAAATAGATAAAACAGACTGTCAAAATGGAACTGACTCTCCATAATTTCACGGTCATAGAAAACATCTTGACCACATCCTCGCATCACGACATTTTACTTGTGCGGAATATTGTCTTAATCTCCAAAGAACCGCAGGTTTGCGCCCTCTGCCACAGGGATAACCATACGAGGTAATAAACATGATTTTCAGATGAACCTAAACGGGGATTACCTGTTTAAAGATTAGTAAGTGCTTCTAATTTAAAAGATTAAGTTAGCATCTAATTAAGTTAGAGTTTTACTTGAATCAAGTCCAAACATACTTGGAATAAATTAGTAAAGAACTTGTTTTTTCCTCTTTTTCTGTATTTTAAACAATGGAGGCGTAATTACCCGTGTTACGTGATTTTTTAGAATTTTCATTATTTTCCATTTAGTCTAAGAGCCGGACCTGAAAAAATGTGACTCATTTTGTACTACTTTCAACCAAATTTTTCTGAAAATATACATTATAATTATGAAGGAAAAGCATAGTCTGCCTATCCAGAGTGGAGCCCTTCATATAACTGCGCTCGCTCAAAATTTTATAAAATCGCTCAAATTTCAGTTTTCTTGAAATAGGAAATTTTATCAACTTTAAAAAACGTTCTCTTCATGTTTTGCGCATAACCTACAGGGAACCACTTATTTCAAGAAAACTGAAATTTGAGCGATTTTATAAAATTTAGAGCGAGCATATTTATATGAAGGGCTCCACTCTGGATAGGCAGACTGTGCTTTTTCTTCATAATTTGACTTCATTTCATTTTTTTATTTTCTGAAAAATTTGGTATAATGTAGTACAAAATTAGCCCCATTTTTTAGGCCTGGCTAGACTAGTTGTTTTTACTGACGATTTTGGCGACAGTGACTCGTATTACCCCCTTCTAAAGATCACGGAATTTATTTCGTCTTTCCGGTAGATTTTCCTTGTGCATACAATGATCGGATGCACAGGGTACAACGGCATTACCACCCTGTGTATGTCATCTAATGCTTCAGATAATTAGATGACATTAGATCATTCTAGTTTAATCAGGAAAATAATGATAAAATAAATAATAATTTGCAGTGTAGACGATAAACAAACGTCGCATGCAATTGGAAGGTACTTTTAATTTTCAAGGTTATTTATCATTTCTGCCGATGCGATGTCATGATATTATAGTTTTCTTCCTTTCTCGCCTGATTGTAGGGGAAGCGTAGATATAGGAATAAATGTGTCGCATCTTTCATATTCCCTCGTTGCAGAACCCTCATATCTAGATCAGTGGTTCTCAACCTTTTTTACTCATTGCCCCCTTTTAAGTACCTTGCGTGTATCATCGCCCCCCTATCTTATAAGGTGATAAACCAGTATCCAAATTACCTGCTAATTATCTTTGTATAGCCAATACATTATTTAATTGCTTGTGTTAATATTCTAAATTAAGGAAATTAAACAACTAATAACCTAATATTATACATATTTAGTATATTTAATAAAATTGAGTATGTTTATATGACCAAAAAAGGATTTTTAGATGGCTTGTAGTGTTTATCTCCATTAGTTTAGCCACAAACGTCTTCTCTTTAACCCCATAATAATGAATCACGTAAAGTTGTTTTAAAACAACTGTTTTGAAGACCCAATTTTTATACATCGTAGCACTAGTTTGTGTCTTTATCGGTTTTGTAGCCATAAGTATTATTTTTTTGTACAAAAATTTAGTTTTTAGGCCCCGCAACCACACCTAATTATCTCTAGCTAGGGCAGCACCTCCGGCGCTTAAAAACTTATGTTTTTTGGCTCACTCTGTACATAATCAGTGGTTCAATACAACTGAAATCAGTTAAGTTGAAATTTTAAGGGTGTCTTATTTATCAGGACCCTTAAATAAAATTTATTTATTTTTTAACATCTTACATGGTATTTAAATTAGTTTATACGTCAAATCCTTCGCAAAACTTAAAATAATATTTCTCTACATTTGCCAATTACTCCCATCATTCCCCCAAACGTCTCACTCCCCCTAACTACTCACTGCCCCCTTACTTGCCCCCTACGTCTCAGCGCCCCCCTAAATTCTTCAAGCGCCCCCTGGGGTGCGCTAGCGCCCACGTTGAGAACCACTTATCTAGATTATGGTGTAACCAGTTTCATAGTACCGGACCATAAGATATGGGTAGATGGTTCCTCATTTGGCAGGTTATTTATAATTACAATAAATATGAAATTAATTCACTCCCTGCGTTGTAAGTTCTATATACAGTATTGTTACTCGCACTGTAAATGCTATTTCCCTCCCTAGGGAGTGTAAGTAGGAGCATATCGCTTAAGGAGACAAATCTCAGATTGATATTTTTATTAATCAGTTCCTGAGGGATTCGGCCTTGGCAACTAACTAGTTTACAGGCCTCAGGTGTCTATGAAGTTTTCTTCTTCCGCTTCGCCTCAGGAGGAAACTTAAACACGAGCTGTAAAACTTTCTTCCATCCCTCGTTGCATAAATAAATATTCCTGTTTAACCCCTTAAGCTAATTCTTGGCTTTAAAATTTATCGTTTGCTGGAGCTAAGGGTCTTGAATAAAGGGGATGACGCATTAAGGAACTTTTCTGACCCCATGGAAGTTTTATGAGATAGAGAAATAGGAGCAAACTTACCTTCCAATGGTTATAATGAAAAATTATAAGATTATAAAGTTATGTAACAAGGTTGTCGAGTTTGCTTCTCAATTTTCTTGTGTGCTTCTCGTGATTATTACATTTGTGGTGCTTGTCAAATCATTGGTGCTTATTTAATTTTAAATTTTTGACTCTACTAAGCCACTTCAGTGAGTGATAATTTAAAGGTTTTTATAACCTTATTAAGTAATAAACAATGGGAAACCCATTGAGAGTTAAGTTTGCCTCTAAACTTTAAGACCTGCGCTGTTTTAAGGATCATAAGCATGCGTTGTTGGTTTTTGACGTGTGTTTCGTGTTGAATTCTTCTCTATTTTTTGGTCTTCCATGGGGTTACTTTTTTGTTTGGCAAATCGACTTGGTGCGTCGTCCACTTTAAGTCCTTGGCTGGAGCTTTACATGCTGAAACGAGAATATTGGTAAAAGTATGAGTGAGTTGTAGATGTCTTTCTCGTCTTGGAAAGTTGACTGGAGTGCGTACGTGAGAGTTGGCACGTAGTCCATGTGGAAGTGAGTCCCTTACCCTTTATACTACGATACGCTGCGTTATGGGACAATGCGACAATCACACACCTGTATCACAACAATCTCCCGTCTAACTAGACCATTCACAACAACAAAAGCCCTGACATCCAGGTATGCCAACCTTGGGTACCACCTATACGAAAACCAATATTAATATGGTTGTCATTTTTATGATTTTACTCATGTTTTAACAAAGTTTCAAAACATTTTTGTCTTCAAGCTAATTATTGATATACGTATGTGACTTTGTTTCTCTTTTGATAAATGAATGTTAGCAGTGGTACACTTTGTAGAGCTAAACATGAACCTTTCACATCATTGTACTGTACCTTAAAAAAATAATTTAATTTTAAAGCATTTTGGATATAGCCAAAAATGTTACTAAAATTCAACTTCCCAAAGAAATTTTTAGTAGGGGCTAAGCCCTCCTGATAATTACTGGCATTATGCTGTGATTACAGCATAAAAGAGAATAGATTATTTAGAGAATTTATCGGGTGAGGTCTATGAAAGGGAGACCAGAGGTGTTCAGTCCGGGTTCGATCCTGATCGGGGACCCTGGGATTTTAATGCGAGAGATAAAAATCCTTTCTTGCGCCTTCTTTCGAAAGGAGAATTAAGCCAGTAGTTCCGAGCCTGTGTCATGTCAGTTACTCGTAAAATAGGCCAAGAGCCCAGGGGTGTTTTGTTAATAAAAAGTTTAATGGCTGGAATCGGTCTCAATTTTTCGTAAATACCTTCCTGAACAGGGATCTGCAATTCTGCCGACTCGTATCGGATGGGAGTCCCAGGCAGAACGCACTTTAGGGGTCAAAGGTTCTGCCTGGGACACCTATCCGATACGAGTCGGCAGCAGAATTGCAGATCCTTGTTCAGGAAGGTATTTACGAAAAATTGAGATCGGTTCCAGCCATTACACTGTTTGTTAACTTAGGTGGTAAATTTGACCTGTAAAGTGCGTTCTGCCTGGGACACCCATCTGATACGAGTCGGCAGCAGAATTTCAGATCCTTGTTCAGGAATGTATTTACGAAAAATTGTGACCGATTCCAGCCATTACGCTTTATACATATATATATATATATATATATATATATATATATATATATATATATAATATATATATATATATATACAGAAAGAAGTAGCCATGAAAAATTAAAAATAGATTTTCTTTCAAAATGTTAAGCATTTGTCAAAACAGAATCTAGAAGCAGCAAGCAACGTCATTGTTTCCCGCGCAAAACATATTTTTACTTTTCTTCATTTATCACGCATGAAGCTATTTATAAGACTAACATATGTGCTAAGTTTCATCTCATTATCAGCATTAGTAGATTTTTATCAAATGACTTGTGTACGTTTTTTAAAGATTTGTACAAAATCAGGAAACAGTCCAATGGAGTTGAAATGTTGTATTCCTTCAAATGATGTATAGGTACACTAAGTTTCGTTTCAATACGACAGGTATGTCTATGATTAGATATACCTATGACAATATTACAGGATAGTCTTATTGTTAGATCTTAAAAGTTATGCAGCACCAAGCGTGGTCAGTGCCTGGATGGGTGACCGTTGGGAATAAAACGGATGTAATTACTTACTACGTACAACCAGCGTATTTAACTGGCGATCGTATTACATACGTATGCAATACGGTCAACTAACTTCACGGTTCTTACAGCGTATTTGTTTAGTCGATCGAGTGAGATTACGTGATAACTGATCCCGCCAAAACATCGCGTCTTTTATAGTGAAGGTTCACTTTTGGTTATAAGAAAGTTTAGAACAAAAAATATATTTAATTAAAATGTGATTTCTTTGCATAATAATAAATTTACATTAAAAAAATAATATTCCAAAAGTTATTTGATCAAAAACGGTAATAAGAAGTGAAGAATAAGAAGTGAAATAAAAGTTCGACGATATGGTTATCAGTTAAATACGATCGTCTCTAAAGGTACATACAGCATATCGGGGGATCCATTTAGATTCCATCTCCCTAGTTCTAGTGTATGCGATCGGATCCCCTCCGCATGGTTCATACAGCTAATATTACCGTATTGAGAGATCTCTCAATCGATCTCTCAATACGGTAATATTAGCTGTATGAACCATGCGGAGGGGATCCGATCGCATACACTAGAACTAGGGAGATGGAATCTAAATGGATCCCCCGATATGCTGTATGTACCTTTAGAGACGATCGTATTTAACTGATAACCATATCGTCGAACTTTTATTTCACTTCTTATTCTTCACTTCTTATTACCGTTTTTGATCGTATTCCATACGATCCGCGGATCTAGCAGTGTGTATCTGAGGAGGATCGAGTCCGAAGACATGTTGCAGTATAAATTTAACGACTTGTACATTCTAAATACGAGCGAAGCGAATCCAAACCAGGGAGGATGAGCGTAGCGAATCCGATGCCATGAGGAAATGTTCCGAGGTACCTTGTACCCCATTTCTTTAACTGGATTTTTGACTCTTATTTTATGTAACCAATTTTGTGTTAAATCTCACCGAGACGCCCTCAGCCAGACTATATTTATTAGATTTTCTATTAATATCATTCATGATTGAGTGTATTATTTAACTGATTGATAAGAACCCGCGATAACATAGATGTACGGTTAGCGAATGGTTTTATTCATAGTGGCTAAGTTCATATTATATAGGACTTATTGATGATTTCGACCTATGTATAACTTCACTTGCAAAATGTTACTAAAATTATATATATCATTCAATATCCTTTGGAATATAGGATAAACTATCGTGTCATTTACATTTTTAATACTCATATACTGTGTAGTTCATAAATATAACTAATTTACGCTTTAGATTTTGTGAATTTGATAATTACTGGCGTACATATATACTTTGAATGTAATAATTTTGTTTGTATACTGTTGTATAACACTAACTTATATAATTACTCCCAAATATTTTATATGTTACTTAATAACATAAAATTTAATTAATACGTTTACTTTTTGTTAACATTAAATCAAATTATAGAGCGCTTGGAGTTTAAATATAATGACATTTTGCCGAAAGAAGAGCTAGTTAATTAGTTAATGGTGAACATATATAATTTTGACGATTTATTTGATGGTTTGGATAAATGGGGTATGAAAGTGCTTACGTGACTCGGGGCACGTCGTATAATGTCTGGCTTAGAGGGAGGCGTCCCCGCTAGCCAAATAAAACCAAACCCTACCCGCTTAAATCTTGAAATAATAATGCCTCGTTGTGTATATATGTCAATCATTAATTTAAAAACAAAGCTGTATTGACATTATTATGATGCTGATTTTCTTTCTACATTAAAGGGCAGATATTAATATATCAAAATATTGTCTTATTAATTAATATTTTTAGCCATTTAATTAATTATATTTTAGCTTATATATTTTTAATTTTCTTCATTTATACTTAAGGAAATTATTGTGTTTGCAAAAAAGTCCGAAACCGGGAGCTCACCTGAATTTTCTGTTTTGGGTGTTTTTAAGACCTCCTAAGTGGTTTTTACTAAATTGAATCTTAACATGTATGGGGTCTGTAAGTGTTTTATGGTCAAGTGTCAAAACTTGGTACAAAAACCAATGTTTAGGTTTAGTTATACTTTTTGGAAACTAATTATTCTATGGCGTTATTTAATGGCACAAAATTTTCGAAAATTCACTCAAACGGATAACTTTAAAATTAGCCATGCTGATAGTACTGTATAAGATCATTAAATGTGCAAAGTTCATCTCATTATCAGCATTTAGTTCAATTTTTATCGAATGTCTTGTGTGCGTTTTTTTTTTATAAAAAGTTGAAATTCGGTTCAAAGGCCTTTTAGCTAATAAATAATTATACCAAGTTTTATTCCAATACGGCTGTGTTGACATTATTTCATTAGCGCTAAAAGCATAGAGGTATATTACTAGAGGGGCTCTATTGGTTGAATTTTGAAACATCGAAAAAGTAACCTGACCACATTCGATTATCATTTTCATCAAATAAACAGAACAAAAAAACAGTAAATTATATAGTAGAATGTTTAAAATACAAATCACAACACAAACAATCTGTGGGAAGCCGAAAACAATTGATTAATTATAACCTCAACTACCTCTTGGAGGAGGTTTCAATGAGGTTACACAGAGCCCCACTAAAAATGTTTCTGGCCTCTCAATGTATTAAGATAGGCTATGCTCCCTCTAGTATATATCTCTATGGCTAAAAGAGCAAGGGGAATTAGGTTAAGAAAAATAAGAAGATTGTGAAGATGAAATAAAATTTGTGCTAAAAAATATTGTTTGCTTTTATTAATTAGTTTTAATATATATCGTTAAAGTCAAAACATGGTAGCAGAGCGTGGTTCATGTTTTGACTTTAACGATATAATTAAAAAACTAAACTATTAAAACTCAACTAAACTATCAAAAAACTAATTAATGAAAGCAAACAGTATTTTTTACAAATTTTATTTTATCTTTTTTTCATCTTCACAATCTTCTTATTTTTCTTAACCTAATTCCCTTTGCTCTTTTAGCGCTAATGTAATAATGTCAACACAACGGGTATTACATGTACAGTTTATATTGGATCACTAATGTTAAGCAACACCGAGTGTAGTCAGTACCTAGATAGGTGACCGCTGGAAATAAAATGAGTGTTTTTAACTGTCTGAGGACTCGATTCCCTTGTCTTCGTTTTTATTTTGTAATTAATATTATTTTCATTATTAAATTAGATTTCAATAGAAATATTAAGAGTTTTAAATACAACGGTCTTCAGACAGTTAAACGTAGCGAATCGGATTTGGCGAGGCAATGTTACGAGGTACTCCGTGCCCTATTTTGTTTCTTGACGATGAACATGAAGATTTAGATCTTCTCGTGGAAACCGCGTATATATAGATGAAGAACGTTTCGCTTCTACTGTGGGAGGCAGCTTCAGGGGTGTAGCACATGATGCATGAAAACACGACGCTCAACTAAACAGGTGACTCCTATATCTTGATGACAATACCTGCTGAAGCCCACACAGCGTATTAACGATGAATATTTTCAAAAATTGCTTAAGTAATAAATATTTTGTTGCTAATTATTGATTCGTTTAGCTATCATTCTGATCAATCCAACTTTTTTATTATGACAATAATGGACTGAAATAAACTCAGCTATATTTTAGTTATGGTGATACCAATATTAATGTCTATCGTTTAGTTTAAAAATCCTCAAGGTCATAAGTATTTTGGGGATTGACCAATCAGAGAAGCCGCTGCCAACCTCTCACTTAAAAAGAGAAAAAAAATCCCTACAACAATAACCGCTGTAGGGAAAAAAACCTTCTTCCCGGCAATCGTTCACTTTGTTTGTGGTTTGTGGTTCTTCTTTTGATTACGTAGTTTTGAAAACTACTTTCAAACTAATCTTAAGAATGATATTTTAAAATAAAACTACACAAAAGAAATGTAAAAAAACATCGCCAAAAAAATGCGGGTAAAATAACCTGATTTGTTTACATAGTTTTTCCCGCTCCCTTCTTGCAGGGATTTTTTTTTTCTTAAGAATCAGTGGTGTCTAAACTGACCTGTCAAGATTTTTAAACTAAACGATAGACTGTAATGTCTTGATTACAAATTAAAATAATATTTTGTTAATTGGTGAAACAATGGCAAAATTGGAAATTGGTTATGTGGCAAATCGACTTAGTGCGTCATTCCCTATTTTTAAGATCCTTGTACTAAACACAAAAATCCTCAAACATCCTTGCCGTTCCTAACTTCTGAAATGAAAACAACTCACAGAGGTTCGTTCAATGAGCCGTAGGATAAGGTTAGTTTCTATTACGCAGCTTTTAAATTTAAAGCTTTATATTTAAAAAATAAACTCCTAGGCAATTAAAAATTAAGCACCTTTTATTTTAAGTGTTTTAACATGTATACCTTTAGGCAATTTATTTAATAACATATTTATCTAATAACCAACTAATTTATATAGTTAATTAATTTTAACTACTTTTAAGATAAAAAAATACGGAGCAATGTGTATACAAAAACGTTTGCAGGAGTATATTCTTATTAGAAAACATGTATAAAATTTGTATATATATATATATATAATATATATATATATATATATATATATATATATGTATGTATATATATTGGCCGCTGCCCCCTGTTTTGATTAAAGAAATAACAATTTTTCTTTGGATCAAGAAATTATTTGGTTCGAGTAGAGTGTTACATAAAACAGTTCTAGAATTTTCTTTCCTAATATGAATTTGAATTTTAAATTTAATTTTAACTATTTGTTTTATCTGGTTGTATCTATTGGCATTTGCTAATTATTTTTATCAATATTGTTACTGCAGATTTGAATTTATCGATTTAATTAGGGTAATTGTTTTATGTGTGAGATGCTAACATAGCATGAAATGTTCAATGCAAACTGCTAATTTTGTAACTTTCCTAATATACTTGGTATTTCTTTCCGAATTTTCCATGTATCATCAAGCTCATTTTGATGCGTTGCAGTGCGTCTTCGGACTCGATTTAATTCTTCTCAAACTGTATAAAACCCGTTTCATTCTCAGCGGTCACCCACCTACGTACTGACCTAGCTCGATGCTTTACACCATAGGTCTAACAAAACCCATGTTTTACGAGCCGTTTTGAAATGAAACTTTGTACACGTTAAACATTAAATCTCTAGTTAGTTTTACGCATTGTCATGCAAAATAAATCAAAACATGACGTCAAAGGTTAACTTTTCGTTCTTAAAATAATTTACTCTTCATTATCGCGTAACATGGAACGCATGCTGTTCAAATTCTATTCTCTATGTGCTTAGAATAATACTATATATAGAAGGAGCACTACTGATAACACGAAAGGCGATTCACTGGTGCAACTAAGTAATGCTGCCATCCTTACAATATACAATTTTCTAAAAAAAAAGTTGGCAATACTTCCGGTTGCTGAATTATTATGTTCTATTATTAATTAATGATTGATTATTCATAAAATACTAATATAAATATCGGTGTATTACAATATTTAAAGCATTTTAAATTGTAGTTTAACGTATTTATTAAAATTATATTAAAAGTAGTCCTTGTCAACTAAATGTAGATTCTTGTATTCCGCCACCCTTTTGCCATCTAAGACTGGTTTTATTAAATACTCAGCAGGTATTTTAAGTTATAATATTTGTTATTTACGACCTTTCTTCATTAATAGAGATTTATGACACATATTTAATATAATGTTTTGTTGTCAGGTTGGCAGCATTACTTAGTTGCACCAGTCAACCGGCTTTCGTGTTATCAGTGGAATTACATTGTGTTTACGGTCCTGTGCTCCTTCTATATATAGTATTATTCTAAGTCTATGTGTTTTACCCTCTATTTTGGTTTTAAATCATATATATAATTCGTATCACTGCCATCTCTAGCTATCATATTTCCATGTTCCATCCTCAGGAGAGCGTTTCGCTCTGGACTGCGACCAATTGACATTTTGCAACGTTTACCTGCGGTAAATATAGAAATGGACTGCAGGCTACAAGGCACGTAGACATTAAAACGTTCTCTCGTGTCTACATATCTGTTTGAACGACCTTTAGTCCGTTGCATTCTTTCTTAAATTACTTTTAAATGTCGCATCTTAATTATTTGTAAATACTTGTGTAGACAAGAAAACAATTTTTACCCAATAATCAAAGCAAATAGACCAAGAGCCAGGCCCTAAAAAATGTGACTCATTTTGTACTACTTCTAACCAAATTTTTCTAAAAACTTTAAATTATGAAGGAAACAGAGTCACCCAATCTAGAGTGAATTCATATGATTGCGCATGCTCAAAATTTTATAAAATCGCACAAATTTTAGTTTATTATTAACTATAGTCTGCCTATACAAAGTGGAGCCCTTCATATAAATGCGCTTTCTCAAAATATTAGAAAATCGCACAAAATCCAATTTTCTTGCAATAAGTGGTTCCCTGTAGATTAAGTACAAAACATACAATGAACATTTTTAAAACTGATAAAATTTCCTGTAAAACGAGTGTTTTTTGGTCAAAATTGGATAACTGCAACTAAAGTTATGACATTTGTTATAACTCGGTTATTGCTTGGCTTAAGCAATAGTACTTCTATGCTTATTATAATTTTCTCATTTTTACAATATTTTGACCTTTTGAACGTTGTCATGTTTCAGAGGTATCAGTATGTCTGGGAGATCGGGTAGAATCTCTTGACTCTACCGGAGAGACACAATCTACAACATCTCTAGGTTTACTATCATCTCTCCATACGCCTGATGTCTTAGCGTTAGACTCACTTACAGGACAGCTCTTCTTGGCTGACTCCACTCAAGCTAATACAAGTATATTTAGTGTTAGGCTGTCCGATCCACCGTTACACGATCCTCCCAGATCTATCCATCAACGTAAGTATTTCATGTATTTCATCAAATTTTCATTATATAATCACGCTTATAAGACTATTCATATTGAATACTGGTGCAGTGCTAGAGTTCTACACCTCTTCCTGCTGTCCAAGAAATACCTCTCACAAGTTTCATTCTATTTGATTCAAATATTCCGTTTAACGTTTTATTCAGATAATCCGAAAGCGTTTCTGCTCTTATACATTTCATCGTCAGAGAGTAAACTATGGTTTCTCGAAATTTGAAAAAGCAAGAACCTCTTTGCAATATTCTCAATAACGCATGTTAAAAGTTTTAAGTATATCAAGTGGTTAGTGTAGGCTCTATTTAGTTCATAAATAAATAATAAATAAATAAATGTCTTTATTGTTGAAACATAAATTAATGTGTATACAAATGTCAAGTAATTTAATTATAAGTGACATGAGAAAAACAAATATCACAGTCAAATCTTACGCTAAAATAAACTAAAATAAGAAACTTAAAACTAACAGACATTATTAAGACTAAAAAATTCAGACAAACTATAACATGGATTTTGCTGCAAAAACTCTTTAACTCTAAAACAATAATCTACAAATGGTAACTCTTTAGTATAAATACTTAAATAGTAACGATTCAAGGTATGATCGTTGACGAGGTTGAATTGAGAGATTTTTGTAAATAACATCGAGACGGGGATACCTTCTTTTCATGAGAATAATTCTCCTTTTTGGTAATATATCAAATTAAATAGAGTTTGAATAGTTGGCACAATACTTGCAAGAGAAATGTTGTACCTGGCAACCGTTACATCACTCGTAATTCAATGGCTTTAACTAAATTTATTGTGAAGCAGATCGAGTTAAAGCTCTATGTGGACCCTGACTACTTAGATGTAAACAAGCTGTGACTGAAATTATTCCTCCCGAAATTCACCACCTTAAAGCGCTGTCTTCCTAAGTAAGTGTGAAGTTCCTGTCCAAACTGTCTTCCAAACTGTGACTTCTTGATCTTGACGTAGATATGTACTTAATTTAGTTTAAGACGCTCTCACTGCCTTCATTTGAGTCAAAAGCTAGATGTCTAAGTATTCTGCAACCCTTAATTTGTCTGCTTGAAATGTAATTATCTTGTGCTTAGTACCATCTCTTACTCAAATCGATTGCTCTTGTTCTAGATTGCTGATATTCATTGTGAATGGGCGCTCTATTTGTTGTCAGATTTCTCAAGATTGATAATCCATCTGGATTATCAATCAGATTAAACTAAATCCGCTTTCATATTGAATAGCTTACATTGATTTGTAGGTTGCTTTACTAAATATATGCTCCTCTTGTTGACAGAAGCAAACCACGGTCGAGTACGAGGCGTTGCTTACGATCCTGTTGATAGATCAGTTTACTGGACGACTGGAATACAGGGTAGAATATTAAGATTATCTCTAGTCAACGATAACGATCAAACTGTTACTCAAATTATTCATAATTTTAGTAAAGAAGTTCCTCACGGCATTGCAGTCGACTCTTGTAGGAGGTACGTATATTGTTTGTCTGTAATTTTTGTAGTTAGCTTTACTTTTAATAATCTACTTCACAAGTCTTTCACTTGGTGCTACGATTCCAACCTTGCTGGACGTTGTTATTCTTATGAGAATAAAGCCCGAAAATTCCAATTTTATGGATAAAGAGGGTATATTTTCATTTTCTTTGATAACACAAAGCAGGATTTTTTAAAATATTTCTTAATGCAAATTAATCGATTACAAATAAATGGCAGGTTTCTAAGCCTCCCAGCTTTTGCTTTGCTGCTGGCAATAACAAAGGAACATTCTGCCATCCTTGATTTTCCTTTTATTATGATTCCTAAATTTGATTTTTAGGAAGCTGTACTGGTCCAACTGCAACATTACAGGCCCCAGTATTGAAGTATCTACACTGGACGGACAAGATAAAAGGGTTTTAGTAGAGACCGGATTGTTCCAACCTCTTGGTATAGCTATATCACAGGGAGACGGATGGCTGTACTGGGCTGATGAGGGTGCCGGCTACAGCTTTACAGTAGAGAGAATTAAACTGGATGGAACTGGTGAGTTAATGTTTGTGGTCTACTTGAACAATTTGACTTGTTTCTTATATAGTGTATAGTTTGATATCCTTTTTAAGAAGCCCTTTTTAGACGTATCAGCCTATCAGATTATTTACTCAGCAGCCAGAACTTCAGGCGTGCATATTTTGTGTTTAAAATTACCAAAATCTCTTACAGGAAATGGAATTCATAAAAAAATGAGAGCATGACCGGGCTGTAAATCAGAATCAAATGTTTCAAAATCAAGTGCTTAAGCAGCTAAAGGCCCACGGAGGAAGTACTAACCTTTTTCTTGATCAAGATTGTGTTTTTAGTAATGTTAGTTTCATCTGGCAAGGAAAATCGTTAAATAGTCCATTTTAAATTATTTTTATACTTCTTGAATGGTTTACCATTTTTAGATAACAAATAGCACTTATTGACCATACGTATAAAAAAAAGTAAGAAGTTATGAGGTTTTGGTCATGAAAAATAAAACAACATTTAAGCTTTCGACCGTATGATTAGGTCTTCATCAGAAAGTGTTTAATAACAAACTAAAGCCGTTAACAGAAAGAAACAGATAAGGTATCTAAACATAGCTAGCTGTGTATACTATCGAAGAATGAACTACAAACTAAACAAAGATCTAGCCCCGAGGCTTAACATTAAGGTTGTATCTATAGAAAATAACTATAGAAAATTTACAATTTTGACTAGTAATAAAAGGAAACAAGAATAAAATATTAAAATTTAACAAAATATAAACTAAAAATAAAATTTAACAATACTAGAGTTGAAGAAAAAAGGAAGTTAAGTTATAAAACCAATTAACTAACTAGTTAATTTGTAACTATTTACTATTAACTATAACTATTTAAATAAAAACTAATTAAATACTATCATTCTTCGATAGTATACACAGCTAGCTATGTTTAGATACCTTATCTGTTTCTTTCTGTTAACGGCTTTAGTTTGTTATTAAACACTTTCTGATGAAGACCTAATCATACGGTCGAAAGCTTAAATGTTGTTTTATTTTTCATGACCAAAACCTCATAACTTCTTACATTTTTAGATATATAGATGATATATTAATTAGTACATTTATATTTCAGGGCGGCAGGTACTCGTAAGATCACGTCATCAGCAACCCATAGCTTTGGCTGTTGTACCAGGAGAACACGTTTACTGGACCGACCAGCTTCGTCAAGCCATCTGGAGTTTAGATATAAGCCGTATCAAAGAAACCGACGTGGTTTCGAGTGTTGAGCCGGTTCTTATTAAAGAGTATAAGGAATCCAAACCTTCGGGATTGGTGGCATTGAGACAGGATTCAAATTTAGATCCAGATATGTGCATGAATGTTATAACTCTTAAAAATCAGGTTTGCATCTATTTAATTTCTTTCTATGAGAATATTGATACAGACTTCTTTTGGGTGTTAAAAATAGCCCAACTGAATATTTTTCTCTTCATAGCTCAGAGTGTTTAAATGAAGCTATGAAGTTTAACAACTTCTTAGCTGCTAAGTTTAAGCTTAACTAGCATTAACAAAGTCCTATGATATTTTTACTAAGCTATCGTTCAAAATACAGTTTTACATTTCGTAATATCATGATTGAAATTATGGATATTATGAATAATTATTGAATAATTTCTTGAGGACTCTTACATCAATCATACATACATGTAAAATTGTTAATCTATTTTTCTTTATTGATGTATAAATATACATATTTATTATTATTATGGAAAGTTTTGGACCAAATTGTCATTTAGCACTCATTGTTTAATTTGTCATAGTTGAAACTCTATAGTTGATGATTAAAACTCTATAGTTGATGATTAAATTGTTAATGTTTTCATTGTTTAAATTGATTGTTTTCTAGATGGGCATAGAAAATGGCGAGAGATCCCGAAGACACTGCCCGATAGATTATTGTTTACATAACGGTACCTGTTCCTATACGCAGACATTAAGTTGTGTGTGTAGACTTGGTTACCTAGGTAACAGGTGTCAGTATGAGGCTCGACTGTGTTCTGCTTATTGTTTGGATGTAACAGCTCATACTGATGAAGCCCTTAATGCAGCATGCCAGTAAGTATTTGCCATTTATTCCTGTGAAACTTTTTCACAGGAACCTATAATTTTCTTTTACTTATATTTTGCTAAGTCCATGAATAAATACATAAATTTATCATTTGTCCGAACTTGAATTTTCAGTTTGAAAATTATTACTTTCATTTGGCATAAGGCCGAGTTGTGCTGCCCGAAAGATAATGCACCATATTGTCTTCTTTGATAAGTCCTCAAATTGAAAATTTGACTGATCGAGATGAAATTTGACTCAAATAATGTATAAGTGGTGAATTACAAACACCACTACACATTACACAACATTTCATTTTGATATCAGTTGTCATCTTAAAAATATGAACTTTTGAATTTTTAAACTTTGACGTCCCACATGTGTAGTACTTAACGAGTCACCTCTCTTGGTAAACTACCAAACCATTTATCTCTCTAGGCTAAGTACATACTCATTGGGATTTATTTTACCTTTAAATATTGTCTTCAACGTTACGATTGTGCCTAGGTGTTCTCAAGTAGCAAGCGTGTACAGTGAAGTAAAAAGAGCTCTAGATGGGTCTCAACAAAATTCATTTGACTGGAAGTTAACATCTATTTGTTTGTCAACTCTATGCAGTGTGTTGCTGGTCGTAGTTGTGGTGCTTACATTCAGAACTTACAAACTCTCTAAGAGACCCAAGTTACGGAGAAGGTAAGCAATTTATATTTGACACAATATAAATGTGCGAGAGTGAAACAAAGTGAATGATTTCCGGGAAGAAGGTTTTTTCCCTACAGCAGTTATTGTGGTAGGGATTTTTTTCTCTTTTTAAGTGAGAGGTTGGCAGCGGCTTCTCTGATAGGCCAATCCCCAAAATACTTATGACCTTGGGGATTTTGAAACTAAACGATAGACTGTAGTCTCAATGAGCCCCCCTTCTTTTTCAGAGGGCTCATTGTGCTTATATTGAGACTAGAAGTTAATAAGCCTACTAGAAGTTATTTTCTAGTAGCACAATTAACCCTAAAGATTGATTTTGTACCTAGGTTAAACTCTCTTAACATAATTAAGCCCTGCCTGCTGATGATGACATTAAGGTAAAACTGGTCCAGGGATAGTCATATCCAACAGCAAGTATCGATGGTAGCTGAGAAAATAACTTTTTTTATTTAGATGAAATTGAACACCAGTGGAGTCGTTCATTATGGGTGAAAGAAAAGAGTCTCCCCACAAAAATATTTTATTGGCAAAGCACTTTCAACCTAGCATGAGGCCATCATCAGTGCCTAATAGTAAAGATGAAATTAATAAACCATGACACAAATAACATTATAAAACTACAAATAACTACTTCTTCTTCTTAGATGGTAAAAGCTCGGTGAGCCGTGTAACAGTCTTACAAGGCTCACCGAGCTTTTTACCATCTAAGAAGAAGAAGTAGTTATTTGTAGTTTTTTAATGTTATTTGTGTCATGGTTTATTAATTTCATCTTTACTATAAGGCACTGATGATGGCCTCATGCTAGGTTGAAAGCGCTTTGCCAATAAAATATTTTTGTGGAGAGACTCTTTTCTTTCACCCATAACTTTTTTTATGTCATTGATGACTCAGCAATTTTTAAAAAATGCATTACCCATGGAACAATTATTGGATAGGTTTGAAATTTGGCACACATGTTAAGTCCTACATTTTGTTAGTAATAATAATAATTCTTTATTTTTCTTAAAAGTACATTCTATGTAGAAGTTCATGAGATGATCAAATGTGCCAAGTTTCATCTCGTTATCAGATTTATTCAATTTATATTGAATAACATGTTTTTAAAAATTTTAAATATAAAATATATGAATAAGTTTTTAAAAATTTTAAATAATGTAATTGAGTTAAATTTGGTACAAGTATAGTTATGAGGCTGAGCTTAGCGAGGATGTCGTGAGAACAAGTACCATTATTACCCTGTACTACCTGTCTGTGCACATATTTAGTTGTTTTTATTTTTTATTTAATTCCTTCGATAGTTTTTAATTTTATTATTTAATCATTGACTATATTTCTATACTTTTTGATTTATTTAATAGATTGTACTTCTTCATGTTATATATCTGATTTTTTGTTTTTAGGTATACTATAACTAAAAATAACGTCAATAAGAACCAACCAGCTGATAGATCATGTGATATAGGCGATATCGAAAACTGCTGTAACATGAACATATGCGAGACACCCTGTTACGAACCCGAGTTCAGAACTCCAGGCAGGTACTCAGGTAACAAAGGGACCCGATCAGGTGAAAAGAAGAGTTTAATATCAGACATGGAAGTACCTGAACCTTCCCGTCCTCCCTTAGACAGTCTTCCTTAACATCATGATTGTAGTTAGTTTTCAACAAATTAAAAAAAAACCGCTAGTTAACAAATTGTTTAGGAAAAGTTACCACTTAATTACGGTATGGAGTATCTTAGAGGAGATTATAGTGAACAATTAATATCTAATATGTTAGAAATTTAATATTAAGATATTTTTGTAAAATATTTTGAATCTACTGGTCTTGTAAATGTTTTAGAAATCTGAGATAAAGACATTATAAAGATCTTGGAAGTACAGTTTTTTTTAGATTTCTTCAAAATTTGGTCTTCTAAGATTTTTTGAAGAAATTTGAGAGATCTAGGATGAGCAGGTATTCTAAGATTTTTTAGAAAAAAAATCTAAGGTGAAGATATTTAGGTGTGCAGGTTTTTCAAAATGTATAAAACTGGTTGTTTACTATTTTTGGTCTGAAACCCAGTTATCATTGATTCATATGAATCTGTAATTCTGTAGAAAACGGGACATATTTTATCATTGGTATTCAAAATTAACTGTTGTAAACTTAGTTGTGATGGAAATAAGGTAGCTCTGAATATATCCTCTGTTTTTTTTAGACAAAACTAATAGCTATCCAGAGTTTACTTAGATGAACGTCCCGTTACACAAATTACAGCTCTTGTTGATTATCCCTATATGTTATTTTTACTTCTATCACTGCCGTTTTAAATCTCTTATATTTTGAAACACGATGGGAATTATCTGAAAAAATTTTAATTACGAAGGGTGCAAGATAAGGTATGAACGACATAAAAGTTAATAAATAAGTTGAGCTGATGAGTCAATCAGTAAAAGGAATTGAAAGAAACAGTCTCTCAACTGATTTAAATGATAATGTATTGACAGAGCCAGCTTTCAGTTTTAACAAGCCATCATCAGTGCTTGCTAGTCGAGAAAAAAGAGTCAAGCAAATGACATAATGGAGTTATGCCTGTTGCTTGACTCTTTCTTCTCGACTCGCAAGCACTGATGATAGCTTGTTAAAACTGAAAGCTGGCTCTGTCAATACATTATCATTTAAATCAGGGGAGAGACTGTTCCTTTCAATTCCTTTTTTTTACTTAAAAGTTATAGACCAAGAGCCCAGGGGTGTTTTGTTAATAAAAAGTGTAATGGCTGGAACCGGTCTCAATTTTTTGTAAATACCTTCCTGAACAAGGATCTGCAATTCTGCCGACTCGTATCAGATGGGCGTCCCAGGCAGAATGCACTTTACAGGTCAAATTTACCACCCAAGTTAACAAACAGTGTAATGGCCGGAACCGGTCTCAATTTTTCGTAAATACCTTCCTGAACAAGGATCTGCAATTCTGCCGACTCGTATCGGATGAGTGTCCCAGGCATAACCTTTGAGCCCTAAAGCGCGTTCTGCCTGGGACGCCCATCCGATACGAGTCGGCAGAATTGCAGATCCTTGTTCAGGAAGGTATTACGAAAAATTGAGACCGGTTCCAGCCATTACACTTTTTTTAACAAAATACCCCTGGGCTCTTGGTCTATTGGTTTTAAGGAAATATTTTTAAAGAAAACCCCCCATTTGATGTATTTATAGTGATAGAACTGAGTTTTTAGTTTTGGTCCTGTAGATCGTGTAAGGGTCACGAGCATACGACTTTTGAACGTACAACATAAGTGTTTGTGAAACTTGTGTTTGTTTTTGACTCAAGTATCAGCACGTATTGAAGTATAAGTATCTTATATAATAATATAATTAATAATATCTTTATTTAATTCTAACACAGTATTTCTTACAATTTTACAATAATTATACATCATGCTAAATATATTATTTATTTTTATTTACACTTTGCTTTTTTTTGCTTTGATATTTACTTAAATATAATTTTTGGCAGTCTTCAAGAAGCTGTACAGCTTGAAGCTGAACACTGTTATTATTCTATTTCAATTTATATACCTTATAATTTCTATTTTTATCATCTATGTTATATAATTTGTTATAAATTAGGCTATTTATTATTATTTTATTTAAATATTTAATTTTAATATTATTAATTTAATTTAATAGATTAGTTAATTTTTTTTATTTAATCAAAGATATTTTATATTTAATTTATTTTCTAATTTATTTATTTATAATAAAAATTAATTTAATACGAATGTTTATAATAATAAATAAAAATAAGTTTACCACTATAAACTAATTACAAGTAAATTAACAAATAAGTTTAAAAGATTTGATTGAACAGTACAAAAAATATTTTACTTAAATTTCTTTTACTTCTTTGTAATAATGGTGTTTGCCGTAAATAAATAAATAAGTGTCGTTCTATTGTCAGGAGTGTTGTTTTAGATTTCCAGTTCACGTTTCAGATTGCTTATAGTAGCTTATAGATTAGTCTTGTCATGCTCTGCACTTATACCGTCAAGTTGTTCATACCTTATTTTGCTTACAAGCTCTTTTAATATTTATTAAGAACATAGCTATAGAATAGGAATTAGGTTACATTTTGATGAATTTTACGTGATGTGGTTAATTATGATGCATATGCTGAGTATGCTGTTGTATTGATAATTGTAAATATATATTGGCTAATATTTAGCTTATTTTTGTTTGTATATATTTTATTTGTAAAAAGAATCATATAAAGCACTGTCAGTTTCTTCAAGGAAATACTATTGACAGTTTTTTTTAATTTAATATCTGAGTCATTATCGACTCGGCTGTTTAGTTTGATTTTATCGACGAAGACTTCTGTTTATTGTCTTGTGAAGTAAGGCAAGTGTACATTTTTAAAACGATAAAAAAATAAATTGACAGTCTTGTTGCATTATTATTTTAATGAGAGCGTTGAAAAATCAAAATAAATGTGTGGATTTGCTCAGAAAGTAGAGTTGGTGTAGTGAAACCAACATAAAAATTTCCTTTAAGACCTGAAGACGCCGAGAAAAAGGTCTCGGTCTACTTAACTTTTAACTTAATTATTCATGTCATACTTAAAATTTCTAAGTTCTTAAGTTTGATCATTTGTGGTTAAATGGTTACTTAAAAATTGTATTTGTTTGCTCAAAACTAGTTAGCTTGAGTCATAGAGATATTTCTACTAGAGAAAGGGCCTATCGGTTGAATTTTGGAACATCAAAAAATTAATTGAAACTACTTTCCAGGTTACTTTCTTTATGTTAATTTTTTTTAAATAATTAATAAATTTCAATAAACAGTTCAAAATAATTATTACTTATATAATAAATAAATAAATTCTTTATTTCCATATTATATATTTATTATTATTCTTTATTAAAGGAGAGAAAAAACATTTATCATGAAGAAAGAAGGTTGTGTAATTAAAGTTATTGTGTCATATTATTATTTATTATAAAATATATTTTAAAAACATAAATAGTTTTAATAAAGAAAATGTAGAGAGAAAAATAACTAGAATGCAAAACAAAAACTGACCTATAATGATTAAATGACTATAGCCTAAGCATAGACATAATATAACTGAGGAGGAGGTTATATTGAAATACACATGGTCCTGAGAGACCCGAAAAGATGTTTCAAATCTCTTGATGCATCGATCTAGAGTATGCCCCCTCTAGTAATATATCTCTATGCAGTGGATGGTGATCTCAAAGCATTAATGGATTTAGTTCACATATTACGCACAATTAAGTGAATGCTGTGCCGAAGAAATTTGCTTGAGTTTGAACAGGATTCATTGTCATGTTATTAACATAGAAATAATTCTTACTCAAACTCGTTATGTTCTTGAATACTTACTTAAATACTTACTTACTCTGAAAACGTATGCTTACTTAAAATAAAATTTAATTTACTTAAAATGTATGGAATTTTAGTGAAAAGGTGCTTTTGTTGTTATTGTAAATACAAACATAGAGTGTGATAAATAAAATGATTAATATTTAATAATATTAAAACAATTTAAATAATTTTTACATTATAATGAGTAAAACAAACATAATTCTTTTCCTATACACGTATTGTATACATTAGGAAATGTATATTATGGATATTATTAAGGGTTACAACCAACATAAATTTGAAATGTATAAGGCGCGGTCGAATATCCACGGCCTTCTAGAACGTTGGATCACCAACAAACTTTTTTTATAACTTTTTTAAAATTTTCAGTAATTAGCCGGATTTGTGATAAATGAAGTCTATTTCCGTAATCTGCACGCTCTTTTGGTTAATCTCAAAGAGTATTTACATTCACTCAACGATTTATTTTTAATCTAACTTGGTACATACATAACTACTGTTAGACGTCAATGTTATCTACCTGATTTGTGTTATATTTTGACATGTCATATTTGTTAACATTGACGTCTAACAGTAGTTATGTATGTACCAAGTTAGATTAAAAATAAATCGTTGAGTGAATGTAAATACTCTTTGAGATTAACCAAAAGAGCGTGCAGATTACGGAAATAGGCTTCATTTATCACAAATCCGGCTAATTACTGAAAATTTTGAAAAAAAAGTTTGTTGGTGATCCAACGTTCTAGAAGGCCGTGGATATTTGACTGCGCCTTATAAATATATAACTGTGAAATAGAATATGTACCTCTAATTAATTTCCTTTACAAGGACATCACTTGGGGTTGAGAGAGACTTAGTCTTGTGAGAGGCAACTTCTGTTTGCTGGTTTGAAGGATAAAGTGAAGGTAAAAATAATTAATTAAGCCTTCTGCTGTTCTTCTTATTTCAAGAGCACCTAGATTTTTAATGAAATAAACAGAGTCTCTCTACTAATGATATATATTTGACATAGCCAGCTTTCAATCTTAACAGATCATCATCAGTGCCGGCGAGCAGCGAAGAAAAGAGTTAAGAGACAGCGGTTACAGTTTTGTTAGAGGTTTGTAGCTGACAAAACAAACCAGCTACAAACCTCTAGACAAAAATTTAATCGCTGTCTCCTGATTATTTTCTTCGCTGCTCGCCGGCACTGATGATGATCTGTTAAGATTGAAAGCTGGCTATGTCAAATATATATCATTAGTAGAGAGACTCTGTTTTATTTCATTAAAAATCTAGGTGCTCTTGAAATAAGAAGAACAGCAGAAGGCTTAATTAATTATTTTTACCTTCACTTTATCCTTCAAACCAGCAAACAGAAGTTGCCTCTCACAAGACTAAGTCTCTCTCAACCCCAAGTGATGTCCTTGTAAAGGAAATTAATTAGAGGTACATATTCTATTTCACAGTTATATATTTATAAGGCGCAGTCAAATATCCACGGCCTTCTAGAACGTTGGATCACCAACAAACTTTTTTTTCAAAATTTTCAGTAATTAGCCGGATTTGTGATAAATGAAGCCTATTTCCGTAATCTGCACGCTCTTTTGGTTAATCTCAAAGAGTATTTACATTCACTCAACGATTTATTTTTAATCTAACTTGGTACATACATAACTACTGTTAGACGTCAATGTTAACAAATATGATATGTCAAAATATAACACAAATCAGGTAGATAACATTGACGTCTAACAGTAGTTATGTATGTACCAAGTTAGATTAAAAATAAATCGTTGAGTGAATGTAAATACTCTTTGAGATTAACCAAAAGAGCGTGCAGATTACGGAAATAGGCTTCATTTATCACAAATCCGGCTAATTACTGAAAATTTTGAAAAAAAAGTTTGTTGGTGATCCAACGTTCTAGAAGGCCGTGGATATTTGACTGCGCCTTATAAATATATAACTGTGAAATAGAATATGTACCTCTAATTAATTTCCTTTACAAGGACATCACTTGGGGTTGAGAGAGACTTAGTCTTGTGAGAGGCAACTTCTGTTTGCTGGTTTGAAGGATAAAGTGAAGGTAAAAATAATTAATTAAGCCTTCTGCTGTTCTTCTTATTTCAAGAGCACCTAGATTTTTAATGAAATAAAACAGAGTCTCTCTACTAATGATATATATTTGACATAGCCAGCTTTCAATCTTAACAGATCATCATCAGTGCCGGCGAGCAGCGAAGAAAAGAGTTAAGAGACAGCGGTTACAGTTTTGTTAGAGGTTTGTAGCTGACAAAACAAACCAGCTACAAACCTCTAGACAAAAATTTAATCGCTGTCTCCTGATTATTTTCTTCGCTGCTCGCCGGCACTGATGATGATCTGTTAAGATTGAAAGCTGGCTATGTCAAATATATATCATTAGTAGAGAGACTCTGTTTTATTTCATTTCCTGAAACTCCACAACTCATTTTTCCTTATTTAGATTTTTAATTTTTTGTTTATTTTATGAAGGCGTCCTTTGTTTATTTTTTATAAATTGGTCCAAAATTAGATTATTGCCGTATGATAGTCTATGTTGATAATGTAGACTTTCAGAAGTTGATATAGACATGTGTTTCACTCGATCTCAGGTTATGTTCTTGTTTACAACTCTAAATATTGAAATAATATAAGATGTTATTAGAAAAGATATTAAAGGGTGATAAATATAAAGGTTTAAAATATTAGATAGTATCTGGTGAAATGTGCAAGTCTAAAATTTAGTCTTATATTTTAGCTTAGAATAATACTAGTGTCCAGCCCGGGGAGGACTTTAATATGAGGTTATCCCTTGTGCTCGGTTCTTGAAGACAGCCATCTCGTAGTAGCACTCAGAACTTTGACTTTCATGTCAGGGCTATAAAATGAGTTTGTGCACACATTGGTGTCAGGGTTGCCAGAGTTCTCTGTAAAGTGGCGCTAGACTAGCTAGAGGAGATGATGAGATTGGTGAGACTGGTTGAGTGAGGGCGGGCCAAGTGTGATCAGAGGAGCTAGTAAGACATGATGAAGTAAGCACACTGTGAACTAGTAGTCGGCGCTAGCCAGAACAGTGAGCCTAGCTAGAGTCTAGCTGGTCTAGATGAACTAGGCACACTGTGAACTAGTCGCAGGCACTAGCCAGAGCAGTGAGTTTGGATAGAGTCTGGTTGGGCTGGATGAACTAGACACACTGTGAACTAGTCATATGTGCCACCATGTACAGAGGGGGTGCTTCCTAGATGATTGGATGTGTACAAACTCAGGGGCTGATTAGTTGAGTGAGGGGAAAACGCTAATATGACCCTATGGGTTTAAGCGTAAATAATAATTATAAACGTTAAGTATAAGTAATTGTTTACAGTTTTTTGATTATACTACTAACCGAAGTTATTAACCTGATAGAACATCTCTAGTAATAATATCTCTGTGAAATTTAAAATAAAATCAAAGACCAAAAGAAAATTTTTGTGGAGAGACTTTTCTTTGTTTCCTCCTTCAAGTAGTATGAATCTCCACTTGTGCTTTTCTCATTTAAAAAAAAGAAAAGTGTTTTATCCATTTTGCATAGAAACCCCCCATATAAGAAAATAGTTTTTATCACCAGTGATTGGTTGTATTCAATGACCAATGGCCATAAGAAATTAAGTGGGCCTATTGTTTACCCCCATAGAGATATTATTACTAGAGGGGCCCTATGAGTTGAATTTTGAAACATCGAAAAAATAACCTGACTACCTTCGACTTTCAATAATAATCAAATAAAAAAAAACTACAGTAACGTTTATTAATGAACGTTTAAATACATATTAAAACACAGATAATGTTCGGGAAGACAAAAACAATTGATTTATTTTAACCTTAACTTACTCTTGTAGGAGGTTTCTAAGAGGTTACACAGAGCCCCTGAGAGCCCAAAAAAGATGTTTCTGGCTTTTCAATGTATTAAGATATGCTATGCCCCCTCTAGTATATATCTCTATGTTTACCCCCCTACACGGGATCTTCTATTTATTTTTATCACCCTACGATACCTCGTCTTCCCAATACGATGTATATAATTTATTTTACTTGTATTACTTCTAAACTAGTCTACGGTTGTTTTTAGTTATAATTTTTCCTATTAGTTATAATTTGAATTATAAATTCATAGACAATTCTATCGTAATTGGTTGGTATTTTTCTATTATTTTTTTTTTAATTTTAAACTGGTTCAAGGTTTAAGTTGTATCATTATTAGCAGGTTTGTGTAGCTTTGTGCTTAAAAAAATATATTTATTTAATTAAGTATAGATCATTAGTGATATAAAAGTATAATTTAGTAATAAAGTATAGATTAAGTGCTATCATCTATTCAGTATAGATTAAGTGCTATAATCTATTCAGTATAGATTAAGCGCTATGATCTATTAAGTATAGATTAAGTGCTATCATCTATTCAGTATAGATTAAGTGCTATAATCCATTCAGTATAGATTAAGCGCTATGATCTATTAGATTAAGTGTATATCTATTCAGTATTTAAGTGCTATAATCTATTCAGTATAGATTAAGCGCTATGATCTATTAAGTATAGATTAAGTGCTATAATCTATTCAGTATAGATTAAGTACTATGATCTATTCAGTATGATAAGTGCTACAGTATAGATTAAGTGCTATAATCTATTCAGTATAGATTATTATTATTATGCTTATATTTTAGTTCTCACTCAGAAAGTGTGAGAACTATTATTATTTATTATTATAGATAAGTGCAGGAAGAAAGTACAATGTTCTAAGAAATTAAATTGCTTTTATTAGTAAATTTCCTTTTTATTAATATTTTCCATCTTTTAAAATTATTTTATATCATTTAGTTATCATATTTATTTATTATTTCATTATTATAATATATTATTTGATACTACCGAGTTTTGCTAAACATTAATAGTTGACACAATGATAATGTGTCAATAATATCTCTCGCACAATTATATTGTGTCATTATTACAAGTTTATTTTATTTATTTTTTTATTGTTTATTATTTTTATGAGTTATTATTATTATTATTATGTGGTTTTGATTTTTCTTTTTTGTATATTTTATCATTGTAATAATGGAATCAATCACATAACCAGGTCGTTATTGAAGGAAAAAGTTACAAATTAATAGATAAAATGTTTGTAAATTAGTTGTACATAATATTGTAAGTTAAGTTACTGTTATTCTTCCATTGAAAATTGTACACAGTGTTGCCTTAAAGAATACGTGGGGATGAATATCTATATTGGTGAGACATTGAAAGCATTACTATACAAAGATCTCTTTTGTGCAGAAGGGGAAATGAGGGTGGGGTCTATCTACCCCCCCTCAACAATACTAAAGGATAGCATGAGCCGTGATTGGTAAATTTATGATACTTACGCTAGAAACTAACCAATCACAGTGCTTTACTACCAATATACTTATTGGTTAACTCACCAATCAGTATATTGGTTTTCTTGGTTACTAAAAATTTTTGAAACCTCATTACATTCATAAAAACTGATTTCTGATGGGTTTGAGTGTATGACTTTGCTGATGATGGGTTTGAGTGTATGAATTTGCTGATGATGGGTTTGAATGTTGACTGGCTCATGATAGGTTTGAGTGTATACTTGGCTGATATGGGTTTGAATGTATGACTTGGCTTGATTTGAATGTATGAATTTGCTGATGATTGGTTTGAATGTATGACTTGGCTGATGATGGGTTTGAATGTTGAATGACTTGGCTGATTGGGTTTGAATGTATGACTTGGCTCATGATAGGTTTGAGTGTATGACTTGGCTGATGATGGGTTTGAATGTATGACTTGGCTGATGATGGGTTTGAGTGTATGAATTTGCTGATGATTGGTTTGAATGTATGACTTGGCTGATGATGGGTTTGAATGTATGACTTGGCTCATGATAGGTTTGAGTGTATGACTTGGCTGATGATGGGTTTGAAGTATGACTTGGCTATGAATGCTTGGCTGATGATGGGTTTGAATGTATGACTTGGCTGATGATGGGTTTGAGTGTATGAATTTGCTGATGATTGGTTTGAATGTATGACTTGGCTGATGATGGGTTTGAATGTATGACTTGGCTCATGATAGGTTTGAGTGTATGACTTGGCTGATGATAGGTTTGAATGTATGACTTGGCTGATGTTTTTGCAATGCTTTTTAAACAATTTTTTTTTAACACTGTGTATAATTTTAAAAGGCAGAGCTCAGAGGCATTTGTAAAAATCAAAATATATTTTTTATGTTCAAGTGAGCTTCCACTATTAAGTTGTATTACCCTTAGCTTGAAATAGCTTAATATCAAGAAGTTTAATAAATGATCTTTTGCAATAGCCAAGTTTTATTGAAAAGTTCATCAGAAAGTTACTCTCATGGGGTTGTTATTTATTGAAGTGGTTTAAAATGGTCGAGTCCACATTCTTACGAATGCCTCTGAACCATGTTAGTTGTAATTAGAAGGAACTGAGCCCAAAGCCCAAAGGTTTTTATAAATGTAGAAAATTTATTTATTTCATTATAAAGAAGTTGAAATAAATTTTAATTTTTTAAAAAAATGTTTGATTTTTTCTTTGATACCTCGATGTAATTACTTTTTTGTGTCAAGACTGTTACAATATGGTGTTGAAATAGTTTCAATTCTATATAGTAGTGGATGTGGAAAAAATGTACTACACCTAGCAAGTAGAAACAACTCTTAGGCCCTTTTTACCAGCACTAGTATTAAAAAGACTGACTAATTTGAAATAATAAGATTGACTTTTAACCAAATAAACACTCTGACTTTAATAATTTAACAATACATTAAAATGACTAATAATTTTTCTCAGGACTTCCCAAAAAAGACTTAATGAAAATATTGACTATTTGACGCATAAAAATATGTGAATTACAGGTAGACATCTAAGGTGCCAGCTTGTCAGCTGTCAACCTGTTCATTCACAAATAGTTATGCGTCTCACTTTCCAACAACTAGGATTCTTAACTCTGGTTGCGTTGGCATATTTGTGCTCTGAAGCCATAACTTACGCCCTTTTATACAGTCTATCGTTTAGTTTAAAAATCCCCAAGGTCATAAGTATTTTGGGGATTGACCAATCAGAGAAGCCGCTGCCAACCTCTCACTTAAAAAGAGAAAAAAAATCCCTACCTCAATAACGGCTCTAGGGAAAAAACCTTCTTCCCGGCAATCGTTCACTTACTTTGTGGTTCTTCTTTTAATTACATCGTTTTGAAAACTGCTTTCAAATTAATCTTAACAATGATATTTTAAAATAAAACTACACAAAAGAAATGTAAAAAAACATCGCCAAGAAAATACAAGTAAAATAACCTGAATTGTTTACATAGTTTTTTCCCGCTCCCCTCTTGCAGGGTTTTTTTTTCTTAAGAATCAGTGGTGTCTAAACTGACCTGTCAATATTTTTAAACTAAACGATAGACTGTAGATCTAATTCTTTTCATTGTATCATGAAATACAGTTCTGATAAGAGAACTTTGATTTCTCATTGGCTTGCTGTGCCTTGTAACGTTCAACAGGAAGATTTCCTTTGGGACCCTTACTATTGGTGCTGTCAGGATCACTAAACAACCTGGTCTAGTCTGAATGACTGCTGTGTATCGTACATAGCAGCACATTGTTGTCAATTAGTTATACTAAACCCGATAAACTTCAGTGCATTGCATTTTTACTTTTCCTCATTTATAAGGCGCGGTCGAATATCCACGGCCTTCTAGAACGTTGGATCACCAACAAACTTTTTTTATAACTTTTTTTTCAAAATTTTCAGTAATTAGCTAGATTTGTGATAAATGAAGCCTATTTCCGTAATCTGCACACTCTTTTGGTTAACCTCAAAGAGTATTTACATTAACTCAACGATTTATTTTTAATCTAACTTGGTACATACATAACTACTGTTAGACGTCAATGTTAACAAATATGACATGTCAAAATATAACACAAATCAGGTAGATAACATTGACGTCTAACAGTAGTTATGTATGTACCAAGTTAGATTAAAAATAAATCGTTGAGTGAATGTAAATACTCTTTGAGGTTAACCAAAAGAGCGTGCAGATTACGGAAATAGGCTTCATTTATCACAAATCCGGCTAATTACTGAAAAGTTTGAAAAAAAAGTTTGTTGGTGATCCAACGTTCTAGAAGGCCGTGGATATTCGACCGCGCCTTATACCGTAGGCATAAAGGGAAAGTATTGCGTTCGCAAAAGAATCCGAAACCAGGATGTCACCAGAATCATCCGTTACAGGTGTTTTTAAACATCCGTGGTGTTTTTCACTAAGTTGTCTGTCAATATGTGTGTGTGTCGGTTATCATCGTAGCTCCCAGTGTATTTATGCTAGAATGTTGAAACTTAGTACAAAAATCAGCCTATAGGTGTAGTTGTGCTATTCGGAAAATAATTTTTATCTCCAGACAGTGTATAATACGAAATTTAATGGCTAGATTTAAGAGAGTAAAGAATCACTTTTCACTCCCAAGGGAGTAACAAGTACTTTTTACTCCCTTGGGAGTAAAAAGTACCAGTTGCCAACTTAACCAAAATAATTAACAAACTGAATAATATATAATTATTTTTATTTGAGAACCAAGATACCTATAAATAAAAAGATATACAAGAATAAGATGTATGAATAAAAGAATATTACATTAACAATAATTTTAAGTAGAACTAATGCTAATAATAATAAATAATTTAAAAAATAAAAACTAGTTCTTTATTTAAAAGTAAAAAAAAATAAGTTGGCTATCCTGATTTTTTAAAATCACTTTAAGATTTGCATACTCATTGTTTTTTTTTTTTGACAAAATATCATTAAATCAAAGTTTTTTAGTTTAAAACCTTAGCTTTAACTGTTTAATCTGTCTTAAACTTTTATAATTAGATTAAAATATTACTATAAAACATAAAAATATATTCTACTCTAATATTTCAATTATGTCAGATAATATTGTGTGCGATATTGACGACTTTTTAACAATACACCTCCTGACATTACTATTGAAGCGAACTTGGTAAAAGAAAACTTGTTACCAAAGTAATCGAAAAAGTTATATGACAAAGCATGTAACAATTTTAAATGTTGGTGTCATGATCATAATATACAACAAGTAAGTTAATGCATTGCTTGATTATTTTAATAATGAATGAAAAACAAAATAAGCGTCAAGTCTGTGGTCACTGCATTCTATGATCAAATCATCTTTGCTTGTGAGAGAAAATGTTAATATCAAAAGCTATGCATCACCAAACGACGAGTTTCATATGATAAAGGTAAGATAATTTTCAGTTGAAAAAATTTTGAAAAAAGAAATTAAAAAAAAAACATTCATACTTTATTTTCAATTTAAGAATTAAGATTTAATGGACTGTGAGTTTAATGAGGAAAGAATAATAATGAAGACAGCAGTTCTAGTTTAAATTAAATGTAAATGTAGTTTAAATCTGATGTAATAAATTAAACTATCAAAAACTAGGACTGCTGTCTTCATTATTATTCTTTATTTTCAATGTCGACGTCTGGTGATAAAATCTTGTATGCACCTTGGGAGTAAAATGCCATTATTCCCTCGCAATTAATAGCTATAACTTCCTCGGTTCGTCTCAGGAGTTAAACAAATAAATCCCTCGGCTTCGCCTCAGGATTTAAACCCTTTGGTTTCAACTTGGTTCCGTGCTTAACAATCCATTTTTTGCTTAAGGTTCCAGTTTATGCTTTATAACTTGAGCAGTCGCTCGATTATCAAGCACTGATCATACTCATTTTTCTATACTTTCCAAAGGAAATGCACTAAAACCTTTAAAGAAACCAACTGAGCATTAAACTAGTGCAAATAATGGTGCGCACTGCCAATTTTACAGGCTTAGTTTTGTATAACCAACTGTATAATTATGCACATTTCCTTTGTAAAGTACAGAAAAAATGAGTAACGAGCAGTGCTTGATAATTAAGTAACTACTTAGGTTCTAAAGCATGAACCGGATCCTTATGCAAGAAATTTAGTACGTTCACACACACTTTAGATCCGCGTATCGTATAGAGTATGATCTCTCAATACGGTAATTTAAGCTGTATGAACCATGCGGAGGGGATCCGATCGCATATGCTAGAGCTAGGGAGATGGAATCTAAATGGATCCCCCGATACGCTGTCTTTTTGTGTGTGTACCTTTAGAGACGATCGTATTTAACGGATAACCTTCTCGTCGAACTTTTATTTCACTTCTATATAACCGTTTTTGTTCAAATAACTTTTGGAATATTATTTTTTTAGTGTAACTTTATTATCATGCAAAGAAATCACAATTTAATTAAATATATTTTTTGTTTTCAACTTCCTTATAACCAAAAGTGAAGCTTCACTATAGAAGACGCCATGTTTTGGCGGGATCAGTTATCACTCGATCGACTAAACAAATACGCTGCAAGAACCGCGTAGTTAGTTGACCGTATTGTATACGTATTCTATACGATCCGCGGATCTAGAGTGTGTGTGAACGTACTAATTGATTGTTAAGCACGGAAACACGTATTCCAAAGGAATTGCGTCCAAGAATTTTTTACTTTGGCGACTATTCTTGTCGAGCGAAGCAAGGCAATAAAGGAGCCAAGGTACGGTTAATTTTATTGTTACTATTAAATAACAATATATTTAATAGAAGTATACATTTTATTTATAACTTTTAAGAATATTACAATGTATACAAATTTGCCGGTATACTTCTTTCGATCGTCCCGTTGTCCAAAATTTTCATTTCTGGTGGCGTATTTTCCATGCCTGAATTACTACCCATGATTATTAATTGAATTACTACCCATGATTATTAATTGAATTACTACCCATGATTATTAATTGAATTACTACCCATGATTATTAATTGAATTACTACCATGATTATTAATTGATTACTACCATGATATTAATTGAATTACACCCATGATTTTAATTGAATTACTACCCATGATTTAATTGAATTACCATGATTACTACCCATTATTAATTGAATTACTACCATGATTATTATTACTACCCATGATTATAATTGAATTACTACCCATGATTATTAATCACTTGATAATAAATAATTAATGACTCACTTTCCGAAAATAACAATATATTTAATAGAAGTATACATTTTATTTATAACTGTTAAGAATATTATTTAATTTTTGAAAATGAAACTTTATATGAGTGGTGATTCGTTAACTTCACGTTATATATGTCAATCAATAAAACCGGAACTAATACTGATAATAAAACGAAACTTGGCATTTTTGTTAACGACATTTAGCAGTACGTGGGTAAAAACATCAGCTTGATCTGAACATTTAATGTATACATACACACACACACACACACATATATATATATATATATATAATATATATATATATATATATATATATATATATAATATGTATGTATGTATGTATGTATATATATGTATATATTATATATATATATATATATATATATATAATATATATATATATATATATATATATATATATATATATATATGTATGTATGTATGTATGTATATATATATATATATATATATATATATATATATATATATATAATATATTATATATATATATATATATATATTATATGAAACCCTATTGAAAACCAGGTATTTATGACGTCATTAACCCGGTCGATCAATACGGCCTTTATAAGTGACTAAAAATATTTCGAGAGTCTTAAGTAGTAAAGATATTCTATAGCATATCCAATATGGCGAAAAAATGTTCCTAACCTCTAACCACCTGTTGACGTTTGTTTTAAATTTCAAACTCGATGTCTATAGAACTCGATGCTATAGTCATTAAAATATATAAATAATTCTGGCGCGGTGGTCCGCATGTCGGGCGAATTTCCTTTGGATGCGTGTTTCCGTGCCTTTTACATTATATAAGTTTACAACTACTAAATAAATAATTCCGGCGCGGTGGTCCACTGACGGGCGAATTTCATGTAGAATGCGTGTTTCCGTGCTAAACAACCCATTTCTTGCTTAAGGTTCTGGTTCATGCTTTAGAACCTAACCAGTTACTCAATTGTCAAGCACTGCTCGTAACTCATTTTGTCTGTATTTTCCAAAGGAAATGCGCATAATTATCCAGTTGGTTGTACAAAACTATGCCTCTAAAATTAGAAGTACGCACTATTATTTTGCACTAGTTTAAAGCTTAGTCACTTATCTTTAAGCTTAGTCAGTTATCATTAAAGGTTTTAGCGCATTTCCTTTGGAAAATACAGACAAAATGAGTTACGAGCAGTGCTTGACAATTGAGTAACTGCTTAGGAAAAATATTAACCCTGAATTTTGCTGATTTTTTCAAATTTTTGCTGACTCAGCAAACCGGGTTAATGACGTCACAAAAACCTGGTTTTCAATAGGGTTCGTGTCCTCCCAAAGGTTGATTTTTGTACCAAGTTTGGTTAAAAAATATTAATCCGTTCGAAAGATAGAGTGTTTACAAGAAATGTGTCTAGAAATACATATATATATATATAATATATATATATATATATATATATATATATATATATATATATAAAGTCTCGCGAAAAATTTTTATCCGTCATTAGGAACCTCTGAAACGGATTTGTGTCGTGGTCAGAGGTTCGAATTCCGCCATGACGCCTATCCCATTAGGCGAATTTTCAAAGGAAATTCGCTAAAAGAGATAATTAAATGAGATGATTAAATATGAATCTAATGAGTGGAAGAAGCAAAATTAGTACGAATAATACTGTTCTTAATATCTAATATAATCTTAGATATATCGATAGTTCAAATCGATTCTTAAGGGTAGATTTGTTTGACATGATTTTTTTTATTCGTTTATATAAAAATCGACTCGAGGGGGTTATTCCCATGAATGGGACCTTCGTGCTAAGTAGGAGGAAGGCAGCAGACTTGCGCGCCTAGGTGTCCCCCGGGCCCCCCCACTAGATAACTCGGGGTGCCTTAGTTTCGATCCAGCCAACCCATATACGTATATTAGACCTAACGTTCAATTTTCGTTATTATAATCAACTTATTTTTACTTAAAAAGTATATATTATTTTTTTTAAAAAAAAGTTTAAATGAAATATAAAATTTTTAAACTTTAAAAGTTATAAAATTATTAAATTAAAAAAAAAACATCGAATTTAATCTATAATTTTTAATATTATTAAATATAATTTTTAATTTAAAAAAATTGATTTTAGTGGAAAACAAAACCAAAATTAGTTACCAAAATAAAGTTTTAAAAACATCGCTTAGAAAATTTAAAAAAAAAATAATTGTTATTTTAGTTTTGTTTTATTAAATAAATTAAGTTAAAACTATTGTTAGAAAAAAAATAGAAAGTTAATAACTTAAATATTAATTAAAGTTATAGGTTAAAGTTATAAATATTTAAATAATATATAAAGAAAATATATAAAACATAAGATAACGTTAATAAGCAATAAAATAAAATTTTTACATGTTTTAAACAAATAAAATACGATTACAATTTTATATAAGAAAATTTATATAAATTATAAAAATAATTGTTAAATAATTGTAATAAAGAGTAAAATTGTAGTTAAAAGTGTTATTGTATCTTACAATTCGTAAATAGTGTTTGATTGTTGACTTGTTGTATCTAAGAGTAGTGATAAAGCAGTTTGTAAGATTTTATTTGTGATCGAGTGCGCATGTGCCTTTAATTCGTTGTGGTGGTTACCAGAGTGTTTCCAAAATTAAGAGAATAAGTAAATTTGGTAAAAGGAATGATAAGAGATATCAGTATTTATCTGTAAACACAGAGCTGGATCCGCAGGTATTTGTATAATTTATTTATTTATTTAATTCGACCAGTATGCTTTTTATTTTGTTTCCATATGTAATTTTAAAAAGACGTCCCTTAAAAAAATGTGACCCCCAGTTTGGCCCTTTTGTAATTAGGGGTAAATTTGGATTTATTTGAGTCATCAAGTACTTTTGTAAAGATGCTATACCATGCAGAATGTGATCTTGGTGTCTCATTTAGCGCTCTATGTATCTAGCTAAGTGCTATCTAACAGCTGGGTTGAAATTACTGAAGGGACCACGGGGAGCCGAGCGGATCCGCATATCGGGCCTGAAATTGCGCTTAATAAATAGCAAAATCCTATGCAATTATAAAAAATAATCAAAAAAATGATACAAAATCACAGCGATTTGACCCGATAGGCTAACGGGCGGAAGGTCTGTTTTAATTCGTATAAAACAGCATGTCAGATACGGGGTTGACGTGACAGAAACCTGGGTTGACGTTTCAGTAGTCTGGGTTGACTTACCAGAAGTCTGGGTTGACTTACCAGAAGCCTGGATGGACGTGCCAAAAAACTTGGCTGACGTGTCAGAAGCCTAGCTTGATGTGTTAGTACCTTAATTGGCATGAAATTAACTTACAGGACAGAACTTAACGGAGAAAATGAATTAAAAGAGAGATTTTACGGATATAGAGTGTGGACCTTCCTGTAGAGGAAGTACCACGACTTGACTCGTCTCTTTACAACTGTAAAAAACCAGCAAGATTCTAAACCAAAAATAAAAAAGCTGAACATCTTTCAGAATCTCTAGACCTTACCTGCTGCAAAGTACCTCATACTG
>JACMZG010001859.1:2016796-2183841 GCA_018340805.1 Microvelia longipes
ATTAGATATAAGGAGTAGACTCGTGTCGCGCACAAGCCTTGAGCTTATGCCACACAAATGGTCAATATATATAATTTTATTTATTTATAATTTAACCTTTGTAAACTAAACAGGTATTTATATATAAATAATATTAAAAGGTTAGAGACCACAGTATTAAGAATTAAAAGTTTTTTAGGTGGAAATGGTCTAAATATAAATAAAACTCAATTTACCAAGCTTTCAACTATATATTAAGTCTTTTTTCAAGGTACATAATTATAAGATAATAACAATAAATAACTACATAATTTAAAACATAACACTATCACCTACAAACAAGCTCTGAGACAAGAAACCGTTACAAAAAAGTCGTTATCAAGGACATTTCAAAATAAAATTATACTGAGAAAAATAAAACTAAATAAAGATCTACTATTAGAGGGGCTGACCTCTAGAAATATTTGAGGTTATAATTACATTTATTAATTATTTAACATTTCTGAGTTATTATGCTAAAATTATAAATATATATATTAATATTAGAGAAAATGGTAATGCAGAGACTAGCTATTAAATTATTACACTAGAATTTAAGTATTAATAATATATCACAGATTACCGTAACATATTATATACATACAGATATATTATTAATACTTAAATTCTAGTGTAATAATTTAATAGCTAGTCTCTGCATTACCATTTTCTCTAATATTAATATATATATTTATAATTTTAGCATAATAACTCAGAAATGTTAAATAATTAATAAATGTAATTATAACCTCAAATATTTCTAGAGGTCAGCCCCCTCTAATAGTAGATCTTTATTTAGTTTTATTTTTCTCAGTATAATTTTATTTTGAAATGTCCTTGATAACGACTTTTTTGTAACGGTTTCTTGTCTCAGAGCTTGTTTGTAGGTGATAGTGTTATGTTTTAAATTATGTAGTTATTTATTGTTATTATCTTATAATTATGTACCTTGAAAAAGACTTAATATATAGTTGAAAGCTTGGTAAATTGAGTTTTATTTATATATAAATAAACTATTTATTATTTATAAACATATATTAGTCTTATAGCCACATGCGTGCTAAATCTTTATCCGATCGCATAATTTTTCCGCGTTTTATGATTTTTCGAAATTTTAGCTGAGTAATTTTTGCGGGTTAATGACGTCAAAAAAAATATTTTCCGAATTACACAACTACCGCGGTAGACTGTTTTTTGTACAAAATTTCAACTGTGTAGCATAAATACACTACAGTCTATCGTTTAGTTTAAAAATCTTGACAGATCAGTTTAGACACCACTGATTCTTAAGAAAAAAAATCCCTGCAAGAAGGGAGCGGGAAAAAACTATGTAAACAAATCAGGTTATTTTACCCGTATTTTCTTGGCGATGTTTTTTTTACATTTCTTTTGTGTAGTTTTATTTTAAAATATAATTTTAAGATTAATTTGAAAGTAGTTTTCAAAACGTTGTAATCAAAAGCAGAACCACAAACAAATTGAACGATTGCCGGAAAGAAGGTTTATTCCCTACAGCGGTTATTGTGGTAGGGATTTTTTTCTCTTTTTAAGTGAGAGGTTGGCAGCAGCTTCTCTGATTGGTCAATCCCCAAAATACTTATGACCATGGGGATTTTTAAACTAAACGATAGACTGTAGGCGCTACGATAATAATAGACACATGCAGACACACACGCAAACACATAGAGACAGAAAATTTTGCACAAACCACTTGATAGGTTCTAAAAACACCTGAAACAGATAATTCCGGTTTCATCCCGGTTTCGGATTTTTTTTCGCAAACACAATAAATTTCCTATATATCTACGGTATAATTGCGGAAAAGTATAAACGTGATTAGTTTACGTCATGTTTCATACCAATGGATAAAACCGGAAACTACCAGTGATAATAAATTTGAAACTTCATATATGTGTTGACAGTATATAGTTGTATATTTGTATAAAATTTCATATTATTTGAACACGATCAGTCAATTTGTTGTAACATATAGTACGTGTGTAAACTATGTAATGCAATGTGCACAAATTTGTGTAAAATATAACTTTTATTAAGTTTCGTGATTTTTTGAAAAAAAAAAAATCAAAATGAAAAGTTTTGTGGGTCAATGACGTCACGTATTATTCATAAACAATAGAGTACGGAACATTAACGCGGTCGATTTTAGTACTAAATTTTATTTTGAAAGTAGTCGTATCCCATAGAAACGTCAAGGACAAAATCTCTTTAATACATAAACATACACATAGATATATATATATATTATATATATATATATATATATATATATTATATATATATATATATGTATATATTGTTAAATTCTTTATCAGTAAGTCCCCCTCTTAAAAAATCACCACCTCCCATTCCCCTTCCTCTATAAATCTAATCTCTTAAACTCATTTTACTTTGAAAATTCGCTAAAAGCCATTGTTGTTCTATTTTAAAACTTAGGTCAAGAATTGACATTGTTGGCTCTACTGCATGTTGTATTACATAGGGCTTAATTGTGTAGTAATGGTTTAAGGAGAGAAAGACAAACATTATCTAATAGAACAATTTTTTTACTAAACACCAACGATTGATTAAAACGGCTCTGCAATGAACATTTTATTGGCAAAATACAAAAAGTGCCTTCGGCTCAACAAGAGGCCATCATCAGTGCATTAAAAACATTATGCTTTGTCTGCAACTACTGGTAATGACAACTGTCGTGATAAACTATTTAATTTTTTGTTCCTTCACGATAAACTTCATTGATGTTTACCTTAATAGATCTTTTTCTATAAATTAAGCCAAGTGCACGGTCCTATATTTAATTAGTATAAAGAGTTGGAAGGAGAGGTGGGAAGTGAGAAGAATCAAGGCAAATCAGCGCACAACAATAGTTATTTATGCAACAAGGGATGAAAGTAAGTTTTACAGCTCTAGTTAAAGTTCCGTCCGAAGGAGTTAAAGGCAGCGCCGAAGGAGGAAACTTCATTAGCTCACGAGGCCGGAAGGCCGAGGGAGATAAACTAGTTAGCTCCCGAGGCTTGCCGAGGGAGTTAACTAACATTTTGGCTCCCGAGGCTTGACGAGGAAGATAATACGAGAGCTTAAAACTTTCATCCCTTGTTGCATAATAAATTTTATCTACGACTAGATAACTAATACTAACAACTATTAATACATTTTTCAGCTCCTTAATTGTTATTGTGTTAGTTTAGTTTATTCTTACCATGTCAATTACTCTGATGAAGAGAGAATAAAGCCACTATCTTCACATTATTTTATTGTAAGCTGTCAATAGAATAATGTGTAATACTATATTTGTAATTTAAACATTAGCGTGTGTATATTGTATATTCTACCCGTAGTACCAACATAACACCAAAAAAAACCCTAAAAATTTCCTAAAATTCCTAAAAATTTTACTAAAAAAATCTGTCAAGTTGGCAACACTTTCACTTTTCCTCCCTAGGGAGTAAAAGTACATTTACAGTGTGAGATAACAAGACTGTATGTAGAACTTGCAATACAAGGAGTAGATAAAAACATTTTTTATCATTTAATAAAATAAAGCCGTGATTCTTTTCAAACCTGGTTCGCTTTATAGCTGCAGTCATAAAGATATTTTACTTCATTGAGGATCTTGAATAGTTTTTAACACTACAAGGCTTTAAAATGTATCTTTTAGCGAACTTTCAAAGATGAGCTTACAAGATTGGGGTTATGGAGGGGGTGGAACAATTTTTTAATGGCGGGGGGGGGTCTCCCTGTTCAAGAATATATATATATATATATATATATATATATATATATATATATATATATATATATATATATATATATATATATATGTACGTACGAGAATTTTGTGTCTCAGACGTTTCTATGAGACACGGAAACTTTTTAACGCTTTATTGGATCGAAATTAAACTTGGCTCAAAAATAAACTGTTAATAAAGTATGTGTGACGTCATTAACCTACAAAAATGGCTCCTCAAACATTTCAAAAAATCATAAAACTTGATATAGTGTTAACATTAAGTTAAAATGTTTTACACAAATACTTTTATGTATGATTTACAAACATACCAAGTTTCATTGTATTATCTGCATTATTCCGGTTTTATTGATATATATATATATTATATATATATATATACAACAAACATGTAAGAAATCAAGTTTTTTTATCATTTGAAAATTTGCTTATATACTGTCTCTTATTTCTGGCTTAAACCGTGCCATTATGCCACGATATTTTACTTATATTGGTACTTATATATAAACTAGTAACCTGACGAACTGATAAAGTACAATTACCATGTGGCCGCGCAGCGGCTGACGCGCGATAGAGCGACAAAGAGGTCGTTGGTCTCTTGCTTTTTTTTATCAAAGCGACTATATATTTTTAGCTTCATAACTGACATTATAACAGCTTCATATCATGAGACATTTTATCTGGGGGAAAATTAATCCAGAGACATTTTATTCGGGGAACATTTTATCCGGAGACATTTTATCCGGGTTACGGATATCACATAGCTTTCTTCTGCTTCACGGGACAATAAAAGAAAAGATAAATTTTCCGGCAGCAATTTATCACGTGCTCTCTTAACTCGATTGTTTTTCATATGTTTAATACTAAGAATTTACCAGCCTCTCTTTATATCTAATTATTTCGCAACTTTAGTCATTAAAGAGAGACAATTAATTATTGAAACGTTAAAAACAACTCTGAGAGGTAATCATCAAATGCGGTTTAATTATAGGACGGATGTCAACTTTTCATATTGGCTAAACTACTTGACAAGATGGTTAGGAAACATTATGGAGGTCAAATGTTACTTCAGGTTGGATATCATATTGAATTAGTATCTTAGTGGTAAAATAGCTCGACCACTCGACTTATCTACTCAGGAAAATTTGCTCTGTTATCACTTTTCTAAGAAGTCAAAGTTAAATACTAAAAATTATACCATGGTTGGTATGGTCCTAGTAGACCAATGCCAAAAAAAAAATAATAATAATAATAAAAATACGATGGAACCTCAAGTATCGCCTTGGTACATTTGATTTATACAGCTTTATATCGATTTATTATTTGTTTGTATCGATTTTTTATTTATTTATATATCAATATCTTTTTTATATCGAATTTTATATCGATAAAATAAAATCTTTATCGATAATCTCTATCGATAAATCTTTATCGATAAAATATTTATCGATAATATTTATCGATAAAATAAAATCTTTATACCGATTTTTATTTAATAATAATAATAATAAATCGTTTATTTATATATAAATACCTGTTTACAAAGGTTAAATTACAAATTATAAATAAATAAAATAATATATATTGACCATTTGTGTGGCTTAAGCTCAAGGCTTGTGCGCGACACGAGTCTACTCCTTATATCTAATTCTTATATCTACTCCTATATCTAATTAAATAAAGTAAAAAGCATAAAAAGTATACATTTATAAATTTAAGTCAACAAAGTTAAACAAACAAAAAAGATAAAATAAATGTATTGCCTAATTAGGTACCTAAGATTTTTTTTAACTTATTTTTAAAGGTCTTGTAAGGGACAGTAGAAAGAATATATATGGGCAAGTTATTGTACAGTCTAGGAGCTGTGAAAGCACTGTGATTACACGCAGCTGATGTTCTGCAGCTAGGCGCAACTATCGTCGTCTTGACTTCTAGTCTGATATTTATGTCTGAATAATGGAAAATTACAAATATTTTTCTTAATTAATAAATATATATATATATATATATATATATATATATATATATATATATATATAATATATATATATATATATATATATATATATATTATATATATATATATGTGTGTGTGTGTGTGTGTGTGTGTGTGTGTGTTAGAAACACCCACATATGAATATATATATAAATACACATATAAATGAAATTAATATATAATTAATAATTGTGTGTAATTAAGAACAATTTATTAAGTTGTTGTGAAAATAAGTCTAAAGAATAAGATTAAATAATTTAAAAAAAACATAAAATCTAAGTAACATAAAAGTATATATATATATATATATATATATATATATATATATATATATATATATATATATTATATATATTATATATATATATATATATATTTAAAAACATTAAGAAAACATAAAAGTCGCTCTCGCGAATATTAATAATTAACAATAAAAACAGATGGATAAAGAATGACAGGTAAAACTTAGTATATTTGCAACGTTTCACGTGCAAATATACGGAACTACCCACGTGCTTCAATCTCAACGGTTTACCGCTCAGTCTTCTTTCTTCTCTTGCCTGACGAAGTTGTTATACAACGAAACGTTGCATATACTAAGTTTTACCTGTCATTCTTTATCCATCTGTTTTTATAGTTAATTATTATATATATATATATATATATATATATATATATATATAATATATATATATATATATATATATATATATTCTTATCAGGGAGACTCCCCCTTTTAAAAGCCCACTCCCCCCCTCCATGACCCTAATCTCATGAGCTCATTTTATGTCAAATTCCCATCCTGACACTACACTTGACAGCCCACTCCTGTCCGTTGCAATATTGATTCGTACCCGGGGACAGATAACAAAACTATTAACCAATTCGAACGGTTTCCATATAATGAATCACTTATACTACATCACATCACATTATACTCGTCACAATATGATTATAGTTACGCCTGAGTGTAATCTCAAGCGCTCTATGTAAACACGAATCGAGCTCAGGTCGAGCCCCCTGTTTATTTTATTCTGTGATTCACTCGCGACCTGCACGCACAGGTCTAATTTAGTGGTCTATTTTTTTTTTCAAAAACTTAAATTTTACAATTATATTTGTATTTTATTATATTAAAATTTATACATTTATATAAAGTAAAAAATAATAAATATTTATACTAACCTTATTTTATTTTGAAAAAAAAAAATAAAAAAATAAACCAATAATGCTGACCATAAAATAATAAGGTAAAACATAATAATAATAATAAATTATAGTATTAAATAAAACATTGCAACATAGAAATAATGAATTATTATGTGTAATTTACAGTAAATAATAGTATAATCTGGTAATTTAAATTTACTGTGATTTATTTTTTCATAATTTATTCATATATCAAATATGTAACTTGTTTAAAAAAAAAAATTGATACATAATAACTTTCATGAACAAAATAAAGTATATTTTTTGAGTAAATTTAATTCTTAATGAAGTTTTAATTAAAATAATAAAACAGTTTTAATGATGAGTTTAAAATCAATAACTTTTAAATAAAACCGATAGGAATAAATGCATGTACCAATGCAAGGTAAAACACAATAAATAAATGCAATAAAACACAATAAATGCAAGATATAACACATAGAATACGATCTATTAGGAATATCAGCAAGGTTTCGGAGATACAAATCTAGAGATGTTTAGCAGCCATCAGAAAAAGGTATAGAGATGTTTGACATTTAAATTTATTAAATTTTAAGCCCAGAAAAATCTTACAGGGGAGAGCATAGGGGCTTAAGCCCGCCCCTAGCTTGAAATTAGCCCCCCTTAAATTCGCATAGTTTGTAGAAATTTTATAATGTCAAATACCGAACATTATGAGGTCATAAACATTTAACTATTCAAAATGGCTTTTAAGCAAGGTGTCACACAAGTGATAAGTTTTTCCTTATTTATTTTTTTATGTATTTATTTATTGTGGAGCTAAATAAAACATTATATGCTTTACATGAATCTACAGAAACAATATTCGTCATTTCTAACATGAGGCCTTCGTCTTGTGGCCGCTTCGCGGCGTCGCGGCTGGGGGCTGCTTTGCGGCCCCCACACCTGCTTTTAGTCGCTTTGCGGCACCATGGTTGTTCTCCTATATCACTCTGTCTTATTATACTAGTTTATATAAGAGGCATACTGCCATGATCTAAACAAAGTTACAAATGTATAAATTGAATATGATTTGTTAACATAATGTTGTTTATGTTAATAGATAAAACCAAAAATTATGCTCATATAATAAATGTTAAACTTTATTTTATACAATTAATAGTGTTAAAGTTTTTAACACAAAAGCGAGAAGGTTAAGTTTTCAGCATGCTAAATGTATGTCGCCAAGTGCTAAATGTATGTCGCCAAGTGCTAAATGTATGTCGCCAAGTGCTAAATGTATGTCGCCAAGTATTTTTTTTTAATTTTTAAACTTCTTTATTTAAGAAGATTTACGTCTTTCGGTGGTGACCGCGTCAATTTAGATGAAGAATCCGACGTTTCGCTTCCACTGTGGGAGGCATCTTCAGGGATGTAGACATTCTCAGTATACATTCAGTTCAGTTTTGTAGAGCATTGTGTTTCTATCCATGATGTCCTACATCCCTGAAGATGCCTCCCGCAGTGGAAGCGAAACGTCGGATTCTTCATCTACATTGACGCGGTCACCACCGGAAGACCTAAATCTTCATGACAACAACCGCGGAAGCCTACGCAGTTTATTCTTTATTTAAGTAATATACAAAGTTAGTACATAAATAATATATTTCTAAAGATAGCCTGCTCGTGATGGCCCAGGAGCCTGAGTTGAGCAGGGGTCACTATTGACCTTAATATTAAACTTAATTGTACATTTTCTTCTTACTAGTGTTTTTTAAAATAAAATTATCGACTAATTTCTTGAATTTGTTTTAATAAATCATTAAACATTATTTTGATTAGAAAAATGTATATACATACTTACTCGTATACATATACATACATACATATGCATACACACTTACAAACATATACATATACATACTACATATATACATACAATACATATATACATACATCCATACACACATACATATATACATATATTTTTTTTTACTTTTGTATATAATTAATTAATTATATTAGCATATTTATATTAATTTAGATTTAAATAGTTTTAATTTTGTATGTTTCATTTATTTTGCACATTTTTTGACTAATTACATATAAAACAAAATATGTAAACAATATAGATTTTAAACTTTATTTATCTTTTTTTTTTATTTATCTTTCTTCTCATCATTGGTGATTTGGTAAAGTAAATACGCTTTGATGTGCTTTTTAAAAGTATCGGATCAATTAGTGTTTCGGACCTGTCCGTTACCCTCGTCGGTTCATGTATTAGTGATGTTAAGTTATTTTCCGTCATCATGTCTAAATAATCCGTTGATTCTGGTTTTAAGTCCTTACCGTCTAGTTCGAGTAAGTCTATGTTCAAGTCACCTATTACTGTTACGTTTTGATTAGTGTTGTATTTACTTAAAATTGTATTAAATTCGGTAATGAATTCATTTATCGAGCCGCTTGATGATCTGTAAAGCGCAAGCATTCGATTGTCTTTAGTGTCATTCATTTGAATTTCTAAACAGTTAGTGTCTTTTATTATTATTATATGCTCCTCTATTTGTATTTTAGGTTTAATACTATTCTTAATATATAAAACAATGCCAGCATTTGATTATTATTGTTTGAAGTGGCATAAATTTCATAGCCAGGCCTTTTAAACATTTGTAAAGATATATTTTTAAGCCATGCCTCAGTAAGTACTATTATGTCAGGTTCTATACATATTTCTTTAAGTTTGACAGTTATCTTATCGAAATTTTTATCCAGACTTCTTATGTTTGTATGAAATATGGTAAGATGAGAATTATTGAGTTTCTTCAAGTCGTGTAAGTTGTACTTAGTTTCCTCTATTTTGATTATTTAATTTTTCAAGTTCGTTTAGAATATTCATTTTTATTATATATTTTGTTTTTCTATATATATATATATATATATATATATATATATATTATATATATATATAATAATATAATATATATATATATATATATATATAATATATATTATATATATATATATATATATATACAAATATATATAATGTATATATATATTTTAAATATTCACTTCTTAAATTTAAAAAAAAGTTCTATAGCTATTTAATTATTGTTTCAAAGTATTTCGACAGTATATTAGTTTAAATTTTTTAATTATATTATTTTTATTTAATATTTTAATATATATTATATATATATATATATATATATATATATATATATATATATTATATATATATATATATATATATAATATATATTATATATTATATATATATAATATATAATATATATATATAATAATAATATATATTATATTTAATTTATATAAAAACGTAAATTATATTAACGTAATTAATTTAACCATTAAAGTAAGTAGATTTATATTAGGGAAGTTAACCATGATTATTAAATATCAAAAATATAACTTTGAAAATTTATTTGGGTCTAAAAATTAATTTGTTAGCTTACTACTTTATTGATGTTATATAGCTATGATTTTAGTACGGTGCTTAATTTCAGTAATTTAACTCCTCCTTTTTAAGTAGGTTGTTGGTGGCCATTTCTTCGATTTGCTCTATGTTAAAAATACTGGTGGCCCTTGAATTTTCTTCATATTTTAGTAAAATTTTTCCTTTTTTAGCCCAGGCAAACGCACAGTTATAGAATTCAAAGAATGAGCGCTAGAGGAGTTCACCATTATCAGAGTAATAAAATATGTCTCTCCACAGGTGTCAAAAAATTTTATTTAAAATAAAGCATAACCGGATTTCAACCAACTAAAGGTCATCATCAGTGCCTAACAAACAAATAAATAAAGCACAGTTATAAGCAGCTTTGTATTTTTTTGTGAGCCAGAGCAGTTTTTTTATTATATAAAGTGAGATGTTGAGTATTACATCCGTTTCAGGTGAGAAGGTCGAGGCTATTTGATTGGCTTTTGGCTTAATTCTCCTACTTTTATTGATCCATTCATTTTTTGTGGTTCAACTTTTCATTAGCGCTATTATTGGTCTAGGCTTATTTTTTGTCTAGGCTTATTTTTTACTTTACTTATTACTCTATGAGTAATATCAATGTCATTTTCTGGATTTAATAAAATTTTTTAGTAATTTACCTAAAACTTCACCAATCTTTTTCACAATACTAGACCAAGAGCCCAGGGGTGTTTTGTTAATAAAAAGTGTAATGGCTGGAACTGGTCTCAATTTTTCGTAAATACCTTCCTGAACAAGGATCTGCAATTCTGCCGACTCGTATCGGATGGGTGTCCCAGGCAGAACGCACTTTACATGTCAAATTTACCACCGAAGTTAATAAAAGTGAATGGCTGGAAACGGGTTTAATTTTTTTAAATACCTTCCTGAACAAGGATCTGCAACTCTGCCGACTCGTATCGGATGGGTGTCCCAGGCAGAACCTTTGACCCCTAAAGTGCGTTCTGCCTGGGACACCCATCCGATACGAGTCGGCAGAATTGCAGACCCTTGTTCAGGAAGGTATTTATGAAAAATTGATACCGGTTCCAGCCATTACACTTTTTATTAACAAAACACCCCTGGGCTCTTGGTCTATAAAGTGCGTTCTGCCAGGGACACCCATCCGATACGAGTCTACAGAATTGCAGATCCTTGTTCAGGAAGGTATTTACGAAAAATTGAGACCGGTTCAGCCATTACACTTTTTATTAACAAAACACCCCTGGGCTCTTGGTCTATAAGTGCGTTCTGCCAGGGACACCCATCCGATACGAGTCTACAGAATTGCAGATCCTTGTTCAGGAAGGTCGAAAATTTGACCGGTAGCCTGCACCTTTTTATTAACAAACACCCCTGGGCTCTTGTCTATAAAAGTGCGTTCTGCAGGGACAACCATCCGATACGAGTCTACAGAATTGCAGATCCTTGTTCAGGAAGGTATTTACGAAAAATTGATACCGGTTCCAGCCATTACACTTTTTATTAACAAACCCTGGGCTCTTGGTCTATAAAGTGCGTTCTGCCAGGGACACCCATCCGATACGAGTCTACAGAATTGCAGATCCTTGTTCAGGAAGGTATTTACGAAAAATTGATACCGGTTCCAGCCATTACACTTTTTATTAACAAAACACCCCTGGGCTCTTGGTCTATAAGTGCGTTCTGCCAGGGACACCCATCCCGATACGAGTCTACAGATTGCTCTTGTTCAGGAAGGTATTTACGAAAATTTGATACGGTGGGTATAAAGTGCGTTATTTATTCTTTTTATTTTTTTGGTTCCTGGAGGTCTATAACACAGTCTTTCTTGGTGTTTTAGGTTGCCGACTTCTTTGTTCCAGGAGGACTGCTTTAACCCATTTAGCTCATTTTTTAAGCTGCTGTTAGCGTTTTCTAAATTTTAGTTTACTCTTCTTAATTCATTATATATACTTTCTTAAGTTGGTACTTTATCAGTGAAATTTTGAAGAGTTTCATTGAGACCTTTTATTTCGCTCTCTAAGTTCTCTACTTTCTTCATTTTTAACAGTACTTGGTTCAATTTCATATTTATTTCATTAAGTTCTTTCTGTTTAAAAGTGTCCTTAATTTTCCTGTTACTGTCATCATCAGTGATATCTTCTTCTTCATCATTTCCAAGACCTGGGTCTGGTGTATTATCTGTTTCATTAGTTTTCACTGACTTAACAGACTTAAATTACCTGCTACCTTATCCGCTTTACAAATGACACATAACCACTTTTTTAAGCGTTTTTTTGGCTCTTTTTTTAGGTTTCACACTGACTAAAATAAACAATAGGCAGAATGGAAACATTTTTTACAATTACTGCTCTGCGCAAATTCTTTATTAATCATTTGATTGCTGAAGTGCTAAATGTATGTCGCCAAGTGCTAAATGCATGTCGCCAAGTGCTAAATGTATGTCGCCAAGTGTTAAATGTATGTCGCCAAGTGTTAAATGTATATCGCCAAGTGCTAAATGTATGTCGCCAAGTGTTAAATGTATGTCGCCAAGTGCTAAATGTATGTCGCCACGCCAAGTGCTAAATGATGTCGCCAAGTGTTAAATGTATGTGCCAAGTGTTATCAATTATAAAATTGAGTCAAAATTATGATTTTTTACCTCAAAAAAATCAAAATGAGAAAACATATAATATAATAATGAAATATATATTGCTACTATTCTGTTAAAGGATTGAAATAACAAATAATATAAATAATATAAATAAATTTAATAACAAATTGTATGTCGCCAAGGTTGTCCAGCGGCTATAGCTAAAGACCCACTTTCTTTGATCAAGTTTTAATTTTCAAATTAAGACTTTATATTAATTTTATATTAATTTGATATGTATCAATGTATGCATACATCTCTGAGTACCCTAGCTATATCATAGGAGAGGTATACCCTATTTCAATAGCTTGGTTATATTATACGACAGGCATACCCTACCTCAATAGCTTGGCTCTATCATGCGAGGGGCATACCCTATGTTCATACATTGGTAGACTTGAAACCTGACTTTGGGACTTTCGGGTGCTTTGAGTAACCTCAATTTAATATTTAACTTAAAAGTTAATTAAAATATATTTTTATTTAAAAATCGACATTAATGTTATCAACAATTTGATAAAGGTTAAAAGAACAATTATACGTTTCAACGATGTAAAAATAAATATTGTCAATTATTTGTGAACTTGATATTGACACATTTTACAACTGTTATAAAGAACAAACATTCTGTCTAACATAATAAATTTTACAGTTTAACCTTTAAAAATGTTCAATTCAGCTAAGAATATTTTCTGAACTATAATCCTAAATGTATTGACTCAGAAATAAATATTATATGACGTAGCCTTGCCGGACTACGGCAATCATTTTATAGATAAGCTGTCTTCATAATACTTCAGACAATACACTATTCTCTCTCGCGTAAACTAGTATACTTTTAATATGACACGCATCTAAAATAAGTTGAAAGTGTGGAAAAATAATGCGAGGGAGCCAATGAGGTTAGTCCTGGATGTTAAACCACGCCCTTGATTTCAAACCAGGCCAATCTTATTGGGTCCTCAACACTATTTTCCCACGCTGTCAACTGATTTTAGTCATGTGTCGTACTATAATACCAAAGAAATATATTACTAGAAGGGGGCATACCCTATCTCAATACATTGAGAGACTTAAAACATCATTTTTGGCATATTGATATATTACTAGAAGAGGCATACCCTATCTCAATATATTGAGAGGCTTAAAACATCATTTTTGGCATATTGATATATTACTAGAGGAGGCATACCCTATCTCAATATATTGAGAGGCTTAAAACATCATTTTTGCCTATTGATATATTAGAGGAGGCATACCTATCTCAATATATTGAGAGCTTAAAACAATATTGATATATTACTAGAGGAGGCATACCCTATCTCAATATATGAGAGGCTTAAAACATCATTTTTGATTTGATATATTACTAAGAGGCATACCCTATCTCAATATATTAAGAGGCTTAAAACAATCATTTTTGGCATTTAATATAACTAGAGGAGGCATACCCTCTCAATACATTGAGAGGCTTAAAAACATCATATTTGGCTAAATATATTACTAGAGGAGGCATACCCTATCTCAATACATTTGAGGCTTAAAACATCATATTTGGCTAAAAGATATATTACTAGAGGCGGCATACCCTACCTCAATACATTGAGAGGCTTAAACATCATATTTGGCTAAAAGATATTACTAGAGGGGGAATACCCTATCTCAATACATTGAGAGGCTTAAAACATCATATTTGGCTAAAAGATATATTACTAAAGGGAATACCTATCTCAATACATTAAGACTTAAAACATTATATTTGGCTAAAGATATATTACTAGGGGCATACCTATCTCAATACATTGAGAGGCTTAAAACATCATTCTTGGCATATTGATATATTAGTAGAGGATGCATACCCTATCTCAATATATTAAGAGGCTTAAAACATAAATTTTGTCATACTGATATATACTAGAGGAGCTTATCTCAATATATGAGAGGCTTATTATTTTTGGCAAAGAGAATATTTACTAGAGGAGGGCATACCTTATCTCAATATATTGAGAGGCTCAAAACATCATTTTTGGCATATTGATATATTACTAGAGGAGACAACCCTATCTCAATATATTGAGAGGCTTAAAACATTATTTTTGGCAAAGAGATATATTACTAGAGGAGGCATACCTTATCTCAATATATTGAGAGGCTCAAAACATCATTTTTGGCATATTGATATATTACTAGAGGAGACATACCCTATCTCAATATATTGAGAGGCTTAAAACATTATTTTTGGCAAAGAGATATATTACTAGAGGAGGCATACCTTATCTCAATATATTGAGAGGCTCAAAACATCATTTTTGGCATATTGATATATTACTAGAGGAGACATACCCTATCTCAATATATTGAGAGGCTTAAAACATTATTTTTGGCAAAGAGATATATTACTAGAGGAGGCATACCTTATCTCAATATATTGAGAGGCTCAAAACATCATTTTTGGCATATTGATATATTACTAGAGGAGACATACCTATCTCAATATATTGAGAGGCTTAAACATTATTTTTGGCAAAGAGATATATTACTAGAGAGGCATACCTTATCTCAATATATTGAGAGGCTCAAAACATCATTTTTGGCATATTGATTATATTACTAGAGGAGACATACCCTATCTCAATATATTGAGAGGCTTAAAACATTATTTTTGGCAAAGAGATATATTACTAGAGGAGGCATACCTTATCTCAATATATTGAGAGGCTCAAAACATCATTTTTGGCATATTGATATATTACTAGAGGAGACATACCCTATCTCAATATATTGAGAGGCTTAAAACATTATTTTTGGCAAAGAGATATATTACTAGAGGGGTCATACCCTATCTCAATACATTCAGAGGCTTAAAACATCATTTTTGGCATATTGATATATTAGTAGAGGAGGCATACCCTATCTCAATATATTGAGAGGCTTACAACATCATTTTCGGCATATTGATATATTACTAGAGGAGGCATACCTTATCTCAATATATTAAGAGGCTTAAAACATCATTTTTGGCACAGAGATATATTACTAGAGGGGCCCTATTGGTTGTATTTTTAAACATCGATAAAATAACCTGACCACATTCGACTATCAAAGTAATCAAATAAACTGAACAAATTTACAGAGACTTATGTAGTAGAATGTTAAAAATACAAATCAAAACACAAACAATGGTGGGGAAGCTGAAAAAATAGATTTATTATAACCTTAAATTTAATATAAATTATTGGTAACTTTAAAATAGACTTAGAGCGTAAAGGTTGCTACTACTCGAGGTGGTTCCCGCAGGGGTTATCCCTGATGACCCGCAAGGCTTTAAACGGGTATTATTATAATTATTATTATTATTATCATTATATTGAATCGATATAAAGTAAATTTTGTTAAATTGAAAAATGTCCCGACTAGTGCATAAATTAAGTTGAATGAGTAAAACCTTGAAAATAACGCTAAGTTGTGATAGTATTATCGTTACTCTATTTTCTATTAAAGCTTCCCCGCTGTCAATACTGACGATGGAATCATTAAACTTTAGTGTTTGATGAGGAACAGTCTTAACTAAGGATCTGATGTAATGATCCAGGTGTACAACGGTTAGCACATCCCCGTCACTTAGATAGTCCGGTGTTATCGGAAAGGAACTGAAATGACTAATTGACTGAAAAGTTATAAGACAGTAGACAGAAAAATTACAGAACAGAGAGTTATATTATTTAAAAATTTGAATTAATGTATCAGTATTCTTTTAGAAATCAAGAAAACTCTTTATATTAAATATTAGTAGTTAATACCACAGGTGTTGCCATAACGTATCCACCGCAATAAAGAGGTGGGTGAAGTTAACACAATATAATTGTGCGAGAGACACCAAGGAAATGTAACATTCAAAATGCAATGCTACATCTAGGAACTGTTCCATCATTCGACATTCGTCATGCTTGATGGCTCGACATAATAATAATTGTGTCAACTATTCATGTTTTGCAAAACTTGGTAGTATCAAAATGATATATGTTTTGCTTGCCATGCTTGATGGTGGTAAGAGAGCACCGCTCGTCTCTGGTAAATACTTCACATTATATTCTTCGGAATTAATTGAAGGTCAGAGTGAGTTCAGGCTCTGTCGGCGCCCTGATGAGTTAGACGTAACGAAACAGAGTGGGACATGACATTATGTCGAGCCATCAATGATGACGAATGATGGAACAGTTCCCAGATGTAGCATTGCATTTTGCTTGTTACATTTCCTTGGTGTCTCTCGCACAATTATATTGTGTCAACTATTCATGTTTTTCAAAACTCGGTAGTATCAAAATGATATGTGGGTGAAGTCATTAAATTCTAACCAAGTTTCAAGATAAAAAGCATCAGCGAACTAAGTCCGAAAGACAATGCCTTCCGTTGCCTCGGACTATCTCAAAACTTTTCCTCGTCACATCGGACTCGCTACGCTCGACCTCAGAATATGCAATTCGCCAAATTTATACTGCAACTTTAAATACTTTAGTTTCATTCTCAGAGATCACCTATACAGCACTGACCGCGCTCTTTGCTACTAAATTCTTATGATGCAACAAAATTCATGGATATACTTCGTATTGAAACGAAGCTTAATGTACTTATTTATTACGTAAAGTCATAGAGATATATTACTAGAGGGGCCCTATTGGTTGAATTTTGAAACATCGAAAAAGTAACCTGACCACATTCGATTATAATTTTCATCAAATAAACATAACAAAAAAAACAGTAAATTATATAGTAGAATGTTTAAAATACAAATCACACACAAACAATCTGTGGGAAGCCGAAAACAATTGATTAATTAAACCTCAACTCCCTCTTGGAGGAGGTTTCAATGAGTTACACAGAGCCCCTGAGAGCCCCTCTAAAAATGTTTCAGCCTCTCAATGTATTAAGATAGGCTATGCTCCTCTAGTATATATCTCTATGCCTAAAGTTATATACTTGTACCAAATTTCATCTGAATTAGATCATTTTCCGATTATTTATAATGATTTAAGAAACGTCCACAAGTTATTCAATAAAAATTGAACTAATGCTGATAATAAGATGAAACTTAAGACATATGTTAATCTTACACACGGCCACATGTGTGCCAAATATCAATCCGATCGCATCATTTTTCCGTGTTTTTGAAATTTTTATTGACATATAGGGGTTAATGACTCTATAAAAAAATTATTTTCCGAATAGCACAACTACAGCGGTAGACTGATTTTTTTCCACAAAGTTTAAACTCTCTAGCATAAATAAACTAGGAGTTACGATGATAACAGTTACACAGCATGATTTCTGCTATGTCACAATCTATTAACATATTGAAGATTTAGGTCTTCCTGTGGTGACTTCAGTGTAGATGAAGAATCTGACGTTCCGCTTCCACTGTGGGAGGCATCTTCAGGGATGTAGGACATCATGGATAGAAACACAATGTTCTACCAAACTGAACTGAAGATGGAGACGATGCAGGCCCTATTTATACCTGTCTCTGACCTTGTCTTCGAGGACGAAGATTATAGCCATGAGAAGGGATAATAGGGTTCGACGGTCCGGTATGACGTAATCCACTTGAAGGACATATTAACATAGTATTCAATTGGGTAAAAGCATTTAGAGGCATACCAGGAAACGAAGAAGCTGATTCTTTAGCCAAAGCTGCTAGTGAGGATGAAACTGTGCCTAATTTATACGCTTTTTACCCAAAATCATTTTTGAAATTTGTATCTAAACAAAAACAAGTAATGAAATGGAATACAGAATGGCAAAATTGTTCAAACGGTGGTGTGGCGTTTCTCTGGTATGAAATGTAGAATCCTAGGCGGTTCTACTCTAAATTTTAACAGCGTCACAAATAATAAAATTGGGAGGACCAGGCCTTCGTTTAGGGCCAAAATACATATAATTAGAAAACAAAAATTACCTTGCTCAATATTTTGTTGTAAGCAAAATATGCAGAGGGCTCGGTAGAAAAATATGTAAATAAAACCTGTAAAATTGTTGTCTCCTAACCATGTAAACCTATTTAGGGGCAACCTACTTCCTAACATAAAAAAATAAAATAGCATAAAAACAAATGTATCCTAACTGAAATGTAAATATTATTATGTACTCACAATACCCAACCAAGGGAAAATAGCCCTTATTAAAGATGAGTTGTGAAGGCGTAATAACGTACGTAAAATTGAGCGTAATTATTAAAATTTAAAAATAGTAGCGTAACGTTCTAAACGTATCAAGCGAACGACTGAGGTAAAGAGGTTTCCACGCACGGTACCCCCTTCCCTCGTATCAAAAACTCCGAGCTTGGCCGGGAGTAACCAAGACATACGAGAGATGCTATGATTACACATAAAATAAACAAAAACTGTAACTATGCCCTGTAAGGCGCGAACATACTCCCCCGGCTCAGGGCGAAGACCTGAGGAAGTAAGGGACAAAAATACATTAAAAGACGACACCTCTCGCAAAGCGAAACAAAAAAAATCTGGAGTGAGGTAGATAAAGAAAGGCTTTCATAAAGAAAAAGAAAACAAAATCCTTAAAATTCTTTGAAACGTGAACAAAAGAAAAGAAACTTCCTGAAAAAAATAAAATTAAAAAAAAAATGTTTATATAGAGTCTCCTATCTAGATAATCAGGAAAACTAAGAAAAGAAACATTACTGAGTAGGCAAGGGGCACAATTGACCACAGGCCTACGATAGAGTTTGCTCTTGACCGAACCGTTGCAACTCGAACCACTCCATCTTGTCCAGGATGCACTTCTCAATAATTCCTAGAGGCCTGTAGAGGTGGGCAATTGTCTTTCCGTAAAAGAACAACTGTTCCGACTGTGACAGGATTGGCATGCGTATTCCATTTCTCTCTAGATTGTAGCGTATTAAGATATTCAACATGCCAACGTTTCCAGAAATCTTGTACAATTCTCTCAAGTAACTGATAACGTGTAAGCCGGTTCATGCGCACATCTTCTAAGTTAGGCGAAGGAAAATGATCAAGTGAGTGTTGATGTAAAAAGTCAGAAGGCGAAAGGGCCTTAAGGTCATGAGGATCTGAACTAAGGATACAAAGAGGTCTCGAGTTGAGGAGCGCTTCAACTTGAGCGAAGACTGTGGAAAGTTCTTCATAAGTAAAATTTGTTGTCCAATAGTCTTTGCGATTAAAGATTTAGCACATTTGATGTTACTTTCCCCAAGCTCCCATGTGAGGAGCATAAGGAACTATTTGACCAAGTAATACGGTAATTAGTCAACGCTTCACCGTATTCTTTGATGTACTCCTGTGAACTAAGAAGTTCATAAACTTCATTTAGGTGGTTACGAGCACCAATGAAGTTTGTCCCTCCATCGGAATAGAAAGTTTGAACCGGACCTCTTCTAGAGATAAAACGTTTAAGCGCATTTAAAAACGTAGGTGTAGATAAGTCTGAAGCTAGTTCGAGATGAACGGCTTTTGTTGCTAAACAAATGAATAAACATAAGTAGGCCTTATGCGTTCTTACGCCTCTTTTCTTAGAGAAAAACAACTTCATAAGGGCCAGCATAATCAACTCGGTATTAAGAAAAGGTTTACACATATTAACGCGTTCTTTCGGGAGTTCTCCCATCAGTGGATAGGTCGAACGTGGTTTGTGCTTAAAGCATATATTACATGTTCCGACAACTTTGCGGACAAGATCTCTTCCGCCAAAAATCCAATATTTCTGTCGAATAAGAGCGAGTGTTGTCGTTGCACCAGTGTGATGATATTTAGCGTGAAAAGTATAGACCAGCAGGCGAGACAGACGAGACTCTTTTGGTAGCAGTATTGGATGTTGCTGCTGATAACTTAAATTTGCGTGAGCAAGTCTACCACCAACAACTACAAGACCATTAGAATCTTTAAACGGCGTAAGTTTGCGGAATCTAGGAGAAAAGCAGTTCGTTGTTATCCAATGCGTCTATTTCGGCAGAAAAATGTTTATGTTGGACATGCTTTAAAATAGTTATTTCAGCCTCGTTAAGTTCTTTAGTCGTTATAAATGGTGGGTGTGGATTAGATCTTTTATACGTTTTCCAGCGATGAATGTAAGCGAGACTCCTAGGTATAGCGTAGTAAGTACAACTTTCCAAGATAAGTTGATCGTAAGGATGAACATCTGTTTCCGTTATGACGTGGTTTAATCTTCTTTCTTCAGAACTTTCTTCTCCCCCGGATGAGGAAGCAAAAGTAGGCCATTCATTTGGATCAAGTTCAATCCATTCAGGACCATTGAACCACAAAGAATGGGAAAGAAATGTTTTAGGGGTCATGCCTCGTGATAAACAATCAGCAGGGTTAGAAGTGCCAGCGACGTGTCTCCACACAGCGTTTGGAACTAGTTCTTTCACCTGCTGAACTCTATTTGAAACGAATACTTTCCATCGGGCAGGCGAAGAATCGATCCAACTAAGAACCACAGCAGAGTCCGAAAAGGCAAAGATCCTATTTAAATTGACTTGATTCTGTAAAGCTGATTCCAAAAAGTTTAGTAAACGAGCTAATAGCACAGCTGCACACAATTCTAAGCGGGGAATCGTAACAGCCTTTTGCGGAGCGACACGGCTTTTAGCACATAACAACGATACATAAATGTTGTCAGCTGTGCGCACTCTAGTATAAACGACAGCACCATATGCTTTACTAGACGCGTCAGCAAAACCGACTAGATCAATTTCAGAACTTCTATTTTCTAGTCCTATAAAGCGTGGAATATTTAATTCAGATAACAAAGGAAGCTGAGACTGAATTTGAGCCCAAGTTGAGGATATTGTAGAACAAGACGGAACGGTATCCCAATCTAGTCCAGCATTCCAACAATCCTTTATTAAAATTTTAAGATTTACAGTAACAGGCGCTAAAAGATTCAAAGGATCAAATATGCGTGCGTAAGTAGAAAGAATATTTCTTTTGGAACACACAAGTTTCCGTTTTTAACGATAAAAATAAAAGAGTCGATGGATGGATTATACTGTAAACCTAAAATTTTAGTGATATCAGAAGAATCAAAATCGATATTCTGATTTAAGCGGATATCAGGGGAGATAGAGTTAAGGAAGTCTGGCGAATTTGAGTTCCATTTGACTAGATCAAAACCTGCAGTTTTAAGCATTGAAACTAGCTGAGATTGAGCTTCAAATGCTTCGCTTATATCTGGTACACTATGACCCAAATCATCAACATAAAAGGAGTTTTCTATAATTGAAGCAGCGAGTGGGAACGAATCCTTAGAGCTACGAGCGTGTTCGCGAAGAACTTTCAAAGCAAGGTATGGTGCGGGCTTAACCCCAAATGTAACAGTAGTCAAGGTATAAGCAGATATTTTCTCATTCTTAGAAAACCTCCATACTATTTTCTGAAATTTTCTATGGTCTTCATTAATTAATATCTGACGGTACATTTGCCGTACATCAGCTGTCATTGTGATAGAGAACAAGCGAAAATTTATTAGAATGTACTGCAAGTCTTGGTGAAGTTTAGGACCAGTGTGTAACACATCATTTAACGAATAACCACTGGATGTTTTACAACTTGCGTCCCAAACAACTCTCAACTTTGTCGAGGTACTATCTGGCTTGAGAACACAATGATGAGGAAGATAGCATCCATCACTGCTGTCTTCTCGAGAGTCATGTGACCTTGCGCAACGTAGTCTTCCATGAAATCATTATAATCAGATCTTAACTTAGAATCTGACTCTAAGCGTTTCTCGAGCGTATAAAAGCGACGTAGTGCGATTTCTTTGGAATCCCCAAGTAAAGATGGATCATGAGAAAAGGGTAGATCGACAGAGTAACGACCTTCTTGCGTGCGTTTAGTTGTCAAATAAAATATTTTATCACACTCGTCATCTTCAAGAGACGTTTTACTAGCTTGAGGAAAATCTTCAAGTTCCCACATCCGTGAAACTAAAGCATCAAGTTTTTGCGACGTTATAGTGCAATAAAATTGAACAGTGCTAGCAAAGGCACCACTTAATAGCGTTTGAGCAGCATCCGAAGAAAAATGTTCTCCAATGGGACCAGAAACAACATAACCAAGCGTAGTTTGCACAGCGTAAGGCGTATTAGGTGGTCCGGTTACTTTTCCGGGTCCTAAAAGCATTGCGTAGTGAGAGGCGCCTATCAGTATGTCAACTTTGCTAGACGTATGATAAGTTTCATCTGCTAACTGCAGTCCTTGTAAATGAGTTAAATGATTAAAGGAAATATTATACGATGGAAGAACATCAGTGACTTGGTTCATAACTAAAGCATTAAGCTTATACTCTGCTGCCTTGTCAAACCGAGATGCGAAAGTAATAGTTGTTTCTTCTGTTACAGTAGTAATATGCCCTCCAATCCCCTGCACGTTAACAAGAACGGGCGAACCTGTAAACCAAGTTTTTCACGAAGATCCTTTGATACAGTATTACTCTGGGCAGCCGAGTCTAAAAGAGCTCTACAAACATGGGGTTTTTATTTACGTCATAAACTATTATTAAAGCTGTCTGCAATAAGACAGTATTAGCAGAAGAGTTAGTCAGCGTTAAGGGAGACGCCGGCGGCGGTGCGGCAACTACAGCAATAGTAGATTCTTTATTAGCAGAAGCTGGAGAATCAGAAGAATTTCTCTTAGAGCTTTCACACAGAAGCGAATGATGTTTTCCCTGACACAAAAGGCAGGATTTAGTAGACTTACACGCGTTTGCTGTGTGATAAAATGAAAGACAGTGAGTACAAAGATTATGCGTTTTAACAGCGTTTAATTTGTCTTTATGATTAAAAGACTTAAATGTGTCACACAAATAAACTTGATGAAATGATTTTGAACAGACTGGACACTTAGTGCTTGTAGCAGAATGTTGCTTAGCTACATAGGCTTGCGTTGTTTTAGAAGAGCGAGACGAGTTAGAGTTGTAAGCGAAGTTAGTGTTGCGAGAAGATGTAGTAGAACTGGTCTTATTATCCGAAGTACCAGACTTAGGTTTCCAACGAGAATTATTTTGTGCGTTAGAAGATTCAGCTTGATTAGATGAAGCGCTGCTATGCGAAAGAACTTTAATATAACCCTGTAAAAAGGAAGATAATTCTTTGAAACCTGGTACGTCTTTGACATTTTGTTGAGAAGCATTCTCTATATTATCATTTTTATTAGAAATAGAAAGCTCAAATTGACGTATTGTAGAAGCCGGAAGTCTAGAAGAAGCGAGATGGTAAAGTATAAAGTTAGCAGGATCCTTAAGTTTTAAGTTAAGAAAAGCTTGAGCGTGAGACAAGAAGATCTGCATAAAATTGTCAATAGATGAAACAGATTCCTTAGTCTGAGGTTTATAATTAATAATAGTGTTTAACAAATTAGTTGCTTGCACTCGAGGATCAGCATATCTATTTTTTAAAGTATCCCACATAAGTTGAAAGTTTTCACCTATAGGGTTTATACCCGATACTAAAGCTAAGGCTTTATCCTGTAGAGCTCCAGACAAGAACCTAACTTTTTGATCATTATCTAAATCTTTATTATTTACAATAATAGATTTAAAGCTCCGATAGAAAAATGTCCAATTTAATTCTTTACCATCGAACTTTGGAATATCTAAAGGCGGCAACTCAGGTTTGGCGGGCGTAAGCGTAGTAGAAGTAGTCTGGTTAGAGGCAGAAGAAGTTGAGGCTTTATTTTCATCAGCTTGGATTTGAGTGAGGATGTCTTTGCTATGACAGTAAATTGTATCAAAAGCGTTGAGAGCGGAGAAATCAGGTTCTTGACCTAAATCAATTTGATACATATTAATTTCTCTTCTAAAATTTGTTCAAATTGTTTTTTGGTTTCATCAAGAGTAGCACAGCTTATTTTAAAAGATTTTTTAGCTTTATTATCAGCTGTGCTTCCATCATATTTAAGTTTAGAACCCATGTCATAAGCGTTTTGGACTCGTAAAAACAACATTTCTTTCCTAGCGGTTAAAAGTTTAACCCTATTTTCAAGTTTAGAAAGGTATCTTGTCATCTCTGGATCACTAAGATTATCAGTCGGCATCGCGAATAAACTCCTTAGCAATATAAAACAAAAATAAAATTATAACGTTTCTTAATATAAAACTAAAACAAAATTAAAATAAAAGTAAAATCTATCAAAACTTAACGCATTTTCCTATTAAAGTAAACAATACTCAAAAGAAAAAATCAAATCAAAATTCTTTAAATTTACAACGTAATAATTCGGCGGCACGAAGATAATGATGACAAGAATAAACCACAATAAATACGAGATTAAATCAGTAGCTATACGTCAATGTTTTCAAATAAAATTTAATAAGACTTGTATATCTATAAAAAATAAAAGTAACTCATTAACGCATTATATAAAAAGAAATTCGTCGATTAAACTTTTAATAATAATGTAAAAACAATCGGATTATTCTGGCAAAAATACTGCGGCAGAGTCCAAAGTCCAAAAATAAAAAAATTGTGCGTGACTGTTCCCTAACAATCCCCACTCCAGACTTACAAAAAAATTTAAAAACGTAAATATTTTAAAGGTTTGGCCAAGCTGCCAAAAAATAACAGATATTGGAAAAACAAAGATACGTAATACTAAAATTCAGAGTATCCACGGTCCGGATGACCAAAATATGGTGTGGCGTTTCTCTGGTATGAAATGTAGAATCCTAGGCGGTTCTACTCTAAATTTTAACAGCGTCACAAATAATAAAATTGGGAGGACCAGGCCTTCGTTTAGGGCCAAAATACATATAATTAGAAAACAAAAAATTACCTTGCTCAATATTTTTGTTGTAAGCAAAATATGCAGAGGGCTCGGTAGAAAATATGTAAATAATAACCTGTAAAATTGTGTCTCCTAACCATGTAACCTATTTAGGGGCAACCTACTTCCTAACATAAAAAAATAAATAGCATAAAAACAAATGTATCCTAACTGAAATGTAAATATTATTGTACTCACAATACCAAACAAGGGAAAATAGCCCTTATTAAAGATGAGTTGTGAAGGCGTAATAACGTACGTAAAATTGAGCGTAATTATTAAAATTTAAAAATAGTAGCGTAACGTTCTAAACGTATCAAGCGAACGACTGAGGTAAAGAGGTTTCCACGCACGGTACCCCCTTCCCTCGTATCAAAAACTCCGAGCTTGGCCGGGAGTAACCAAGACATACGAGAGATGCTATGATTACACATAAAATAAACAAAAACTGTAACTATGCCCTGTAAGGCGCGAACAAACGGTAAAGTCACCAAACAGTTTTTCCCCACTATCAGCGAAAGAATACAACTTGGCCAATGGAACCACTCTGAACTAACACTCTGAATTAACACTGAAACAACGGAAAAATCAGTATGATTGAATTTACATTTTCGAACTTAATTTTCACAAGATTGAAAGTTTCAAGATAAAAATAAATTACAAGAAATACGGAGATTAAAAAATAAACAAAGTGTTTAAAATGCATGTAGTATATATATATATATATATATATATATATATATATATATATATATATATATATATATATATATATATATATATACTACATACATATGTGGAACATGCTAAAATATACATGGCACATCAGTAGGGATACTACTGAGGGGAAACAGAAAAAAAATACACACACATACAGACAGGTAACTTTGTGAAAACCACTCAGGAGGCCTTAAAAACACCTGAAATGAATAATTCCGGTGACAGGTGACATTCCGGTTTCGGATATTTTTGCAAACACAATACTTTTCCTATATACCTACGGTATAAATGAGGAAAAGTCAAAATCACTGTCACAGATGTACATAGAGCAGCTATGTAGTAGAGAATGTTTTTATCAGTTTAGACATAGAGATATATAAACTAGAGGGAGCATAGCCTACCTCAATACAAAGGCCTGAAACGTCTCTTTGGGGCTCTCAAGGGCTCTGTGTATAACCTCTTTGATACCTCCCTCAAGAGTGAGTTGAGGTTATAACAAATCAATTTTTTATTGGCGTTCTGCACATTGTTTGTGTTTTGATTTGTTTTTTTAACGTTCTTATATAAGACTGCAATTTTGTGCGGATTATTAAATTGTATTTAAAAGTGAAGGTGGTCAGGTTACTTTTTTGATATTTCAAAATGTAACCTATAGGCCCTCTCAAGTGATAATATCTCTATAAGTTTAGGCTTTAAGATCTAAAAAAATTATGACGGACAGAGGTCTATAGTCTTGCATTTGTTAAAACTCTTTGCTTATTTCATTACTTATTTATTGCACCCGATCTTTGCGATGTTTTGCTCATACAAAAACACAAATTTTTAGTCTTGTTTGAAGTATGATTTATTTTTCTGTAAACATTGAAATTTAACGATTAGCTGAAATATTAAGTAATAAATATTAAGTGAGTTTATAAAAACGTTTACTTGGCATGACAAGGTCAATATTAGTATATCTACTGATAAGCCAGTTATCAGAGTTTACTTTACTAACATCGCGTAGTCTAACCTATCTAAGCAATATAGTCCAAGAGCCGGACCTGGAAAAATCTGTCTCATTTTGTACGACTTCAAACCCAACTTTTCTCTAAATATACCTTAAATTATGAAGAAAAATCGGTACGGGGGTACCTCGAAACTTATCCTCATCACATCGGATTCGCTACGCTCATCTTCCCTGTTCAGACTCGCTTCGCTCGTCCTCTAATAGTAAATGCATTCGTTACAGCAGTCACCCATACAGCTTAACTTGCTGTCTAAATAACTTGGGATACTAAATAACTTGACCGCCCTGCCAAGTCAAGAAGAAAAGTAAAAATACCCCGCTTAGTCAAAAAACCACTTAAGCTGCCAGTGTGTAATATACTGTACGCAATAAAGTAGGGGTTTTGAAGGTCTGTAGCGTTAAAACAGCTATAGGTACATAAATGATATTATATCTTTAAAGGGTATGCCTTGTAGATCAAAAATTAAAAAAAAAAATATCCAAACTAACCAAGCAGAAATGGAGAAAAAGAGGTTTGAAGATTACATGTTTGACGACTTCTTATTCTTCCTACAGCCTAAACTACTGAACGGATTTTGACATAGGACTTTTTGGATCTGTCTTATGCTCGTGTGCATAAGTGATTTTATCCTACCTCATAAAATCTTTTATGATTCAACAAAAATCATGGATAACTTGTCGTTTTCAAACGAAACTTGGTGTACTTCTTTAATAAGTACAGGTACACCTGTACTAATTTCTACTATATTGAATCATTTTTTTGATTTTTTTAAAAACGTACACTTCTCATTCAATAAAAATGTATTTAATGCTGATTATGAGATGAAACATAACGCATATGTTAGTCTTATACATGGTTACATGCGTGCTACATCCAATCGCATCATTTTACCGCGTTTTATAATTTTTCGAAATTTTCGCTGTCATTATTGCGGGTTAATGACGTCATAAAAAATTAATAATATTCCGAATAGCAGAATTACAATTATACCTACGGTACCAATGAGGAAGAGTAAAAACGTAGTCTGCCTATCCAAAGTGGAGCCCTTCATATGATGCGCATGCTCAAAATTTTATAAAATCGCACAAATTTCAGTTTTCTTGCGATAAGTGGTTCCCTGTAGGTCGTGTGCAAAACGCAAAACATGAAGAGAACATTTTTTAAAGATGATAAAATTTCCTATAATGCGAGTGTTTAATAATTAAAATCGGATAACTACAACCAAAGGTATGGCTCTTACAAAAACACCCAAAAATGGTTAATTTAAGGAAAGGTAGCGAATTTCTTTGAAAAAATATTGACCTTTTTGTGCATTTCTTGGCCATTTAACTTTAGTTGAAATTATCCGATTTTGACAAAAGAACTCTCGTTTACAATTTATCAGCTTTAAAAAAAATGTTATCTTCGTTTTTTGCACCCAACCAACAGGGAACCACGTATTGCAAGAAAACTGAAATTTGTGTGATTTTCTAATATTTTGAGTGAGCGCATTCATATGAAGGACTCCACTCTGGATAGGCAGACTATGCTTTTCCTTCATAATTTAAGGTATATTTTGAAAAATTTGGTTTGTAGCAGTACACAATGAGTGACATTTTTTAGGCCTGGTTCTTGGACTTCTAGTGTTATAAGAGCAACTATTGACTATACGTATATGAAACTATCAACTTAGCTTTTCTATTTGGCTTTACTTAAAGTAGATCTATCGCCTGAACAAAGAATCTGGAGAAGATTGTAAAATTTCGTGGAAACTCAGATATCTGGGTCGAAGAATTTAATTATTGGCTTGCGTCCAGTTTTTAGACAGCACTCGCGCATTGTATTTTTCATAGATTTCCAAAACTGCATAATTCTATTTATATATTTTTTTAAGATTTCTCGAAATGTTGTATTCTGAGTTCTTTAAAGAAATACGATAGCATGGGCAATCTAATAAATAAATAAAATGCCCGTTTTAGGGCCTTTCGGCCCCTCAGGGTATTCACCCTGCGGGAACAACCTCAGGTGGGTTGCATCTACTACACTCTAAGAATTAATTAAAGTTGGCGAAATCATTTTAATACAAATACTATTCATAAAATCTTAGAGCATAGCCCGGGTTGCGAACCCCGGACCTCCGGTATCGAAATCGAACGCCTTTACGATCACGGCCACGGAGGCAGACTATGAGCAATCTAATAATCATTGTAATTTTTCTACCCTCAGCTAATGACTCAACATTTGCATTCAGTCTGGAGAAAATAGTCTCTTATGCCCCGTGGGAATAAAGGTAGCTATTAATTTCCATTAATAGCTACAATTAATTGGGCAATAAATTGGTTCTTGAGGTGAAGTCGAAGAAACCAATGCCATTAACTTCCGATGCGAAGCCAAGAGAGGCAATTATTACAAGGAAATAATTGCCCTTGAGGTTACTATTGCAAGGAAATCTCTAAGCAATAAATTGGTTCCTGCGTTGAAAGCCGAGGAATAAATTTTTGATATAATCAAAAATATTTATTTTTGATGATAATCGGTATTTATTTTGATTGTTAGGTATTGTATCCTTTTTTAATTTTATCAATAATTGTCTAGAATAAGGCCCGTATTCAAAGACATTTTCCTTACCTAAACCTAACATTTTTCTTAAGAAGCCCTTAAGAAAAATGTTAGGTTTAGGTAAGTATAATGTCTTTGAATACGGGCCTAAATGTATTTGACATAGTGCTCATACTGGTTAAAGTAACTTGACAGTCTCGATAGGAGGAATCACCCAGTGGTGATACTCCTTGGCGTGGTAAGGAAAATGTGGCAACATTATAGAAAAGGTTGTCATTATTTTATAAATAATAAAATAAATCCTTCCTCTAGGTCCTTATTCTATAAAAGTACCAGATTACAACTTATATTATATATATATATATAATATATATATATATATATATATATATATATATATAATATATATATATATATATATACCAGATGATTACAACTTATATATTATGACGTCTATAGTACAATCCAAATCACCAACGACGATTGAATAATCGTAACCTGAAACACTCTAGGAGGAGTATATTGCAGTTACATTGGGTCCTGTTACACCACACACACACACACACACACATATATATATATATATATATATATATATATATATATATATATAATATATATATATATATATATATATATATAATATATATATAATATATATATTATATATATATATATATATATATATATATATATATATATATATATATATATGTATATATATGTATGTATATATAACTCCTTGACAGTACGTTCTATTAAAGGATATGAACCCCCTTTCATGTTCAAAATCACACATAAAAATACCATATAAAAAAGAAAACATTATTACATAGTTGAGTGTGAGTCAGGCATTTGGCAATAAGATTCTTAGATCTAAAAATAGATTGAAAACATTCGGAGGGATACTGTCTCATATGGCAAAACATGATTGTTGGTACGACTGTTGCCAAATACCTTGGCAGGGTTTTATATTAGATAGTAACTTCCCCCTTTGATTCACTTCAAACTATTTTTATAACAAAATATCAAACGTTAAGAATGTCCAATCATGTGAAAGATTTGTCGACATTCGTGCGTAGGAAGTTGAATCAATCCTAAAATACTGAACGTAAACTCATTATAGACAAGCAATTGCTCTATATGCTTGCAGTCATCATCATAATCACTGTTCGCTGGGAAATCTTAGTGTAAACTCATCATCCTATGAATTTTCAAAACAACAATTCCTATCTCAAACTGATATCCATAGAATTAATAACAGAAACAAACATAACCTATATCCTCCTTACTGCCGCACAGCTCACATTTAACAGGCTCCTTACCTTAGAATAATACTATATATAGAAGGAGCACAGGACCGTAAACACAAGGTAATCCCACTGATAACACGAAAGCTGGTTGACTGGTGCATCTAAGTAATGCCGCCAACCTGATATGTGTCATAAATATCTATTAATGAAGAAAGATCGTTAAGAACAAATATAATAACTTAAAACACCTGCTGAGTATTTAATAAAACTGGTCTTAGATGGCAAAAGGGTGGGAATACAAGAATCTACATTTAGTTGACGAGGACTACTTTTAATATAATTTTAATTAACACGTTAAACTACAATTTAAAATGCTTTAAATATTGTAATGCACCGATATTTATATTAGTATTTTATGAATAATCAATCATTAATTAATAATAGAACATAATAATTCAGCAACCGGAAGTATTGCCAACTTTTTTTTTGAAAATTGTATATTGTTAGGGTGGCACCATTACTTAGTTGCACCAGTCAACCGCCTTTCGTGTCATCAGTAGTGCTCCTTCTTTATAATAATAATAATAATAATGCCCGTTTAGAGCCTTGCGGGTCATCAGGGATAACCCCTGCGGGAACCACCTCGGGTGGTAGTAGCAACCATTGCGCTCAAAGTGTATTCTAAAGCTGGCGATGATTTATCTAAACTATAATCTTCTATAAACTGAGAGCGTAACCTGGGATGCGAACCCCAGACCTCCGTGGGTGTCAAAGGTCAGTGTAAAGACTAACGCCTTAACGACCTCGGCCACGGAGGCGGCGCTCCTTCTTTATATAGTATTATTCTAAGCTCCTTACTATCTAACAATAACCCTTTACAATCACTTGCCACCCCACTATCAAATCTATCGAATCTTACAAAGTTTTTCCTCCCACTTAAAGTTTTTCCTCCCACTTAAAGTTTTTCCCAGCTTCCATAGCTAGAGACTAATTACATATGTGCCTTTTGTAAAAAATAAAATAAATAAATAAATGAACAATGATTCACAAATTTTAATATGGTATTATTTGTGTAAATAGACTTCCTTCCCCATCTATTCTGTCGACTAGCGCTCCGTGAAATTTTATAATGATAGAATTTGTGCGGGTTTTTACCCTAAAGCCAGCTTAAAAATCCTATTAATCCAAGAGCCAGACCTAAAAAAGTGTGACTCATTTTGTACTTCAAACCAGATATTTCTAAAGATATACCTTAAATTATGAAGAAAAAACATCTGAGTTATAAATTATGAAGATCTGGAGTTCGCACATCATTTATTTGTATCAGTTTTTATTATTTTTTAATTGAAAATTATTGCATCCAAGAGCCAGGCCTAAAAAATGTGACTCATTTTGTACTACTTCAAACCAAATTTTTCTGAAAATATACCGTAAATTATGAAGGGAAAGCATAATCTGCTATCCAGAGTGGAGCCCTTCATGCTCAAAATTTCATAAAGTCGCACAAATTTTAGTTTTCTTGAAATAAGTGGTTCCCTGTGGGTCGTCTGCAAAACATAAAAAAAAACATTTTTTAAAGGTCATAAAATGTTCTATAAAACTAGTATGTTCAATAAATCATCCAAAATCGGATAACTGCACCCAAAGTTAAGGCTCCTTTAAAAACACTAAAACAACGGTTAATTTGTGCAAAGTCAGCAAATTTCTTTGTAAACATATTTACTTTTTGTGAATTTTTTTGGTAATTTAACAAATGTCATAACTTAGTTGTATTTATCCGATTTTGACGAAAAAACACTCGTTTTATATGAAATTTCATTATCTTTAAAAACTGTTCTCTCCATGTTTTGCATACAACCTACAGGGAACCACTTATTACGAGAAAACTGGAATTTGTGCGATTTTCTAATATTTTGAGTGAGTGCATTCATATGAAGGGCTCCACTCTGGATAGACAGAATGCTTTTCCTTCATAATTTAAGGTATATTTTCAGAATAATTTGGTTTGAAGTAGTACAAAATGAGTCACATTTTTTAGGCCTGGCTCTTAACTATATATTATGCATGCATTAATTTTCAATTAAAAAATAATAAAAACTCATACAAATAAATGAAGTGCGAACTCCAGATCTTCTATGTGAGAACATGAGTTTGCAAAGCTGAGTTAAATAAAAGGAACTGTAGTTTGATCACAGAAGCGTGCAACCACAAATCACGTGAGACTTACCACAACCTATAGTCCACAACTCGTAAACCTCAGTGACTACTGAACCAATTATAAGAGAACCTTGATAGAGTATCCTTAACCTTGTTATTACATTCTTGACTTCTGTGATCCCGTCATATTTTACCATTTACGAACAAACACTGTCTTATATATGTATATGTGGGTGTGTATACATGTATATATGTGTGTATATATGTATATGTATATATATGTGTGTGTATGTGTATATGTATATGTATGTATATGTGTATGGATGTGTGTGGTGTGTGTATGTATACGTATGTGTATGTGTATATATGTATATGAGTGTATTGTGTATGTATATGTGTATGTGTATATCTATATGTTTGAGTGTGTATATGTATGAATGTAAATATCTATGTATATACGTATATAGGGTTATATATGCCAGCATATAAGGGGAAAAATAAAGATATTAATGATTGAAGTATATTACCGTATAAACCAAAAGCATAGGAATAACTCTTGCTGATTATATTTCATCTAAGAGTTCTTATATGTAATATAAGTTCGTATTGTTCTTTTCTCTTATTATAAAAATTTGGGGGGGGGGGATTAAATTCAAATATTTAAATAATCGGAAAGGAATAATTGTAGTAAAAATGATATTAATCATTGATAGCTTCTGGTGAGAAACTGTACTAATTATGCAAATACCCGAATACATAGGCTCTTTACATGTAATGCTTAGAAGTGTGTGTAGTACTAAAGTGGAACACACACTTAAATAAAAAAATAAATAAAAAAACACTGTCTTTCCTGCTCTCTAATCCTGACCAAAAAGTTTTTTTCTTTTTTTTTAACTTTATTGATTATAACAAATAGCACTTATTGATCATACGTATGGAAAAATAGTAAAGAGTTACGAGGTTTTGGTCATGATAAATAAAACAGCATTTAAGCTTTCGACTGTATGATTAGATCTTCATCAGAAAGTGTTTAATAACAAACTAAAGCCGTTAACAGAAAGAAACAGATAAGGTATCTAAACTTAACTAAAAAAAGGTAAAATAAACTTTATTGATTATTGTCTACATTAAATGTATTTGGCATAGTGCTCATGCTGGTTAAAGTGACTTGGCAGTTTTGATAGGAGCCAGATATCACCCAATGGTGATACTCCTTGGCGTGGTACCAAAAAGTGATATTATGTTACGTATTCTCTTTATCAGAGCATTTTGAGCAGATGAACAATGTTCACCTGCTACTAGCTTAAACAGTGGCGATGAATATACATCTTTTGGCTCATTGATATTTACCACAGAACCTTATAATTCTAATACCAATCAGTTCAATGGTATTTTATTGATTGTACAGTGCATATTAATAAGCTTGTTTCCAAGCTGAATTACGGAAAGCTGGAGAGAACCAAACACTCAACTTGGCTCACTGATTCAGTGATAACGGTAGTTGATATCCTTTTAATGATAAAAGTCACATGTTCAGACCCTCTTATCACAGCGTTTGGTTCTTATCAATGGTTTTCTTGATAAAAAATCCTGTTTCACTAACATAACTTTATTCTGCCTTTAAATGTTTTCAAATATTTATGTCCAAAACAGCAATGGGTTTACGTATTTATTCTAAAGTTACTTGCATCGTCAGTGCCAAATTTCTGCATATTGAGTCGTTTTATTTATTTACAATTAATCCGTTAATTGTTAACAAGCCTTTAAATTACAAAAAAAAAATTAACAAGAATCAGTTGGTTAGAAAAGAGTAAACATATGGTTTAGAGTAGAGTGTGTCTATAATAGTCCAAGAGCCCAGGGGTGTTTTGTTAATAAAAAGTGTAATGGCTGGAACTGGTCTCAATTTTTCGTAAATACCTTCCTGAACCTTCCCCTGGGCTCTTGGTCTATAATAACAACTAACTTGTTTAAGTAAACAAAAAAAATATTTTAAAACTACGTTATAAAATAAGAGTTATACTAAGCAAAAATAATAAAGGATATTAAAAAATAATTTTATTTTTAAAAAAGTATATTAATAAATTTAGGTAAAATGTCACAATTTAACACGCATTAATAGAGAAGACTATAATGAATTAGTTACTAATAAAAGTGAATAAGAATTAAAATGTAAAATAATGAAAACCCGTTGAAACAAAAAAAATTGCCTACATTTGACTGGGGATGTAAAAATACACACACACACAAATATATATATATATATATATAATATATATATATATATATATATATATATATATATATATATATATATATATATATGTATAATATATATATATATAATATATATATATATATCTTAACAATATCAAACGCTTTATGGATCAGCGGCCCCGAGTAGGAGCAAAGCGGCCTCGGAGAATAGCGAAGCAGTCTTACAAAACGCCAAGCCGGATGTCCTCTTGGCGAACGGTAATGCGAATAAAATAGCGGACGGTTCAGAAATAATTAGTTCTTGATACTAAATAATCTATGGTCCGCAGGTACTCCTCACTTGCACCTTTTCAAGTACTACCTTACTTAACTTGTCCGAGAACTTCCTCTGATGTTGCATGAGTATTGTAAAGTATGCTTTATTCTTATTTCTCTGATAAAATCTAGTGCTTACTTCCTTCCTGGTAATGTACTTAGATTTCAACTTAATATGAAAGTTGTTTGGAGAAGAGACAACTAAACCCATCTAAATGACTTTACTCGCTAAGTAAACATTAAGCAAAGCACTCGGCTATATTTTGCTAGCACTCGAAATAAAAATTATATGTAATGTTTGCTTCAACATTGTCACTGTTTATTTATTTTATAATTTCTTAATATTTCAAGATAATGTTGAATGTAGAGTAAATGACAGTGATTGTACTAGACTGTCATTTAGTCATTAGTAATCCGGCGTGTCAACGTAAATATTTAGTTGAATTTCGAGTATTCTAACCCACTTACATCAGTTCGTGCTATGTCTGATATTCCATTCCTAACAGTCCAAGAGCCAGGCCTAAAAAATGTGACTCATTTTGTAGAACTTAAAACAAAATTTTTCTGAAAGTATACCTTAAATTATGAAGGAAAATCATAGTCTGCCTATCCAGAGTGGAGCCCTTCATATGAATACGCTCGCTCAAAATATTAGAAAATCACACAAATTCCATTTTTTTGCAATAAGTGGTTCCCTGTAGGTCGTATGCAAAACATGAAGAGAAAATTTCTTAAAGTTGACGAATTTTCCTTAACGAGTATTTTTTCGTCAAAATCAGATAACTGCAGCTAAAGGTTTGACATTTGTTAAATGACCAAAAAAATGCACAAAAAGTCGATATTTTTTCAAAGAAATTCGCTAACTTTGCATAAATTAACAATTTTTTTGGTATTTTTGAAAGAACCATAACTTGGGTTGTACTCATGCGATTTTGATGGTTAAACACTCGTTTTATTGGACATTTTATTATTTTTAACAAAAGTGTTCTGTTGGTGTTTTGCACGCGCCCCACAGGGAACCACTTATTTTTAAAAAAAATTGAAATGTATGCGATTTTATAAAATTTTGAGCATGTGCAATCATATACTCTTTATACTCTTTACTTTACTCTAGATCAGTGGTTCCCAACCTTTCTTATACTTGGGACCCCTGAAATATTTTGAACTACTTCCCGAACCCTTGCTATATATATATATATATAATATATATATATATATATATATATATATATATATATGTATATAGATAATATATATAGTACAATATATATATATATATATATATATATATATATATATGTATATATATATATATATATATATATATATATATATATATATTATATATATATATAATATATATATATATAAATGTTGAAGTAACACACACAAATGAAAAAAAAAATTTTTTTTTTTACTTTTTCAATAATTTTGTAAAATTGCTCTTTTAATAGATGTGGTTGGGAACCACTGCTCTAGATAGACATACTTCTCCGGTACTTTTATAGAATAAGGACCACCAACAGAAGATCCCTTTTCTATAATGTTGCTCTGTAATCTTGTATCGTTATTTTATTGTATAAATAATGGAAGGTAAAACTTATTCGATGTTTTAAAATTCTATTGCGATAAGCCTCCTGGAGCTCTCTTCCTAGTAAGCTCCTACCCCTACCTGGTAGCCGCCTCCTACAGCTTTAATATACTATTAGATGACGTTACATGAAATCTGTTACTTTGTTCACACACGGGGTTTGACTGAGGGTTCAACCCCAACTGTTCACATGGTATTTTTAACCTATAGTCTAGACTCTACCCCGATAAAAATGAGTTAAAGGTTTTTTTTTGGTTTTTTGGCATTGGTCTACTGGGATCATACTAGTATACTATCCCATACTAGCCATGGAATACTTATTTTATACTTTTATGACTTAAATTAATAATAAAAACTGTTTAAAATTTTGATAGAAAATATTAAAAATGAAATAATTAATTGATTAAAAGAACTTTTAATATTATGGATTAGTTATTATTAATAATTTATTATCTTGATAAAAGAAAATTATTTTTTGCATGGTAATTGTTTATTTTATTATGGACCTTTGGATATTATTTTTATATTATTTGTAAAATGTTTGATGAAGCCTTATTACTTGAATAATAATTTAATTTGTTATTTTTAATTATTTTGTGATTAATATTGTATTCTATTTTTTAATTTTAGTTTAAGCTAGATTAAAGAAAAATAGTTATTTATGCCATAAGGCTGAGAAGTGTGTCTTTATGTCACGGCAATTAGATTTACCGACGAGCGAAGCGAGTCGGGAAAAATTGCCAAGACATAAAGACATTCTCAGCCGGATGGCATACACTATTTTTTTTGAGGTAGCACTCATTAAAAAAAATCAAAAAATAGCACTCATTAAACTGCGCTATATACTTAATTGAAAAAAAAACAAACGTCCAATTAACTCCATATTATCGTCGTCATTAAATTCATCCTTAGCTTCACATTTTTACTCAAAAATGTAAAAGCTTTACAAATAAACACACAAAAATTGTCAATTAGAACACCTTTTAAAACAAAAAAAAAATTAGTCTACGAACAAAAACAGAAACAAAATGAACGTTTTTAATTTTAAAGAAAACTCATGAAGGTTTAACACAGATTGTTTTTTGAACACACTACATTACAGTAATCGGCAATATATGAATACTTTTACGTCCTAGGAGTTTTTTTACATTCATTATTGTCCTCGAGGTGAAAAGTACTAAATAACCTCCTATAACAATAATGATGGCTTCTCATCCTAAAAACGGTCCAATAAAGTGCTCAATTACGTACTACCTTAAATTTAAAAAAAAAAAACAAAATTTTAATTTTTAGTTTACTAGCAAAAAAGTATTTTTTTGTACACTTCTATTGACTATGAAGATAACAAGGAGATATAGTTAAACGGTTGAGCGACACTTTTAGTAACATGTAGCTCATTTAACAGTACAGAACGCTCGGCTGAATAGCGAGAACAGTGCATTATTATATGCTCAAGATCCTCAAATGTACAAAACTGTTACAAAAAGTGCAGTTTGGATCATTTTCTAAATTTATTTTGTTTAAATAAGATTTACAGAGACCATGGTTTGAAGTTACAGGGTTGAACGCTGTGTTCACTCCTATATACACGAAAACTGCCGGGGGGTTAAACACGGGATTGAACCCCCTGCCAAACCCCGCGTGTGAACGAAGTATGTAACCTCTTTAAAGCAGGCTTGGGGTGGGGCAAAACTTGGATATCGATAGTGACAAAAACTGAAAGAACCACTGTCATTGCATAAAGAAAACAAAATAAATTTAAGAAGGCGCCCTTGGAGTGTAGTTTGTATACGCGTGCTTTATGTGTGTTTACGTACAACCTCAGTCATATGAAAGTCCCCTGATCTTTATATTTCATGTTTATCTCGTCTCCTCAATAGAAGGAAACAGTGTTGCAACAGGTTGCGAAATAAACTAGAAATAAAGGCAGAAATGTGTTGCGTAAAAGCCACAGAACTAAAGAGTTCAGAAAACCCCATCAGTTAAGCTTACAGTAGGGCGTCTTTGCATACCCCAAGGTTTATGAATAAAGAGGATGACGCATTAAGGAACATTTCTGACCCCATGGAAGTTGTATGACATAGAGAAATTGGAGCAAACTTACCTTACCCTTGGTTATAATGAAAAAAATGCGCCAAAGCAGGTTATGTAGCAAGGTTGTCGAGTTAGCTTCTCAACTTTCTTCTGCGCTTTTTTTTAATATAAATTCCTTTATTATAAAATAAATAACAAATTAATTATAATACATAATATTAAAGGATCTAATGCCACACTAAAGAGTTAAAAAACCCTGCGCTGTGTGGCTTCTCCAAGAAATGTTCCATTACCCCACTATATTGACTTTTGTAAATTTAAATTCACCATCATTATTTTTGTATCTATTACCCAAATGTGATAATTTTGTTAAATTTTAAAAGTTAAGTTATCGGATACCGTAATAGTATTAAGAAACCACTTCTAATAATAATACGCTAATAAATATCTCTATATTCCGGTCATTTTGTATTAAGCTACTGTATGACATAGGTACATAGACATAGATGAGTGACATAGATTTTTGTTCAAAACTACAAGAAACAAATATTTTTGAACAAACATCTATGATATGTCTAACAAAAGCGAAATGAAAGAAATTGAAAGTATAGTGATATTAGTATACAATTTATAAGGATTTAAAATAAATTGGTTTTCGATTTATAATAAATAAAGCGGTTTCCGAAATAGGCAATATTACGGTATACTATTTCTTAACTTTTCAAAGATACCAAAAGTAGAACCAAAATTAACGTATTTGGGTAAATTTATCAAAATAATAATTGTAAATTACAATTTTGATCGCGATAATTTTATTAAAAAGAGACACATTTTTACGAGTGGGAGGCTATTTTTCACCCTAGAGGAGAGCCAAGATGTTGGATATTTATAAGGTGATTCAATTCAATTTAAACAAACCAAACGCATTCGGAGGTTATAACTTGACGGTTTTATGAATGACGTGTGACGTCATTGCAGGAATCGGTATAGGTGGTCAGCATTGTGAATTTACTATTTATTCCTGCAATGACGTCACTTTCGGACTATAACCTAACATGTCAAAAAAATATTTCATTCATAAAAATCCTCCAATTGAACCACCTTATAAATTCTATCAGCTTGGAGGAGAGCTATATTTATTTACGCTTTTGGAAAGTGACTTGCTTCTCCGCTCTAGAGGAAAAATATTTTTGCACAGCTGTGGCTGTCACGGCTCTAGAGATGAATTCCTGCGCTGAGCAATATAATGATTAAAATATATTTTTGTATGTTTGCAGGATAGAAGAAGAGACAACAGGTCCGATGACGATGATTGCGGACCCGTCCATCATGAGAGGTAACACCTATTTCTGGTTATTATCCATAACTACGATATAATCAAGGATGTTGAATAAAGGGGATGACGCACTAAGTCGAATTGCCATTCAACAAAGTGACCCCATCGAAAATCAAAACATAGAGAAGAATTCAACACGAAACACACGTCAAAAACCAACTGCACATGCTTGGTACGAACTGCGCATGCATAAGCATCATAAGATCCTTATAACAGCGCAGGTCTTAAAATTTAGAGGCAAACTTAACTCTCAATGGGTTTCCCATTGTTTTGCTTGCGAAGGTTATAAACAAATAGAAAAAAGTTCATACTTTTTAACTGTTTTTTTTTTGTTAATATTGCTTAAAATTAACAAAACTAAAGAAAATTAAGAACATTACAACCAAAATTGAATCTTGAAAACTAGCAAAACATTTATTTCACTAGGCTAAAAAAATACAAAATATTAACACATTTAACTTTCTCTCTACGAAAAGTAAACGGTAAAGCTTCAATTACTCTCACTAAAGTGGCTACCTAGAGTCCAAAATGTAAAATATAAGCACAAATGACTTGACAAGCACCAAATATAACAATAACGAAAGCACTGAAGAAAGTTGAGAAGCAAACTCGACAACCTATAACCTAAGGGAAGGTAAGTTTGCTCCTATTTCTCTATCTCATACAACTTCCATGGGGTCAGAAATGTCCCTTAATGTGTCATCCCCTTTATTCAACATCCTTGGATATAATCAATCAAACCTATTCGAATCGGTTCGGTCGTTTGGTTTGAATTCTCACCTGAACATTGACATTGCTCTTGCATCCATGAATACATATAAACCCTAATTTTCTTTCATCTTTGAGACCTGTGTAGGAGATTAAACGTGAACATATCATCTAGTTCAAGTAGGTGTCATTTTTTCCAATTTCCCTACTAGAGTATATGCGCAATTTTTTTAATTGCATTATCTTTAAGTACGTCATATAAAAGAACACACACTGTAAAATATTAGAATGAAAAAACTTATACTTTTGATGATACAGCAAAAAAACGAAAAATACATTTAAACGTGTTCTTTTGGCGGAAAAACGGCCTCGAATGCTTGTGTGACGTCAGAATACCACCGTGCTGTACAATATTCATTAGAGCGACACTCATAAAAGTTTATTCTATACTGTCAACAAGATAATACTGACAGCTGTAGTCATCACGTTCCTTAGGCATTGTATTACCTAGTCTTCTTTGTATTCTATTGAACTGTAAACAACTGTTGACCTTACGATATTTCTAACTAAAACTCCCATTTGTACCTTAAACGACCTAACCTTTAGAACGTTCCGTTTTCACCCTACTCTCTCATCCATTCCCACTCTCCTTCTTTAAATGCTTATTACGACTATTTAAAATTAAATTAAATATTTTTTAACACATTTAAAAAAATGTGTGAGTTTTTTATCACATCATATTATGAGCAAAACATTTTTTGAGAGGGGGGTGGGCTTCAGGGGCCTTTAAATACCACATTAAGGCCTGAGTACCCCCTGTTCTTCTATAAAAATACTAATTCCTTTTGTTTACCTAACAGTAAAGCAAACCTGATAGTTCTAACGATCAAACTTGGTGTTTCAGGTTATTCGACTGTGAAGCCGGAGCAGACGTGGTGTTCCACGTCGGACCCGACGGCTGGAGATATCCAGCCCACACGACCTTTTTATCACGTGCTAGCCCTGTATTCAAAACCATGTTCACATATCCGATCCAATCACCCATTATAATCTCCGATATAGACGGTCGAGCCTTCGAAACTCTTCTCAGATACGTTTATACGAAGTCGATCGAATTGAAGTCGACAGATACGGCTCTACACACTCTAGCAGCTGCGCATAAATACTTGATAAGTGGTCTAGTCTCCGATTGCATTAATTATTTAGATATTAATATAAACAACGCTAATTGTTTGGAAATATACCAAAGAATACGGATTTACTGTGAACCTTTAAGGGTACCGTCCGCACCTAACGAATCTGAACCTCTAGATATACACGCCTGGTCCCACAGCATTAACAGTTGTGCCGAACTACTCAGGAACTGTACGAACTATATAGATACTAACGCTGAAGAGGTTCTAAAAGAAGAAATCGTGGAAGATTTAAACGGCGAATGTTTACGCGAAATATTAGAAAGAGATAGTTTAAATTTAAAAAGTGAATTGACATCGTACAACGCGGTTGAAAGATGGTCAAGTCGACAATGTAAACGTAACAGATTCGAATTGAATAGAGATTCGAGAAGAGCGCTAACCCCTGATTCCTTGCTGTTTTCAGTTCGATTTTTACTTATGAACGAAACTGAGTTTAATATTGGTCCGATGTCGGGGCAATTACTGACACAATCCGAGTGTCAGGCGTTACTGGGTTATATCCTTAAAATTCCTGATATACCTGTTGTTTGCAGCTTAAGCGACGAAATTTTACACAAGATTTCCCTCCAAAGGACATCAGTCATAACAAGGAAAACAGAAGATAAAAAGAAGAAAAAGAAAAGGAAGAAAGAAAAGAAAGAGGGAGATGAAAACTGTAGTAATTCTTGTGCTCTTGACTATGTCGTCAGGGGACTTGCTTGTATATTTGACTAGAAATTATTTTTGTAACGCCTGCAAATACCCAACTATATTAAATACACAATACACTAATGTATTGTACATACAACTAACCTTAAAATCAGCTGTTTAAAAGGGGTAATCAAAGAGACTAAAACTATAGTTTTAGTCTCTTTGGGGGTAATTTACTCAAAAGAGATGTTAAAGTAAATGTGATAAAAATCAATGGAAAGAGTCTTTGACAAAGATATTGATGCAGGTGAAATAAAATGCAAATATAAATAAAATTAGGCGTTACATAATAACACCAAAAGAACCAAATCAAGTGTATGCCAAACATTTTTATAGTAAAGAATTATAATATAATTTTAACGTTAATAATTAGGTATTTTCGTCTAAAATAGGTTATGGAACAAACTAACCAAATATACTTTAATTAAAGAAATAGCTTTAATAAATGTTTTTAGATTAATCGAGGCGCCTATGTCTTCTTTTAGAATGATGCACATTTTTTAATGTATATATTATTCACTTTTAAATAAAAAGTTAAATTTTTAAAACAAATGTAATGTTAGTGTGGTCTATCAGTTACCTTAAATATTAAAATGTAATAAACAATTAACTGCAATTAAAATTGTGTAATTATTGTGTAATTATTTAAGTAAGAGTATGTACCAGGGAGAGCAGAGTAAATCAAAAAACTGTCGGCATGGTTTGACACAAAATAGATGGGTATGGGACAATGTTGTCCCAGTAGCCAGTTAAGGTGGGGTGAAGGGTTAAGAGTAAGAGAGTGGGGATAAAACAGCTCTCAAGTATCTATGGATGTTAAATGGAGTTAAACTAAGAAGTCTATGACCAGGAATACATTTCAGGCCTTGTTTGCAAAACCAGGTACAAAATCCTGTTTTTCCATAACCTTCCATGGAAAGGTTATTTTTATATTTAAATATTGTAATAGAACGAAAGAATAATACTATATATAGAAGGAGCACAGGACCGTAAACACAATATAATTCCACTGATAACACGAAAGCCGGTTGACTGGTTGACTGGTGCACCTAAGTAATGCTGCCAACCTGACAACAAAACATTATTTTAAATATTTGTCATAAATATCTATTAATGAAGAAAGATCGTAAAGAACAAATATAATTACTTAAAATACCTGCTGAGTATTTAATAAAACTGGTCTTAGATGGCAAAAGGGTGGCGGAACACAAGAATCTACATTTAGTTGACAAGGACTACTTATTAAATATAATTTTAATAAATACGTTAAACTACAATTTAAAATGCTGTAAATATTGTAATGCACCAATATTTATGTTAGTATTTTATGAATAATCAATCATTAATTAATAATAGAACATAATAATTCAGCAACCAGAAGTATTGCCAACTTTTTTTTAGAAAATTGTATATTGTAAGGGTGGCAGCATTACTTAGGTGCACCAGTGAACCGCCTTTCGTGTTATCAGTAGTGCTCCTTCTATACAGGGTGGAACATTTCACTTAAACCAACATTAAACCATTAAAATCATGGTGAACACATGGTCCTAGACTAACGAAAATGGTCTCTACCCCTAGTAAGTCAACCACCCTGAGATCAAATTCACCAAAATTTTTTTGGTAATTATCACCCAAATGTGGTAATTTAATTAGCACTTTTCGTTTTTTATTGGTAACTTTAAAAAATCAAATTGGACCATACCATGATATAGACTAATTTAGAAACTACATTATATTCTGAGAAATTTGATACCAATATCACAAAATCCCGGTAATTTTTCACCGAGCTATAGATCGACATACAAGACATAAATTATTACCGGCATTTTTGGAACAACAAAATGCGCCAACCTAAAAAAATAGTTAAAGCATGGTCCTAGACTAACGAAAATGGTCTCTACCCCTAGTAAGTCGACCACCCTGAGTTCAAATTCACCAAAATGTTTTTGGTAATTATCACCCAAATGTGGTAATTTAATTAACACTTTTCGTTTTTTATTGGTAACTTTAAGTCAAATTGGACCATACCATGATATAGACTAATTTAGAAACTACATTATATCCTAAGAAATTTGATACCAATATCACAAAATTCCGGTAATTTTTTACCGAGCTATCGGTATCATTGTGATAGTACTATCACAATGATAGGGTTATTTACTTGTATGTCGATCGATAGCTCGTTAAAAAATTACCGGAATTTTGTGATATTGGTATCAAATTTCTGAGGATATAATGTAGTTTCTTAATTAGTCTATATCATGGTATGGTTCAATTTGACTTTTTAATGTTACCAATAAAAAACGAAAAGTGCTAATTAAATTACCACATTTGGGTGATAATTACCAAAAAAATTTTGGTGAATTTGAACTCAGGGGGGTCGACTTACTAGGGGTAGAGACCATTTTCGTTAGTCTAGGACCATGTGTTCACCATGATTTTAATGGTGTGATGTTGGTTTAAGTGAATTGTTCCACCCTGTATATTGTATTATTCTAAGATTGTAATAGAAGGAAAAAGATTTTATTTTTTATTTATTTATATTTTATTTATCACTCCATTCCTGTAATTTATCTGTTTTCTTTGGTAAAATTTGTAATTTTATGAATAGGTTTTGTTTTGACATTTTTTGTCTTATTTGTTAAATAGGCACTGATGATGACCTCTTGTTAGATCGAAAGCACTCTGCTTTACTTTTAATAAAATCTTTAACAGTCGAGAGACTTTTTATTCTTCCGTTCTATTACGATGGTCTCCATTCCTGCTCATTCTAAAACATTAAAATATTGTTATTTCCACTATATCTTCTAAATTATTTATTTTCTCTTTATAATACTTTACAGCGAGCTAAACTACATAGAATACTTTAAAATAAAGCTATAATGGCACATACTCGACAGACAAATAAAAAAAATATATATGTGTATTCAATACGTTAATGCATAAAATGTATGGTTTGTAATATTCATATAATAAAAGATTAATTATTTGTTAAATAGAAATGATTTTATAGAATATTTAATTTTCACAAAGAAAGAAAAAATAATAATAAGGATTTCAGAGGTGCAGGCACCCTTTCTGTTGTTTTTCACAATTTTATTTTATTGCTAATAAAATTAAAAAAAAAACTATTTTATACTTTAATAAAGCAAATTATTGATGCTTGTCTTATGTGTCTGTTCTTTATGTTTTATAATTATTATTTAATATTTTGATAAGGAAATATTAAATCTTACTATTCTCAGGTAATGAAAGAACGATTGGAATAACACAATGCTTAAATTTATCTTTTATATTGTATGTCTTTTATTCTCTTATAAACTTGCTTCACATTTTTTGATATCAATTTTCCATGTCGTGTACTAGAGTCGTACTAGATGTCGTAAAACTAGAGGGCTCACTGTTAGTGCTTTTCTCTGTCAACTAACAGATAGAGCTAGTAATATTAATAATGGTTAAAAGAGTCCTTTACATGTACACAGCTCATAGTTAGTCCTGTTTTCTACCATCAAATAAAAATTAAAGTCTAGTATTTCGATTGTTCTTACATTTCCTGGTAATGCCTTCCATGAAATTAAAAAAAAAATATTTATTATCAAATTAATTATTTGATGTAATAGTTGCCTGCTTATAGATAGTTTAAAACTTTTAGTAACATTTTTATGCAAATCTAATGAAATTTTTTTAACACTATTAAGTGAATTGTAATTTTTTTATCTTTAGGGCCTGCCAATAATGCAAATTCCTATCCTATGCTAACTAGATAGTATATATATATATATATATATATATATATATATATATATATATATATTATATATATATATATATATATATATATATATATATATAATATATATATATATTATATATATATATATATATTATATATATATATATATATATATATATAAACTAAGGCATTGTGGGCAAGCCCTTACGTTATTAGTTAAAAGAACACCTTGTAAAAAAAGTGGCACCAAATAATCAAAAACCAAAGTTTTCTTAAGAATTTGCACAATGTTTTAAACATAATGATCAAAGAATATAATAGGTACAGAATGACAGAGGGTATAAGAGAGAGTCAGAGTTTTTATGAAGGTGGAGGAGAACACAGTGCTGATCTCTAGAGGCAGTTCTCAAACTAACCCTCCTTAACATAACATTATTCTCACTTCCCTCAGTAGAGATACTGAGACACAAGTATCTACTTGATATTCATCAAGTTAGATTAATCAGTTTTGTGCCAGAAGTATTTTGCTGAAAACAAGATGACAATGGTGCATTCTCATTGACGACATGGTGAAACTACTAAATTACACACTAGCGCTCCTGTTAACTAGCTACGAAACTAACCTTTTCTTGACCAAAATAACTAATCTCAGAACCATCTTTATCTATATATTCTTTGTTTATTATTACGGAATTAGTATGAATGTCACACAATTTTCTTGTATATTGTTACAAAATCAGTACGAATGTCACACAATTTTTTTGTCTATTGTTACAAAATCAGTACGAATGTCACACAATTTTTTTGTCTATTGTTACAAAATCAGTATGAATGTCAAAGAATTTTCTTGTCTATTGTACCAAAATCAGTATGAATGTCACACAATTTTCTTGTCTATTGTAACAAAATCAGTATGAATGTCACACAATTTTCTGTTCTATTTTGTTAATTAAATTAGTAATTATTGTGATTTTATGTTAAATTATTTTTGTTTACAAATTATTAATTTTTATGTGACTCATAAATGGAAACAAATATAAAAGCTTTTATTTGTATTTTATTTAATATTCAAATTTCAACTTTGTCAGCCTCTGACATAGTTATTTTCAGGAGCTCCTTAAAGATGTGAAAAACATGAGCCCTCATACAAATTTTGGCTGGGTACATGCCTCAAGCAGAGGATAGGTCTTCCACTAAAGGAGAATTAAATTTATAAATATTTAAAAGTGTTAGTTTTAAATATCAAATATAAACTACAGGTTGGTCAGTCATCAGCTTAAAGTACAAAGCATTACATTATAATAATAATGCCTAAGTAGAAACTTACGGCTCATGATGGTAACCCTAGGGGGAACCATCATAGGTGGTTGTTGGAACATTTAGGCTTCAAGTATATACTAAAGAAAATGCTTTTATTTTTGTTCTAGACATTGTTTAACATAAATCACTTCTGACACCATCGCTATAGTTTAAACTATATTACTCTATGGCCACCATAATAAATAAAAATCTTTATTCGTGTAACTAAATTGAATGCTTACAAAACGTCAAAGCCAAACTAGAAAATATTACTTCTGAAAAATTGTTGCACTGAAAAAATAGGTATCTCTGTGAGTCTACTCTTCACAGCGGAACAAAAAGCATTACAATATAGCTCATTTAGCATCGGGAGGAGTCTGTTGTACATCTTCACACTCAAGTAGCCATGCCCTACTTCAGATTTAGTCAAACGGTGGGAGATGGTCTCGAGTTGATCATAACCTCTTGTGTTTTATACAACAACCATGATTTCAACATAACCAGAATTTAGAGTAATGGGTATTCAATTTCTTAATATACAATGAGTTTTCAAAACTCTACATACCTACGTCTCTAAAGATGCCAAACCATAAGCAATGGCTACACCATATAGATGGATCAAATAAACCAAACGTAAAACATCATAAATTTTCAAATACGTTTGTTATATATTTACAAGATATTTTAAAATAAAAATGACTTAAATTACAAACAATAATTTTAGGCAAACATACACAATGACGTTGAACTATTGTAATAGTTCAGGTTTTTATCAATTGACAACCCGAAGAAACATCAGTGAGGGAAAGAATTGTATTGGATCATTTAGACACCACTGGTAGGAGGTGTTGGACGTCACTCCTTCCTCACTGTTCCTCGACGGCTCAAAACAAAAACTATTGCACTAACGCTGACAGGATCTGATTAAGATTTAATGCGAGCCCTTGTTTCTCTGCTATCATAGTTCTCATACTGCTCAAAGTTATTTAACTTCTTAGCTCTATCCTCGAGTATTTTATAAGCAAAGTGGTTGAGCATAATTCCCCTTGGTAGAGCCACTCCTTGGAATCTTAACAAACTAACTCCATCATTCTCCACTTTGTGAACCTAAAAATAAAGTAAGTGACATCATGATTCATTTTTTTTATAACTTTAGAGCTTTTTTGGACTGTTTTCAAATTATGATATCAATTAAATTAACGAAGACTTCAGTCCTTTTTTATTAAAATTTATTCATAATAAATTCACGAAGAGCTTTCGCCCAGGGATCCTGAGCTTCTTCAGTTCTTAAAATGACAATTAAGAAGTTTTGTTTTTAAACAGTTCTCATTTTGTCATTTTAATAACTGAAGAAGCTCATGATCCCTGGGAAAGCTCTTCGTCAATTTATTTCAATAATTTTAATAAAAAAAGGACTGAAGTCTTCGTTAATTTAACATGATTCATTTTGCTTATCTTTACTACACGTATATAGGACAAGTATTGTCATGTATGTGTTTTCCAAAAAATCCTAAACCTGGATTTTAAAAAAACCAGAATTATCCGTTTCAGGTGTTTTAAAGCATCCTGAGTGGTTGTCACAAAGTTTTCTGTTCGTATGTGTGTGTCTGTTATCATCGTAGTTCCCACCGTATTTATGCTAGAGTTGAAAATTAGTACAAAAATCAATCTTCAGGTCTAGTTGCGCTATCAAGAAAAAAAATGTATGTCATAAACTGGAAATAATGACTCAGTCAAAAAATTGTAAAAAATAGAAAAATTATCTGACTGAGTGGAGATTTGGTACAAGTGTATACCTTTTTGCAATAAATAAGTATATCAACAGGTTTTCTTGAATCATAGAAGTAAAGTAGAATCGAGTGAAGTCAGAGCCCGGATGGATGTCCAGTCGGAATAAAACCAAATGTGTTTACCATCAAAGGACTAGCCAAGTGATTCTAAAGTAGTGAGGATGATTCTAGTAGCAAATCTGATATGGTAAGGGAAAGTTCAGAGGTACCCTGTACTTGGTTTTTTTTTAATTAAAAATTAATTAGCATCATGCTGCTTATACTCTCTGGCATAAATATATTGGGAGCTACGAAGAGAGACAAATGCACACACACACACACAATAGACAGACAGACAACTTGGTAAAAACTACTTACGAGGTCTAAAAACCCCTGAAATGGATAATTTTAGTGAAATCCCAACTTTGGTTTTTTAGTGTCATCACAATACTTTATCCTACAAACATATTTTATCCTGTAAACATATTTTATCCTACAAACATATTTTATCCTACAAACATATTTTATCCTACAAACATATTTTATCCTACAAACATATTTTATCCTACAAACATATTTTATAAATGAGGAAAAGTAAAAATCTGGTTCTATCTTATATAACAAATCATGTTATATATTAGCAAAGAGACTAAAACTATTAGAGGGAGTACAGAACCCCATTAACACAGTGATAAGGGGTCTGGAAGTGAGACAGTTTCCATAGGTGCCCTAACTGTACTTACCCCTACTATTCGCGATTCAAAGTCCGTAGCAGCGCCACCGTCACTGATAAGAAATTGAAACGGAAGGGTGATTGTTGTGAGTCCTTATGGCAGTTTTTTTGGTTTTTCTTATTTGTGACGATTATTTTTTTTAAATTTTTTATCAAAGTGCTTTAATTTAATTAATTTTAGGGCGTATGAACTCAGTAGAATCACTATTTCGTTGAAAAATAGGGTTTTAATGGGTTGTCACGAGTATTTAAGTTGAGTGATAAGATGGTGAAAATCACAATGTTACTTTGTTACAATGTTTACTTTTAATGTTACTTTTAAATAATTTTAGTTTACACAAACACACAAAATTACCTTTTAATTCCATTAAATTGTTTAAATTTAAATTAATTGTTACAGGTATTTAAATTAACTGATAACAAGCCAATTTTCACCGTAATGGTGTTTTAATTTATCAATCAATTTTATTTACACACTAAAATATTAAATAACTCAATAAATTCACGTTTTTGTAAAATGTTTGTTTAAATCATGCGTTTAGGCTTTATTATTTCTGGGTTAAATCGGACAAATCCAAGTCTGTAGTGATAAGAGCCTGATTCTTTAAAATCCTGATATCCTGATATTTAATCCTGATATTTAAAATCCTGGAATAATCGAAGTATTTATCTATGAAATATTGGCCATTTCTTTAGCACCGATGGTCGTTCTATTAATTTTTACTTCATTTTATCACAAATAAAAAACCAAAAAGACCAAAAGGACCAATTTAGGAATAAAAGAAGAATTTTCAACGGCTCCCATGCTAATCCTATGATAAAAAAATTTGATCACCCTTACGTTTTCCCACCATTGGTATTGCCAACCTTACAACTATCTCTTTGAATCGCGAATAGTCTCCCTAGAGAAAGACTTGATACTATCCCACCCTCTACAACTCCTATTGTGCATGCACTCTACTAACGGCGGACATTTTTCAGTGATGCCACATTAAACCACTTTATTTAAAACTAACAATTAAAGATACATGCAATAGATAATAATTAAACTTATTTTAAATTCATTTTACTTGATTTAAAACAAATAGTTGAAAAATAATGTAATATTTACATGAAATTGTAATTATTAGGAAAAATAAAAAAAATGACGTCACCAATGTACCGTTATGGCACCTAGCTACCCAAGGCATGATAAGAGCTGCTGTATCCTCCCTCTAATAGTTTTAGTCTCTTTGTATATTAGATATAAATCTGGTTCTATGATAGATAACATGTCATGTTATATAGTAGATATATGTCTGGTTCAATCTTAGATAACATGTCATGTTATATATTAGATATAAAAAAATCTCTTGATCTAGACAATATATTATTAAAAATATTCTATGCTACATATGAAAAATACTTGCTTCTAAGCTAGATAAAAAAAAATTATTTACTAATGAAAAATAAATGATCTAAGATCAGGCTTGGTTTAACAGAGAAAATGTTACTGTTCTTTCAAGGCAGTCTTTAAAATTACAAATTTAAAATAACTTACCGCACAGATGGAAGCTCTCCCTATGAAGTTAGTGTTGGCCATCATGGGTCCTTTACTGATATCTATATGGCTACCGACCCGATACAAACATACCTCACCATTTTCTGTCAAAGTAAATAAATTATTAATTTACATAATTATGTATGCATTATCAAATACTCTGCCAACCAGTATGAGTGCCCAGCTCTATACTGGACTCAAAAAAAAGTAGGATAACACAATATAATTGTGCGAGAGACACCTAGGAAATGTAACAAGCAAAAAGCAATGCTACATCTGGGAACTGTTCCATCATTCGACATTCATCATCATTGATGGCTCGACATAATGTCATGTCCCACTCTGTTTCGTTACGTCTAACTCATCAGGGTGCCGACAGAGCCCGAAACAGAGTGGGACATGACATTATGTCGAGCCATCAATGATGACGAATGTCGTATGATGGAACAGTTCCCAGATGTAGCATTGCATTTTACTTGTTTCATTTCTTAGGTGTCTCTCGCACAATTATATTGTGTCAACTATTCATGTTTTGCAAAACACACGGTAGTATCAAATGATAGAAAAAGTAGGATAAGTTTAATTTAATTTTAAATTGTTAGGACTAAATATTTATCCATCCTAAACTTAGCAACACTGAATGGTCAAATCATATAACAATTTTCCAAAATTGTTTACTCTTTGGTGAAGTAAATAAGCTTAAGAAGAAATATTTCTTTAAAAAATAAGTATAATCTCTAAAAAAAGTTCCTAAACTCATTTGCAACGCCTAACTTCATTAGTTGAACGTAACAAATCATCATGTAGGTACCTCTATGGTGATAATCAAATTAGGGATATTAATTTGTACCTTTTAGTAGTCCTGTGTTACCACCACAAATTACTGATGTGAACCAATCAAAACCCACAGATCTCATACTATTTACATCCCAAAAACTAATAAACCGAGTATAAATAATAATCTACTTCCGCATTGAGAGAGTAAAAATGAGCCATTTTTCTCAAACTTGTAATTTGGTTCCAAAGCAAGAACTAGGAGTAGCCGAGGATATTAAACATTTTATTCCTGAAGTGAAATGAAGAGTAGCTGAAATGAGAAAGAAAGTAGCTGAGAATATTAACATTTTATTCCTGAGGTGAAATGAAGAGTAGCTGAGAATATTTAACATTTTATTCTGAGGTGAAATGAGTAGCTGAGAATATTTAACTTTTATTCCAGAGGTGAAATGAAGAGTAGCTGAGAATATTTAACATTTTATTCCTGAGGTGAAATGAAGAGTAGCTGAGAATATTTAACATTTTATTCCTGAGGTGAAATGAAGAGTAGCTGAGAATTTAACATTTTATTTGAGGTGAAATTTGAGAATTTAACATTATTCCTGAGGTGAAATGAAGAGTAGCTGAGAATATTTACATTTTTCCTGAGGTGAAATGAAGAGTAGCTGAAATATTTAACATTTTATTCCTGAGGTGAAATGAAGAGTAGCTGAGAATATTTAAACATTTTATTCCTGAGGTGAAATGAAAGTAGCTGAGAATATTTAACATTTTATTCCTGAGGTGAAATGAAGAGTAGCTGAGAATATTAAACATTTTATTCCTGAGGTGAAATAATGAGAAGATGAAAATATTAAACATTTTATTCCTGAGGTGAAATGAAAAGATGAGGTGAAATGAAAAGTAGCCGAAAGTATTTAACATTTTATTCTTGAGGTGAAACAGTGAGAAATAATAGTTATTAGTTCCCAAGACAAGGCTAAAGGAGGCTAAAGGCAATCCACTCATGTGGTGGATACAAAATTAAATGTATTCCTTACAATGAAATGAAAGATGAAATGTATTGTAATACATAAGTAAAGCATAAATGGTACAAACCTGAATTACTCGCTATGTCTGGAATTTGATTTACTTTGAATTGATTACGTTGAAATATTTGCTGAGCCAAGGACTGACTAACCCTGAGCCTCTCTATAGGCAAAGCAGAGTGCGCCAGTTTGACAAAGTCAGTCGATAAGGTTCTAAGTTCATCTGTGTTGGGAGACCAGGTTTCTAAGCCTTCTATGTGAGCATCGTACACAAAACTGCCGCTCGTAACTGGAAAAATATACAGAAAATAATCTTAAGTATAAAAATCCACAATTCAAAAAATTCTGGCGCGGTGGTCCGCAAGTCGGGCAAATTTCCTTTGAATGCGTGTTTCCGTGCTTAACAACAATCCTGGTTGGAATGATAATTTTTTAGTTTTTTACATTATATAAGTTTACAACTACTAAATAAATAATTCCGGCGCGGTGGTCCACTGTCGGGGGAATTTCATTTAGAATGCGTGTTTCCATGCTTAACAACCCATTTCTTGCTTAAGGTTCCGGTTCATGCTTTAAAACCTAAGCAGTTACTCAATTGTCAAGCACTGCTCGTAACTCATTTTGTCTGTAGTTTTCAAAGGAAATGCGCATAATTATCCAGTTGGTTGTACAAAACTATGCCTCTAAAATTAGAAGTACACACTATTATTTGTACTACTTTAAAGCTTAGTTACTTATCTTTAGGCTTAGTCAGTAATCTTTGAAGGTTTTAGCTCATCTCCTTAGCCTATCCCATTAGCGAATCTGATTCCCAAAGGAAATTCGCTAAAAGGTAATTTTATAATTTGAGCTTTAAAGTGAAGTAAATGAAACTTTACAATTCAAGCTCTCTTAGACATCTCAGAACCTACTGAAATGCATACAACACAATAAAAAATGGGTACGGGGTACCTCGGAACTTCTTCTCATGTCATCGGATTCGCTACGCTCATCCTCCCTGCTTCGGACTCGCTTCGCTTGTCTTTGCAAAATATAATTTGTACTGCTGTCTTTAGTCACATTTATACTGCAACATGTCTTAGGACTTGCTTCGCTCGTCTTCAGATAGTAAATGCATCCTTTTTTTAATTTATTTAAATACACTGGATGGGACTGAAATAACTACTTCTTACTTCTTTAAATGACTATATTTCTCCTGACCCCAGGCATACTCATGTCTACAAACTGAATAAATAATTTAAATAACGTTAGCATAATCTTACTTAGTCTAAAAATCCTACATCTACACATAAATCTCAAACTGTAGTGGTAATAATCCCAGTGCATAATAAATAATATAAGAATATAGTACACAATTAATTTCCAACCGAGTAAGGTTTTGCTTTCCAAGTAGTTAGCTTGCTTGTTTTATGGTTTTTATTAGTTGTTTTAATTAATACGGTTGGAAATTAATTGTGTACTATATTCTTATATTATTTATTATGCACTGGGATTATTACCACTACAGTTTGAGATTTATGTGTAGAAGTAGGATTTTTAGACTAAGTTAGATTATTCTAACGTTATTTTAAATTATTTATTCTGTTTGTAGACATGAGTATGCCTGGGGTCAGGAGAAATATAGTCATTTAAAGAAGTAACAAGTTGTTATTTCAGTCCCATCCAGTGTCTTTAAATAAATTAAAAATTATATACAATGGTGACGAATACAAATAATATTATAAATGCATCCCATTTTTTTTTTTGCATCCGTTTCATTCTCAGCGGACATCCATACAGCACAGACCACACTCAATGCTGCTTATTTTATATGTTCCCACAAAAATCATGGATATACTTGTCGTATTAAAATGAAACTTGGTGTACTTATTTCTTACTAAAAGGTAAATATTTGTACCAAATTTCAACTTAATTAGATTGTTTTCCAGTTTTTTAAAAAGCATACATTAGTTATATGATAAAAAATGAACTCATGCTGATAATGAAACGAAACTTGGCACATATGTTAAGGCCCGTCTACAACCTTAAGTTAAGTTAGGAAGAACTGAAGAAGTGAAGAATTCCTCAGGAAGATCGAAGAAGTGAAGTTTCTCACTCAGAACAAACTATTTGAAATTCCCGCTCTTTAGACTTAAGAGATCCGTAAACACGTCTACAACCTCTGAGTTGTTAAGTCAAGTTTTAAAGTTACAATTACACATATAGCTGTATTTAGACTACTTTTCTTTCTACCGTCTACACACATTTTATTTATTTATTTATTGTAACAACGAGCAGAGCTCAATAACAATTTTAATACAATTTAAATAAACATTGCTTTTTCAATGGTCTTTCCTTCCATTTTTTAAAGACTTTTTGCAAATATTTTTTTACTTGACTTCTAAAATTTTCTAAAATCGACCGTGTTTTATTTATTTTAATTAATAAATAAAATCAAAATGGATGAGGTAATTGTTGGGAGCGTTATTTTCCTTAACTCTAGTTTATTTAATTATTATATAATTTTATAATAATGTTATATAAATCTATATAATTCAAAAATAAAATATATATTATATAAAAAAAATTCAAACAACAAAACAATCAATCACATTACATCGTTACAAAATATTGTAATTATTCAAAAACAGATAACTTGTACATTCTTCATTAAAAAAAACTTATAAAAAACCATTTTTATGGTTTTCTTAAGTCAAAGAGCGGGAAAAAGAATTATTTAAGAAGAAAAAGAGATTTTGAAAAATTCTTCACTTCTTCAATTCTTCCTAACTCAACTTAAGATTGTAGACGGGCCTAAGGACAAATTTCAATCCCATCACATCCTTTTTTCGCGTTTTATAATTTTCAAAAATTTCTGAGCCATTTTTTCAGGTTAATGACGTCATAAAAAAAATATTTTCTTACTAGCACAACTACAGCGGTAGACTGATTTTTGAACTAAGTTTAACTCTCTAGCATAAATGCACTTAGGAGAAACGATAATAACAGTCACACACAGACAGACAACTTTGTAAGAACTATTCAGGAGGTTTTAAAAACACCTGAAACGGATAATTTTGTTTTGGTATAAATGAGGAATAGTGAAACTCAGTGGCTCATGAATGAACTGAAATGTATAATTGTGATTAGGTAATTTTTAACTGTAACCAGCACGTAGTTTAACCTGTTTTTGGTTGAGATTTGTGTATATTTTTATCGCGAGTTCTATTTCATAAATATTTAAATATTATAAAAAAAATATCCAAATTTGTATTATACTAATTTGGCCCTAGTAAAAAACTTTGAGTTTGAGTATAAACTATAATATAATTTAAGTATAAAGTTTAGGTTAAAAATAAATATTAATATGGTTTTTGTTCTTTAAAAATTATGTTATTCGACATTTATATGTTGACAGTTATATTATTTACACAGGGTTAATTTATTTGTCAAGTCGTAAAATCAATGAGAATAGTGATTAAGATATAGAGAAAGCTGCAGTAACGCCGTAGGCAAACACGATTTCAATAAAAAAAAATTAGAACAAATTTTTCCCTGACCTCGCGCCGTTGGCATAAATGCAACTTTCATATATATGTCAACCCATTATCTTCATCAATATCACAATTATATAAATCAAATAACCATTTATAATTTTAACAATTATTATAAAATAATAGAATAACGATATTTTTTAAATTCCAAACCATAATTATGTTTATTTTTAACATAAAGTTTATTCTCAAATAAAAAAACATTTTTTTGACAAGAGCAAAAAAGAATTTAACATTTATTGTAATATACATAAGACAATATAAAACTACCTTTATTTAATTTAAAACTACATTTATTATAATATACGTAAGGGAAACCACCTTGGCCAAGTTAAAGTTGAGTACTTTAAGGTAAATCCTACCTGAGGTAAAAAAATCCTCCGCAACTAGGGAAAGTTTTTCTTGTGGCGGGTCCCGCAACCAGGGACCCAACTACATTCCAATACCCCCACAGCAAAAGGGTTGCTATTAAATATTGAGGAAAAGGATGACTTCTCTGATACATGTTATAAACTTTTGATAGAAAACCCTATTTATAAAATATCAGATTTTTATAATGAATGAGTTTTATCAAAATAATTTTAGTATTGATTAAAATTTATCATTTGTTCAGCGTGGAAGTTTATTTCTTTGTATAGTTTAAAAAAATGTTTTATAATGTTCTGACGCATTGCTATTGTATTGTCAAATACTCATTGCAAATATAGATATTTATTTATTACTTCTAGGAGAAGGAAAGCTGTGTAGGGTGACTCGCAAGTTTTCTTTGAAAGCACTCTGTATAACAGAGCCCAACATGAAGGAACAGCTCTTCCAGAAGACTCTGTTGAGTAGCTTGTGGTTGTTATTGTCACTAAAGGTTAATATGCGGAGGTTACAATCTCGATCGAGGGGTCGGTGCATGTCCCACGGCTCCTCGTTGTCTACCAAGCCTAGCACTCCGTCTCTCGTCAGCCATTCGCTTACATCTGGAAATATAACCACAATAATAATAATACTTCAAAATTGAGTTTTTAAATACATTAATATAAACTATATACTTTTATGAGGAAGTGGTCAGATAGGTAAGAAAACACAAAAATTTAAGCTTTCGGCCGTAAATTAGGCCTTCATCAGAAGTAGTTTTATTCCAAACTAAGGAATAAAAGTCTGAAGGCCTAATTTACGGCCGAAAGCTTAAATTTTTGTGTTTTCTTACTATCTGACCACTTCCTCATAAAGTATTAGTTAAATAGTTTGGTCAATAATTTTATATTACATTAATATAGTTGGCACAACTGATATATGGCAATAATAGAGTAACACTCAGGATTTTTAATAGATGGCAGAGTGAGTTCAGGCTAATAAAACCAAACACATTGAAGATGAATGCCAACGCAGTTGAAGCCTCTTTGATTTCAAAAAAGTTGAAAACACAATTTAAATAATAAATAAATAAAAGCTTTATTGTTCAAAATTTGCAAAGGCATACATACAAACGTCAATCATATTCAAACAATGAAAAAAATTCTTCTATTTATATATAGGATTTTCCTTTATAAATTTTTAATTTTCTTATCAAAATCATTGTCATCAAGATTTCTAATTTCTGCCGGGAGGGTGTTGAACAGCTGAACTCCTAAGTAGGAGAAACCCGTCTCAGATCTGGTAAGTCTATGTTGATTATTGTATATATTATTTTTGTTTCTGGTGTCGTGCTGATGAATATCTGACTTTTTAATAAATCTATTTTCTCTTTTCACATATTTATATCACACACTTATTATTAAACAAATATTTTCAAGATTGATAAAAAAAGTTTAGTGTGATGTCAATTCAATGTTGCAAGTTGGATTAACCCCAAAATGTAATGAGTTTTTTCTCTCATGTGACTTGATTTTCGACCTAAGATTCATCATTAAAACTTGATGAGTTGTTCGAATGTAAAGCTTTCGCTGCTTTAGTATTGACACAGTTGACAGCAAGGGAAAATAGTGTTGAGGAACCAATGAGGTTAGCCTGATATAAAATTGTGGATGTGGTTTAACATCCAGGACTAACCTTATAGGCTCCCTTGCGTAATTTTCCCACACTGTCAACTGATTATAACTTTGTGAAATACCACAATTGTCCATAAGGATGAATATTACATAATTTAAAACCCAAGTTTAAGCTTTTAAATACAAAATACCAGTAAATACAAAGTACTAATTTTACCCTAGAAAAAATCAACATAATATTTTTTTATTCATAAAATGTCAAAAAATAACAATTTTTGGAAGATTCATTAATACATGTATGGAGTTTACAAAATATAAAAAAAAAGAAAATGACACATTTGTATCTGCAAGATAGTAAAAACAAGTAGGCACTATGCTGCACCAAACTAAGGCACTATGGCTGCACCAAACTAAGGCACTATGGCTGCACCAAACTAAGGCACTATGGCTGCACCAAACAAGGCACATGCTGCACCAAAGTAGGCACTATGGCTGCACCAAACTAAGGCACTATGGCTGCACCAAACTAAGGCACTATGGCTGCACCAAACTAAGCACTTATGAGCACCAAACTAAGGCACTATGCTGCTATGGCTGCACCAAATTTGGCTGCATTAGAGTCAGTTTTTTCTGCTATCTATAATGTTTACCTTGGCCCAAATGTATTAAAATTGATTATATTGAATCCAAAAATGAAAATTTTTAAATTTGCCTCAAATTACCTTCTAGTGAACAGTTAGTCTAAAGTTGGAACCAACTTGCAGACTGATGGAACCAACTTGCAGACTGATAAGTCTGCAAGTTGGTTGCAACCCTAGACTCAAACTATTCACTATAAGGTCATTCGAGGTAGATCATGAATAAAAACAAGACATTCTAGAAAGCATGGAGCATAGTATTGCCCTTGACAAGTCATTACAGCGAGATACTCACGCTTTGCAACGTCGTAAGGCGTAGAAATATGCTTATTTAGAGAAACCAAAGCATTATTAGGTTTGCCGTGGTAAGAAACGTTTATCTTCTCAATCCTTCCTATCTTTTTCCTTTGTTTCTCCACTTCTTGGTTAAATATTTCATTTTGTTCGTCACTCCATGATGAATATCTCAACACTTGTATACCTGAAGTAAACACAGTTGGTTAGAAGTTTGGGTTAGAGTGTAGATCTAAGATTTATAAAGCTGATTCAAGATCCAGGCTCAGGTATAAAGAGTGATTCGTTCCTGTCCTTATAATGTGAAATTTCCTTCACAATGGACATAGTTTCCACTTTGTTCCACACAAACATTTCCACTTTGGACATAATTGCCAAAGAGACAAAAATAGCAGAAACGAATGGCAAAAGAGTAATAAATGATACAGCACAACATGTAAACAAGGGGGTATCTCTATGTAAAAAAAGATGGATTCATAAAAAAATATTAGAAAAGTTATTTGGTAAAAATTGGTTTTATATAAGTGATATAATAGTTAGTAAAAAAGTTACAATTTAAATAAGACCACTTCTCCCAGTTCTTACAGCAATAAGTGGACTGTATTCCAATTCTGTGTATGGGATTGGATTCCCTCCGTATAGTTCATACGGTGTATTTAACAAATAGAATATGTATAGATTGCAGTACATAGTTTGAGACAAAAATTGGAGTTAATGTGATGTAAAAATGAGAGGGCAGAGTTATGACTCCCACCTTTCTCCCTATAGGTGAGATAGACCAGCTTTTAATCAAGGGGAGTCTAGTTCAACAACTACGCCACCGGTCAGCACCAATAGTAGCCGCTTTGTTGATTTCAACCCATTACTAAGCAACGGCAAGTAAGTAGGTTTTAAAAAATATAACTTCTGTATATTTTTAAATAAATATACAGTGCTTTTTAACTTATTATATTTTTAAATATAATAAGTGCTTTATAAACCAATTAAAAAAAATATCTGCGTACCGGTAAATATTGTAATATGTACTGGTAGATACAGCTGGTCATATTTATAGTTATTATTTTCTTTATTTATTTTTCACAAAAACGGTTCGCCATTGTCATGTTCTGTATTACAAAATATTCAGACACTAAAAGTAAGAAGAACGCTACTGATGGCAGATACGTGTAACGTTCATTTACTAATTTAGTCGATTTTATCAGGTAATTATATTTAATGACATGTGCGCAGCATGTTTTCAATGTAATTAAAATACAGGCTGCATTAAATGCCAAAATCTATCTTCTAGCACGTGTAAACTTTAGCCACTATATCATTATTACCTGATTGAATCAATTAAATTAATAAATTACTTGAATGAAAAACTTAAAAGAAATCAGAAGCGTCCTGTGTAAGTTTAAAGACGACGAAGGCCGTGCGAAGTGGCACGGTTAGTTAGAAGTATAACTATATACAAAGTATAAAAATTTAATTTGAAACTGACTGTGGGCAAAAAGCGGGAAATTAAGCCACACCCACTCAATTTAAAGGTAGGTCCCCCTCCGCGCTAGTGTCGACCAGAATCCAAATTATCCCACCATTGAGTCCACAGCCTTCAAATTCAAATTCAAAACATCCTTTATTGCCAAAATTAGAATCACAATAACAGAAAATCACATTTTAGAAAAAAAAAAATAATCACATACGATTATTTTTTTATGTACATATTTAAAAAGAAAAGACAAAAAAAACATTTAAAATATATATATAAAAAAAATTATTTTGACTTAAATTACTTTAAGTCTTACTAAGTATCTATAGTCTCTGACCCAGAGAGCCCTCCCCCAGAAAAAATGTCTGCTCTAAAGTGATGTAGAAATTCATACAGTTGGGGTCGGGGGGGGGGGGACACAGTGGTCTAACTCTCTGGTTTTAGGTGGCTCCGAAAAAAACTGAGATTAGTTGCATCAACTACCGCACCGAGCGCTAGTTTTCACCTTGTTCTCTTATCACTATTGTTATCAGTTTAAATCGATACTTTTATTTATGTTTATAAAAAATGTAAACAAGACAATTTTATCTTATTCATGGACTTTTTTCTTTTTTAGTAGCTTATAAGATAATTTTTTTAGAAAATAGGATAACGGTGTTACGAAAGGTGTGTTATAATGAGACAACGAAGACGTAAATTAAACTTATAATTTCCCGGTTTGATGTTTGTTTACAAACATTTTTTATGTTTGTCTACAAATCATGGTTATCATGATATCAGGTCTACTTAAAATTAACACAGTTATATTTTTATAACATTTTATGAAAATTATACCTTTAAAATAATTAATACAATTTTTAACATTGTTAAAGACCCTTTTAAATAATTTTAACCTTAGAATTGAAGAAATAATTATTTTATACATAAAATAACAAGGTAAACTGACCCGCCACTAGCGGAGAAAGGGTGAACTCAGGGCAGGTCCATCTAAAGCAGCTTATTTCGGGAGAGTTAGATCACTGTGTCCCGCGCCCCCACCCCTACTGTATGAATTTCTACATCACTTTAGTCTGCTCCCTCTGACGAAGAAGTTTTAAAAGAAAACCTTAAAGATGTGTGAAACATCGGCTCCTATGGAATTGACCCCCCCCCCTCAACACATGTATGGCTGGCTACTGTTCTACCACGACGTCAAAGTACCTAAAGACGCCTCTCGTCATAAACCTTACAAATTTAAAATGTAATAGTTAAAAATAAAAGATAAGAAAGTGAACTATTCATACTTACTGGGCATAAACTCCTTGTTGGTGCGGAACAAAGCGCGCACGGACTTCATAGCAGTCTAAACTACCTCCCACTACTTCAATTCATAAATAATTATAAAACAAATAACTATTTAATAAATAATTTTAAATAAAGTATCCGGGTTTAAGTTTATCAATAGTTATTTTTCATATTTCCCGGTTAGTTGTAGTTATGTTCTTGAATCTTTATTGTTCACAAACTGAATATGAGAGACATTTATTGCCGTCACTTATAGAAAATCTGAAAAAAGATTTTCTTTCATTTAGGTGTAAAATTTTCACTTTTCCTCATATATCCCGTAGGTAAATGAGCAAAAAACCGGTTTCAGGTGTTTTTAAGACCTCCTGAGTGGTTTTAACAAAATTGTCTGTGTGTGTAAGTCTGTTATCATCGTAGTTTCTAGAGTATTTATGCTAGATGTAGTTGTGTCCATAGATGTACAATCTATGTTGTATCTTGTAGTTGTACTATTCAAAAATATTATTTTATGACGTCATTAACTCGCAGTATTGACACAGCAAAAATTTCGTAAACGCAGAAAAATGTTGCTATCATTGAGATTTAGAACGAATGTAGGCTTGTATAAGACTAACATAAGTTTTATCTTATTATCAGCTTTTTTTCAAATTACTTAAGTACGTTTTTTTTAATTTTGTAAAAAGTCAAAAAATAATCTAATCGAGTTAAAATTTGGAACAAGTGTCCTTCCTTACGTAATAAATAAGTACACCAAGTTTCGTTTTAATACATCAAGTATATCCATGATTTTTGTTGCATCATTAAAGTTAAGCAGCATTGAGTGTGGTTCATGCATAGGTGACCGCTGAGAATGAAACGGATGTATTTACTACCCTGAGAACGAGCAAATCGAGTCCGATGTATGGAAGACGAGCGTAGCGAATCCTCCCTAATATATATATATATATATATATATATATATATATATATATATATATATATATATATATATTATATATTATATATATATATATATATATATATATATATAATTATATAACCTCACAATATATTCTTGATCAGTGAATTTCCCTTTCCAAAAAATCCACCTTCTCCCTCCATGACTCCAATCTCATAAGATCATTTTTTTAAGAAAAATCACTAAAAAACTCATAAAATGAAATGCTAAAATAATTTTTCTAGAATGGACTCAATTGTTTCCAAGATGTAATGGGATAATTTGTGCATTTCGTTGAGGCTGTTGATATGTTCTGTTAAATACATCATGAGATAAGAATGGAAATTAAAATATTTGTAATTAATATAAGTTATGTTTATTCAACAGATATTTCATCAATATTTTTCTCTACTTAAAATAATTTTAATCACTTTAAAGTCATCAAAGAGAAAATAGTTTGAGGGAAATATCTTGATTGGTATTTTCATAAGGAAAATAACAATCAAGATATTGGTATTTCCATTAGGAAAATACCGATCAAGATATTTCCCTCAAACTATTTTCTCTTTGATGACTTTATATATAAAATTTATATATAAATAAATAAGATTTTTTAAAGACTTTAAATTGTTAAGGTTTGCAATGACCGTAGACTTAAAATAAATAGTATAAATATATTAATACTTTAATGTGATACAGTGATACTTAAAACAGATGAGTAATCATCCTGATCACTCAGCTCCGTACGGAGCTATAGTGATGAAATTTGTATCTACCCTCACTAAATCAACCACTGGGAGTTTAATTACCTTATTTTTGGTAATCGTCTGGCATGTAATCTGATCTTACCAAAATTTATTTTGCAACAGTAACTTTAAAAAGTTAAGTAAGAGCATACAATAATATGGATAATTTTAATAAAAGGTAATAATTTTGGTAATAATAAAAGGTGGATAATTTTAAGGTAGGGCCTTAAAAGCTTCCAAAGACAAATGTTTTTAAATCTAGGGTCTTTACAGCCCCTATTTATTTTACCTGAGCTTTTAAGGTATAATATAATACACAATATAATTGTGCTAGAGACACATAGGAAATGTAACAAGCAAAATTCAAAGCTACATCTGGGAACTGTTCCATCATTCGACATTCGTCATCATTGATGGCTTGACATTAATTTCCTAGGTATCTCTCGCACAATATATTGTGTATAAATCTAGTGTTTTTAAAAAAATAATATTACCAACATCGATTGTGTTTGGAAGTGATCAATGCAGAAACTATCAGTCACTTATTTACACAGCTAATATCATATCTTTTCAATTTCCTCACCTATTATTGGTGGATATTATACCACTAATTTCCTCACCTATTATTGGTGGATATTATACCACTAATTTCCTTGCCTATTATTGGTGGGATATTATCCCACTAATTTCCTCACCTATGGTGGATATGACCACTAATTTCTTGCCTATTATTGGTGGATATTATACCACTAATTTCCTCACCTATTATTGGTGGATATGACCACTAATTTCCTTGCCTATTATTGGTGGATATTATACCACTAATTTCCTCACCTATTATTGACCACTATTTCCTTGGCCTGCCACTCAATTCCACTAATTTCCCTTGCCTATTATTGGTGGATATTATACCACTAATTCCTCACCTATCATTGGTGGATATTACCACTAATTTCCTTGCCTATCCACTAATTTCTCACCTATCAAGTTCCATTATTAAAAATACAGTAAATCTATCATTCATGAACATTCCTCATATGCTTACTAATGTAAGATTTATGGAAGGCTGAGAAATCACAATAGCTACAGGTAAATATTTTTTTCTTTTCATGAACCACTTGCGTGTGTTTCTGCAGGTTATATTTAAAAGCAGATCTAAAATCACACAACTCACATTTCAACTTTTTATCAGGCTCGTGTTTGCTAACGATATGGGTGTTTAAACTAATTTTTTCCGATGTGGAGTATTCGCAGTAGCTGCAGATAAAAAGTTTCTCGTCATTATGTTGAGATCTTATATGTTTTGTTAGGTTGAATTTAGAAGCTGAAGTGTACGGACAAAGCGTACATTCTAGCTGCTTTTCAATTTCATGTTTAGTAACTATGTGGAGTTTTAAGTTTGAATTGTTATCACAAAAATAGTTGCAATAACTGCAGGTAAGTAATTTCTCATTGTTGTGAACGGATCTTATGTGTCTCTTTAACGTTGATTTTGAAGCGTTTTTATAATCGCATAAACTACATTCTAACATTCTGTCTTTCTCATGCTGACCAACTATATGAATATTGAGATGAGATCTCTGAGAGGCGGTATAGTCACACAGGTGACATGCGAAGCGTTTCTCTTTCCTATGAACACATCTGACGTGTCTTTGCAATCCCTGTCTGTGCCTCGTTGCGAATGTACAGTGAATACACTTATAAAGTTTATCATCGATTTTTTCATCATGGATATCAACCATATGACCGATCAGCTGAGATTTCTGTGCAAACTTGGAGTCGCACATACGGCAGGCGTGTGGCTTTTCTTTCAAATGCACTCCTTTGATGTGTCTCGATAAAACTTGACGGTGCTTGGACTCATAAGCACAAAAACGGCACTTAAAACGTTTCTCAGCAACTTCGGTCTTATCTGAAAATATAATCAAAGTTTTGCAGACATTAAAAGTAAACAAGAGGAATTCAGCTTCTTGGCAGCTCAGCCGCCTTGGCCACTACGCACTATCAGCGCTAGAGGTCGCTGTGCTATTTCCTCATATTTTATTTTATATAAGTGACATACTGCCACAATATAAGGAAATTTTCTAATGTATTAGAGAAAAAACTTGATTTATTTACGTTATATCAAGTAATGATGTATTGTTTTGTTTGACATCATTAAACATATGTTAATCAGTAAAAAATAATCAAGAATAAATAAAGAATAATTAATTCTTTGAAAGACCCTTCAAATGTCTTAGAAAAAGAAATCATTACAAAAACCAGTCAAAAATATTTAAAGAAACAAAAGGCCCACAGCGTCTTGGCTACTCCCCCAAGGGTGGCCCAGTCTTGTACATACCTACATACACACACACACACATATATATATATATATATATTATATATATATATATATAATATATATATATATATTATATATATATATATATATTGAACGCTGTACAACAGTTTAGTTCAACGCCGCCAGTAACCGCCACTCTTCAGGCAACTGAACAAAAGTTGATCTTTCACCCGCTAGATGTCAGCATTACTAAATCTACAGTGTATTTATACCACTACACTATGATTTTAACTATAGTCACTCAGGACTTCCCTGCCTCTTCTGACTGACGAAGACATACGTCAAAAATTTTCAAACCTTATTGTTTACCTCCAGTAAGTCAGTAAGTTATTATTATTATATATATATATATATATATATATATATAATATATATATATATATATATATATATATATATATATATATATATATATATATATATTCTTGATCAGAGGGTCCCCCCTTCCAAAAAAATCCACAATAATGACCAACTAAACATTTCAAAAAAGTTAGAAACTTTCAAAAAGTCTCTAGATCTGGCTAAAAGTTTTTACACATGAGTATAAGTTAACTAGTATGTATGGTTAACAAATACACAAAGTTACATTTTATTATCAGTATTAGTTACGGTTTTATTGATGACATTTATAAAATAATGTAAACAAACGTTTTTTGTCTGATAGATTTGAAAATTGGCTATATCGTGGCAGTATGCCACTTATATAAACTAGTAATATGACGCAGTGTAGCGTCTAACAGGCTGAACGCCTCTTGTTTAAAGATAAATTACAGTTGTTATTATTAGTATTAAACTAATAATAACTTAATTAAATTAAGCCTCTTGTTTAAAGATAAATTACAGTTGTTGTTATTAGTAATAAACTCCATTGATTGTGTATTACAGGTATTTAATATTTCAACAATTCTAACAAGGAACCTTATAAAACCTTACCATTGTCACTATTACCACATCTTTTGCCTCCTTCTAGACTTGATTCTCCCTTTTCTTTTTTAATTTCTGCAGACAAAACATTAAGACAAAAGATTAAAATAAAATTAGAAATTAAATTAATTAGAAATACATTAAGTTGTCACATTTTCTATCGCATTACACACGGTTACAATCAGTTGACAGCATTTTGGAAAAATAAATATTGTTGAGCAACTTTAAGTTCACCGTTTATCCACTAGAGGCAGGTCAGTTCACCTTGTATGGCATATATAAAAATTAGTTCTTTATTTTCAGGATTTAAATTATTTAAAGGGATCTTTAACAATATTAAAAATCTTATTAATTATTTTAAATGTATAATTTTCATAAAATGTAATAAAAATATAAACGCTATCAATATAACTAGACCTGATATCATGATAACCATGACGTGCAGAAATGGAAATTAATTTGCTTTTTTATTTGTTCTTTTAATGGAAAAAATGCTAAATTTATTTTATTTTCTAAACAAATAATCTTATAAACAACTAAAAATGTTCAGAAAATTTGTCTCGTTTACATTCTAGTTTATAGGCATTTCGATTTAAAACTGATATTTAAAGTGATGTATAAATTCATACAGTAGGGGTGGGGGCGCGGGACACAGTGGTCTAACTCCCCCGAAATAAGCTGCTTTAGATGGACCTGCCCTAAGTTCACCCTTTCTCTGCTAGTGGCAGGTTGGTTCACCTTGTACCCCCATATATAAAATATTTATTTCTTCAATTCCAAGATTAAAATTATTTAAAAGGGTTTTTAACAATGTTAAAAATTGTATTAATTATTTTAAAGGTATAATTTTCATAAACGCTTTTATAAAAATATAAACGCTGTATTAATTTTAAGTAGACCTGATATCGTGATAACCATGATTTGTAGACAAACATCAAAATGTTTGTAAACAAAACATCAAACCAGGAAATTATAAATTTAATTTACGTCTTTGTTGTCTCATTATAACACACCTTTTGTAACACACGTTATCCTATATTCTAAAAAAATTATCTTATAAGCTACGAAAAAAGAAAAAAGTCAATGAATAAGATAAAAATCGTCTTGTTTACATTTTTTATAAACATAAATAGAAGTATCGATTTAAAACTGATAACAATAGTGATAAGGGCACAAGGTGAAAACTAGCGCTCGGTGCGGTAGTTGATGCAACTAATCCCTGTTTTTTTCGGAACCACCTAAAACCAGGGAGTTAGACCACTGTGACCCCCTGCCCCGACCCCTACTGTATGAATTTCTACATCACTTTACTGATATTAATATTGATAACAGTTGTACAAGGTGAAAACTAACGCTCGGTGGGGTAGCTGATGTAACTAGCCCCTGTTTTTTTAGGACCACCTCAAACCTGGGAGTTGGACCACTGTGTCCCCCACCCTACCTCTACTGTATGAATTTCAACCTGACTTCAGAACAAACCTTTTTCTTTATCTCCAAGAGACTGCTGAGTTTCTTCAGATTCACCATACACCACACAAACAAACTCCATTCTATTCTATATATACGGCACTGAAAACATATATCTATCTATATGTTATATATAACATAGTTACGTTATGCAACTGAAAAATTATGCACAAAATATTTTAAACAAAAATTATACAAAATAATAATCTAAGCATTAGCTTATATACAGCAATCATTTTTATTATTTTATTTTATCATTTATTATTTATTTATTTTTTCTGTTATCAGCAACAAACTAAACAATCTTCTTCTTCTTTCATTTTTATGTTTTATAACTTAATACTTCAGACAATACTAACGTTTTTAACTATATTTATTTAATAAATTTTTGGACTTCTTCTAGTGAAGCTAAACTTATAAAGAATACAAAAAAACCCAATATGTATTCAATTACAAGGTTTTTCAAATAAAAGAGGTGCAGGTAAATGGTAATAAAATAATAATAATTATATTTAAACAGATAAAGTTAAAGATAAATATAATAAAATGTAAATAATAATAAAGTCCTATAAAAACTAACTTTTTTCCCTAACTGTTTATAACTTGAGTTTGGAACCAGCTTTGATTTTAATCTTTGGTTAAATTTTATTAAAGTGTAAAATATTAAGAATATTATAGAGTAAAATTAAGAGGAAAAAACAAATAGTTAAATTACAAATAAAAGAAAATTAAAACAGAGTTGAAAAAATATTGAATACCCCTAAATATCGAATTAACTCTAAATATTAATTAAATTTGAGTTTCATAAAACACCATAAAAGTATATATTTACTATTATTATACATATGTTGTATATAACTAAGATACTGAGTAATGGAGTTAACTCATAAAGCCATACAAAACACCAAAATCTCTCCACAAAACGTTTATTCTTTACATAAACAGAGCCGGCTTTCGATCGCTCGATCATCATCAATGTCAAACCCAACAAACATAGAAGAAAGAATAATCAACAAAGTACTACAATAAAGTAAAACTAAAAAAAATTCTATAATAAATAACAATAATAAAAAGTTAATAACATAAAGAGTATATAAACGCTAAGAAGATAAAAGGGGGGTAAATTCTTTATTTATTTATTAAAATAAATAAATAAAATAGAATTACCGGTGAGATGCTATGTAGACGCCTCAATCAGACCTTCTAGACAGAGTCATATAGTGGACTGGTGAGCGAGGGGCAAACACCAACGGCCACACTATTACCGACGATCCCCCACTTTCACCTTTCGGTTTTTGGGTAGTCTAACTACGCAATACAGTTGTGTATTGCCTATATTGCAGCTGCACCACGGATCCCAGCGTCAACCCACCTTTCTTATTTAGAGATTTCTCGCCATTTTCCACCACATTACGCAAAATCTTAAGATTCTCAAGATAGAACCACCCTTAGCAACGTAATGAAGGGAAGCAACTTCATGGTCAAAGCTACCGTGGTTCACAACCATCGAGTAGGTTTTACCAGCAGATAAAACCTACTCGATTGGAGTGATTCGTGCTCGGCAATTCTAGTACGGAATGCTTTACCTGTCTGGCCTACGTAGGTACGTACAACCACAGGCACCACATTTCAGGCAATAAACAAAATATGAGTCATATACCTGATGTTGCTAAAATAGCAACATCAGGTATATGACTTTCCTTAAAAATATCACCAAAAACAGACGTATTTTTAATAGAATCAGCAGCCACAAAATGGGTTCGGTTAATAACTTCATTATTTAATATTCTTTGAAAGTTCATGACACGTTGAGCCACATTTTCCGAATAGCACAACTAAACCTATAGACTGATTTTTGTACAAATTTTCAACTCTCTACTTTACGTACACTAAAAGTTACGATGATAACATATACACACACACACACACAGACAACTTTGTAAAAACCACTCAGGAGGCCTTAAAAACACCTGAAACGGATAATTCCGGTGACATCCCGATGTCGGATTTTTTTTGCATAAAAACACTTTTCCTAGGAAAAGTAAAAAGGCAACATTGAAATCGAAGCAAAAACATGTATAAAACAACTATGTTTGTATATACATTATTTTAAACAAATATATAAGGCGCGGTCGAATATCTAAAACGTTGGATCACCAACAAACTTTTTTTATAATTTTTTTTTTCAAAATTTTCAGTAATTAGCCGGATTTGTGATAAATGAAGCCTATTTCCGTAATCTGCACGCTCTTTTGGTTAATCTCAAAGAGTATTTACATTCACTCAACGATTAATTTTTAATCTAACTTAGTACATACATAACTACTGTTAGACGTCAATATTTTGTGTTATATTTTGACATGTCATATTTGTTAACATTGACATCTAACAGTAGTTATGTATGTACCAAGTTAGATTAAAAATAAATCGTTGAGTGAATGTAAATACTCTTTGAGATTAACCAAAAGAGCGTGCAGATTACGGAAATAAGCTTCATTTATCACAAATCCGGCTAATTACTGAAAATTTTGAAAAAAAGTATAAAAAAAAGTTTGTTGGTGATCCAACGTTCTAGATATTCGACCGCGCCTTATAGCGTGAAAAGAATGAAGATCTTGTTCTACGCCAACTCTTGTCAGCCTCACATATTTCATTGTCATAAAAGGCTTCGATGATTTTTACTTTGGCCTGTTCGCATAGTAAAGTATTGTCTTATTTAAGTAGTGCATATCTTTAACTTTTAAAACTATTTAAATTTTTATAAATAATTTTTTGTTAAATCACCAATTTTATATAATAATGTTATGTGTAATATGTATGTTTACTGCATGTTGTTTGCATGTTAATTTTTTTTAAGGACTAGATAACCAATAAAAATTAAATAAAAAATTCAAAAAAATACAGTAAAAAGTTCCATTTGTCATTTGATACTACCGAGTTTTGCAAAATACAATTATATTGTGTCATCCATTCCATACTTTGGAATTATTACTTTTTTATCAATCGATGAAGATATTATATTCGAGAAGTCCCTAAATTCAACATTGAATTCAGTTTTCAAACATACAATTTTGGATGCATACTGATCTAAGAAAGTTGGCTATACAAAACTATGCCTTTAAAATTAATATGCATTTAAAATGCCATTTAAATGGTGGCATTGCACATCATTATAAGCACTAGTTTGATATATATATATATTATATATATATATATATAATATATATATATATATATATAATATATATATATATATATATATAGTTATATATATAATATAATATATAAATATATATTATATTTATATATATTATATATAATAATATAATATATAATATATATATATATATAATATTGTATATATATATATTACATATATATATATATATATATATATATATATATATATATATATATATATAATATATATATATATATATATATATATATATATTATATACCGGAGGATATAAAAACCAATCTTGACTTTGGTCGCGTAACTTTCTTAGACAATTAGAATAAGTACTTGAAGTCTAAGACTTTATAATACTTAGAAGTAAAGCATTCATAATAGGATCTACACTACTAAGTCTTGACTCAATAGTATTTACAACTAGCATTATAAATCTATTCTCCATTTAGTTCAACTAGTAACATTATTCCAAACACATTTTAAAGGTATTTATTACTAACATTTCTCGTTTATTTTAACTATAATGTTATAAGTTAAATTATATGCTAATAAGTAGAGCATTTGGGCTTTTGCTAAAGATGGAGGGGTCATATTTTAGTTAATAAGTTACTATTAATGCATGTTAATTTTTGTTTCAATGTCATGTTATTTTTTTTTTTGTACTTAATTAATATTGTAAAACTTATCAGATAAAATAAAATGTTGAAAAAAAGTATCATATATGTCTAAAACTACAGGGGAACTGGTTGAAAGCTTGAAATGATCCCAAATATTTGTTTTGATTTATTTAGGATATATCAGGCTTGCCTAAAACTACCTCTTTAATTAATGTTACTTGTCAGTATAGTTGTAGTAGTAATATGGGGGGAGTGGTAGTAACTAGCAGGCAAGTAGGCCATGTTGTTTGGCCCTTTTTGCCAGCTCCCTAAGATAGTGTTCTACTCCTTTTAATTTTAAGTGTAGGTATTTTTTATCTAATCTAGACAGAAGAGCCGTGGATTTTTTATGGTACACTTCATGCTTTTTTCAAGCAATCATACATATTTTCACTGACTCTTATAGTCTAGTGAAAACTAGGAACAAGACGTGTCCTCGCTGTTAAACCAAACCTCTATACACTTTTAACTACAAGGCAGACACACTATAGTATTAATAATGAATCTACTATGAGGGTCCTAAATTTTGCCTATACCCAGTTTCATTTAGGGTAAGGGATCTTTAACGAGTACCTGACAACGCACAGGCTCGAGACCACCGGCTTTACGTCCCTTCTGAAGGACGTGGTACGCAGAATTTTTATCCCTCTCATAAAAATTCCAGAGGCCCGTGCAGGGATTGAACCCATACACCACGGGCGACTCTCTACTTGTCAGTATAATCAATTTAGTATTTTCCACGAGGAATAAGAAAACTCGTGTATTGATTTAAATTTAAAAAAGATGCCGACTGCTGATGTGAAGACAGGGAAGAAAACATTATAAGTGTCAGTATTAGTTCCTTCCTTGCCGGATAAAATTGTCCCTCGTAGCGGCGGCTGAATTCATGCCTTAAAATTCCTTTTTCCAATTCTTCCAATCTTACGTTCCCTTAGGAAAGTAAGATCAATTAGTAAAACAAACCAGGAAGGGCTGGATAAATTTGTCGTTTCATACTTATAAATATATTATATTATATATATATATATATATAATTATATATATATATATATATATTATCCACTTTGTCTTTTAGTGTAAATTCTTCAGTTGTTTAGCTCTGATATAGTGTGTCCAAATATATTTTCACTGCCTTGGCTATGCATCATTTAGCAAATCTTCTTATCGCCATTTGTGCGCTGTTAGTTGTTATAGACCAAGAGCCCAGGGGTGTTTTGTTAATAAAAAGTGTAATGGCTGAAACCGGTCTCAATTTTTCGTAAATACCTTTCTGAAAAAGGATCTGCAATTCTGCCAACTCGTATCGGATGGGCGTCCCAGGCAGAACGCACTTTACAGGTCAAATTTACCACCGAAGTTAATAAAAAGTGTAATGGCAGGAAACGGGTTTAATTTTTCGTAATACCTTCCTGAACAAAGATCTGGCAATTTTGCCCACTCGTATCGGATGGGCGTCCCAGGCAGAACGCACTTTACAGGTCAAATTTACCACCCAAGTTAACAAACAGCGTAATGGCTGGAACCGGCCTCAATTTTTTCGTAAATACCTTTCTGAACAAGGATCTGCAATCTGCCGACTCGTATCGGATGGGTGTTCCCAGGCAGAACCTTTGACTCCTAAAAGTGCGTTCTGCCAGGGACACCCATCCGATACGAGTCGGCAGAATTGCAGATCCTTGTTCAGGGAAGGTATTTACGAAAAATTGAGACCGGTTCCAGCCATTACACTTTTTATTAACAAAACCCTGGGCTCTTGGTCTATTTAAGTCATATTTTTTGTTAGAATAGCTCTTGTTTATAGACAAGAACATAGAGATATATACTAGAGAGGGCATACCCTATTTTTTTATTAAAAAAATAAATTGAGAGGCTCTGAAGTATCTTTTTAGGGCATAATAAATCGATTGTTTTCGTCTTCCAGCACATTGCCTGTGTTTTGATTTGTATTTCAAACGCTCTCCTATATAAGTTACAGTAATTTTGTACTGATTATTTTATTATATATATTATATATATAATATATATATATATATATATATATATATATAATATATATATATATATATATATATATATATATATATATATATATATATATATATATATATATATAATATATATATATATATATATATTATATGGGAAGGTGGTCAGGTTATTTTTTCGATGTTTCGAAATATAACCTGTAGGGCCTATCTAGCAATACTACAATACTACCCCTATGGCAAGTACATTACTTTAGCTAAAGATTTTTGGTGCTCTCAGGAGCTATGTGTAACCTCATTGAAACCTCTTCTACGAGTGAGTTAAGGTTATAATAAATTAATTGTTCTCGACTATCTGCACAATATTCGTGTAATGATTTGTATTTTTAACGTTCTTATATAATGTTACTGTCAGGTTACTTTTTTAATGTGTCAAAATTCAACTAATAGGGCCCCTTTTGTAATACATCTCTATATATCTATCTTCTTTATGACTCTCCACAATTACTGTCAGAGGTACAAAATGGTCAAATCCGGTTTAGTTGAAGTGTGATGCTCTAATCACAGCTGGTAAATCTCCTATTTCTTCCGATCATTTTGCTTTACTTCTTTCCTTTTATCTATTTATTTTTTTTTTCTTTTTTGACAAAATACTGTTTTTTCTCTATAAATTTATTATGATCAAGTTACCTGCATACACTTAAAGTACTATTATTAACTTATTTATACCTTTTCCTTTTATTACATTTATAACATTCTTAAAACATAATTTAATTTTTTGTTTCCATATTTTTTACTTATTAAACTTGAACCATAAACTCCTTAAAAATGTAAACACTTTTTAAATTTGCTAGAAAAATCTATCATATTTGAAAAGAGAAAATAAGTTTAAATACTTATTTCCTAAACTAAAATGTACACCTCGACCAAATAAACTAATTATTGCTTATTAATTAGCAATTAATAACTATAGAGAGGGAGCTATGTGTAACCTTACACATAGCTTTACTATTTTTTCCCATTTATTCATTTTTTTATTACCATTTTTTCTTGTAATTAGTTTTAGTTTAATGAAACCAACAAAAAAATATATATATTTACACACAATTTTTAATTTTTTAGGTATTCTTATTTATTTTTATTCTATTTTATCTTTATTATTTATATTTTTTTTATTAGCATTTTGTAATTCATTGTACTTAAAGACTGACATTTTTAATATCAACACCATTTGTAATTTTTCAATTCGTTGTATTATTCTACTTAACTTATATTTTCTAAATCTCTTTTAAAACAAAAAAACCAGTGTTGCACATGAACCTTAAAATTGAATTCCCACACACAGGCACAGCCTTGTGGGTTCCAAGACTAGTTCCATGCATCCTTTGGCTAATTTGACCCCTTGATTTATTTATAATAAAAACAAATTGATTTAACCTCCAAAAATAAAAAGTATCTTTACATATATATTTATAATTTTTATATTACTTATTATTAAGACTTTAATGTTCCTAAAAAATTGTATATTCTGTTTTTTATTGTATATTTTTTTTATAGTATATTCTGTGTCTTTGTTTTTTTATTGGAAATAAAAAGTATTTGTATATTTGTATCATGCAAAAAAACACACTTCTGAATTGTGAGCTTTTTATTAGTTCTTAGCATTTACATTAATGTACTTAAAACATCTATAGAATTAATTAAGATGTGCATTTTTGCGACTCAATTCTAATTTTTATATTGCATATTTTTTGTTACCTATACATCCCTAAAAGAAGTTAAATCCCTAAAAGGCTTAAATATCTGGAAACTTTCTTAGCCTTCAATAAACTAGAAGATATTAAACATATAGTTTATTATGTAACTGGTCCTCTTAAGCGTTTAGAAGACAAATGCCACTGTTGCAATGCATCTACTTCCCATTAATACATATACGCCAGCAACTCATAAAATATCTTAAAATGTTCACACATATTATTATAATTTTGTAGAGTAAGGCTGAGAATGGAATGGTATACCAACTTCAACTACAGTTCATTTGACAACGGTTCGTATGAAGTAGGTACGTGGCCGGACTACGGCTCAGTTTGCAGACAGACATACGATATCAGCCATCTATTTCAAAACAGTAATAATGACTTCTTGTCTGTTGTTTTGATAGAAATAATTAAATCAAGTTTGGTAACACTCGTCAGTTTGGCCAGCATAGCTAAAATAAAGCATATAGGTCTACAATCAAAGGTAAGAAGATAATTATATTTACATCCAGAGGGGGGAAAGTGATACTTATCTCTGAGTTTGAATTTATAAAAAAAAAGTAACTAAAGCGAATAAAATAGCTTTGTCTGCCATAGAAACTATTTATTTCCATCTGCACTTTTCTCTTTAGCTCAGTCGGTAGCGCGCGAGACCTGCAATTAGAAGGTAAATGTGTCAATCTTAACAGGGGATACCCGGTTTTAAAGTTCTCCATATGCGGGGCTTATGCTCTACTTAGTGCGGGGCTTCGCACTAAGTATTTTTCATTAAACATGTTGGTATCTCGGAACTTTTCCTCACCACATCGGATTCGCTACGCTCATCCTACCTACTGCGGACTCGCTTCGCTAGTCCTCAGAATATTCAATTCACCAAATTTATACTGTTTTCAGACTCATTTATACTGTTAAAAATTACATTTCGAGTAGGGTGTCGCTTTCTATTTTTTTGGGCCTCTGAGTTGAATAACAGTGGTCCGAAGTCAATACGACCACTCTAGTGACCAAAAAGTCGAAAAACCAACAAAAAATTATCGAAAACCAAAATTACGGTCGTTAAAAATTGCATTTCGAGTAGGGTGTCGTTTTCTATTTTTTTGGGCCTCTGAGTTGAATGGCAGTGGTCCGAAGTCAATACGACCACTCTATGTGACCAAAAAGTCGAAAAACCACAAAAAAATTATCGAAAACCAAAATTACGGTCGTTAAAAATTACATTTCGAGTAGGGTATCGTTTTCCATTTTTTCGGGCCTCTGAGTTGAATGGCAGTGGTCTGGAGTCAATATGAGCATTCAAACTCAGGGTACCTGGGTTCAAATCCTGGTAGGGACAATAATTTTATACCGTTTTTTTACTTAATATAAGTTTACAACTACAAAATAATTCTGGCGCGGTGGTCCGCATGTCGGGCGAATTTAATTTAGAATGCTCGTTTCCATGCTTAACAACCCATTTCTTGCTTAAGGTTCCGGTTCATGCTTTAGAACCTAAGCAGTTACTCAATTATTTAAAACAAGGTTGACTTCAGTTCTACAATTATTTATAAAGAAAGCTATATATTTCAACCCCTTTGGGTCATCTTCAGGCTATATCCTCTTAAGATTATAAAATAACTACATTTAGTGAAAAATGTAAAAAATAAACTAAAGAAACAATTTACCTCTATTTAAAAATAGAAATTTTAAAATTAGAAACAATCCTCTCTATTTACCTGTGAAACGGTGGTGCCACGATTTTGGAATTATGCACCATAGAGATATATACTAGAGGGGGCATAGCCAATCTAAATACATTGAGAAGCCTGGAACATCTTTTTGGGGCTCTGTTTAACCTCATTGAAACCTCCTTCAATAGTGAGTTAAGGTTATAATTAATAATTTTATTTCGTTTCCTAAACATTGTTTGTGTTTTTATTTGTATTTTTAACGTTTATTGTATAAGTCATTGTAATTTTGTCCTGATTTTTTGATTATATTTATAGCGAAGGTGGTCAGGTTACTTTTTCTATGTTTCAAAATTTAGCCTATAGGGCCCCTCTAGTAATAATATTTTTATGTTATACACCCCCTGCTTTTCACAAATAGGGAAATTTAATTTATAACTACAGTATTTTTTTCCAGATTGTTGGTGTATTAGAAACCTTATTTACAATTTCATTTGCATTGTTCTTCTATGTAACACTGTTGATATTTTTACTTCCGTTTCTACTGTACCGCATAGCAACGGTTAATTATTTTCAAATATTCAAAGCAAGATGCAGACTGATGCATGGAACAGACTCATTCTGGTGTCTGGACAATGACAAAGCTAAATCTAACATTAATATACTGCTTTTAGTACAGGTTAAACAAAAAGGTAAATACACAAATAAAAATCACAGGAAGTGGTTCACACGTACTTCCTAACCAGAGACCCAAGGTTCGATCTCTACCTCTTAGATTATATTTTTATACGAAGAAGGAACATTCTTATATATGCTATCTCTTCAAAATATCGTTCCAAAAACCGTCGGTTCTGAGTCTGTGTGATATCAGGTACTCGTGACAGAGATCACTAATCCTAAATAATCATGGGTTCAGGCCAGGCGCTGATCCAGCCCAAATTCTTGGAAGGGGCGATTAATGAGGGCTTAGTGTAACTTAATATACTTATACTTAAATAGTAGCATTAAAAAAAGTATCAAAGACGCAAGTAAAGCCAGCTAAAAAAGAGTTTTAGCGAATTCCATTAATGGAATAATGGAAGGAGGATAAGAATAATGGAAAGATAATTGTTCAACGCTACATACATCTCATTTTATATAAACGTCTATATGGCTCCTAAGGGGCCATATCGTGCCATGGATATTCGCTAGATACATAGAAAAAATGTAATGTAAAAATTAATACTAAAACAACGATTGTGTGGACTTGAAAAGGCCATAGCAAGGCGGCGATAATTCGCTAGATACATGCTAAAACCATTAACAAAAAATAAAAATAATGCAAAACAATGTGGCCACGAAGCGACCACAAGGAGTCCCTCGGCCTGAAGCATTCCTGAGGGGGCGAGGTCGCGTAGCGGCTACGGGTCGACTTATGTCCGACATGGATAGCAAGATGTGAAACTCCTCGCAGAGTCGATCAACCCCTTAGTCCTTATAAAGCACTAAAGTTGAATAACTTAAATGGCATCATGTCAAAATATTTTTAACACATAGCCGCAGTAGTTGAGACGAGCGTAGCGAATCCGATGTGATGAGAAAAAGTTCCGAGGAACCCCGTACCCGATTTTTTTAGATGTGAGCACTTTTATAAAAATTATAACACATTTGTTTTATATTTTTTCCAGAGGATATACAAGAAAGCATCTATAAGCTAATGATAAAACTCTGTCTAGATCCAATATACGGATATAAATTCATAAGCGTCCGTAAAAAATCCCGATTCGGGTATTATTACTGGGAAAAATGTCATTTGGATCAGATTCGAAACCAGATCCACTACATACCGTCACGATTAGAAAACCGATCCGATTTGGAACAATACTTGTCACAAACCGTCAACAAATCTATTGATAATTTAGGATGGGAAATACTGATCGGTAAATCAGATATTGAATCGAATTTAAGACCGATTATTATAAGAATGCACCATAGCATTGGAGACGGTTCGTCCATCTTATCGGCGCTTACCAATACGATTTGTGATCGAGATCCAAATTCCTTGGCCGGTCCAAATAAAATAAATCACTCCGAATTCATCAATATAAAATACAATAAATTATCTTCCGAACCTTGTAATATTAAATTAAGAAGATTAATAATTAAAATTAAACTTTATTTAACAATATTACCAATTTTTATTACAGGTCCGTTAAATTTTACGAAGCAAATATTTAACGGAGCAGAAAAATCCAAACTTAACGTTAACTGTTTAAAAGGTGATAAGATAGTGACATGGTTTAACAACGACCAAATGTTAAATAAAATTAAAAATATTAAGAAAAAATATAATTCGAGTTTTTCCGAGATTATTTTCGCGATGTTTTCAAACAGTTTAGAAAATTATTTAAATAATAATTTTAGCTTTGCAATACCTAGACATATTAATGTCGTCGTTCCGATGTTTGGAAATAATAAACGGATTCAAATTAAATCTGAGATTAAAAATGAATTGAATAATGTTAAATTGACGCAATTAAAGCAATGTGATGGCGGCATGACGAATAATTTTTGGTTGGGGATAATGAAACTGCCTATTAAAACTGGATACAGAGATTTGAGTAGGAAGATTAACAACATCAAACAAAAAACTAACGAGTTAGCGAAGTCACCGGATTTTATCATGTATAAGTTTCTGTTGAATATCTTGGTGACGGTGATACCTGGTGAATTGATTAAACCGATGTTTGGTGTCATTCAATCTGAGTTAGTTTACAGCAATTTACCCGGACCAGAAAATGAGATAAGAATTAATGGTAACGTTGTTGAAGAAATGAACTTCTGGCTCCCTAATCGAGGAAATACAGGTAAAGTCATAGAGATATTTACCAGAGGTTGATGGTGGACTCCAAAGTGCAATTTTGAATCGTAGTAAATTGCGACGCAAAATTTAGTTTTTACATCACAAAATGCAGCAAACTTATCGCTAAATTTTGAGACTAATTTGATCAAAACCGGTTCATGGTGCACTCTAGCGTTAACTTGGAGTGCAACTTTGAGTTGTGATTAATCGTGATTAAAATTGCGAAGCAAAATTTAATTTTTGCATCACTAAAGCATGCAATAAACCAAGTAGGGAAACTCCTATACTAACACATGTAAAAAAAATTCAGACCTGCCCGATCAGCTGATAGCTGACTCCAAAATTAAAAATACGTAGGAAAAATAGCTAAAATTAAAATAACTGCGCATGCGCCTTTTCGGATTTAGGTTTTTTTATTTAATTTTATTGGCAACCCTGATAACATTAGGTGAGTTTTACATTTGATTGTGTTTTCGTACTTTAATATGTACGTAATAATTTAATGATTTTGTATTAAATTCTGTGAAATAATTGTTATAATAATTTAGTTAAAGAGAAAGAGAAACTATAGTAAAGGTAAACCACATGTTTTTTTAAGATTTTGCAGAAAATGCAAACGACTGTGTATTGCCTTAAAATTACAATTGCTTTTATTACATTCAACAAAATTAGGTTACATTTGTTAAATTACTAATTAAAATTAATATTTGAAGGGGAAAAAACAAATATCATTTGCAAAAATGGGGAGTTTCTAAAACACTGAACAGAGGAACTACTGAATGCAAGAACTACTGAACAGAGCATATCCAGGCTAAAAGCTATAATGGCTGTACCTATAGACTTGATATTTAGTACAAACATAGATAACAACATTATAAGAGTGTCCAAACTTCGTCCAGTGGAAATATATTGTGGTAAACCACACTTATGTACTCGATTAAGTATTTCACTGAATACATTATGTTTTCACTGAACGGCCAAATGACTGTACCTAAAGACTTGATATTTAGTACAAACATAGATAACAATATTATAAGATTGTCCAAACTTCGTCCAGTGTAAATATATGTGGTAAACCACACTTATTACTCGATTAAGTATTTCACTGAATACATTATGTTTTCACTGAACGGCCAAATGGCTACCTACAGACTTGATATTTAGAAAACATAGATAACAACATTATAAGAGTGTCCAAACTTCGTCCAGTGGAAATATATTGTGGTAAACCACACTTATGTACTCGATTAAGTATTTCACTGAATACATTATGTTTTCACTGAACGGCCAAACGACTGTACCTAAAGACTTGATATTTAGTACAAACATAGATAACAACATTATAAGAGTGTCCAAACTTCGTCCAGTGGAAATATATTGTGGTAAACCACACTTATGTACTCGATTAAGTATTTCACTGAATACATTATGTTTTCATCGGCCAAATGACTGTACCTACAGACTTGATATTTAGTACAATAGATAACAACATTATAAGATTGTCCAAACTTCGTCCAGTGGAAATATATTGTAGTAAACCACACTTATGTACTCAATTAAGTATTTCACTGAATACATTATGTTTTCACTGAACGGCCAAATGGCTGTACCTACAATCTTGATATTTAGTACAAACATAGATAACAACATTATAAGAGTGTCCAAACTTCGTCCAGTGGAAATATATTGTGGTAAACCACACTTATGTACTCGATTAAGTATTTCACTGAATACATTATGTTTTCACTGAACGGCCAAATGACTGTACCTACAGACTTGATATTTAGTACAAACATAGATAACAACATTATAAGATTGTCCAAACTTCGTCCAGTGGAAATATATTGTGGTAAACCACACTTATGTACTCGATTAAGTATTTCACTGAATACATTATGTTTTCACTGATCGGCCAAATGACTGTACCTACAGACTTGATATTAGTACAAACATAGATAAACATTATAAGATTGTCCAAACTTCGTCCAGTGGAAATATATTGTGGTAAACCACACTTATGTACTCGATTAAGTATTTCACTGAATACATTATGTTTTCACTGAACGGCCAAATGGCTGTACCTACAGACTTGATATTTAGTACAAACATAGATAACAACATTATAAGATGTCCAACTTCGTCCAGTGGAAATATATTGTGGTAAACCACACTTATGTACTCGATTAAGTATTTCACTGAATACATTGTTTTCACTGAACGGCCAAATGGCTGTACCTAAAGACTTGATATTTAGTACAAACATAGAAAACATTATAAGAGTGTCCAAACTTCGTCCAGTGGAAATATATTGTGGTAAACCACACTTATGTACTCGATTAAGTATTTCACTGAACATTATGTTTTCACTGAACGGCCAAATGACTGTAACAGACTTGATATTTAGTACAAACATAGATAACAACATTATAAGAGTGTCCAAACTTCGTCCAGTGGAAAAATATTGTGGTTAACCACACTTATGTACTCGATTAAGTATTTCACTGAATACATTATGTTTTCACTGAACGGCCAAATGGCTGTACCTACAGACTTGATATTTAGTACATAGATAACAACATTATAAGAGTTTCCAAACTTCGTCCAGTGGAAATATATTGTGGTAAACCACTTATGTACTCGATTAAGTATTTCACTGAATACATTATGTTTCACTGAACGGCCAAATAGCTGTACCACAGACTTGATATTTAGTACATAGATAACAACATTATAAGATTGTCCAAACTTCGTCCAGTGGAAATATATTTTGGTAAACCACACTTATTACTTGATTAAGTATTTCACTGAATACATTATGTTTTCACTGAACGGCCAAATGGCTGTACACACAGACTTGATATTTAGTACAAACATAGAGAACAACATTATAAAAGTGTCCAAACTTCCTCCAGTGGAAATATATTGTGGTAAACCACACTTATGTACTCAATTAAGTATTTCACTGAATACATTATGTTTTCACTGAACGGCCAAATGGCTGTACACACAGACTTGATATTTAGTACAAACATAGATAACAATATTATAAGGTCCAAACTTCGTCCAGTGGAAATATATTGTGGTAAACCACACTTATGTACTCGATTAAGTATTTCACTGAATACATTATGTTTTCACTGAACGGCCAAATGACTGTACCTACAGACTTGATATTTAGTACAACATAGATAACAATATATAAGATTGTCCAAACTTCGTCCAGTGGAAATATATTGTGGTAAACCACACTTATGTACTCGATTAAGTATTTCACTGAATACATTATGTTTTCACTGAACGGCCAAATGGCTGTACACACAGACTTGATATTTAGTACAAACATAGAGAACAACATTATAAAAGTGTCCAAACTTCCTCCAGTGGAAATATATTGTGGTAAACCACACTTATGTACTCGATTAAGTATTTCACCATCTTAAATAATAAAACTAAATGTGTGTATGTATGTATGTGTCTGTTTGTGTATTATCGTATCACCCAATGTATTTATGCTAGAGAGTTGAAATTTTGTACAAAAATCAGTCTACCGCTGTAGTTGTGCTATTTGAAAAATATTTTTATGATGTCATTAACCTCCATTAATGACTTAGCAAAATTTAAAAAAATCATAAAACGCGAAAAAATTATGAGATGGGATTAAGATTCGTCACGCATGTGACTATGTAAAAGACTAACATATGTGCTAAGTTACATCTTATTATCAGCATTAGTTTAATTTTTATTGAATGACTTGTGTACGTTTTTAAAAATTGTAACAATTTAGGAATGGTCTAATTGAGTTCAAATTTATATTATTACCTTATAAATCAGTACAGTAAGATTTGTTTCAATACGATAAATATATCTATGATTTTTGCTGGATTATAAAAATTAAGGAGCATTGAGCGTGGTCAATGCTCTATGGGTGACTGCTGAGAATGATACGGATGCATTTACTATCTGAGAAGAGCGAAGCAAGTCAGAAGACATGCTGCAGTAAAAAATTTGGCGAACTGTATTTGAGGTCAAGCGAAGCGACTCCGAAGCAGGGAGGATGAGCGTAGCGAATCCGATGTGATGAGAAAAGTTCCGAGGTACCCCGTACCTGATTTTTTTTAGTTGAATTTCATTTTTAGTTTTTAGCGCGTAAAATAGAGCAAATGTAGTAATAAAATATAGAAAAAATTTAAACATAATACCATTAAGATTTATACCTGGTAGAGCTGTGTTTCTTGGAAGTTAGCTGTGTCGGTGAGCCTATCCTTTGTTATTAGAAGGGAGATTAGACATTTGGTATACACTTTCAAGAATTCACATTATGATTAAAAACTCTAGTTAATATTTTTTTTTTTTTACTTTCCACATTTATACCGTAGGAATAATACTGTAAATATTATATAAAAAGATAAAATATCACAATACAATAGGAAAATTATTGTGTTCGCAAAAAAATCCAAAATTGGGATGTCACCGGAATTATCCGTTTTTGCTATTCGGAAAATAATTTTTTTATGATGTTATTAACCCCCAATAATGACTAAGCAAAAAAATCAAAACCGAAAAAATAATGCGATCCAATTTAAATTTAGTACCTCAGAAATACAGTTCGCCAAATTTTTTACTGCAGCATGTCTTCTGACTTGCTTCGCTCTTCTCAGATAGTAAATGCATCCGTATCATTCTCAGCAGTCACCCATAGAGCATTGACCACGCTCAATGCTCCTTAATTTTTATAATCCAGCAAAAATCATAGATATATTTATCGTATTGAAACATCTTACTGTACTGATTTATAGGTAATAATATAAATTTGAACTCAATTAGACCATTCCTAAATTGTTACAATTTTTTAAAAACGTACACAAGTCATTCAATAAAAATTAAACTAATGCTGATAATAAGATGTAACTTAGCACATATGTTAGTCTTTTACATAGTCACATGCGTGACGAATCTTAATCCCATCTCATAATTTTTTCGCGTTTTATGATTTTTTTAAATTTTTGCTAAGTCATTAATGGAGGTTAATGACATCATAAAAATATTTTTCAAATAGCACAACTACAGCGGTAGACTGATTTTTGTACAAAATTTCAACTCTCTAGCATAAATACATTGGGTGATACGATAATACACAAACAGACACATACATACATACACACATTTAGTTTTATTATTTAAGATGGTGAAATACTTGAATCGAGTACATAAGTGTGGTTTACCACAATATATTTCCATGGAGAAGTTTGGACACTTTTATAATGTTGTTCTCTTATGTTTGTACTAAATATCAAGTCTGTGTGTACAGCCATTTGGGCCGTTCAGTGAAAACATAATGTATTCAGTGAAATACTTAATCGAGAGTACATAAGTGTGTTTACCACAATATTTTCCCTGGACGAAGTTTGGACAATCTTATTATTGTTATCTATGTTTGTACTAAATATCAAGTCTGTAGGTACAGCCATTTGCCGTTCAGTGAAAACATAATGTATTCAGTGAAATACTTAATCGAGTACATAAGTGTGGTTTACCACATATATTTCCACTGGACGAAGTTGGACACTTATAATGTTGTTATCTATGTTTGTACTAAATATCAAGTCTGTGTGTACAGCCATTTGGCCGTTCAGTGAAAACATAATGTATTCAGTGAAATACTTAATCGAGTACATAAGTGTGGTTTACCACAATATATTTCCACTGGACGAAGTTTGGACAATCTTATAATGTTGTTATCTATGTTTGTACTAAATATCAAGTCTGTAGGTACAGCCATTTGGCCGTTCAGTGAAACATAATGTATTCAGTGAAATACTTAATCGAGTACATAAGTGTGGTTTACCACAATATATTTCCACTGGACGAAGTTTGGACACTCTTATAATGTTGTTATCTATGTTTGTACTAAATCAAGTCTGTGTGGTACAGCCATTTGGCCGTTCAGTGGAAACATAATGTATTCAGTGAAATACTTAATCGAGTACATAAGTGTGGTTTACCACAATATATTTCCACTGGACGAAGTTTGGACACTCTTATAATGTTGTTATCTATGTTTGTACTAAATATCAAGTCTGTAGGTACAGCCATTTGGCCGTTCAGTGAAAAATAATGTATTCAGTGAAATACTTAATCGAGTACATAAGTGTGGTTTACCACAATATATTTCCACTGGACGAAGTTTGGACAATCTTATAATTGTTATCTATGTTTGTTAAATATCAAGTCTGTAGGTACAGCCATTTGGCCGTTCAGTGAAAACATAATGTATTCAGTGAATACTTAATCGAGTACATAAGTGTGGTTTACCACATATATTTCCACTGGACGAAGTGTGGACACTCTTTATGTTGTTATCTATGTTTGTACTAAATATCAAGTCTTAGGTACAGCCATTTGGCCGTTCAGTGAAACATAATGTATTCAGTGAAATACTTAATCGAGTACATAAGTGTGGTTTACCACAATATATTTCCACTGGACGAAGTTTGGTACTCTTATAATGTTGTTATCTATGTTTGTACTAAATATCAAGTCTGTAGGTACAGCCATTTGGCCGTTCAGTGAAACATAATGTATTCAGTGAAATACTTAATCGAGTATACAAGTGTGGTTTACCACAATATATTTCCACTGGACGAAGTTTGGACACTCTTATAATGTTGTTATCTATGTTTGTACTAAATATCAAGTCTGTAGGTACCATTTGGCCGTTCAGTGAAAACATAATGTATTCAGTGAAATACTTAATCGAGTACATAAGTGTGGTTTACCACAATATATTTCCACTGGACGAAGTTTGGACACTCTTTAATGTTGTTATCTATGTTTGTACTAAATATCAAGTCTGTAGGTACAGCCATTTGGCCGTTCAGTGGAAACATAATGTATTCAGTGAAATACTTAATCGAGTATATAAGTGTGGTTTACCACAATATATTTCCACTGGACGAAGTTTGGATACTCTTATAATGTTGTTATCTATGTTTCTAAATATCAAGTCTGTAGGTACAGCATTTGGCCGTTCAGTGGAAACATAATATTCAGTGAAATACTTAATCGAGTAATAAGTGTGGTTTACCACAATATATTTCCACTGGACGTGTTTATTATAATGTTTATCTATGTTTGTACTAAAATAGTCTGTAGGTACAGCCATTTGGTTCAGTGAAAACATAATGTATTCAGTGAAATACTTAATCGAGTACATAAGTGTGGTTTAACAATATTTTTCCACTGGACGAAGTTGGACACTCTTATAATGTTGTATCTATGTTTGTACTAAATATCAAGTCTGTAGGTACAGCCATTTGGCCGTTCAGTGAAAACATAATGTATTCAGTGAAATACTTAATCGAGTACATAAGTGTGGTTTACCACAATATATTTCCACTGGACGAAGTTTGGACACTTATAATGTTGTATCTATGTTTGTAGTAAATATCAAGTCTGTAGTACAGCCATTTGGCGTTCAGTGAAAATAATGTATCAGTGAAATACTTAATCGAGTACATAGTGTGGTTTACCACAATATATTTCCACTGGACGAAGTTTGGACATCTTATAATGTTGTTATCTATGTTTGTACTAAATCCAAGTCTGTAAGGTACCATTTGCCGTTCAGTGAAACATATGTATTCGTGAATACTGAACGATAATAGTGTTGGTTTACACAATCTACTTCCACTATCGAAGTTTGGACACTCTTATTAATGTTGTTATTATGTTTGTATAAATATTTGAATTCTGTAGGTAGTCATTATAGCGTTTAGCTGGATATGCTCTGTTCAGTAGTTATGCATTCAGTAGTGCCTCGTTCAGTGTTTTAGGCAGTTCCGCAAATGTACTAGTAAGTGCAACGAAAAAAAGTTAAGTAGCCGCTCGTTTGACTAGTTATTATGGAGTGGTAGTGACTGGCAGTAGGCCCTTTTAGCCAGTCCCTAAGATGTGTTTCTATCCTTTTAAGTTTCAAGTGTAGGTTATTTTATCTAATCTAGGACAGAAAAGCATGAATTTCTATGGTTCCTCTCATGCTTTTTCAACAATCATACATATTTTCACTTACTTTAGTCTAGTGAAATAGAACAACAATGCCCTCACTGTTAAATAAACCTCCAACACACTTTTAAACGACAAGGCAGAAACAGTATATAAGTTATAATGAATCTACTATGAGGGTCCTAAATGTTGCCTATGCCCAGTTTCATTTAGGGTAAGGGATCTTTAATTAGTACCTGACAACGCAAAGGCTTGAGACTACTAGAATTTTTATCCTTACACCATAACCACTACACCACGGGTGACTCTAGCAGCTCGTTTTAAGTAATTTAAACAAAAACCAAAGTATTTAAAAGAATTCGGACCTTAAACCACTATTGGATGTGGCAAATGTATTTCTACACAATTATTAACATTTTAAACGTAAACTGTTTCAAATAAATGCAATAAAACAAAAAATTTTGAGTACCGATAAACTGTAGAATAATACTATATATAGAAGGAGCAAGGACCGTAAAACACAATGTAATTCCATGATAACACGAAAGCCGGTTGACTGGTGCACCTAGGTAATGCTGCCAACCTGACAACATAAAGATCGTAAAGAACAATATAATAACTTAAAACCTGCTGAGTATTTAAAACTGGTCTTAGATGGAAAAAGGGTGGCAGATACAAAGAATCTACATTTAGTTGACGATGACTACTTATTTATATTTTAATAATACGTTAACTACAATTTTAAAATGCTTTAAATATGTAATGCACCGGATATTTATATCAGTTTTTATGAAATCAATAATTAATTAATAATAGAACATATAATTCAGCAACCGGAAGTATTGCCAATTGTTTTTAGAAAATTGTATATTGTTAAGGGTGGCCATTACTTAGTTGCACCAGTCAACCGGCTTTCGTGTTATCAGTAGTTGCTCCTTCTATATATAGTATTATTCTAAGCCGTAATAGTTTGTTTAACATTTACTAGGGTAAAACAAAAATGGCCGCGGCCATAGAAAATTTGAGCCAACCCCTGGTGGACAAAATGTGAACTACATGCCAGGTCTGACAAAATCGCGTTTGTTTCCCTACTTGGTTTATATATTACTTTAGTGCATCAAAAAGTAGCAAAATTATGAGACTAATTGATCAAAATCGGTTGAATGGTGTCTAAGTTAACTTGCATGAGGGACATAGCCTATCTCAATACATTGACAGGCTTAAAACATCATTTTGGGGCCCTAAGGCATAGAGATATAACAACACATTAAAAGGCTTAAACAATTATATTTTTTATTAATTGACTTTAAATTTAATATATATATATATATATATTTATATATATATTATATATATTATATTATTTATATATATTGGGTTGCACAATACTACCCTGAGTAATCTGAATAAATTTATACTTTGTAGTTATATATTGGTTAATTCTTAATAAATTTTCACTACTGGTATTATAGTGGTGCTTCTCTATTTTTTTTTATAATTTCCAACATTTTTCTTTACTTGAGCTAGCTGATTTAAAATATATATGGCTGGTATTGTTGAAACTTTAAATTTCCAAAATAATGTCCTGCAGGGTTTCCTAGGTGGTATATTGTAAATATACCACCTACATTAATTCCTATGCATATAAATATTTTCTTCTGCGTAATCAAAGATTTACACACACAAGGTGCATTGCCCCAGAGCTGAATCTCATACAACTTCTTATTCTTCTTCCATACAACTTTATAATGGACTTAACAAGTCCAGTATAAACTTATAGAAGCTCTTTTTCAGTCAAAACTTTTTAAGATCTCTGATTATATAGTAGATTGAGTTCAATTTCTCATTTGTCTCTTAAATTTGAATCACCCATCGAATTGATTGTTATTTAATTAATTAGCTAACTAACCCCTATTTTTGCTATTTATAATTAGTAACTAACCAGCGATTGATTGTTAATTAATTAGCAAGCTAACCAGCTAGTTTTTGCTATTTAATTATATTAGCTAACTAACCAGCTATTTTATTGCTATTAATTAATTAGCTAATATCCAGCGATGATTGTTATTATATTAGTACTAACCAGTTTTGTATTGCTATATTAATTAGTAATAACCAGCGATTTTATTGATTGCTACTATCGATTGATTGTTATTTAATAATTAGCTACTAACCCAGCGAATTGATTGTTTATTTAATTAATTAGCAACTAACTAGCTTTTATCTATTTTAATTAATTCTACTACCAGTTTTTTGCTATTTATTAATTATCACTACCCGCTATTGTATTTAATTAATTTCTTACTAACCAGCTATTCTATTGTTATTAATTTATTTCTAACTAACCCAGCTATTTTATGTATTTAATTAATTATTAATACAGCTATTTTTCGTTATTTATTAATTTTTAATAAACCAGCTATCTATTGTTATTTAATATTATTTAACAACCAATTTCTATTGGTATTTAATATTATTAAGTACCAGCTTGCTTTGTTATTTAATTAATTATCAATAACCAGCTATTCTATTGCTATTTTAATTAATTATTTAACAAACCAACTATTGCTATTTAATCATTTATAATATATTTTATATAAGCTAATAACCAGCTATTTTATTGTATTTATTAATTATCTAACTAACCCGCTATTCTTTGCTATTTAATTAATTATCTTACTAACCTAGCTATTCTTTGTTATTATTAATATCTAACTAACCAGCTATTTATTGTTATTTAATTATTATCTAACTAACAGCTATTTTATTGCTATTTAATTAATTATCTAACTAACCCAGTATTCTATGCTATATTGCATTGTATAATTTATTTTATTCTTTTATATTTCAGGATTAGGACTATCCATACTAAGTTGCAACAAGAAACTCAGTATTGGACTGATAGCAGATAAATCAGTCATACCATCTCAGCAACATTTGAGTGGCATAATTAATCATTTTATACAATCTATTGATCACGAGTGCCAAGATACCAATCACACTTTTCAGTAGTTACTCTATCCTATTAATAAAAGTGTAATAAAGAAAATATTTGACAAGCTCAGGTTATTTGAAACAGGATTAACAGCAACATAATATCAAAGAGAAGAGGTGAAGATAATAGAGTGTTAAAGTAAACTACTCAGTTTACTTAACACTTATCTATTACATTTTGTAATAGACTTATCTATTACATTTTGTAATAGACTTATCAATTACATTTTGTAATAGATAATATTTAAAATATATTTTAAATTCATTTTACTCAATTTTAAGGGCATGTGGTAAAAAAAATAATGTTATATTAAGGTGATGTCATAGATGTATGAAAAATCAAAAAATGATGTCACCAAAGTGCCGCATCATGGCCGGCACTTTGGTGGTTAGGTTTTTTTGGTTATTCATTCCTATTTTTGGTTAATTCTCATGTGAAAATTATTAGGACGAGGATGTAATATGCAGCCTGGCGAGATTCAAACTTCAGAATATAGCCAAAATTTTTTTGAGAGGACTAAACTACAAAAAAATATGTATATAGAATCTACTGTTAGTGATATGTGCATGTGCTCCTGCCATCTAGATAATCCGAGTTTCCTCTGTGTCAGGGCCTTTAGAATTTTCTACAGGGGAGCATAAACTAAAGGCCAGTCTACAACCTTAAGTTAAGTTAGGAAGAATTGAAAAAGTGAAGAATTCCTCAGGAAGAATCGAAGAAGTGAAGAATTTCTCACTTAGAACAAACTTATTTTGAATTTCCCGCTCTTTAGACTTAAGAGATCCGTAAACACGTCTACAACCTCTGAGTTGTTAAGTCAAGTTTTAAAGTTACAATTACACATATACTGTATTTAGACTACTTTCTTCCTACCGTCTACACACATTTTATTTATTTATTTATTGTAACAACGAGCAGAGCTCAATAACAATTTTAATACAATTTAAATAAACATTGCTTTTTCAATGGTCTTTCCTTCCTTTTTTAAAACTTTTTGCAAATATTTTTTTACTTTACTTCTAAAATTTTCTAAAATCGACCGTGTTTTATTTATTTTAATTAATAAATAAAATCAAAATGGATGAGGTAATTGTTGGGAGTGTTATTTTCCTTATCTCTAGTATGTCTACAGACGTAGAAACCTCATCCATTTCAAAAACTATATAATTCAAAAATAAAAAGAAAAATATATTATATAAAAAATATTCAAACAACAAAACAATCACATATTCAAACAACACAATCAAAACAATCACATCACATCGTTTACAAAATATTGTAATCATTCAAAAACAGATAACGTTGTACATTCTTCTTTAAGAAACTTATAAAAAACCATTTTTATGGTTTTCTTAAGTCAAAAGAGGGGGAAAAAGAATTATTTAAGAACTTCAATTCTTCCTAACTTAACTTAAGATTGTAGACGGGCCTTAACACAGATAATTCAAAACTACTCCACCTGGATTTAAATTTAGGTGTGTAATTTTCAAAGAATACATAAGACGATAAAATATAAAACAATCATTTTATTTTTTTTTTACAAGTATTAAATACATTTTTTTAGAATTTTCATTATCACAAAAATAAATGTTAAAAAGATTTTATTAAAAGTATAATAGTTTAGTAAAGATAGTATGACAGTAGTCACATTAATAAGTAGAAACAATAATAAATATTGAACCGTGGAGTGGCGTAATAATGAATAAAAACAGAACAGTTTTTGTCTCTCTACACATTATTATATTATATAACAGAGCCGGCTTTCAACGTTAACGGTCATCATCAGTGCCTACATGACAAACATAATTGTGCGAGAGACACCTAGGAAATGTAACAAGCAAAATGCAATGCTACATCTGGGAACTGTTCCATCATTCGACATTCGTCATCATTGATGGCTCGACATAATGTCATGTCCCACTCTGTTTCGTTACGCCTGATTTCGTTTGAGTCTCTCTAGCAGCTTACCGAGCTTTAGAGAGTTAGCAGTTAAGAGTCTTACCAAGCTGCTCTCGGTAAGAGAGCACCGCTCGTTTCTGGTAAGTACTTCACATTATATTCTTCGGAATTAATTGAAGGTCAGAGTGAGTTCAGTCTCTGTCGGCGCCCTGATGAGTTAGACGTAACGAAACAGAGTGGGACATGACATTATGTCGAGCCATCAAGTATGACGAATGTCGAATGATGGAACAGTTCCCAGATGTAGCATTGCATTTTGCTTGTTACATTTCCTTGGTGGATTATATTGTGTCAACTATTCATGTTTTGCAAAACTCGGTAGTATCAAAATGATAATTGATCAATTAACGTAATTAACAAAAGGAGTAAAAAATCAAATAATACAGTTAACAAAAATCCTAATATAAATGCGACCAATGTAATGAGGAAAAGTTCTGAGGGACTCAGTACCCGATCTGTTCTCATGTTATTGTTGATCCGAGTGGATCAACATGACATCCGAGGTGTTGAATTGATGTCATGTTGCTTCCTTATCACTGTTTTACATGTTTATACTTATTAATGAATAAAAACAGAACAGTTATGTGTTTTTTTTTACATTCAAAAGAAGTAAATTTTAAATTTAAAACATTATATTATCATGAAATACATACAATAAAACAAAAACAATAATTTAAAATAACTTATAATACTTTTAAAAATAAAATCCATTAGTATTTTAAAAATAAAACTGGCTCGAAAATTAAATGAGGAACTTAAAATTATTTGACATAATAACAGTGAGAGTAGTTGTCATACTCAGACGAGTACTACGAGTACATGCAGAGTATCAAATCTGCAGGTTGTATTCAGTTCACTAGTTAAATGTAGTGCATAGAATGAACTACAGTGTATCGTTTAGTTTAAAAATATTGACAAGTCAGTTTAGACACCACTGATTTTTAAGAAAAAAAAATCCCTGCAAAAAGGGAGCGGGAAAAACTATGTAAACAAATCAGGTTATTTCACCTGTATTTTTTTTGCGATGTTTTTTTTACATTTCTTTAATGCAGTTATATTTTAAAATATCATTTTAAGATTACTTTGAAAGTAGTTTTCAAAACGATGTAATCAAAAGAAGAACCACAAACAAAGTGAACGATTGCCGGGAAGAAGGTTTTTTCACTACAGCGGATATTGTGGTAGGGATTTTTTCCCCCTTTTTTTGCCGAGAGGTCGGCAGCGGCTTCTCTGATTGGTCAATCCCCAAAATTCTTATGACCTTGGGAATTTTTAAACTAAACGATAGACTGTATGCACTACATTGGTTGAGAATCTAGTTGCATACACTAGAAGGAAATTCACTGTGACTTCCATCCTTTGGAAGGATTCCAGTCACATATGCTAGATCAAGAGACATAGAATTTGGCGCACTCCGCTTATATGTAGTGAAAACCTTGAAAAGCGATTTTAATTTATGTATAACCTTATAAATGAAATATCATTTTCATTTTATTTATAAATAACTTATTTCATATTTTTTTTTTTTAGTGTAACTTTATTTTTATACAAAGGAATAAAAATTGTAACAAATATTTTGTTTTGTTTTTAACTTCCTTATAACACGAGTGAACCTTGACCTGCATTTGATTTAATATGTCCACTGAAGTTGAAAAAAAAACATAAGAATAAATCAAATTAAAACAAACAAAAAATAATCCCTCACATTTCACCATAAAAATAATAAATTTAATTAAAAACAACCTAAAAAATGTAAATTTAGAAATAAAACTGGACTGACATTTTTACCCTGAATTTTAGTTACATTAAGTAAAAAAAAAACTAATTCCAATTTTTACAATTTTGTACATATTTCAAAGTTTGTTAGAGCTTAAACTTTAATAGGCAATTGTGTAAATTAGATGGCAATTTCTTTTCCAGATTCTTTAAACATATCAATAAAAAATAGCCATAAAATCATTTCTAAACGTGTAATACCAGAAGCAACTCCGTGTGGTAACTTGGTGTTAGCCTCTCTTTACAGGCGTTCATCATATTTTTTACAGGCGTTCATCATATTTTTTACAGGGGTTCATCATATTTTTTACAGGCGTTCATCATATTTAAATTCATAAACATCGAAAATTGAACAAACTAAAGTGATGTAGAAATTCATCACAGCGGGGGTCACAGTGGTCTAACTCCCTGGTTTTAGGTGGTCCTAAAAAAAACAGGGATTAGTTGCATCAACTACTGCACCGAGCGCTAGTTTTTACCTTGTAACGCTTATCACTATTGTTATCAGTTTTAAATCAAGACTTCTATTTATGTTTATAAAAAATGTAAACAAGACAATTTTTATCTTATTCATTAACTTTTTTCTTTTTTAGTTTTTAATAAGATATTTTTTTTAAAAAATAGGATAACGTGTGTTACGAAAGTTGTGTTATAATGAGACAACGAAGACGTAAATTAAATTTATAATTTCCCGGTTTGATGTTTGTTTACAAACATTTTTGATGTTTTGTTTACAAACATTTTGATGTTTGTCTACAAATCATGGTTATCACGATATCAGATCTACTTAAAATTAACACAGCGTTTATATTTTTATAACATTTTATGAAAATTATACCTTTAAAATAATTAATACAATTTTTAACATTGTTAATGACCTTTTTAAATAATTTTAATCTTGGAATTGAAGAAATAATTATTTTATATATGGGGTGCAAGGTGAACCGACCTGCCACTAGTGGAGAAAGGGTGAACTTAAGGCAGGTCCATCTAAAGCTGCTTATTTTGGGGGAGTTAGACCACTGTGTCCCGCGCCCCCACCCCTACTGTATGAATTTCTATATCACTTTATTACAAACTATACCACATTCAGAAATGATTTTATTTTTTTAACAAATTGATCTGAGAATTACACTTATTAGTCTTAATAATTATTAAAATAAAATTGGCTTAAATTTGCACCTTAGAATGACTAGGTAGGAAATGATGAGAAAATACTTTTTTGAGACATTTTTTGAACTGCAACCTATAGAAATATCGGTTGTAATTATGATTCACTCGGTTCAGTTCCGAAATACCTATCGCCGAAATTACCGATGCCGGGTAATACATAGAATTTTTCATTTATCTCTGGATCAACAGCCGAGGTGACGATACGTACCTTCGGGAATGCATAGGCTATCGTGTGAACACCTGATAACAGAAGCAAATTAACTTGTTAATGAAACAATCATAGCAAGAGATACAATACAAATATATTATTATTTCATGCTTCTAGATATATTATTTAAAATGTTGAAAAGTCGTGAAATGCCAAAAAATTGTTTCTATCGATTTGAGATATGGCACGCATATATTCATACATAAGACCAACATGTGTGACGTGTTTAATCTCACTATAAGCATTAGTTCAATTTTTATCTTTTGACTTGTACACACTGTTTTAAAAATTGGAAAATAACCATTCGGTACTAGTATAACCATTCGGTACATGTATAACCATTCGGTACTAGTATAACCATTTGGTACTAGTATAACCATTCTGTACTAGTATAACCATTCGGTACATGTTTAACCATTCGGTACTAGTATAACCATTCGGTACTAGTATAACCATTCTGTACTAGTATAACCATTCGGTACTAGTATAACCATTCTGTACTAGTATAACCATTCGGTACTAGTAAAACCATTCATGTAAGAAATAAGTGTACTAAGTTTCGTTCCAATACGGCAAGTATATCTACCATTTTTATTAGATCATACAAGTTAAGCAGCATCGAGCAAAGTCATTGCTTGGATGGGTGACCGCTGGGAATAAAATTAATGTATTTACTAAATGAGAACCAGCAAAGCAATTATACTTTAGATAGTTTTACTTCAGATAGTTTTACTTTAGTTTATTACCTGACTCTGCCATAAGCAAAGATGCTATGACTATATTGCCCTCAGGTACATCATGATCCAGCAATACTTTTATAGCCATGATAGCAGCAGCACCAGTCGCCACAGTTGCATCCATCAGTAGCACTAAATAGTCCTTTATATCCTTAGGTAGCCTTAAATAGTATAACTGCAACATCCAAAGCATCAAATCAACTAACACTCCAGGCAACAGCCTTATATCAAGGGGGATGAACAGAGTCAAAATCGTGTTGTCGCTGTATTACAAGGAAATAGAGATCCTATTCGCAATTCAAGGTCCGTAGCAGTGCCACCGTCGCTGATAAGAAATTGATAACGAAAGGGTGATCCTTGTTAAAGTCCTTATGGGGTTTTTTGGTTTTTCTTATTTGTGACGATTATTTCTTTAAATTTTTTATCAAAGTGCTTAAATTTAATTAATTTTAGGGGAAAATAGGGTTTTAATGGGTCAGGGGTATTTAAAGTGAGTGATAAGAAGGAGAAAATCACAATATAGTGTTTTATTTTATTTATTGTTAATTAAGTAGTAGGGGGGTGGGGAGATCAAGCCTGGTGAGTAGACCAACTTTAAGGTCCTTTTCACCAACCCCGTAACTCAATCACCCTCTCACCACTACGCCTCCACCTCCTGTTCCCTGTTGAATCTCCTGGATTGACCTATGAAAGTGAGGATGTCCTACCACTTGAGCAATTCCAGCTCTTCCTCAGCCAGTTCTCCGGATCCAAAGGTCTGGAAACGAATTCTACCGAGACCTTCACATCTACCTAAAAAGTGATAGGCTGTTTCCTCTTCATCACCACACACTGGGCAAGTGGAATCTTGCACTACCTTCATAATGGAGAGGTGTCTTTGGAGTTTGCAGTGTCCAGTCAAGACCCCTACCATCATCCTGATATTGCCTTTGCTCAGTTCTAGAAGCCATCTAGTTTTTTTCCTTTTGATAGTTGGTATCATCATCTTTGCCTGCCGACAACCTTTAGAGTTGTACCAATGTGTATTAGCCTTTTTCCATATCCACTCTTTAATCAGAGATCTGGCTTGTCCTCTAGACCAATCAATGGAGGGTTCTGGTCCACAGAATGGTAGAGAGGCTCCTTCTTTGGCTGCCAAATCTGCCCTTTCATTACCTGGTATTCCAGAATGACCTGGGACCCATATTAATTTCACTTGCTTTTTTTTAGCTACTGTCTCAATGGATTCCCTGCACTCCATTACGAGTGGTGAAATAATGTGTGAGGCACTTATTGTTAATTAATGTTACTTTTAAATAATTTTAGTTTGCACAAACACACTAAATTACCTTTTTATTGCATTAAATTGTTTAAATTAGTTGTAACAGGTATTTAAATTAACTGATAAAAAGCTGATTTTCACCATACTGGTGTTTTCATTAATTAATTGTTGATCAATATTATTTACTCACATAAAAAAAATAATAACTCAATAAATTCACTTTTTTATAAAATTTTTGTATAAATTGTCCGTTTAGGTTTTATTTCTGGATTAAAATCAGACTAATCCAAATCTGTAGTAATAAAAGCTTGATTCTACATAGCTTTGAAATATTGGAAATTTTTTAGCACCGATGGTCGTTTTATTAATTATCAACTCATTTATCACAAATTAACTAACAATAGAGAAATATTTTTGATCAGCTCCCATACTAATCCTAAGATAAAAAAAAATGTTTGATCACTCTTTCATTTTCCCCCCACTGGTATTGCCAACCTTACAACCATCTCTTTGAATCCCGAATGACATCATTGTGCTGCACTGATAATAAAAATATTGGAGAAGCCTATAAAGTTTGGGTACTCTTAATGTCTAACTCCCTTAATGCCAACATACTTCAATTCTAGATATTGTTTTAACATATATACCTTAACAATCTCAAACAAGATAAAGACACACACACCAGCTAACCTAATGAATTGATTACTCCCTTCCTTACAAGGCGATGACTTCATAATCACAGTTATGTTTGAAAAATTGACTATATATGACAATAATGAAGTTACCTCTGGCTCGCCAGTTTCAAGGTTTGTCTGAATGAGTATCTTGCCGATCCTGATATCCTTACATACGTCCCTGACAGCTTGTTCCATGGTCTCACCAGCTCTCAGTATGGAAACACCACATATCTTATCAGTATCACAGCGCTTACCTCTGTACGGCATACCCTGCGGAGTCTCTACTTCCACGTCCTACATACAAACAGACATCATTATGCATTAAAAAAGAGTAAATTTTTTGGACTGGTATGATATATATATATATATATATATATATATATATATATATATATATATATATATATATAATATATATATATATATATATATATATATATATAATTGTAAAGTCCTGTGCGACTTACATGGTGTTTCAAATAATTTAAAAATTTTCCTTTGCTTCGACAAAAAAACTTTAATTTCACTTCTTCAACATCATTAACATATTAAATATATACATTGTAAAAAAAAAAAATTCATTGTAATTAAATATTTCAACAGGATATAGATACATCAAAGATTTCATTATAAAAAAAAAAATTTAATAAATATAAATATAAATTAAAATATAGATTCACGTATAATTCTTCCTATTTTTTCTGTTATGGTAAACATTATCTTTTTCTTTCTCCTTACCAGTGTTGACTTGTTCATTCATCCAAATAAATAAATAAAATAAATTTAAACAAAACATAAAATTATACACTTAACAAATTGTAAAATAAACTAAATTTAAAAATTGTAAAGAGGTTTAAAATATCACTTTATGTATTCATACATTTTTGTAATGTCGTCACTGCAGAAATCTTCCATTTTTTTCAAAATATTTCGTTTTTTCCAAAACTTTTTCGTTTTTAGCTTTGTTTGGTTGGTCATCTACGTTGGCAACGCTAGGTCGATCGAAGCTAGAGGCATGGTGTGATTGTTAATTTATTTTGTTTCTTAATTCTTTCTTTTCAAAATGCAATAAATCTAGCCAAATTCATCACTCCAGGACTAATGTAAGTTATGATCATGTTTCTTTCCAAAACTTTACTTTGGGTTTGAAATTTCGTCATCAAAGTAGACATGGCCTATCCACATGTTTTCGATTCCAGATTCCCGTCATTTCAAGTTGCTGATTAAGTTGCTGATTTCTTTTCTCTAAAAAATGATAGAGGTATTGTGAACTAAGTTACTAGTTTCTGATGTAAATCAAGTTTATTCACATTTGGTATTCTGGGATGATTTAGAATCTTAACCCCACCCTGTCTTTGTCTTAGGTTATGAACGAACCAGTGGACCGTTGTGGAGCTGGACTTGAAAATAAACATGTTGTGATACACCGCATTTGAGTACCGCATTTAAGTAACGCATTTTTTTTAAGCATTTAAACTTCGAAATTTTCAAGCATTGGATTTTACTCATTAGAGATCTTGGATTACATATCATAAATTGTACGGATTACCGCTTTTGGGGATCTCAGGAATTGTGCTGACACGTGAAGGACTGCGACCTACTCCTTCAGGTTCCAGCTCAGCATATTCTCTTGTTTTTCCTTTATTATGCTTGTTGTATTTTATTTATTTCACTATATAAAATATGTTGTACCCTCACCTTTATATGTAACAATATATGTATATAATTGCACTCAACTACTACTTATTGTTGTTGTTCACTTTATTAAGCCTTGTCAGACAATACCTGAGTCGAGCAATCCGTCTCACCTCATCAAAAACTATTAAATCCCTCAGATACCTTTACTATATCCGTACGTTACGTACACCCCCCCCCCCACAACCTCAGTACGTTACAAATATATATATATATATATATAATTATATATATATATAATATATTTATATATATATATATATATTAATTCAAATTTCTTGAAGACAGCAGCCCTTTATAAATATTAATTTATTTAATAACCTTCACATATAATAATCTTCACAACGTTTCATTGAGCCAAGCTCAACATCTTCAGGTGAAATCAAATGAAACTAAAATTGTAATGTAACAAATTTTTTTAAAACCAAAATAAAAATTAAATTAATTTAGAAAATGACAGAAAATGTCAGTAAACCAAATATTAAGGAGGCAGGACAATTATTAGGGTAACAGTGATTTGTAGACGGAGGCACTGTATTTTTTAGGGGTCTTTTTAAATTTAAAATATTTGAATAAATGCTATTTTTATTGTTAGTATCCTGTTTTTATTCAAGGTGTTGGGGTCAGTTTTGATGTAAAGACTTTCCAAAATCCGTCGTTTGTTCAAATGTTTTTCGGAATGTAGTACTTTAACATTGTCATTATCAATTTTATGTTTTTTTCTTGGTCATATGTTCAGCTATAGCTGTATTTGTGTCTAAAATGTCTGCATTTTATTATGGACCCTAAGCCTGTTAGAAATAACTGTGAGGTTTCACCGGTGTATGTTTTATCACAATTTTTACAAGGAATTCGATAAATATTATGCATTAAAATGAGAAAGGGATAAATAAATAACCATTACCTCCAGACAGTATATAATGTAAAGTTTATTAACTAGTTTTTAGGGAGCAAAGAAGCACTTTTCACTCCCAAGGGAGAAAAAGTTACTTTTCAATCCATTGGAAGTAAAAATGGTTAAATTGGGGTTAAAAAGCTCTAAGTAGGTAGTATGTTTCCATAGTTTGGGAGCAACATCCCTAAAATTTATAAAAGAGGGGAACCACCAATTTTTTTGGGGTGGCACATCCAAAATTTGTAAGGAGGACTAGACTAAAAAAAATAATTGGCTCAAAATTCATTCCAGGCAAAAGAAGTTATTTGTAGCAATAAAAAAATCCCACATCGTGATAGGAAATTTAAACACCACAGCTTAAAGTTTTATAATAACAACAAAAACTAATTGTTTAGCTAAATCACCTAACATTGAATGCATCTTCAGGCATCACAGGCAAATTTTTTACAAAATCATAGTTGACAGATAATTAAAATTACACAAACAAACAAAAACTTAAAACTAATTAACTGTGATATTAGTTTTAAGTTTTTACTTGTTTGTGTAATTAATCTAGTCAAAATCTCCTATTTCCCTACTTTTTCAGTAGGAAATCTCCTACTTTTCTACTTTTTTAGAAGGAAATCTCCTATTTCCCTACTTTTTTAGTAGGAAATCTCCTACTTTCCTACTTTTTTAGTAGGAAATCTCCTATTTCCCTACTTTTTTAGTAGTGGAATTAATCTAGTCAACTATGATTTTGTAAAATAATTGCCTGAAGATGCCTACATTGTTAGGTGAAATATATAGCTAAATAATTAGTTTTTTGTAGTTATTATAGAACTTTAAGCTTAAATTTCTTATCAAGAACTAATTTTAACTAGATTTTTATAATTTATTTTTACTTTAGACGATTTTTTTTTTAATATTGATACTTCATAGCTTTCGTGCAATGTAACTCAATCTGAATTAAATTATTAATTTAACTTCTACCCGGAAAAACTAAAATGAATAATTATTATGATGTAACGATAAATGTTTTGAAGTAGAGGCAGATGAGAAAGTCTGATATCAATATTTCGCTGATCTCAAAATCTTCATGGCAGTCACCTTCATACCAGTTTCAAGACGAAATTTAATGACCATCAATAAAGGAAAGGCATTTATCTTTTTGTGAAAAATAGCTAATTTAAATAAGACAAAAACCTTTATAGGGGCCGCTATTTTAAATTATTTAAGCTTTTGAGGAGGAATTATGTTAAGCCTTAAAAAAGATAAAATTATATTGAAAGCTCGGCATATTTAGTTTTTTTTTTATTAATTAGGACCTATTCCTCCTCAAAAGCTTGAATAATTTAAATAATAAAATCATAAAAAAAGAGTAGGTCTCATTGAAAACTGCATCTCAAATTCAAAAATAGATCGTAACAATTTCGATATAACTCAGCACACAGCTTTGTTCCTTTCCTAATATGGTTAATAAACTTACGAGACTTTGTCTTGATCTTGATAATAATTTGTTACTGCTCCTATGTTATTGTCGTTTACTTTTGCTTGAAGTGATGTAGAAATTCATTCAGTAGGGGGTGGGGGAGCGGGACACAGTGGTCCAACTCCCCCAAAATAAGCTGTTTTAGATGAGCTTGCTTTAAGTTCACTGTTTCCCCACTAGAGGCAGGTCGGTTCACCTTGTACAGCATATATAATTATTTCTTCATATTCAAGATTAAAATTATTTAAATGGATCTTTAACAACGTTAAAAATCAGTGCGTAGCCAGGGGGGGCTTCAGCCCCCCCCAAAATTTTTACATAACCTAAACCCGCAATAAATATGTGAAAAATAAAACCTATAAAAATATATAAAAATAATAAATTACATAACATATATTTTTTAACAGTAAACTATAAATATAAATATATAATATATAAAAAAATATACAATGAAATTAAAAGATATAAAAATAATTTGAAAACATTGAACAATATACAAATATATAATATATAATATATATATAATATATATATTATATATTATATATATATATATATAAATATATTTTACATATACAATTTTTAACATTCAGCCCCTCCCGAAATTAAGTCCTGGCTACGCCACTGTTAAAAATTGTATTTAAAATTTTACATTTAAAATTATTTTAAATGTAAAATTTTTATCAAATATAATAAAAGTATAAATCATGTGTTATTTTTTACTAGATCTGATATCATGATAACCATGATATGCAGAAATGAAAATTAATTTGCATGTTCATTGTGTTTCTATTTATCCTTATAAAGGAAAAAAATGCTACATTTATCTTATTTTCCAAATAAATAATCTTATAAACAACTAAAACTGTTCATACACAAGTTAAAATTGTCTTGTTTACGTTCTTTCAAAACATAGACGTCTCGATTTAAAACTGATAATGATTTTGATAACAGTTGTACAAGGTGAAAACTAGCGCTCGGTGCGGTAGTTGATGCAACTAGTCCCTGTTTTTTAGGATCACCTCAAACTAGGGAGTTGGATCACTGTGTCCCGTGCCCCCACCCCTACTTTATGAATTTCTACATCACTTTTCTATTGTTAGATTTTTAAATGGATCAGGACACGCGTGTGTATAGAGCACACCCACCGTGGGTTTGTACCATAGTTATCTAGTGATGTTTTTTTTTTCATCTAAACGTAACCCGTTTAGAAAGCCGTTTATTTTCCATATGCCCCAATAATTATTACATATGTTATTTGCTATTCAAAACTTAAGATGTATATGACTTAAAAGAATTTTTTTTTAAAGTGAAAACGGAATAAATAAAGTGAAAGGTTAATAATTTCGATTTCAAGACTATAAGGTTTAGCCTAGTAAAACAATAATTAAAATAAGATTAAAATTTAATAAATATAAAATAAATCTAAATAATAAGGTAAAGGAAGTAAATTACTATACAAAGATATTGAAGATATACAAATATAATAATAATAAGATAGAAATAAGAAAACAAAATATATTTGTTTATCATTGTTGTAATAAGACCGAAATATAAAAGTAGAATACTCTACAAACTTAGTAAATCAAAATCTAAAGAATTAATAAATTTAGAAAAAATGTTAAAAAATTTGACATTTTTTCTAGTGATGTACCAAAGTTGAACACCTGTTGCTTCTATTAAACAGCTGTTTTTTCACATAGAAATATATAGCGGGAGGAATATAAGAACAATTAAATGCAATGAGAGTCACCTTGAAAGGCAGAAGTGATAGAGTAAACTCAATAACTAATCTTATCAATCGCTTGCTATAGAATATGAACTCATCTCTAGGAGTGTCCTTGTTCCTTATGAACGTGTGTAGTCCTTTAGTCTGAGGAGTGGGGGGCAGGAGGTGGAGGGAAGAAGGCATAGGCTGACCAACGTACGAGTGTGCCAACTTCTCCCGAACTTTGAAACCTCTCTGAAACAAACAGAAGCACAACCTGTTACCTACAGACACATTAACTGTCACATAGATTGACCTGGCCAATGTTTTTTTTGTTTTTCTTTGGGGGGGGGGGTTGGTTCACTAGTTAAACTATACTAAATACGTTAATTACTCAATAAGTAAGTAATATAATAAAATAGTATGATAAGTAAACTTATTAATAAATAGATAAATAGCTAGCAAGACAGTGATGTATTAACGACAGTGACCCAATTAATTAAATATTTCAATGTATTTGGGAAAAGACTATGGTTGATTTATGAGTGACATAAAAGCTCTCACTATTCCCTACTAAGGTTAATACTAGAGACTATAGATATTTGTAACAGTATCAATTCGGGTCGACACAAGGTGGACACAGTGGTGGAGCTCCCTTTCAACTGAGTGGGTGAGGCTAATTCTCCCTCTTTTTGCTCAAATTCAGTTTGAAATTAATGTACATACTTTGTGAAGTCATTATTTTAACCAGCTGAAGCGCTTTGTGCAGCCTTTAAACTTCCACGAAATGCTTCTTGTATTAATTATTTTAAATGTAAAATTTTTATAAAATATTATAAAAATATAAATGATGTGTTATTTTTATTTAGACCTGATATTATGATAAAAATTAAAAAATAAATGAAGAAAAACATAATTTTATTAAAGTAACATATGTAGCTGTCACAACCAATAGTTGACATGGTGAGCATAAATTAATATTTTAAAATGTAATCAGTTTTTGGAAAGCTATCGGGGTTAGTTCATGAGCACCTGTAGTAGCTTGCGATACTCGAATCCAAACTTTTACTCATGAAAGTTACCCCCATCCACCCGGCTAATATACAGTACAATGCTTCATTGAGTAAAATCTATAATACAATCTATTAATATTATTATTACTATTTTAAATGTATAGAAATATAACGATACCCATTTCTCAATACTGACACAACATTCACAATCCGAGTCCATTCTCACAACAAAACCAATCAAACGACACAGAAATAAACAACCTGCAGCAAATTAAATAGCAAAACAATGACAAGTACAACAACACTTGTGTAAATTACAGTTATTAAGAATGTCAAACTTTTAAAATTAAAAATAAGTGTGAATCACAGAAACACTTGAAATAGACTGGTCAGACAAAGACTTGTATCATTGATATTAGATTTGTAAAGAAACCCCAATACAAAGCAGGCAGTCAAATAAATTATAAGTACAGTCACAGTCTCAGCAGATTTGATTGTTAAATGTCTTCATATCTTCTTGACAACATTATCATATGAGACATTGATTAATGATTTTTTGATTATTATTCATTGACATTGATTTGAGACATTACATGTTATATATGTCACTCATTTATTCACATTACATGTTATATATCAGCCCTTCCCAACCCAGATTGGATCGCCCTTCCCAACCCAGCTCGTCCGCGACCCAGATTGGGTCGCGGACGAAATTTTTTGGGTCGCCAAATTTTTTATTATTAACAACCAAAAAATGACAAAGATTTATGTGAAAACATTATTATAAGCAAATAACAGATTTGCTTGAACAGATATTATTTTGAGAAATTGATAATACTTTAAACATGCGATAACAAAAGAAGCCGCGGGCAAAACATTTCTTAGAAGTCCTTTACCGACAGAGGCACCCGCCTTTATCTAATTCTTGCTAACTTTGATGAATTGTTATACCTATGATTATACTGTGTTTAACAGTTTCTTATTACATCTTTTAAAGGTTCGAGTTATTAAAATTATAATGTTCAATTAAATGTGAATTTGGTTCTAAAAAACATCAACGTAGTTTAATATCGCGTACAAGTTTTTTAATTATAATTGTTTCATCAGTTTATTTATTTTATAGTTTTCCGTTTTAATTAAAATAGTGAAATGAATAAACAAAACATGACTTGACTTATTAGTGGAAAACCAACAGCAACAAATTAGTCATTGATATGATACATATTTTATTTATCTACTCCTTGAATTGTAAGTTCTACATACAGTCTTGTTATTTCACACTGTAAATGTACTTTTACTCCCTAGGGAGGAAAAGTGAAAGTGTTGCCAACTTGACAGAATTTTTTAGTAAAATTTTTAGGAATTTTAGGAAATTTTTAGGATCTTTTTCGGTGTTATGTTGGTACTACGGGTAGAATATACAATATACACACGCTAATGTTTAAATTACAAATATAGTATTACACATTATTCTATTGACAGCTTACAATAAAATAATGTGAAGATAGTGGCTTGATTATCTCTTCATCAGAGTAATTGACATGGTAATAAACTAAACTAACACAATAACAATTAAGGAGCTGAAGAATATATTAATAGTTGTTAGTAATAGTTCTCTAGTCGTAGATAAAATTTAATATGCAACAAGGGATGAAAGTTTTCAGCTCTCGTATTATCTCCCTCGTCAAGCCTCGGGAGCCAAAATGTTAGTTAACTCCCTCGGCAAGCCTCGGTAACTAACTAGTTTATCTCCCTCGGCCTACCGGCCTCGTGAGCTAATGAAGTTTCCTCCTTCGGCGCTGCCTTAGGACGAAACTTTAACTTGAGCTTTAAAACTTACTTTCATCCCTAGTTGCATAAATAACTATTTTTTATTCTTTTATTTGTTTACTATAATCATTATTTGATTTTTTCCTTTAAATAATTAATGCTCATTTTTATATTTAATTTAATTTTTTTATTTTATTGCTATTATATAATATACTTCTTTTGAACTTCAATTAGTGTGTAGTTTTCTATTTAAGTATAAAAACCTCATGAAAATTATGATTAGACGATGTCTGTAGGATCATAACTAGTTCGGCAATAAATAAAAACGCCTGCAATTTTTGGGTTATGCAAAATAAATGCATTTGGGTCGCCAATCTTTATAAAAGCAAATTATAGGGTCGCGTTACTGAAAAGGTTGGGAAACGCTGTTATATATGGCATTCATTGATTGACATTACATGTTATATTATAGTAAAAGTTATATCATGTTTACGTTAGATATTTATATTTGACACACCAATTTTTTAAATTATTTTGTTGCATGCTTTCATTAAAAAAATATGAATAAAAAATAAATATATAATCTATATGAATAAAAAAAACATTTAAACAAAATCATTACAACCTGCACAGAACAAATTATTTATTAATCTAAAAGTCTAAATTTCTTATTACTAAGTATTGTATAAAATTCTTATTCTGTTAAAATAAAGAATTTAAAAAAATATATGGTATTCATTGATTGACATTACATGTTATATATGGCATACATTGATTCACATTACATGTTATATATGTCACTCACCCATTCACATTACATGTTATATATGTCACTCACCCATTCACATTACATGTTATATAAGTCACCCATGTATTCACATTACATGTTATATATGACCTTTTATTTATTAACATTACATGTTATATATGTCACTCATCGATTCACATTGCATGTTATATATGGCATTCATTTATTAACATTACATGTTATATATGTCAATCATCGATTCACATTGCATTATATATATGTATAACATCCAGATAAGAAGCAGAGAGGTTATATTATGATTTCATAAGAAACTTGAGGATCCAGGTTGTGAAATGATTATCATGTGAACCTGCCATCCAGACAGTCCAGTTTCATCCCAGTCAAGGCCTTTAGGATTTTCATGCGAGGGATGGAAATCCTTAGATTTCTTAGATTCCTTAGGTGGTTCCGAGCCTGCGCTATGTCAGGTACTCGTAAAAGATCCCTAACCATAAATGAACCGGGGTTTAGGCAAAATTTAGGACAGGGTGAAAGAAAAGAGCCTCTCCACAAAAATATTTTATTGGCAAAGCGCTTTCAACCTAGCATGAGGCCATCATCAGTGCCTGTACAAACAAGTCAAAATATTAAAACTAATCAATCAAATAAAATAAAAAAGTAACATGAGTACAAAACTAAATAAAAAGGAAGCAACAAAATAAATAAATAAATAACAAAAAAATAAAAATAGAATATTAAAAATTATTTTTTATTTTTAATTTTTTGTTCTGTTATTATTTATTTATTTATTTTGTTGCTTCCTTTTTATTTAGTTTTGTACTCATGTTACTTTTTTATTTTATTTGATTGATTAGTTTTAGTATTTTGACTTGTTTGTACAGGCACTGATGATGGCCTCATGCTAGGTTGAAAGCGCTTTGCCAATAAAATATTTTTGTGGGAGACTCTTTTCTTTCACCCATAATGAACGACTCTACTGGTGCTCAATTTCATCTAAATATTTAGGACGATTAGTGGCTTATATAAATATAAATATGTCTGCCTTATGGTTTGGAGAGCTGGAAAGCTCAGTCTGGCAGTGAGGCACGTGTTGTTTATAGTGAAAGCTATAGAACCTTTAGTTAAGCCACGGCTTGAGTAGATTCGGCACAAAATGTCAGCACAAGGACTCGTAAAGTAGAACACTTGTCGGAAAGGAACCGAAATGACTAATTGACAAGATAAGAGATTCCATTTTGATAAGCTGTGTTGAATTAACCACTTTAAGTGTTAGTTCTTCCTCTTACAGGACTTGAGCCAAGTTTTATTGAAATTGGATCAACCATTTAAGCTGTGGTGTGTTTACAAAAAGTATCCATGTTAAGGCCTTTTTCTGTTCAGTAATTTCAGAACATCATTAGGAACACTATTTATTAAAAGTTTTTATTACTATTTTTTGAAAGTTTAAAGGGATACTATTTTGATACGCCTCGTTATATTAACCCAAAAATCTAATCAGTTCTTCTTCTCACAGAATCTTTTTGAGGGGAGTGTCGGAAAGGAACTGAAATGACTAATTGACAGACATGAAGACAGCCTAAATTGACAGACAAGTTATAAGACAGTAGACAGAAAATTGACAGAACACATTTCTACTACTTAAAAATGTTGAATTAACATATCAGTTTTCTTTTAGAAACCAAGAAAACTCTTTTATATTAAATATTAGTAGTATACAACAACACTATCTTCTATCTAAGGGAGTTGGAAAAAAGGGCCTAACAACATGCCCTACTTGCTAGGTGATCTATCACCTCTCTCTAATCACTGCATGCAATTTTTTGACCCTGAGAAGGTATTGGCAGTGCTATTCATTTTTCCACTCAAATATAGTACAAGACATGTCAAATATGGTACAAGACATGTCAAATATGGCACAAGACATGTCAAATATGGTACAAGACATGTCAAATATGGTACAAGACATGTCAAATATGGTACAAGACATGTCAATTTTGGAAGAAAAATATTCTTTGTATTAATTTAAAAATATTTTAAGGCCTTCAGACCCTGTAAATATACATAGACCTTTAGACCCAGTTTATGTATATGGCCCTTCAAACCCTGTAAATGTACATAGGCCTTTAGACCCAGTTTATGTATATAGCTCTTCAGACCTTATTTATGTCAATTAAGTCTGTTGACAAAATCAAACACAACTCATTATTGAAGAGATCTGGTTTATTAAATCAGTAAATTTAAGATTACTACCTCTGTATTTGGTCGTAAAATTTCAAAATCCATTTCTTTCACACTATTTCTTAAATTGACTAGAATAAAAAAATATTTTTTCTAAAAAAAATAAAATTTTTATAACATTTATACTACATAAAACAACTAATTATAATCATAATTTTTAAATCTTATTCCTGCTAGTTGCAAACAATTAAGAAAGTAATCATAAAAACTTAACTTATTATAAATCATAAAACAAAATTAATAATACAATTATCAAAATAAATAAATAAATAAATATTTATTTGACTGAAAAACCAGTAAACATTGAACTTAAAATACTCTGATAGTCGTCAAAAAGAAATTAAAAGATAAAGAGGATAAATATTGAGGGAGAGTTGCCAAAATTAGTTGACCTTGTAGCTATAGAGGGGTGTTGACCATGTGGTGGCAATATGAGAGCTTCTGGCAATCACTCCATGACACAATAAGTGCCAGAATATTGATTAACCATTACATTAGTGCCTTAAATATGATTCCCCATAGAGATAATATTACTAGAGAAGCCTTATTGACTGAGTTTTGAAACATCAAAAAAAGTAATCTGAACCCCTTAGACTATTAATATAATCAAATAAACAATACAAATTTACAGTAACTTATTTAATAGAGCATTTAAAATACAGAATAAAACACAAACAGGGCGTGGAAAGCAGATGTTAATAATAATAATAATAATGATTATTAATAATAATTATAATTTAACATAATTATAATTTTATTATAATTATAATTATAATATTATTATATATTCTATTATTATATTATATTATTATTTATATAAATCACTTCTATAAACTAAATGACTCCAATCTTTCAGTTATAACTGTGTTTCACATGAACATTAGGAGTTGTAACCAGAATTTTCCTGAGTTCACTCTTCTGCTTGACAGTTTAAATTCTGAGCCAGATATTATTGTACTCTCTGAATGCTGGCTTAAGTATGAAGGAACTGAAACTTTGCCAGGTTATACTAAATTCACAAAGCTGAACAAGCATAATAAATGTGATGCAGTGTTAGTATTTATCAAATCTAATAAATTTTCTTTTGAGACCATAGATGTGGAGATCAAAAATGCTAACTCTCTTTACATAAAGATCAAATTAAATAGATTAGAATTTATACTTTCAGCCATATACAGAACTCCACAGCAAGATGTTGTACAATTTGTTACAGATTTAGAATATTGTTTAAGCGAATTAAAAACAAATAAATGCCATTTATTAGTAGGAGACATAAATATTAATATTCTGGACGATTCTGTTAAGGAAATCGGTCATGAATATTTAAATGTTATGGCTCAATATGGATTCACAAAATATCTCAAAGAAATAACGAGATGGCAAAAAGTAAACTCTTCGTGTTTAGATCATATATTTTTAAAAGGTGATCTAAATATGGATCTGGATACGGCTGTGTATACTTCTGACATTACCGATCATTATCTTACCATTGGCAATCTTCTAATTGATACCTCATCATTCTATGGCCATAATGAGTCTCTAACTTGTAATACATCAAATAAGATCAAAGTTGATGAAGACGTTCTAATAGAATATTTAAAAAATGAAAAATGGGAAGAAACATATAGAGAGAACGATGCTGAGAATGCTTTTAATAAATTCTATTCCACTTTTAAAAATCATATTGAAAATTCATCCAAAAATATATCAATAAAAGTATCTTCAAAGAAAAAAAAATTAAAACCATGGAATACAACAGGTCTTATTTTATGTATTAGAAGGAGAGATGCATTGGCTGTAAAAACAAAAAAATATCCTCTAGACTTAAAATTGAAAAATTATTATAATAAATACAGAAATTACTTAACTAAGCTTATAAGAATAGCCAGAGATAATTATTTCCAGGCGAAACATGCTGAAAATAAAAATAACCCTAAAAAACTTTGGAGTTTGATAAGAGAGGCCACGGGTACTGACAATAAAAAAATAGAAATAAATGAAATTAATAAAATTGACGGTACTGGAACTGTACAGGATTCAAATTCAATATCTAATGAATTCAATTCTTTTTTCGTAAGTATTGGTAAAAAAATAGCTGATAAAATTGATACACCTGCCAATACTAATACTGATGATGAATCCATTGTCAGTCCCGTAGACTCCTTATTCTTACAGCCAGTCGTACCAAATGAACTTCAACAACATGCAAAAACATTGAAAAGTGATGTTGCGCCTGGAAATGATGACATTACTAATAAATTAATAAAAAATGTAATCAATTATATTCAAGAACCCTTGACTCATACTATAAATCTATGCTTTACTCAAGGAATTTTCCCAAGTATCTTAAAATGTGCCAATGTTTTACCACTTTATAAAGCAGGGGATAAACTTGAAATTGGTAATTACAGGCCAATATCATTACTACCTTCTCTATCTAAAATTATAGAAAAATGTATTAAACAAAGACTAGTTTCATTCTTAGATAAAAATAACTTAATACATTTTCGACAATTTGGTTTTCGTAATGGTATGAGCACTGAGGACGCCATTTATTGTGTAACAAAAAACATATATCAATCACTTGATAAAAAAAAGAAAACTATTGGAATCTTTCTTGATATACGGAAAGCTTTTGACTCTGTGAGTCACTCCATACTTTTAAAAAAATTAGAAAAACTTGGTGTTAGAGGTCTCGCATTAAAACTTTTTAAATCTTATCTATCGGGAAGAGTCCAATCAGTTAAAATAAATGGTGTGCTCAGTGATGAAAGACCACTTGATGTCGGTATACCTCAGGGTACGGTGTTGGCCAGCTGTCTATTTTTAGCCCATATAAATGACATGCTAAATGTTAATATTAGAGGAAAAATCTATGGATACTGCGATGATACTTGCATCATATTTGAAGGTGATAGTTGGGAAGAGACGTTTAGTAAAGCTAATAGTGATATGAATAAAATAAAATGCTGGCTAGATAATAATAAGCTCTCTCTTAATGTTGATAAAACTGTCATGCTTACATTTTCTTTTACTAATTCTGGTCAACCTATTAATAATGACTTGACTTTAACATTACATAAACATGAATGTACCCAACCACATGAATATTACAAACATAACTGTGACTGCCCCACTATCAGTAAAGTTCATACAACCAAATACCTAGGTATTATGCTTGACAAAAATTTAAAATGGGACAAGCATATAAATTATTTGTGTAGTAGATTGAGGAAAGTCATTTATAAATTTATTATGCTTAGGAAATTTCTACCTTTGAATACTCTTAAATCAGTTTTTACATCACTAGTTCAATCAATAATAGAATACGGAATAATAGGATGGGGAGGTATTAATGAAACACACTTACATCCACTCATCATTCTACTTAAAAAAATCATAAAAATATGTTTAAAAAAACCAATTAGGTACTCTACAGATCTAATATATGAGGAATTCAAAGTCATGAAGATACCTCAAATTTATGAGAAAAAGCAATTGATATTTATAAATAATAGAAAAAGTTGGTTTCCGGATGCTGAAAAACATTGGTATAATACAAGAAAACAAAATCAGCAAAACAGCATAGAACCGTTTTGCAGAACTACCAAAGCATCAAATCACTCATATTACACAGCTCCGAGATTATACAATAGTTTACCCCTGAATATAAAACATGCAAAATCCCTAGCTATCTATAAAAAACAAGTATCATTTTTTATTATAAACAATCCATTAAATCTGTAAATTCATTTTATACATATTCCGTTTTATTGATAACTATTAAATACTAGAGTTATTTATGAACTTTAAACAATAATTTATATAAATACAGATAAGATTTTGTGTCTTCACAAAGTCATGTGACAGTTGCACAAGATAATTAAAATTTTTCTAAAACATCTACACATATCACTGTATTTGAATAAAATATATTATTCAAATATAATAAAATATATTAGAATAAATATATAAAGTATATACTCATATAAATGTGTCAATTATTAATTGCTTCTAGCTTACGCTAATTTATCATTATGTTTCATTTATAATTATTTATGTATTTATTTATTTTTTTTTGTTATCATTTTTTCTTTTAACTCGACAATTGTAGTTTTCATTTTTTTACGCAAGAAAAAACAAAGAGCAGATTACAAATAGCTGCACATAAACTGCTCCAGCCATCCTCGAGCACGAGCACGACTCATTCAAGGAGGATGTGCTTTTAAAATAGAAGTATTTTGTAATATTTTTTTTTAATTCTAATTTTATAAAGCAGAATAAACATATTTTATTTATTTATTTATTTTATACAATTATAATTTTTAATTATAATTTAACACAATTATAATTTAATTTTATTATTAATAATTATAATTTAACATTTATCAAATAATTGAGGATTAATTAACATTTATCAATTGTGTAAGCAGCAAGAGTTAAACATGAGAAACTATTTCTCCAGAAATAAAAATAGAGACCAACTAACTAAATATATTATTGATTCTGACAAGGAACATACACTGCTCAACCTACAACAAGAAGACATATTTAATAACCCTGAACCTGATAAAGAACAAACATGGAAACTTAAAACTTTACAGGAAAATACCCGACTGCTCTTGATAGACCTGCTATAGATAGAGAAGACTCTTTAAAATGGTTAAAAAAAAGGCAAATTATTCCCTGAAACAGAAGGATTTTTAGTTGCGATCCAGGATAAAGTAATTAAAACTAGAAATTACGAGAAGCACATCATTAAGGCTGACGTAATAGATAAATGCAGAAAATGTAATGCCGCTGGTGAAACCATAGAACATATTATATCGGGTTGCTCAGTCTTAGCAAATAACGCTTATCTCAGTCGACATAATCAAGTGGCAAAAATAATTTATCAACAGTTAGCTTAAAATATGATTTACTTAAAAATCCACCACCATATTACACGTATAATCTTGATCTAGTTCTCCATTCTAATACAATTGATCAAATACATCCATTCTTTATTGGGACAGAACCATTACTACCAACAAAATTGTTGACTTCAATAGACCAGATCTCCTTCTTATCGACAAACAATCAGAAACTGCCACTATTATAGAAATTGGAATTCCTCTAACAAACAACCTAGAGTCGACAGAAATTTATAAAAAAGAAAAATATCAAAACTTAGCCATAGAATTGAAAAAAAGTGAAAGTCGTAGCAATAGTTTTATCATCAGAGGGAGTAGTAACTAAAAATTTAACAAATAACCTGGAATTATTACCCAAAGGTTTGCTAATACCATTACAACGTGCAACAGTTCTCCAAACCTGCCACATAGTACGTAAATTCCAGTCAGTGGAATAGTATGAATTTCCTCTCCACTGACACTTTTTACTAGTTATTTAACTAAGACCTAGAGAGAGAAAAAATAAAGAAAAATAGGTTGTAATTTAAAGTAAATAGATTCAACCAACATAAAAAAAATAATATGCAATAAAGAAAAAAAAATAAGTAAAAAAGGAAGTTTATACAAATAAATACACTCGTACATCATAAATAAACATCCCCAGACATGTATCTACAAATAAGTACATTGATTATTACTTTAATGAACTGTTATAATTAATAAATAAAGGTTATCAACCCTAATTGACTTCATACAAAACTTAACATAGTAGAAACATCAGTGACAAGGTCTGACAACCAATCTTTTAAAAATTTTGTTGTAGGTCTTACAAAAAAATTACATAAAAATTTGAATATTGGTAGTAGAAGTAGTAGTGCAGCAGAGGAAGTGAAACTGAAATATGAATTTGCGATTCAAAGTCCTTAGCAGTGCCACCGTCGCTGATAAGAAATTGATAACGAATTGATCGTTTCTTATTTTCGACGATTATTTCTTTACATGTTTTATCAAAGTGCTTTAATTTAACTAATTTTAGGGCGTATGAACTCAGTAGAATCACAATTTCATTGAAAAATAGCGTTTAATGGGTTGTCACGAGTATTTAAATTGAGTGATAAGAAGATGAAGATCATAATATAGTGTTTTATTTTATTTATTGTTAATTGATGTTACTTTTAAATAATTTTAGTTTGCACAAACACACAAAATTACCATTTAATTGGATTAAATTGTTTAAATTAGTAGTAACAGGTATTTAAATTAACTGATAAGAAGCCGATTTTCACCGTAATGGTGTTTTAATTTATTAATCAATTTTATTTACACACTAAAATAATTAATAACTCAATAAATTCACTTTTTTTGTAAATTGTTTGTTTAAATTATTTGTTTATTTCTGGGTTAAATCGGACGAATCAAAGTCTGTAGTGATAAGAGCCTGATTCTATATTTAAAATCCTGGAATAATCGAAGTATTTATCTATGAAATATTGGCCATTTTTTTAGCACCGATGGTCGTTCTATTCTTTTCGTTCTATATAATTTTCATCACATTTATCATAAATTAACAAACAATAAATAAATGAAATAAACATTTTTATCGGCTCCCATGCTAATCCTATGATAAAAAAAATGTTTGATCACCCTTTCGTTTTCCCGCCATTGGTATTGCCAATGGCTCTTTGAATTGCGAATTGAGGAAAAGGATACTTACTAGAGAGAGCTGTGCATGAACGTGTTGGACTATGAGATCGATAGCAACCTGGTTATCACCTCCTCGGGGGACTATAATGTCAGCATGTAGCATACTTGGTGCTATGTAGTGTAGGAAGGCAGGTTTGACCATGTTACAGTATTGTTTCAGTACGCCTTCCAGATCCCGTCCTCTCTCACATATATCCCTCCGTAGACGACGAGCTAACCGCGTGTCTGCGTCTGTATCTACGAATACTTTCATGTCTAACATCTGAAAAAAAAATGTATTACATAAATACATTTTATTACATAAATACTTTATAAATATATATAAAGGATAAATTTTATACATAAATCCTTTATTTCGTTTGATTTTACATAGGGTAAAACATTAGAAAATCGTCATTTGTTTACATACATAATCAAAGGATTCTTAATATAATAATATATTTTATTTGAACAGATATTTACATGATTTGCTCTAGTTAAAAGTTATCAATCACTTAGAAAAAAAATGTTTACAAGATAAAATAAAAATTTAAATAATATTTTTACTTAAAAATTTGTTTGCTGAGTAAAATATATTCTCACTTAAGTAAAGCTTTAAATTATTTTTAAACTTCTTACTAGGGAGTGCTATCGTTTCTTCTTTAAGCTTATTTAATATTTTAATTCCAATATATTGTCGAGAAGTGCTGGAGAGTTTGAGGCGATGACATGGTAAGTTAATTTTATTAATACTTCTGGTAGAATAACTACAGTCTATCGTTTAGTTTAAAAATCTTGACAGGTCAGTTTAGACACTACTGATTCTTAAGAAAAAAATCCCTACAAGAAGAAGACGGGAAAAAACTATGTAAACAAATCAGGTTATTTTACCCGTATTTTCTAGGCAATGTTTTTTTTTTACATTTCTTTTGTGTAGTTTTATTTTAAAATATCATTTTTAAGATTAATTTGAAAGTAGTTTTCAAAACGATATAATCAAAAGAAGAACCACAAATAAAGTGAACGATTGCCGGGAAGAAGGTTTTTCCCTACAGCGGTTATTGTGGTAGGGATTTTTTCCTCATTTTAAGCGAGAGGTTGGCAGCGGCTTCTCTGATTGGTCAATCCCCAAAATACTTATGACCTTGGGGATTTTTAAACTAAACGATAGACTGTATGATTTTTCTTGGCTAGCTCATTATACTCACTGCAAACTTCAACTGCCGCTGCCCGAATAAATATAGCAGGTAAAGTAAGTACTTTAAGTCTCTTAAATAAAGGAATGCAGCTTTCATCTCACTTAGGTTTTTTTTGCACCAACAGAACTTGATGAGCAAGCGGAGAGTTTCCCCATGCCGTAACACAGTAAGTAAGTAGAGAGTGAAAGTGTGCTTAGTAAACTTTAAGTAATGTATTCGTAACAAGATGTGAGCTCAATATTCTCAATATATAAACTACTGAAGACAACCTCTTAACTTGCTAAAGTTATAACTATGAATTTATTAAATAGTGATAGAGATATAATTTATTATAAAATAAACTATGGACATTTCTAATAATTAAAACTACGTCTTCTGGTTCAAGCAGTATTGGGCAATCAATTTTTGCATAGTTGGTATCCTCACCGGTGTACCAACTATTTCATGGATCACTTGCCGACACACTGCGATTGGCGGAATCAATCACAGCCCTCGCGATCCATAAGTTGCATTGATAGGTTCAGCCTGTATAGGTTTTGAGAGGATTGGACTTTTATTTTTCCAATTTTAATAATTTTAGGTTAATTAATCCAAGGTTAATTTTTTGTTTAACTTTGAGGTTAAAATACTCAAAGTTTTATCTCAAAAGAAAGCACGTAAACTTACTTTTAATACTTCAGGATGGTAAAAGCACAGAATGCCTTCAAAGATGACGACGTTTGCACCGTACATGGTTTTCTGAAACACAGAGACAAGTGTTTTTAATACACATTTTACATTATCACAAATATACCAGGTGGAACACTGTGGAAACACATGTTCAAACATTGGTTATCAACGTGGGCGATATGGCCTCCGGGGGGACAATAAAGGGTTTCTAAGGGGGCGATGAGACGTAGGGGGGCAATCAAGGGGGCGACAGGTCGCAAAGGGGCGATGTTGGAGGCTATGAGCAAAAACATCAATATAGTTTTTAATTTAAACATATACCAGGTGTGTTCAAAAAGTATCACGAATATTGAATTTTAGCGAGTTAGGTATATTCGAATTTCGATTTTTTGTGTTGCTATATGTTGGTACTCATGTCTCTCACTTATACTGACAAGCTTGGTCATTTTGAATGTTCATTTAATTGTTGAAAGCTGCTTTGCTTTGCTTGTTTTGGGTCGTCTTCGATTTTGAGCTATTCAAAAAAATGGACCAAAGAACCTGTATCAAATTTTGTGTGAAAAATGAAATTTTTCACAGTGTGGGGATGCATTCCGAATGTTGATTATCTACCTTCGACCGAAGCAACGTTTATCGGCGGTACAAAATGTACTCAGAAGGCCGAGAAGATGTGAACGACTAAGAGCGTGCCAAACGCCCGAGCACTTTAACAACAGACAAAAAAAATTAATGGAGTAGAGAAAATGATATTGGCCAGTTATCAAATCACCGTTAGAGAAGTTGCTGAGGACCTAAACATATCGATTGGCTTGTGCCATTCGATTTTAATCAATGATTTGGGCATAAGATGGGTTCACACGAAATTAGTATCAAAATTGCTCAATTGACAAAAATATGCTTTTGCACCACGATAACACCCCTGCTCACACATCGTTGCTTGTACGAGACTTTTTGGCCAAAAACAACACACTAATGATGCCGCAGCCACCGTATTCCCCAGATCTGGCCCCCTGAGACTTTTTCTTGTTCCCTAAACAAAAGAGGCCCAAAGGATGACGTTACACTACACTTGACAAGATAAAGTCAGCATCGAAGGAGGAGCTGAACAAGATAAAAAAAGAAGATTTTTGAAGAGCTTCAAAGATTGAAAAAACCATAGGCACAAGTGTATAATATTATCATGGGGATTACTTTGAAGGGGACAGAATAGGTATTCATGAATAAATAAATAATTTTTGAAAAAATACATAATTCGTGATACTTTTTGAACCCACCTTGTGTATTTATATAATTTTACAAGCCGATTATGAAGATCACTAATCTACAAAAATCACCCCATTTCCCCCATTTGACAAAGAGTTTTGTCACACTCGCTACACTTGCATCAAAAACAATGTAAACAACAACAATGTGTGAGTGTGTGTGCCTTATCCCACCAATACAGCATTAAATACAGCATTTAAATCAAAAATGCGATATTTCACAATAAAAACAACAAATTTGGCTCGCATCGCTCACATCCAAGGTTAAAAAGGTGGTTAAGAATCCAGGATTAACCTCATTAGCTCCCTTACATTAATTTCCCTATGCTGTCAACTGATTATAACCATGTGTTATACTAAAGGTGCCTCTCGCACAATTTATATCGTGTTATCTAACTTAATTATTTCCCATGTAGATTCGCAGAGTAAAAACTGATCCAAACCAACATTAGGCTGAACTTCGGTATACGGTGCACCCTGCTATCAATACTATATATCACAGTATGCATTTGTATCTAATTCTTTATTTAGTAAATTATACATTCTTATACCTAAATTACTGAACCAGTCTTGGACTTGCTTAACCTATGAGAGGTAAGTACTAAATTATCTTTATATCTAGTATTATGACAATGAACACTTTCTAACTTAACAAACTTATAACAATTAACATGGACATACTTAAGACACTGATAAATAAATAAATTATAAAAAGTTAAAATTCTTAAATCTTTAAATAAGTCTTTGCAATGATCATCATATTTAGCACCAGCTATTATCCTAATAACTTTTTTTCTGTTTAAGGAAAATCTCTCCAGCTTCAGCATGACCCCACAGCAGAACTCCATAGCTCATGTAGCATTCAAACAATCCATGATATGCAGACTTTAACGAACTTTGATCTAAATACTTTGAAAGAGATCGTATTAAGTAAACTCTGGATGAAAGCTTTGTCTCTATCTGCTTAATATGTTCTTTCCAACTTAATTATACCGAAGATTTACCCCAACATTATAACTATATATGGGTCATTTCATCACCAGCCAGGCAAATCTACAAAAATCTTGTCAGGTGACCGACTCCGATTTTCCTGACATTTTAATATGTTGTACCCCCATAGGTAGGAAATGTTTCCCAAGTAATTTTATTTTAAATTGATAATTGTGACTTTGAGGGGGGTTCAAAGTTCAAAAAATTTCAAAATTCGGAGCAAATTTGGTAAAAAGTTATATTTACATTTTATGGCATAGCGCCTTTAATATTTGTGATAAGAAGGTGATTTGGGTCTCATTGTAAAGGTAAAGAGTTCCTTTACAAATAAAGTGCTGCAAAAATGTTGTACCATATTCCTGGAGAGCACTGTTCTGATGCAAAATAACCTAAATTTTTCTTAATTTTTGAAAATTTAAATTTAAAAATTTGGCTATATAAATAAACGGTAAAAGTTTAAACTACTGCTTTTTTAATAGTCTAACCCAAGTAGTTTATGCTAAATTTTTTTCAAATTTTTCTTATGCATTGTATAGCTAAGGGTGAGTTGAGAAAACTCAGTTTTTCGGAAAAATTCCCATTTTGGACCTCAATTTACTCCAAAACTCCACCCTCAATCTTCATGAAATTTGGCTGATTTTCAGTCCATACCGTCTAGTTTTAAGAACATAAAAATATTTTTAAACATATTTGTGTGAAAGTCAAAAATAGCCCTCTTATGAGCCGAAATTACACCGTAATTTTCCATATTTTTGCAAACTATGGAATAAATTTATTTGTTAGTTTTTGGTCATTATGCATATATGTATACATAAATTAGTATTAATAAACTAAGTTTACAATTATGTAAACTGCTCTTCTGTTTGCGTAAAGTATATGTTGTGTTTTGATGTGATGTCACTGAAAAATGCCCGAAGTTAGTTGGGTGCATTATAAATATGTGCTCCGAGGGGTTGGGAGTCTTTAGTCTAAGGAGACACTATTAGGAGTAAGTTCCATTATGGTACCCTATGGAAACAGTCTCACTTTTAGGTCCCTTATTATTATGTGTTATTTTATATATGGCCTCCCTTTAAGTATTAGTCTCTTTAACTCAAACCTACCAGTTTCCTTCCAGCTAACAAGATATGTATAGACCCACCTAAAGAAAAAATAGAGATAAAAGGTGCATTATAAAGAAGAAATAATAATAAATATAAATAAAATATTTGAATATACCTACGGTATAAATGAGGAAGATTAAAAATAGTATCCTCAGAAATAATATTTGATTTATACTTTCTCTATTAGTTCAAATTATTTTTTTATAAATAATTATATATTCTTCATAATGCCCTCTTTATCCATATTTTTTTATAGGTTGGTATACATATCTCGTAAGCTGGAAAGAAACTAATAGGTTTAAGTAGTGCAAGATGTGGCAAAAAAGAAATAAATGCTAAAGTTAGTTTAACTCTATCTATTTGGTCCTGACCTGGAAGGAAACTGGTAGGTTTGAGTTAAAGAGACTAATACTTAAAGGGAGGCCATATATAAAATAACACATAATAATAAGGGACCTAAAAGTGAGACTGTTTCCATAGGGTACCATAATGGAACTTACTCCTAATAGTGTATCCTTAGACTAAAGACTCCCAACCCCTCGGAGCACATATTTATAATGCACCCAACAAACTTCGGGCATTTTTCAGTGACATCACATCAAAACACAACATATACTTTACGCAAACAGAAGAGCAGTTTACATAATTGTAAACTTAGTTTATTAATACTAATTTATGTATACATATATGCATAATGACCAAAAACTAACAAATAAATTTATTCCATAGTTTGCAAAAGTATGGAAAATTACGGTGTAATTTCGGCTCATAAGAGGGCTATTTTTGACTTTCACACAAATATGTTTAAAAATATTTTTTATGTTCTTAAAACTAGACGGTATGGACTGAAAATCAGCCAAATTTCATGAAGATTGAGGGTGGAGTTTTGGAGTAAATTGAGGTCCAAAATGGGAATTTTTCCGAAAAACTGAGTTTTCTCAACTCACCCTTAGCTATACAATGCATCAGAAAAATTTGAAAAAAATTTAGCATAAACTACTTGGGTTAGACTATTAAAAAAGCAGTAGTTTAAACTTTTACCGTTTATTTATATAGCCAAATTTTTAAATTTAAATTTTCAAAAATTAAGAAAAATTTAGGTTATTTTGCATCAGAACAGTGCTCTCCAGGAATATGGTACAACATTTTTGCAGCACTTTATTTGTAAAGGAACTCTTTACCTTTACAATGAGACCCAAACCACCTTCTTATCACAAATATTAAAGGCGCTATGCCATAAAATGTAAATATAACTTTTTACCAAATTTGCTCCGAATTTTGAAATTTTTTGAACTTTGAACCCCCCTCAAAGTCACAATTATCAATTTAAAATAAAATTACTTTAGGAAACATTTCCTACCTATGGGGGGTACAACATATTAAAATTTCAGGAAAATCGGAGTCGGTCACCTGACAGCCCTCTGCCTGGCTGGTGATGAAATGACCCATATGAGAAAAATACACGACAAAATTAAGAATAACTCACAGTTTTGTTTTCTCTAGAGTGGGTAACAAAGTTATAAATAGGAACGTCTACTTTCTTGCCGACGCGGAGTCTCTTGAGTGTCGGGATGAGGAGTTCAAAGTCAAAGGCATCTGGATGATCAAAGTTATACTCGTTGGCTTTAGCTTGATCATGTTGCTTCTCACTTAGCACCTGCAAATAGAAATAACAAACACTAAGTTATATAGAGTCATGCCTAGTCATAGTAATCGGGGAGAGGTGATAGATCACCTTGCAAGTAGGCCATATTGCAAACTCCCTTGGATAAATAAATAAATAAATTTTATATAAATTAAAAACAATGACTTTAATTCTATAATTTCATAAGCTATAAAATTAAGCTATGACCATTCCACCCAACACTGTGGGCATCATCAGGCTAATAAACTACATTTAGCTAATTCTGTGATTTTTTTATTTATTTAATTCTAGTCTTATGTATATGTGCTTTATTTGTTTTCTGTGATTTTTATTAGTTGTTAATGTAGTGTTTAGTTTATTAGCCTGATGATGCCCACAGTGTTGGGTGAAATGGCCATAGCTTAATTTTATAGCTTATGAAATTATAGAATTAAAGTCATTGTTTTTAATTTATATAAAATGTGTGAATTCTATAAACTTAAAAGTGAGACTAAGGATAAATTACTTAAATAAATAAATCTTTATTTCATCAAATTTTACAAAAAAAAACATTAGAAAATTGTCATACTTATAAATACTAAACTTATAAAGAGGTTGTGCACATGTCTATAGGATTTAGTTTACATTTAAGGATTCCATAATAATAGTTCTTTTAATACTTTGCTAATTAAACGCTAAATAGAATTAAGCCTTTAACATTTTATGTTTGTTTTTTAGTATTAAAATATTCTGTCAGAGAATAAAAGGGGTATGCTTCAAGGTAATTTTTTATAATTTTTTAAATTGATCCACTGGGAGATTCTTTATATTTTCTTCTACATGATTATACAGTTTAATACCTAATACACTATGCCCCACTTCAGACTTGGATAACCTATGTGGAGGATCATTAGTGTATTTTTATTTTTGTATTATAATTATGTGTTTGATATTTTTATTGAATTTATTTATTTATAAATTTGTAACCGCCATTTTTTTAAATTTTTTAAAGTATTCCTTACAGTGATCATCGTACTTAGCTCCTGAAATGATCCTTATAATAATCAATATACAAGATAGTGTTCTACCTCGGTTATAACCTGTGTCTCTGGTGAGGTTATAACCCTTAGAATAATACTACTATAGAAGGAGCACTACTAATAACACGAAAGCCGGTTGACTGGTGCACTTAAGCAATGCTGCCAACCTAACAAAATAAAATGTTTTTTTAACAAAGTTGGCAATATTTCCAGTCGTTGAAATCTTTAATTTAATTATTTAGTAATGCTTCATTACTTATTATTCTAAATGTATAAAATGGTTAATTATAAATTTTAAGAATAAGAAAATGTATTTGAACGATTATAACAAGAAAAATTTTACTTATGCATTATCGAGATGGCCGATAGTTTGATGCGTGTTGTGTTTACTTAAAATAATACAAGTCATTTACAGAGGGAATATTTTTCGTATTATTCTACGACTTTTTCTCTCTCGTGTTTATGAAAAATATTGTTTGTTTATTTTTAAATTTTATTTGGAATTTCTCCTGTCTGTTTTATTCATTAATTTTTAAAGACATTTATTTAATATGGTGTTATGTTCTGCTGTTAATTGCCACAAAAAGTCTAAAGGAATCATATACAAAAAATAGTATATGAGACTATTGTATGACGTCAGAACTGGATACTTGCATTGTTACTGTATTGCTATCATACAATATTTAAATTTATAATAGTAAGGGAGTCAAAATATTTAAATACGACAGGAACTAATAAAAAAATTAATTAATGGCGTGCTAGCCCGCCGACTATGTAAGGATGGTAACATAAAAACAAAAAAAATATGTTGTTGTCAGGTTGGCAGCATTACTTAAGTGCACCAGTCAACCCATAGAGATATATTACTAGAGGGGCCCTATTGGTTGAATTTTGAAACATCGAAAAAGTAACCTGACCACATTCGATTATCATTATCATCAAATAAACAGAACAAAAAAACAGTAAATCATATAGTAGAATGATTAAAATACAAATCACAACACAAACAATCTGCGGGAAGCCGAAAACAATTGATTAATTACAACCTTAACTCCTCTTTAGAGGAGGTTTCAATGAGGTTACACAGAGCCCCTGAGAGCCCCACTAAAAATGTTTCAGGCCTCTCAATGTATTAAGACAGGCTATGCCCCCTCTAGTATATATATCTCTATGAGTCAACCGGCTTTCGTGTTATCAGTGGAATTACATTGTGTTTACGGTCCTGTGCTCCTTCTATATATAGTATTATTCTAAGTTATAACTTGTGTCTCTGGTGTGGTTATAACCTGCCCTAACATCCCTTTAAAAAGAAGGCACTCATAAGAATTTTCACCCCTCCCATGAAAATAATGAGTTTTTTAAATTTTTGCTCAGTCAAAAATTATTTTCCAGGTAGCACAACTAAACATAAAGATTTATTTTTGAATCAAGTTTTAACTCCCAAGCATAAACACATACAGACATACAACAAGGTAAAAACCACTAAGAATATCTTAACAACACCTGAAACGGGCGATTCAGTTAAAATCCTGCTTTCCCACTTTCATAGCAAACATAATGTTACCTTCAATTTTATCGATTGCAACAAACCAACGAAAAACCAAAGCTAGCTCAAAAATAATAAAAATCAGTAGGAGGGATGGGTACTCCGAGTCTACGGCACTAGAAAAACCGAAAATGGATTGCAAAATACGAAAACTCTCACTGGAGCCCCAAGACTATTTTGGCTATTTATAGGACGAACTCAAAAAGGAACAACAGCACAAATCGTAAGTAACTACATTAAAGAAAAAATTAACCCGGACTGCACCCGTATTTGTGAAAAATTAGATACAAATGGAAGACTACCATGTTTTAAAATCGGAGTTGAACTTAATCACAAAGATACTATATTAGACCCAACATTCTGGCCAGAAAACATAAGGATTGATCATTTTTTATTCCAACGAAGAGCTCAAAAGCACAGAAAGAGAACTTTCAGGAATACCCTGGAAGTACCCTCAAAAACATCAAAAAGACAAATGTAAATAACAAAGATCAAAACTCGTGTAAATATTTTAGATTTATGTATAATAATGTACAGTGTCTTCGAAATAAAATTGACGAACTTGATGTTATTGCCAAATCAAATGATTACGATGTTATTCTGACCACTGAACACTGGCTGAGGCCAGAAGAAAATAATTTGTACAATGTTTCTAACTTTGAAACAGCCTCGATATTTAACAGGAAAATAAAAAAGAATGGCGGAGCAATGATCTCTGTAAAAACTGGACTTAACTATAAAGCACTAAGTAAAATAACTGATCTGTCTAAAGAAAGTGTTTGTGAAGTAGCTGCCATTGAGATAACCAAACCTAAAGCAATAGTACTTTGTATATATAGACCTCCTACTGGCAACTTCAATGAATTTCTTGAAATTATGGAAAACATTTTGAATAAAATATGTAATAAAAAACTTCCTATTGTTGTGAGTGCTGATTGGAATGTAAATTTTCTTGACAATAATTGTAATAATAGGAAAGAACTTGTCAACCTTCTTACATCCTTTGGTTTACATTTTCTTATTGAGGAACCTACACGCAAGAATGCATGCCTGGATAACATAGCCGTCAATAGAGAGATTACTCATTTATTTAAAACAAATGTTCAAGATCTTGGATTTTCAGATCACAACATTATTAATATAAATTACCAGCTAAATGATAGCAGGAGTCAAGCCAACACTAAATATACTGTTAGACCACATACAAATGAAGGAATTGAAATGCTTATGGATACATTACGAAAATGTGACTGGAAACAGCTTGAAAGTATTGGACACGAAAGAGATAAATTTGATACATTCTTCAATGTTCTTAATAATTATATGAACGTTTGTTTTCCAGAAAAGGTTAAACAAATAAATAAAAATAAAAAAAGTAATTGGATGAACAAAGAACTCAAAAACATGAGGCAAGAAGTCTTATATTTATATGATAATTATAAAGATAATAAGAATAGTACTGGCTGGAGAACTTACAAATCTCAGAAAATCTTACAGGAAGAATCTTAAACTTCACAAATTGAAATATAACATGGAGATTCTTGAAAGTAGTAGTAATCCAACTAAATCAGCATGGAAAATAATTAACGAAGAAATTGGAAAATCCAAATCGACTGTAATTGAAAATTTAGCTCCTGATCAATTAAATAACTACTTCTTGACTCTGTGGGCAGTGAAGATAATATCAACAGTCCCATTCCACCTCAAGAAATCACCGACACTCAGTTCTGCTTTTCTCCTGTAACAGAAAAAGATATAAATAAAATTATTAGTAACATGAAAAATTCTAACTGTAGAGATACTTACAATATGTCAACCAACCTTTTAAAGAAGATAATACCTGAGATAGTTGAACCTCTTACTCACCTTTTCAACCAATGCCTTAAAAATGGAGTTTTTCCAATGGCCCTAAAGAAAACTAAAGTCATACCAATACATAAGAAGGGCAGTAAGGACGAGGCTGCAAATTACCGACCTATATCTATTACACCCGTGTTGTCAAAGGTCCTAGAAAGCATTATGAAAATTCAGTTGGTTAATTATTTAGAGACAAATAAGCTTTTATCAAACAGTCAATATGGATATCGGAAAGGTAGGAGTACTACTTCTGCCATAATGAAAATTGTGGATATGGTCATCAAATGCCTGGAAAAATGTGATCACGCAAGAATTGACTGTTGTGACTTATCTAAGGCCTTCGACAGGGTTCCTCACAAAATATTATTGAATAAAATGAAATCCCTTGGAATTAAAGGTAAGGCAATTGCCCTTTTTCAATCTTTTCTACAGAGCAGAACACAGTATGTACAATGTGGTAATAAGGTATCGGAAACAAAAGCTGTTCCTATTGGAGTACCACAAGGGTCAGTTATAGGACCAATTTTATTCATAATTGTCACTAATGACCTTGATAAATATTTAAAGGACTTAGTCGGTGAAAGTGAGGATGAGGCAATTGTTATGTTTTGTGATGATACCAACATGTACTGCTCAGGACCTGATCTGAAACAAATAGAAAACAGAGCATTAGTGAGAATGCAAGCAATACAACAATGGTTTGTAGAAAATAACTTTTTATTGAACCAAGATAAGACTCAAACCTTAATATTCAGTCTAAAGTCAGAAGTTAAAAATGATAACCTAAAATTCTTAGGAGTTGTATTAGATAGCAAGCTGACGTGGAATCAACAAGTTGATATGGTTTGTAAGAAAATCAATACAGGAGTTTTATGTACTTAGAAAACTAAAGGATTACTTACCTCAGAAGAATTTGAAGGATATTTACTTCGCCTTCATCCAGTCTCACTGCGCCTATGGAATATTGATATGGGGACATATCAACACCGAGAGGATCCTTATTCTACAGAAACGCTCCCTGCGCATCATTGAAGGAGTTCATCAAATGGAATCTTGCCGGGATCTTTTTAAGAAACATAGAGTCATGACGGTTATCAACCTATTTATTTTTCATTCTTTGATTTATATAAAAAATAATCTCAATAGTTTTTTGAAAAAACAATAATTATCATAACTATGAAACTAGGTCTAGTAATGTCTTATCAATACCGAAACATAGATTGAGGAAGTCCGAAGTTGGAAATCATGTACTGGGCATAAAACTTTATAATAAGCTTCCTAATAGCGTTACCGATCTATCTTTGGACTCTTTTTTTAAAGAAATTAAGAACTTTCTCCTAGAGAATGTTTTTTATAATGTTAATGAGTATCTTAACTTTAAATTTTAACTGAAAATGTTTAACTTTTTTGACAAGGCTATTGTAAGTTGACTTACTTCCTAGTTGATTAATTATCTTATCTTACTTGGATAAGGAACTAAACCTAAAAGAACAACAAATTCGTTAAATTTAAACCCCAAGAAAGCAAGTATAATAACCCCAAATACTTATAATCATAATTTGAAATCATACTTAAAATTAAAAGATACAAAAATTTAAATTTTTTTATTTTTTTTTATTTTTTTTTTTTTATTTTTAGTTTTATTATTCATAAATCTGAAATTTGTATTCAAATTATCTTTAAAATTATATTTTCGATTACTCATTTAATCAAAATCATATTTTCAGTTACCTATAATTCTAAATTATATATCTTTCTGCTCAAATTCCTAAATAATATTTCCTTGACTCATAAATTCAATTTAATTGTTGCAACATAAATTAATTCTTAAATCAAAAATAATACGAAGTCGACTTCCTGTTTTATAATATTCAAAATTCATAAAATAATAAATATATATTCTTGGAAAAATATAATCAAAATTCATACTTAAAATTTCATAAAATAAAATACTGAACTATATTCAAAATTAATATCTAGAATCGAAATTACTTCATAAATTTATACGATAAAGAAATTTAATGAAATTATTTTAAGTTTACTTTATGAAAACAAAATGAGCAGCATTTCAAAATTATTCCAAAAATTATTTTTATAATAATTTCATACAGTGTACTCGAATCTATTTTATAAGAATATTTCAAAATTGGTACCATTAGTTATAATAGTCAAATCGGGGATCACTTCCGCAAATTCCGTAGATCACTTCCATTAATTAAAGTCCCAGTAGGTAAAAAAAAAAATCAAGTCCATGAAGATTATCGTAACTTTAGTCACGATCAGGGAACCCGGTAACGTACTGAATTATAGCTTAAATTGGCATGCCAAGCTGATTGGAAGGCGATTTTCTGCGCCTGAAAATCCCACCGTAACCTCCAAGAGTAGGCCGTCTTAACAGCTAAACTTAATCCTAGGATGACTTAACTAAGAAATTATTTGTATAACTTAATACTAAAATTAAAGATAGACTTAAATCTAGGGCTTATCTTGTTAAGAAGACGGTTCCAGCAAGCGCCGAATTAATCCATAAAATAGGACACTCACGTTCACGGTCACAAGTGGCGTCACTTTTTAGATTACGTCACCAACTTTAGATTATGTGCACAATCAAATTCAACTTAGTAATCCAAGTTAACTTTTCATTAGTTAATTCCACTTAACTATCTAGGTAAAACGTCGCGAACTTGAACTGAACTAATCCGCAACAATGCCGCACATTGGTCCACTTTCATCAACATCCGCAATGTGCGACAAAAGATATGGCCCAATGAACCCAGAGTAGTTGACAACTCTCGAGCAAGCAACTCGGCTCAACTGATTCGTTTTTAATCATGGGCGGCCGAGGCGGCGAGATATTTATTCAGATCGGACTTGGGTCTTCCATAGTAAACAATAGAGTTTCTTCTTCCCCTGACTAAAGCTGATAACGAATTGATATTACGAACTCTTTCTTTTGATAAACATTACATTTACAAATATTTACCTGCTTAAAATTATAAATCAATAATTCAAAAGCGTAATTCAAATTTACAATTCAAATCAAATAAAAAGCATGAAAGGTAGAAAGGAAAGGATTAGAATTAAGGATAAAATTATCGGGATTCCCCTAATCTTGAAACCCAAAACCTAAACCTAAAATACATCTAACCTTAACTAAACCTAAGAATTGACAGGTTACAATAATCCTGTGCCCAAACACCTACAGGTATAAAAGAGGAAAAGCAAAAAAATAGATTTGAAACAGAGGAAATTTACCTTATAGAAAGAGTCCATGGACAGTAGAGTAACCCAGGGTACATCTAAACTTTCTATAATCTTAGTGGCTACTGTTGTTTTACCTGACGCACTGCCACCACATATTCCTGCACACCAAATAAAGCATATAATTTATATGTAAATAAACATATTACCTTATTTTTTAAATTCAGACCTAATCATGCCTATAACAACAGGAATGAAAACCTATTTATACTTCCCAAGCATAGGACAACTCTGTATCAAAAAGGGCCACTTTTTAATTGCTTTAACCACCTTCCAGACAATATTAAAAACTTATCATATAACAAATTCAAAAAAACAATAAAAGATTGCTTAATTGAGTTAGAATTGTACAAAGTAAAAGATTTTTTTAATTTTAAAGTATAATTTGTTTTCTTTGATCTATTTAATATAATATGTTGGATTATGAATGTATTCTTTGCTTTTTTATATTAATTATTGACCATGTTTACACAATGTACAATTGTATAATAAACTAATAAATAAATTGAAATTGAAACATATCAACATAACCACTCTACAGTTAATAATAATAAAAAAAAACTATTTTTATTTGCCAATAAGTATACAAAAATATACAATAGCTTGAGGTCATATATAGTTTAATAAAATACATCAAATAATTAGAATACACTTAACAATGCGTGACGTAATTATTTATTTAATTAAAAACCTGATAAATATAATGGGTTTTTTGATGAGCAATTCTTTGCATTTGATTTAAAACATTTTATTTCAGCAATGTCTTTTATATTTTGTGGTAAAGAGTTGTACAAACTACCCGAGTAATCTGAACTAAATTTATATTTGAAGTTTATGTTGGTTTATTCTTAATAAATTTTTATTTCTGGATTATAGTGTGCTATCTCTATTTTTGTATAATTGCCAAATTTTTCTTTACTTGAACTAGCTGGTTTAGTATATATATGGCTGGTATTGTTAAAAATTTAAATTTCCTGAATAATTGTCTTGCAGGATTTTCTAGGTGTATATTGCCTATGCATCTAAGTATTTTCTTTGAATAATTAAAGATTTAAGCGCACAAGGAGCATTGCCCCAGAGCTCAACACCATACAACTTTGACTTGACAAGTCCATTATAAACCTGTAGAAGCTCAGTTATACTCTGCCTAATAGTTCTAGGCCCTTACGTATATTTATGTCAGCCATTCTCAAACCTTTAAAGATTGGGGTTGGAGTCGAGGATAGACCCCATTTGCACTGCGACTGGAAGTCTATTATACAATAGACTTGGTTACTTTTTGTACTTGGTACTTTACTTGGTTTAAGATTGTACAATCTCTCAAACCTTGGTTTGTGAGATAATTATTTTTGGGTTCAAGAAAAATAATTTGTGAAAGTACATTATTTTTTAATAATAATTAAACAAATTTGATACAAGGTACCTGGGAACATTTCCTCATCACATCAGATATGCTCTGCTCATCCTCGCTGCTTTCGACTAGTTTCACTCATCCTCAGACAGTAAATACATCTGCTGCATTCTCTTCATGGTCACACATAAAGCACTGACCACGCTCAATGCTGCTTAACTTTTATGATCCAATAAAAATCATAATTTGGTTATTTACCTTAACGTAATAAATAAATACACTAAGTTTCGTTTCAATACAAAAAAGTATATCCATAATTTTGGATGGATCAAGTTAAGCAGCATTGAGCGTGGTTAGTGCTTGGATGGATGACCGCTGGGAATAAAACAAATGTATTTACTACCTTAGGATAAGCGAAGCGAGTCCAAAGATGATTTGCAGTGTAAATGTAACAAACTGTATATTCTGAGGACGAGCGAACCGAGTCGGAAGCAGGGAGGATGAGCGTAGGGAATCCGATGTGATGAGGAAAGTTCTGAGGTACCCCGTACCCATTTTTTTATTACTTAGTATTTGTTTTATTTATTTTTTTAACCATTATATTCAGGGTTGGCACCCGGGTGGGGAAAATTAAAAAACCCACCCGGGTTTTAATATTTTTTATTCATTAATTTAGTTTTTTATAATAAAGCTTGTTGTTGGAATAAATTTTAACATGAGTTGACATAATTAGACATAATTTGTCATGTAATTGAAATATACATTCAGTCGTGTTTTGACCATCAAAGAATTATTTATCATCTTTATAAGTTTAATGTAATTTATATCCACTCGGAACAACACTTGTTCCTTGGGAAATTAGCTAAAAATAAATAAAATAATTATAAAAAGTATAATTAGGTTATTCTTGCATCTGTTCTATGCATTAAAATAAATGAAGGCATTGGTATACATAATGATGCTCCTTTATTTTTTATTAAACTTTTTTTTACATATTTATTGAGTATGTTATATGTTTAAGAAGAAAAAATATTAATTTACAAAAATATATACAAACACAACTTAAATTTTAAATTTTGGAGGAAATAAACAAATTGTCAAATTATTTTCAAAGTTATTAAAAAATATCTTATCATCAGACTACTGATCAAACTAAAAATAATAAAAAATAACTAAAAATTGAACTAGTAAATTATAATGGAAAATATAAATAAAAGTTTAAAAAATTTCAACACAAAAATACCTGAAGGTATTTTCAATGTTTGCCCTTCAAAATATGATAAGCACTGTTTTGGGAGTTATTATTTTCTACCAAATTTATGTAGTGGACATTTTCTGGAAGGGAAATGTTATAAAATTTTGAATTATGTAGGTTTTCTGAGGGCTTTATATATTTTAACCAATTTTTCTGCCTTTCTGTGCCCAGCCAGGCGTTCCTTAGTTTTGACCAAACTATGCCAAAAGTTGAAAAAAGTCTTTCTATGGAAGCACTGCTGGCAGGACAAGATAAGAGATTAGAAAAAATATAAAAACCCATTTTACCCATTAAACCCAAAAAACCCGGGTTTTTTTAAAAAAAAAAACCGGGTGGGCTGGGTTTTTACAATTAAACCCGGGTTTTTGCCAACCCTGATTATATTTGTGGATGATTGCCTGTAAATAAACAAATAAATAATCATAATAGTTTGCCTATAATTGACATTAATAGTTCAAGAATAGTAATAATATGATGTTTACCTATAACAAAAGGCTGTATTTGTTGTTGGCCGGCAAGGTTGTACCAAGGAGGCCTGCCGGCAGTGTATATGGTCCTAGTTTGGCTTCTTAATAAACTATCACAGCATGTTGAGCGACTGTTTTTACTCACTGATGTTGTTCTTGTGCGACTACGACGTGATGGTGACTTCTGACTTCCTGAGCGACGACAAATAACAAAAATCCAGTGAGCCAAAGAGAAAATAATAAGAATTGCCAGTAAAAATACTGGCAGTAATTTTCTGATGGGAAAGGGGCAATTATCCCCTAATTATAATCAAAACAGATAAGTGAGAGATCCGACATTCTTACAGTGAGATCTCAAAAAGCAATATCAAATATTAACATAATATTTTATATAACAATATAAATATTAAATAAACAAGCTATAACAGCATCCCAAAAATAATCTTTATTTTCATCATTTGTATTGTAGGTATGCAGGAAAAGTAATTTCTATCATAGGTATGCCATATGGTATTACCAAATTGACCCACAATAGAGCCCTAGAGGTCAATTTCAAGGGCTAAGGGTAAGGGAGGGGTAAGGGTCACTCGTGGTGTAGTGGTTAAGGTACAAGGCCAATAACAGAGTGAATGGACTTTAGTCATGGGTTCAATCCAGCACGGGGCCTCTAGGATTTTTATGAGAGGGATAAAAATTCTGCGTACCACGTCCTTCAGAAGGGACGTAAAGCGGTGGTCTCGAGCCTGTACTTGTCAGGTACTCGTTAAGATCCCTTACCCTAAATGAAACTGGGTATAGGCAAAATTTAGGACCCTCATTGTAGATTCATTATAATACTATACTGTTTCTGCCTTGTAGTTTAAAGTGTATGGAGGTTTGGTTTAACAGTGAGAGCACGGGTTGTTCCCAGTTTTCACTAGACTATAAGAGTCAGTGAAAATATGTATAATTGCTTGAAAAAGCATGAGAGGAACCATAGAAATTCACGGCTCTACTGTCTAGATTAGATAAAATATACCTACACTTTAAATTAAAAGAAGTAGAACACTATCTTAGGGAGCTGGCAAAAAGGGCCCAACAACGTGGCCTACTTGCCTGGTAGTTACTACCACTCCCCCCTACTACTATCACTAAGGGAGGGGTAAGGGTGTGGTTTCTCATACTAAAGTACAACACACGGCTAAAATCAGTTCACAGCATAGGACAAGCGTGCAGATGAACCAATAAGGTTGTCCTGATTTGAAATTGAGGGCGTGGTTTAACACTCAGGACCAACCTCATTAGCTCCCCTGCATTATTTTCCCACGCTGCCAAATGATTTTATCCGTGTGTCGTATTATAGAGTCATGTTTACCAGTAGAAGGAGGCCTGGGGGAAGTGCAGGGCCTCGATGATTCATCGTTTTCTTCCTCTTTCCCCACATCTGAATCCTCTCCGTTCTCTTTATCATTCACATCACTGTAACAACAACAACATGGCATGTAAAATGTCAAACCTTATGGTGGTAAACCTGACATACTGTAACAGCAACACTACAGTCTATTGATTACTTTAAAAATCTTGACAGGTCAGTTTAGGCACCGCCGAATCTAAAAAAAAAAAATCCCTGCAAGAAGGGAGCGAGAAATAACTATGTAAACAACTCAGGATATTTTACCCGTATTTTCTTGGCCATGTTTCATTACATTTTTAATTTGTATAGTTTTTATAATATCATTTTTATGATTAATTTGAAAGTAGCTTTCAAAACGATGTAAACACAAGAAGAAGCACAAAGTAAACGAATGCCAGGAAGAAGGTTATTTCCCTACAGCGGTTATAGAGGTAGGGATTTCTTTTTTCTTTTCAAGTAAGGGGTTGGCAGCGGCTTCTCTGATTGGTCAATCTCCAAAATGCTTATGACCTTGGGGATTTTTAAACTAAATGATAGACTGTAATTTCTAACCCTTAAGCACAAACACAAGGAGAGCTACTGACACAACACAGTACAAGACGGAATAGGTTACTTAATGGTACAAGGAGGTTATAATTTTAACGTGGGAGAAATGAGTTTTTTCCATTTTCCAGAAACCTCTCCTAAAGGTTAAAAAAGTAACTACAGTCTATCGTTAAGTTTAAAAATCTTGACAGGTCAGTTTAGACACCACTGATTCTTAAGAAAAAAAATCCCTGCAAGAAGGGAGCGGGAAAAACTATGTAAACAAATCAGGTTATTTTACCCGTATTTTCTTGGCGATGTTTTTTTACATTTCATTTGTGTAGTTTTTTTTAAATATAATTGTTAAGATTAATTTGAAAGTTGTTTTAAAAACGATGTAATCAAAAGAAGAACCACAAACAAAGTGAACGATTGCCGGTAAGAAGGTTTTTTCCCTACAGCGGTTATTGTGGTAGGGATGTTTTTTCTCTTTTTAAGTCAGAGGTTGGCAGCGGCTTCTCTGATTGGTCAATCCCCAAAATATTTATGACCTTGGGGATTTTTAAACTAAACGATAGACTGTAAGATGAGTAATTTTTACTTTGAATTTTATGGTGAATACAAAAATTTTATTACTTCATATACTGTTTAAGAAAAGTGAATAATTCTCAACATTGTTTTCTATTGCCACTAATTTACTTTTTCTATTTAAAGATCTCGAAAAAGAAAAATGTTTATAAATTTCAACGTAGAGTTATAACTCTACGTTTACGGTTTGTCCGAAATCTAAATTCTGAATCTGTTAAAAGAAGGAATACGGGTGTTTGAATTCTATATATTTTTTTACACTTACACCCATAGGATGATTTTAGCTTCTCTACACTCCTAAACATAGAGATATTACTACTAGAGGGGCCCTATAGGTTAAATTTTAAAACATCGAAAAAGCAACCTTACTAAAGTGATGTAGAAATTCATACAGTAGGGGTGGGGGCGCGGGACACAGTGGTCTAACTCCCCCGAAATAAGCTGCTTTAGATGGACCTGCCCTAAGTTCACCCTTTCTCCGCTAGTGGCAGGTCGGTTCACCTTGTACCCCATATATAAAATAATTATTTCTTCAATTCCAAGATTAAAATTATTTAAAAGGGTCTTTAACAATGTTAATTGTATTAATTATTTTAAAGGTATAATTTTCATAAACGCTTTTATAAAAATATAAACGCTGTGTTAATTTTAAGTAGACCTGATATCGTGATAACCATGATTTGTAGACAAACATCAAAAATGTTTGTAAACAAACATCAAACCGGGAAATTATAAGTTTAATTTACGTCTTCGTTGTCTCATTATAACACACCTTTCGTAACACACGTTATCCCATTTTCTAAAAAAAATGATCTTATAAGCTACTAAAAAAGAAAAAAGTCAATGAATAAGATAAAAATCGTCTTGTTTACATTTTTATAAACATAAATAGAAGTATCGATTTAAAACTGATAACAATAGTGATAAGGGCACAAGGTGAAAACTAGCGCTCGGTGCGGTAGTTGATGCAACTAATTCCTGTGTTTTTCGGAACCACCTAAAACCAGGGAGTTAGACCACTGTGTCCCCCGCCCCGACCCTACTGTATGAATTTCTACATCATTTTAAACCTTACCATCTCCGCTATAAATATAATCAAATAATCAGTACAAAGATTACAATAACTTTTATAGTAAAACGTTAAAAATACAAATCAAAACACAAACAATGTGCGGGAAACCGAAATAAACTTATTAATTATAACCTTAACTCACTATTGAAGGAGGTTTCAATAATGTTACACAGAGCCCCTTAGAGCCCCAAAAAGATGTTTCAGGCTTCTCAGTGAATTTAGATAGATTATGCCCCCTCTAGTATATATATCTCTATGTTCCTAAACACCAATCCGCTTATAATCTCTACAGTTTATGCACACACTACCACCAGGGAAGACCTAGGTACTTCTAACAATAGAATATATACTAGAGGGAGCATACCCTATCTCATTTCATTAATAAACCAGAAACATCTTTTTGTGGATCTCAGGGGCCCTGCGTAACCTCATTGAAACCTCCTCCAAAAGTGAGTTAAGGTTATAATAAATCATTTGTTTTCGGCTTTCCACTCATTGATTGTAATTGTAACGTTTTACTATATAAGTTACAGTAATTTTGAGCTGATTATTTGATTGTAATAATATGTGAAGGTGATCAGGCTACTTTTCCGATGTTTCAAAATTTAACCTATAGGGCATATCTAGTAATATGTTTATGTTTCTCTTCCCAAGCTGCTTTACACAGTCAAAGATCTTTATGATAAAGCCCACATGAGGGTGAAGGTGGGATCAAAATTCTGTATGTCTCAGACAAAATCCAATTTGCATTTGCCTAACAGCCACAGGAAACCCTATAAAAGGATGGGTTGGCCGGCCTGGAATTCAAGACCTCCTGAGACAACATTTCATGGGATAAAATTATATAAGATCATCCCCCAGCTGGATTTGAACCCGCAACATCCAGGTCGTGAGGTGGTGAGTGCTACCAGAGGTACTGGTCCTTGGTAGTATATTTTATTGTTCCTAGGCGTTTATAATTTGACATGCAATATTCATTCAGTAATAATCATACTACTTGAATGGAAGTGCACAAATCTTTCATGAGTTAGGTAGATATTATTTAGCGACATCATTTCTCTTGTACCTTAAGAAACTACTCTTTCAGCAGCCTCAATATTAGTTTTACCTACCTTACCTCATAAATAACCAAATAGAATAAAATAAAACATACTAATCACTTTCTGAAGATTTCATAGCGATGCAAAAGTCCAGTTTAGAACAAAAACAAATCTGTCTTATTCTCATAAGACAACAATACCAAATTTAGAATATTAAAAGAAATAGAATGAATCACTTAAAACAGTGTGAAATATAGAAATTTCAATCTTTTTTAAAATACCAATGAAGATTATTTTTCAAAACTAAATCTAACTACCTTTTGAAATAATACAGATTTAAATCTGAATTGTCAAAATACAGATTTAAACCTGTATTGTCATAATACAGACTCAAATCTGTATTGCCATAACACAGATTTAAATCAGCATTGCCAAAATACAGATTTAAACCTGTATTGTCTTATTACAGGCTCAAATCTGTATTTTCATAATACAGATTTAAATCTGTATTGTCATAATACAGATTTAAAGCTGTATTTTCATAATACAGATTTAAATCATAATTTAAATCTGTATTGTCATAACAGATTTAAATCTGTATTTCATAATACAGATTTAAATCTGTATTGTCATAATACAGATTTAAATCTGTATTGTCATAACACAGATTTAAATCTGTATTGTCATAATACAGACTCAAATCTGTATTGTAGTAAAAAAAAGTTTTAATAATGAGATCTTTTAGCTTTTTAAACTGAAATTTTTAAATTTTAGAATATTTAAAAAAATCACTACTTATGTAATAAAAAAAAGTTCATTTTTACTATGAAATTCATTGGAAAACATTTCAAAAATAGACAAAAATAATATGTCTAGTTATTTTAAAGCCCGAACAACAATGACACCAATAATAAATTAATATCATTACATCTAACAATAAGTAAATCATACTAAAGTTCTATTACAAGGATTATTGAAAACACTTCTATATAAACATTTGAGAAGGTTAAATGATAAACGTTACAAGAAATTCTTCAGATATACAGTTAGAAGACGGGAACAACACTAAATGTGTTAATTGCTAATGATAATAAAGCAACTGCGTTGCATGTTGACTGGAATTATAATTAAACACTGTCTGTAGACAAAACTTTTGTCATTGTATCCTCTTTTATATTTGATGTTTTAAATACTGGATTTCAACTGATAATTATTTCTATATATTTTTTTGATGAAATGAATATAAAATTCTTAAATTCAATAAAAACACTATTTATTTATTTTGATTGGATAGAAAAATAAATAGAGTTAAATTGTTGGATTATTTATTTCAATGTTAATGTACTTATAAGATAAAAATAAAAGCAAGTTAATTCTGACATTCACAGACTTAGGTAGTTTATTTAAAGTAACCTATGTCTATCATTAAGTTAAATAAAAACAAATATAAAAACTAAACCAATATTAATTTAGTTATAATTTACATTACTTGATTCAAAAATGTTTTAATAACTTGTTAAAACCTGAAACAGGTTGATGTCAATTTAATATTTTAATTATAATTATTATAATTATAATTATTATTATAATTATTTTAATTTTAATTATGTAAATTAATATTTTTAATTCATAATAAACTGTGGTATCAGTAGCTTGTGCTTCCCAGTCTAATTAATATTTCACAGCATGAAGTTTGAGTAATAGATAAATAAATGTTTAGCAAAATAGATGAAAGTGTTCAAAGATACAGCCGATAGATAAGTATGAAACAAGGCTTCTCAAGAGTAAAAATAATAATAAGAATAATAGTTTTAATAAGTCCTTTAGTAATTCCACCGGATTTACTAAAAAAATTAAACACCAGCCCGTATGTTTAGAAATCATAGATTTTTAGAATAGATAAATTTAAGAAATAGTTAAAATATAAATTTTTAAATAGATTTAGAAAAAAAGAAAATAGATGTATGTATGTAGTTTTATATAATATGTTATGTATAATTATTATATATATAATTGTATATAAAATGTAAGTATAGTTGTATACAAAATTTAAGTATATTATAAATGTACTACAATTTTATTTATTTAAACTTTAGTTTAATTTTTTTTTTAATTTTAATTGTTTCCCCCCCCCCACTCAATCGTAAGATTTGTGGGGTTTTTCATTGTTTTTTGTATATTTTTTTTATTATTTATTGTATGGTAATTTTTGAAAAATAAAAGAATTATTTAAAAAAAAAAATCACTACAGAAAGCAGCAATAATCAACACGTGTCAGATGATATGAAAATTCTTTCAGACTGACGACGTGGCATAAGGCAGTAATAAATAGGAAAATAGGCTAGGCATCGACCCGTCTATCACCTTGTAAAAAGAACAGGTTTAAATCAGAAAAAAATAAAGGTAACAAAAATGGGGTACGGGGTACCTCGGTACTTCTCCTCATTACATTGGATTCGCTACGCTCGTCCTCCCTACTTCGGACTCGCTTCGCTTGTCCTCAAAATTACAGTTCCCTAAATTTATAATGCAAATTTGCCTTCGGACTGGCTTCGCTTGTCTTTAAATAGTAAATTTATCCGTATCATTCTCAGCTGTCACCCATACAGCACTGACCACTCAATGTTTCTTAATTTTTATGACCCAACAAAAAATCATGGATATACTTGTATTGAAACAAAACTTAGTGTACTTATTTATTAGGTAATAGTATACTCTTATACTAAATTTCAACTCAATCGGACAATTTCCAATTTTTAAAAAACGTACACAAGCCATTCAATAAAAATTGAACTAATGCTGATAATGAGATAAAACTTATGTCTTTTGTTAGTCTTATACATAGTCACATGCGTGCCAAATCTCAATTTGATTGCATCATTTTTCCACGTTTTATGATTTTGCTGAGTCATTATTGCGAGTTAATGACGTCATAACTAATATTTTTCGAGTAGCACAACTACAGCGATAGACTGATTTTTGTACAAAATTTCAACTTTCTACTATAAATACACTGGGCGCTACGATGATAACACACACACACAGACTGACAACTTCAGACAGAAAACCACTCAGGAGGCCTTAAAAACACCTGGAACAGATAATTCCGGTTTCGGATTTTCTTGCAAATAATATTTTTCCTCTATACCTACGGTATAAATGAGGATAAGTAATAATAATGTCTGCTTAGAGCCGTATGACAGCCAATCAGGGAAAACCCATGCAAGTGTAATCTAAAGTTTGCAATAATTTATTTGACAAAATCATTGTAAAACTGAGAGTGTAGCAACAGGTGTAAAGTACCCCCAGACCTCCCAGGGGGCAAAGCTACATATAAATACTAATGCTATATCATCTTCTACTACAGTGGGGCAGGCTTCCAAGGAATCCGAGAATGTTTTAGGATTATTCTTTCAAAGAAAAGTTAAGGACAAACAAAAAATTTGGAAACCTATAAAAAAACACTCTTCTTTGTATTTGTATGTTTTTGCAAGCAATCTATAAATAAACACATATTGATCAATGTTGACAAGTCCATAGTGATTAAGTCTTCAAGCTCCAAGGACTTAAAATTATGTCACATAGCACTGACCTTAACAAGTAATCATTTGAAATATTAAAAAATATCACAGCTACATATATCAATGACTGTATAGATGTAAAAAAGGTTTTAGAGAATTTTTTTTCAAATACAATCAACAATCATATTGGTATTGCTTGAACTCTACTGGTATTGATCCTACGATGCTAATAACTGACATACATAGCTGCGATAATTTGTAAAATGTAAATAAACCCGGATTCGTTATCAATTTTATTGTACATGAAAAATGAAACCGGATCACATAAAAAATGATGGTGTACAGCATGAACAACTTTTATTCCAGTTTTTGTTATTGAAAACAGTCAGAACTGTAACCAATTGAAACAAAAAAAAATAATTTAAAAACAAAATTTAAACAAAAGAAGCATGTGGCTTAAAAAAACTACGTCTTTAACATTCTTATTTAGATTATATATGTCAATCATTAACTATAATATTTTAAACAGGAAATGATTTGTTTCCCTACTGCATGATAAAATAAAAACTAAATAATACGACATTAACACATATTTTTCATTGCAATACCCAAATACAATAAATTTAATGATATAAAAATATGCCAGGTTGATGTTCTAATAACATGGAACTTTAAACACCTTTAACGCGAAACGATCAAGACAAAAATGTTAGTTCTCATTTACACATTAATTTTAAGATGTATAAAATTAATTAATTAAATTAAATAGATATTAATTTACCTGTCAGAACTTGCAGAACTAGGAGGATCGATAAGCAAAATATTGGCGGCGGCCATTTTTCGTTCAAAATAAGATAACCTACATTCCAGGTTATAAGTAACCTTACACAAGATAAAAAATATTGGGGACTAACGGGGGGGGGGAATTTGATTGAAATTATATCTATATTATGCACGATATTCTTTTACTAAAGCGTTTATTAAAATAATAGTTTTAATATTTATATAAAACACTAGATTAGATTTATATTAATAGCAGAAAACGTAAATTTATAAAAAGCACCCCCCCCCCCCTGTTTAAGAACTTCAAAGTTTAACGTGAAGTAATTTCAAAGAGTAAATGCTAAATACGTAATTACTGTTTTAATAACATTTTTCATTATGATCAATAAAATGAAAGAGTTTATTATTTGTTTCAATTCTCTCTTATGCTCAGTGTAACCAACATTTTAAAACTGTTTCTAAGCAACTCTAACTTGTTTATTTAATCATTTTTTAGCGATTTTGAATTGTATTGGTATTTTTACCTCTGATAGTAATATAGGAACTTTCAAATAGGAGATAAAAGCAAAAATAACTCGACATGTCACGCAGTACGTACCACAATTCTTTAATTAGATTTTTAATTGGTTTAAAAGATGGATTCTATAAATGACTATGCTTTATTTGCTTCATACGTAGAGATTATTTCTAATAGGAAAATCGATTGAATTTTCAATCGTCAAACAATAAACCTCAATAACTGCGATCAAATAATAATGGCGGCTAGATGCTTTAAGCTCCTCAATATATTTTGATAGGGAATGCTAGACATCATAGACATATATAATAGAGAGGGCATAGCCTATCTCAATACATTGAGAGATCAGGAGCATCTTTTTAGGGCTCTCAGGGGCTCTGTGTAACCTCATTGAAACCTCCTTTAAGAGTGAGTTAAGGTTATAATAAATCAATTGTTTTCGGCTTCCCGCACATTGTTTGTGTTTTGATTTGTATTTTTAATGTTCTACTATTAAGCTATTGTAATTTTGTACTGATTATTTTATTATGTTTTTAGCGAAGGTGGTCAGGTTACATTTTCGATGTTTCAAAATTTAACCCATACGGCCTCTCTAGTAATATATCTCTATACTAGGCACAGAAAAAGGTGCATTCAGAATACTACGGTAGCGATGCGTCCGGCCGTTGCGTGCGTAGCGCTCATTGCGATGCGGAAAATGATGGTTCCACAATTGCTTTGCCACGGCCGCAATAGCCGCTAACGTAGCCTACTCTTGTTCCGAATTTTGGAAACAAAAATATATATTTTTCTTAACAAAGATAAAAATTCTGGCGCAGTGGTCCGCATGTCGGGCAAATTTCCTTTGGATGCTTCTTTCCGTGCTTATAACAATCCTGGTTGGAATGATAATTTTTATAGTTTTTTTACATTTTATAAGTTTGCAACTACTAAATAAATAATTCCGACGCGGTGGTCCGCTGTCGGGCGAATTTTATTTATAATGCGTGTTTCCGTGCTTAACAACCCATTTCTTGTTCTTGCTTAAGGTTCCGGTTCATGCTTAAGAAGCAGTTACTCAATTGTCAACCACTGCTCGTAACTTATATATATATATTATATATATATATATATATATATATATATATATATATATATATATATATATATATATATATATATATATATATATATATATATATATATTATATATATATATATATATATATATATATACATATACATATATACATTATATATATATATATATATATTATAATATATATATATATATAATATATATATATGTGTGTGTGTGTGTGTGTGTGTGTGTGTGTGTGTGTGTGTGTGTGTGTATGTGGTCACTGATGATGGCCTCTTGTTAGGTCAAAAGCGCTTTGCGTAATTTGTAAATAAATATAGTTTTCTGTGGAGAGACTTTTTTTCTTTTCTTGATCCTGAGGATCAAGGTCCGGGATTTTCGAGGTCCTGGGGATTTTCATCGATTTATGCTTTACACTGGAAGCATTAAGACTTCTATTTGTTAGTTGATTTTCCTGGATTATGAAGCATAGCCCGAAAAAATAAACAAGAACTAGATTGGTGAGCAAGGAAGCGAGCATTTCAAAGGAAATTCGTCCGGCTTGCGAACCACCGCCTAAGAAATATAGTTTAGTTTAACCAAACTCTAGTGTAACAGCAAAAACACAGTTGTTTCATGCTGTTTAGACGCAAAAGCAACGTGTTTCATGCTGTGTAGAAGCATACGTTGTTTAATTAGTGAAATTCTATTCATTTGACTTTGTATATAAGCTTGTAAATAATTTGTTACCTAGTTATTTTAATGATGTTATATTAGTCTTAAGGAGGATAGAAACCCTTATAATGTACGCAGTAAAAATGGAATAGATACTCCGAGACTAAACTCTGCATTATTGCAGTCAACTGTTTTTTATAAATGGAATTAAAGAATTCAATTGTTTGCCTGAGAATATTAAAAAAGAACAAAATATTAAAAGCTATATTAAAAACAAAAAAGTTGTTGTATAGTCATTTAAGTAGTAGTATGTTAATAGACTAGAAAGTAAGTTCCTTTTATTAAGTATTATTGTACTTTAGATTTACTATAGTAGCTTTTAAGCTAGTTATTATCATTAACATTATGAATGTTAGTTGATGAATCACTACTGCGTAAGAGATGCGAGCATAACGAAGGAATGATTGGGTCCCTAGAGGAACTTAGCTTGCACCAGGAAGACTTGGAAAAACTAGAACATCTGCAGCACTGGTGCAAGGATCTTAAGATTCTGCTACTTCACTCAAATCTTATACCCAGAATAGGTAACAAATATTTCATGAGACAGGAATACATAGGATTAGAGTAATTTTATAATTACTCTGATCCACACAAGGTGGATCAGAGACTATAAGGCGCGGTCGAATATCCACGGCCTTCTAGATCCCTCTGGACTGTCTGGACATTGGTTCACCAACAAACTTTTTTTTTATCATTGACGCTTATGGGAAATTTTTGAGGTGCGTTAGTTTTTTTCAAAATTTTCAGTAATTAGCCGGATTTGTGATAAATTAAGCCTATTTCCGTAATTTGCACGCTTTTTTGGTTAATGTCAAAGAGTATTTACATTCACTCAACGATTTATTTTTATTATTTATTTAGCAGTTATGTATGTACCAAGTTAGATTAAAAATAAATCGTTGAGTGAATGTAAATACTCTTTGAAATTAACCAAAAAGAACGTGCAAATTACGGAAATAGGCTTCATTTATCACAAATCCGGCTAATTACTGAAAATTTTGAAAAAAACTAACGCACCTCAAAAATTTCCCATAAGCGTCAATGATAAAAAAAAAGTTTGTTGGTGATCCAATGTCCAGAGGGATCTAGAAGGCCGTGGATATTCGACCGCGCCTTATAGATACTTAAACAAGACTGTCGACTCATAATAGTGGGAACATTTGGACTCCGATCGACGCTAGCGCCTCGGCAGACCTACTTTTCAACTGAGTAGGCGTGGCTTAATTTCCTACTTTTTGCCTTCATTCTATTTGAGATTAACTTTTTGTACTCTAACTTTTTCTAGTCATACTTCTAACTAGCCGAAGCGCTTTGCGCGGTCTTTGTCGTCTTTAAACTTTCACAAAACCCTTCTGATAGCAAATAAGTTTACATTTTATTCAATTTATTTAATAATATAATCGATTTAATCAGGTGAACTCAAGTGACTAAATTATCCACGTGCTAAAAGATAGATTTTGACGTTTAATGCAGCCTGAAACAATTTAAAAAACGTGTTTACTTTTTGATTAAATTTAGACGCCCACATGTGATTACGTGGATTTTATATCGATTAAATTAATAAATAATTGAATGAAATGTAAATTTACCAGCCATTAGTACCGTTATGTTGAAGTTTGAAATTTTTTTTTACGTGTAATACAGAACATGACGATGGTGAACCATTTTTATTAGGTTAAAAAAATAAGGAACGAAAAGAATAGTTATTTATGCCATAAGGCTGAGAAGTGTGTCTTTATGTAACGGCAATTAGATTTACCGACGAGCGAAGCGAGTCGGGAAAAATTGCCAAGACATAAAGACATTCTCAGCCGGATGGCATACACTATTTTTTTTGAGGTAGCACTCATTAAATAAACTGCGCTATATACTTAATTGAAAAAAAAACAAACGTCCAATTAACTCCATATTATCGTCGTCATTGAATTCATCCATAGCTTCACACTTTTACTCAAAAATGTAAAAGCTTTACAAATAAACACACAAAAATTGTCAATTAGTTAGAACACCTTTTAAAAACGAAAAAAAAAAATTAGTCTACGAACAAAAACAGAAACAAAATCATTTTAGTCTCTTCTCTATGAACAAAATGAACGTTTTTAAAAGAAATCTCATGAGGGTTTTACACAGATTGTTTTTTTGAACACGCTACTTTACAGTAATGGCGGCAATATATGAATTACTTTTACGTCCTAGGAGTTTTTTTACATTCATTATTGTCCTCGGAGGTGAAAAGTACTAAATAACCTCCTATAACAATAATGATTGGCTTCTCATCCTAAAAACGGTCCAATAAAGTGCTCAATTACGTACTACCTCAAAAAAACATAATTTTACTATTGCAATAAATGCTGCTGACATAACTAATAGTTGCCATGGTTAGAGCACATGTGTGTTCTTCTTTAAAAACTTTTAAAGAAGAACACAAATTTAATAATAAAACCTTGATAAGTTTTTTGTTATAAATTTTGTACACATAACTATCCTGTTGGCTATACAAAACTATTACTTTTAAATTGGTAGAGCACACGCACACCATTATTTGCACTACACGTATTCCAACGTGTTTCAGTGCTCAACAATCCATTTTTTGCTTAAGGTTTCTTTATTTGGTTTGAGACTGCTCTTTCTATTATTGTCTTGAAAAGACCAATTTTTAATGCTTTATAACTTACGGCTATAAATTATGCTTTATAAGCATAACTTACGGTTAATGCTTTATAACTTACGCTATCTTTCAAACGGGTAACTATTTTTAATTCAAGCTTTTTTATAAAAATTAACCTTGGGGAGGACACGAACCCTATTGAAAACCAGATTATTGTGACAAAATTAATTTGGTTTGCTGAATCAGCAAAATTTTCAACAAATCAGTAAAACTGAGTGTTACTATTTTTCGTGGCAAATTAGGTCTTGGTGACAACACTAACTGAGCTTTAATGACAAACTAACTAGTGCAAATAATGGTGTGCGTGTGCTCTACCAATTTGAAAGTCATATATAGTTTTGTATAACCAACAGGATAGTTATGTGTACAAATTTTATAAAAAAATTCTTATCAAGGTTTTATTATTAAATTTGTGTTCTTCTTTAAAGGTTTTTAAAGAAGAACACATATGTGCTCTAACCATGGCAACTATTAGTTATTACAGCTGCATTTATTGTAAAAGTAAAATTATGTTTCTTTTCGTTCCATATTTTTTTAATCTAATAAAAATGGTTCACCATCGTCATGTTCTGTATTTTTTTTTTTTTTTATTTAAATTCCGGAGGAAATAATTTCCTAGGTACTTAGACCTCGTATGTGGGTCCATTGTACCTGAATCCGGAGAAGATAGATAGAATAAAGTATATATATACATATACATACACACATATATACATACACATATATATATATTACATACATACACACACATACACTATATATATATTATATATATATATATATATATATATATATATATATACATACATATACATACTGTAAGAATGAATACATAATATTTAAGATAATGTTGTAGATAGTGAGATAAAGGAAATAAATTTAAAAGGAGACTCACTGCGTTTCTTCCATTTTCTTAAAAATCCAAGTAGAACGACAAAATCGTAATAACTTATCAGTTTCTATTTCTTTTAACTGGTCTGGTTCAAAATAAAATAAGTTGAAATCCAGCCAACGTTGTTGGTTCAAAGCAGGACACGACCCAATGAGATGAGCTGGTGTTTCATCCTCTTCTTTGCAGAATCTACATAACGGGCTATTCACTAGACCCATTAGATGCAGATGTCTATTGAGTCTGCAATGTCCTGTAAGAATTCCAGTCAAGTCGTGGCAAGGTCCTTTGCTTAGAGATAAAATGAGCTTAGTGCGTTCCTGAGAAGGGCCAGAAAGCATAAGCTTTGATTGTCTCAACCCAGGTGAGCTTCAAAGACAGTTTCAGTTGGGTTCTTATTACGCATTTTGGAATGCCAATAACAAGCTCTGGGCATATTGGGATTTGGCTTGATCCTGAACGGGCCAGACGGTCAGCGCTTTCATTGCCTTCAATTCCGCAATGACCTGGTACCCAAATGATCTGTAAATGATTGCTTTGGCCCAGTTTATTAAGAGTGGACTTACATTCGGATACCAGTTTAGAGTTATTCTTAGGGTTGGTGAGGGCTTTTAACGCTGCCTGACTGTCTGTATATAAGATAATATTTTTATCTACCCTTGATTCACTTAAGAGAACCTGAGCGCATCCCAAAATTGCATATACTTCTGCTTGAAAAACAGTAGCATAAGCTCCTAGGCTAATGCCGATTTCATGCCTGGGGTCATCACAAAAAATGCCTGCTCCAGATCTGTCTATAATCCTTGAACAATCAGTGAACCACAATTCACAATCTCTTTTGGTATCCAAATTTATATTTTCCCACTCGGTATACATGTTCCACTCGATACATGTTCTGTATTACAAAAATTCAGTAACTAATCGTAAAAAAAATCAAACTTATAAATTCTTCTGGCATGCGGACCACCGCGCCAGAATTAGTTTATAGTTTATAGTTATATATTTTAAATAAAACGATAAAAAATAATCGCTCTTATCAGGATTCGAACTTAGGTACCCTGACTTAGAGTACTTTGGGTGCTCGTATTGACTCCGGCCCATTTTCATCGGTTTATCAGATTTGTCTGCTAAAAGAAAGCAGAATTAGTAGCAGAATTAGTTGCGATCAAATGTATCTACCCACTAAATTCTTCCAGGGTGTCATATCATGAAAAGCACGAAACTAATTTTACTTATACTGCTGATATTTTCGTTAAATATTAATAATTAATAAATTAAAATTGTTATTTTTCACAGAGAACATAGGTAAATTGAAAAAGTTGGAGTACATAAACTTCTCTTTAAATAACATAGAAAAAATTGAGAATTTAGAGGGTTGTGAATCGCTGGAGAAGTTGGATTTAACCCTGAATTTTATTGGAGAGTTGACATCTGTCAAGAGTTTACAAGCTAATATACATCTGGAAACATTGTAAGTATAGTGAGGGATGCAGGTCAACTTAGGAGACATCAGACAAGACTTGTTATAACATATATAAGTACATAATCGGCATGGTTGTTACGGAACTGAGAATAGCCTTTTCAAGGTTGAAACCCGCTTGGTTTCCTCTGTAACCATGATACCCTTTTCAAGGTTTGAAATCCCTTTGCCCTTGGTTTCCTCTGTATGTGATACCCTTTTCAAGGTTGAAACCCAGCTTGGTTTCCTCTGTAACTGATGATACCCTTTTCAAGGTTGAAACCCGGCTTGGTTTCCTCTGTAACTGATGATACCCTTTTCAAGGTTGAAACCCGGCTTGGTTTCCTCGTAACTGATATACCCTTTTCAAGGTTGAAACCCGGCTTGGTTTCCTCTGTAACTGATACCCTTTTCAAGGTTGAAACCCGGCTTGGTTTCCCTGTAACTGATGATACCCTTTCAAGGTTGAAACCAGCTTGGTTTCCTCTGTAACTGATGATACCCTTTTCAAGGTTAAACCCGGCTTGGTTTCCTCTGTAACTGATGATACCCTTTTCAAGGTTGAAACCGCTTGGGTTGGTTTTCCTCTGTAACTGATGATACCCTGGTTGAAACCCGGCTTGGTTTCCTCTGTAACTGATGACTCTTTTCTAGGTTGAAACCCGGCTTGGTTTCCTCTGTAACTGATGATACCCTTTTCAAGGTTTAAACCCAGCTTGGTTTCTTCTAGAACTGATGATACCCTTTTTAAGGTTGAAACCTGGCTTGGTTTCCTCTGTAACTAATGATAGGCTTTTTATTTATGTTGTTTGTTTAGGTATCTAATAGGAAACCCATGCGTAGATTACGAGGGCTACAGAGACTACGTCATAACAGTCTTACCCAATCTTAAAACTCTAGACGGGACTGAAATAACTAAAACGGAAAGAATACTAGCTGCTAAGAATTTTGATAGAATTGAGAAGAAAATTATCGAACAGCAAAATCAGTATAAAGGTAGGTTGGACTGAATTAATTTTTTTTTGTTATTATAATCCAAGAACTGGACCTGGATAAATGTTAATCATTTTGTACTGTTTGAAACTAAATGTTTCTGCAAATATACCTTAAAGTATAAAGAAAAAACCTTAGAATAATACTTTATATAGAAGGAGCATTACTGATAACACGAAAGCCGGTTCACTAGTGCACCTAAGTAATGCTGCCACCCTAACAATATACAATTTTCTAAAAAAAAGTTGGCAATACTTCCGGTTGCTGAATTATTATGATCTATTATTAATTAATGATTGATTATTCATAAAACACTAATATATATATCGGTGCATTACAGTATTTAAAGCATTTTAAATTGTAGTTTAACGTATTTATTAAAATTATATATAATAAGTAGTCCTCGTGAACTAAATGTAGATTCTTGTATTCCGCCACCCTTTTGCCATCTAAGACCAGTTTTATTAAATACTCAGCAGGTGTTTTAAGTAATTATATTTGTTCTTTACGATCTTTCTTCATTAATTAGCTTTACTTAGGTGCACCAGTCAACCGGCTTTCGTGTTATCAGTGGAATTACATTGTGTTTACGGTCCTGTGCTCCTTCTATATATAGTATTATTCTAAGGAAAAAACACACTCTGCCTTTCCAGAGTGACCCCTCTTCATATGATTGCGCATGCTCAAAATTTTATAAAGTCGTACAAATTTCAGTTTTCTTGCAACAAGTGGTTCCCTATGGGTCGTGTGCAAAACATGAAGAGAACATATTTTAAATGTCATTAAATTTCTATAAAACGAGTGTTAACATCAAAATCGGATGACTACAACCAAAGTTATGGCTCTTCAAAGCACCTAAAAAAGTCTTTTAGTTCTTATTAATTATTTAAATGTAAATTTTCATAGAGTGGAGAGAGATTCAGAGAAATGAATACAAGAATAGGATAGTTGACAATTCAAATGACTTTGATGAAGAGAAATTTCAAGAGTAAGTCATTTAGGTAGATTCATTTGTTATAAATTTAACCCTAAGAGAAGAATTTAACACGACTGAGAAGCTGTTCAACAAGTTTAAATAGCTATTTTAAATATATTGCGGATACAATTACTACGTACACACAGCGTATTTAACAGGTGATCGTTTTGGAGACGCATTAAATACGATAAGGTTCTTGCACCGTATTTGTTTAGAGCCCAGGGGAGTTTTGTTAATAAAAAGTGTAATGGCTGGAAACGGGTTTAATTTTTCGTAAATACCTTCCTGAACAAAGATCTGCAATTCTGCCGACTCGTATCAGATGAACGTCCAGGCAGAACGCACTTTAGGTCAAATTTACCACCCAAGTTAACAAACAGTGTAATGGGAATTTTTTGTAAATACCTTGAACAAGGATCTGCAATTCTGCCGACTCGTATCAGATGGCATCCCAGGCAGACCTTTGACCCCTAAATTGCGTTCTGCCTGGGACACCCATCCGATACGAGTCGGCAGAATTGCAGATCCTTGTTCAGGAAAGTATTTACGAAAAATTGAGACCGGTTCAGCCATTAATTTTCATTAACAAAAACCCCTGGGCTCTGGGTCTATAAAGTGCGTTCTGCTGGGACACCTACCGATACGAGTCGGCAGAATTGCAGATCCTTGTTCAGGAAAGTATTTACAAAAACTTGAGACCGGTTCCAGCCATTACACTTTTTATTAACAAAACACCCCTGGGCTCTTAGTCTATAAAGTGCGTTCTGTCTGGGACACCCATCCGATACGAGTCGGCAGAATTGCAGATCCTTGTTCAGGAAGGTATTTACGAAAAATTGAGACCAGTTCCAGCCATTACACTTTTTATTAACAAAACACCCCTGGGCTCTTGGTCTATTTGGTATAAATGCGTATACATTTACGTAATAAATAAGTACATCACGCTTCGTTCCAATACGACAAGTATATCGACGGTTAGTTCATAAATTTCAGCATTGAGGGTGGTCAGTGCCTAGATCGCTGGAAATGAAACCAATGTATTTACCATTAGCATAAATTTGGTGATATTCAATTTTTTGAGGACGAGCGAAGCGAGTTGGAAAAGTTCCGATGTACCTTTACCCGATTTTTATAAATATTCTATTATAATATTGTTTATAATACATAATAATTTTTAATAATATTATTATATTGTGATATAATAATATTATCTGGGTAACGGATTGCAGGTATTGGTCAGAACCGAGTGAGAACACACCGGAAGTACGTCGCGAGATTGCCATTAACTCTCGTATAGCTCGTAATAAAGGAGCGAAACAAGACAAGGCGGAAGCGAAACGAACCGTCAGACTGTTTGATAAGAACGGAAAACCTTTGAATGTCAATCAAGCCAGGATACCGTTTGTACTGAGCGAGGATGAAGACAGTAACTCGTATGTACTGGACATTGCAGTTTACAAGTATGTATGTGTAAGATGAAAGGGTGCGGGCAGAGACTAGAGAGCTATATAGAGCTATAGGGTGCGGGTACAGTGTAGAATAAAGAGAAACAGTGAACAGGATGTACCTGAACCACAAAGGATCTTTAATAACAGGATGATGAGCTCAGTATTACCATATTACAGAGTGACCCTGTTGAGAATAAAAAAAATAAAAGAATCTATAACAAAGTCACTCGTGGTGTAGTGGTTAAGGTACGCTCCCAATACACAGAATGAATAGACTTTAAACTTCCGAGTTTATTTAGTCATGGGTTCAATCCCAGCACGGGCCTCTGGGATTTTTATGAGAGGGATACAAATTCTGCGTACCACGTCCTTCAGAAGGGATGTAAAGCCGGTGGTCTCGAGCCTGTGCGTTTGTCAGTACTCGTTAAAGATCCCACCCTAAATGAAACTGGTATAGGCAAAATTTAGGACCCTCATAGATTCATTATATAATACTATAGTGTGTCTGCCTTGTAGATTAATGTGTATGGAGGTTGATGGAGTGTGATTAAAAAATATTAATCCGTCCGAAAGATAGTGTTTACAAGCAAGTGTCTAGGAATACACACACACACACAAATATATATATATATATATATATATATATATATATATATATATATATATAATATATATATATATATATATATAATATATATATATTATATTATAATATATATATATATATATATATTAATATTAATAATATCTATATAAATAAAATAAAATAAATAATAAATTGATTTATATATTATATAAATCAATCTTAGGAAGGATACGAACCCTATTGAAAACAAGGTTTTTGTGACGTCATCAACCCGGTTTGCTGAGTCAGAAAATTTTCCAAAAATTAAACTTAGGGTACCTGGGTTCAAATCCTGGTAGGGACGGTAATTTTTTATCGTTTTTTTTTTACTTAATTTAAGTTTACAACTAAATAATAATTCTGACGCGGTGGTCGCATGTTGGGCGAATTCCTTTGGATGCGTGTTTCCGTGCTTAACAACAAACCTGGTTGGAATGATAATTTTTATAGTTTTTTACATTATATAAGTTTACAACAACTAAATAAATAATTCCGGCGCGGTGGTCCGCTGTCGGGCTAATTTAATTTAAAATGCGTGTTTCCGTGCTTAACAACCCATATCTTACTTAAGGTTCCGGTTCATGCTTTAGAACCTGTGCAGTTACTCAATCAGTTTTGTAAAACCAACTAGATAATTATGCGCATTTCCTTATATTATTTTTCTTTTATTATTTATTATTTAAAGGAAATTCGCCCGACATGCGGACCGCCGCGCCAGAATTTTTTAGTATGAAATGTTAATAATTTGAGTAAAATAGTTATTTATGCCATAAGGCTGAGAAGTGTGTCTTTATGTCACGGCAATTAGATTTACCGACGAGCGAAGCGAGAAGGGAAAAATTGCTAAGACATAAAGACATTCTCAGCCGGATGGCATACACTATTTTTTTGAGGTAGCACTCATTAAATAAAGCACTCATTAAAAAAATAAAAAAAAAGCACTCATTAAACTGTGCTATATACTTAATTGAAAAAAAAGTCCAATTATTATTGACTCCATATTATCGCCGTCATTAAATTCATCCATAGCTTCACACTTTTACTCAAAAATGTAAAAGCTTTACAAATAAACACACAAAAATTGTCAATTAGAACACCTTTTAAAAACGAAAAAAATAGTCTACGAACAAAAACAGAAACAAAATGAACGTTTTTAAAGAAATCTCATGATGGTTTTACACAGATTGTTTTTTTGAACACGCTACATTACAGTAATGGCGGCAATATATGAATTACTTTTACGTCCTAGGAGTTTTTTTACATTCATTATTGTCCTCGGAGGTGAAAAGTACTAAATAACCTCCTAATACAATAATGATTGGCTTCTCATCCTAAAAACGGTCCAATAAAGTGCTCAATTACGTACTACCTCAAAAAAAATATATTTTGTCACATCCAATAGAGGTTAAAATTATAGGTTTGTTTAAATTACTTAAAGCAAGCGGCTAATTAAACTTTTATTATTTGCGTGAACGGCTCAACTTTTTATATTTTTGCAAGTGATAAGAGTTCTTTCTCTTCAAATATTTATTTTTATTTATAATGAAAAAATAATTAACCTAATATTCCACGGCGCTCACTGAAGTTATTAATTAACCTAATGTTTTTTAATATAATCATAATAATCGTAACTTAAGTTATATTTAAGCCAATAAACTTTCGTCAAATTATTTATCAAAACATAAAAAAGCATGTGATTTACCTTTACAGTAGTTACTATTTATCTTTAACTAAATTATTGTAACAATTATTTCACAGAATTTAGTGCAAAACTTTTAAATTATCACATATATATTAATGTTCGAAACTGTTCGAAAACACGATACAAATTAAAAGTCACCTCAAATTATCAGTGTTGCCAATAAAATAAAACACAAAAAAGGTAAATACTAGAGAGCTCATACCCAGTTATTCCATTTTTAGCGATTTTAATATTTTCGCATTGAGATAAATACTAGAGGGGACATAGCCTATCTAAATACATTGAGAGGGCTGCCACATCTTTTTGGGCTCAGGGGCTCTGTAAACCTCATTGAAACCTCCTTCAAGAGTAAGTTAATCTTATAATTAATCAATTGTTTTCGGCATCCCGCACATTTTTGTGTATTTTTGTACTGATTATTTTATTATATTTATATGCGAAAGTGATCAGGTTAGTTTTTCGATGTTTCGAAATTCAACCAATAGAGCCCCTCTAGTAATAATATTTCTATGATCAACACATTATTCTTCTTCACCTACAATTCATAATTATTTCTCTGTTTCCTAATTCCTGTTTGTTGCCTGATTTCTACAATAAACCTTTCTGTAATTCACAACTTTGCATCTGTATACACATACTACATCTGTAGTTTTTAACTTTAATCTAACTCACTTGACACATGTATATTTTATTTGTAGGTACCTGGACACCAATTTATTAGACGTTGATGTTGAAGCCAAATATGTGAGAGTTAAAATAAAAGATAAATTATTTCAGGTAACGCTACTGGAGGAGGTTTCACCAGATAAATCTCTTGCACAGAGATCCCAGACAACAGGGCACCTTGTCATCACAATGCCTAAGGTATAAATAGAATGTTGCCAATAAAACTGTACAAATTAGGACCTCCTTATTCCTTGCAAATGCGATCTGCAAATCAATAAAAACCTCCTTATTCCCCTGTAAATACGAACTTCAAATTTATAACGATGTAAAATAATTCGTAAATACAACTTCAAATTTTATAACGATGTCTTATTCCCGCAAATGCGATCTGCAAATCAATAAAAACTTCCTTATTCCTCTGTAAATACGAACTTCAAATTTATAACGATGTTCTTATTCCCTGCAAATGCAATCTTCAATCAATAAAAACCTCCTTATTCCCCTGTAAATTTCAAATTCCCTTATTCCCTGCAAATGCATCTTCAATTCAATAAAAACTCCTTATTCCTGTAAATACGAACTTCAAATTTATAACGATGTTCTTATTCCCTGCAAATGCGATCTGCAAATCAATAAAAACTTCCTTATTCCTCTGTAAATACGAACTTTAAATTTATAACGATGTTCTTATTCCCTGCAAATGCAATCTTCAATTCAATAAAAACTCCTTATTCCCTGTAAATACGAACTTCAATTTATAACGATTCTTATTCCCTGCAAATGCGATCTGCAATCAATAAAAATCCTTATTCCTCTGTAAATACGAACTTTAAATTTATAACGAATTCCCTGCAAATGCAATCTTCAATTCAATAAAAACCTCCTTATTCCCCTGTAAATACGAACTTCAAATTTATAACGATGTTCTTATTCCCTGCAAATGCGATCTGCAAATCAATAAAAACTTCCTTATTCCTCTGTAAATACGAACTTTAAATTTATAACGATGTTCTTATTCCCTGCAAATGCAATCTTCAATTCAATAAAAACCTCCTTATTCCCCTGTAAATACGAACTTCAAATTTATAACGATGTTTTTCCCTGCAAATGCGATCTGCAAATCAATAAAAACTTCCTTATCCTCTGTAAATACGAACTTTAAATTTATAACGATGTTCTTATTCCCTGCAAATGCAATCTTCAATTCAATAAAAACCTCCTTATTCCCCTGTAAATACGAACTTCAAATTTATAACGATGTTCTTATTCCCTGCAAATGCGATCTGCAAATCAATAAAAACTTCCTTATTCCTCTGTAAATACGAACTTTAAATTTATAACGATGTTCTTATTCCCTGCAAATGCAATCTTCAATTCAATAAAAACCTCCTTATTCCCCTGTAAATACGAACTTCAAATTTATAACGATGTTCTTATTCCCTGCAAATGCGATCTGCAAATCAAATAAAAACTTCCTTATTCCTCTGTAAATACGAACTTTAAATTTATAACGATGTTCTTATTCCCTGCAAATGCAATCTTCAAATCAATAAAAACCTCACCTTATTCCCCTGTAAATACGAACTTCAAATTTATAACAATGTTCTTATTCCCTGCAAATACAATCTTCAAATCAATAAAAACCTCCTTATTCCCCTTTGAATACGAACTTCAAATTTATAACGATGTTCTCATTCCCTGCAAATGATGATAAATGGAATAAAAATAAACAAACAGAAAAGAGTTCATATCACTTTCGCTCTTTGTATAGGAACTTGTCGGCCAGTCTCACTCAACCAGGTTTACATACCTTTGTCCTCAACATGTGTTTAAATTGGCTCATGACACTAAAACAAAATTAACTGACGTATCAGGACGTTTGTCGTGAAGTCCCAGTGACGTCTTTTAGACCGTAGGTATGTGTTATCATTGAGATATCTATTATGTCGTATTGACACCACCCTATGCCTAAGATTTGGGAAGAGTGGAGTAGCACCAAACCTCTTAACTTTATTAGTCTCTAAATCCTAATCTAAAATCCTTGGAACCACCACAAATGCTCCTTTTGATAAGACAAACCTTACTCTCCAGTCTCTCTACAGTGATCATAATGGTCCATTCCAGAGATAATAAAACCTAAACGGTCCATTCGTCCAAAACCTTTCTGTATCCCGCTATAAACCCTTCCAAATGAATCGATTATCCAAATACTCTTGTACAAACCCTGTCATAAAATACCCTTTCAGATAATTCTGTGAGGCTTAAGGAGGCTAGCGACTACGGGGTCAGTTATCCTCTATATAGATATCTATATAGAGGAATATAGCGAATTTTAACTACTCAACACTTGTTACAGGTCAAAGGCGTTATTAGAGCAAAAATAAACAAAAAACCTCAAACTGGACAGCAAAAATTAAAACAGTAAGTTTAACAACTACAACAGTATTTTTACCATAGTCACCCTGTAATTCAGGTAAATCTGATAATTGCCAAAGTCAGTATGTATCAGGATAACTTCTAACCTTAGGCTCGATGGGTAGGACGAGTCCTCGGAAGCTCATCGAGACTAAAACTGGTATAATTTAATAGTTGAAAACTTGATTGTTGATCAACCTGCTCATGGCTTAATGCCGAAACCAGTCCAGGGATATTTGTATTCAATAGCAAGTATCGATTCATCAATTACAACCTATTATTACGATGATAATAGTTTTGCAAAACATAAATATTTGACGCAATATAATTGTGCAAGAGACACCTAGGAAATGTAACAAGTAAAATACAATGCTACATCTGGGAACTGTTTTATCATTCGTCATCAATGATAGCTCGACATAATGTCTTATTTGTATTAACGACTTGCCCTACGTCATGCAATTAAAAGTAGCTGCTGCTTTTCTTTTCGCTGATGATTACGAGGTAATATTTTCATCCAAAACTCAATCCGACTTGCTTGAGTTACAGTCAATAGCACTTAATATTTTAAATGACTGGTGTAAAACCAACAAGGTAAAACTTAATAACAATAAAACCTTAAATATTAGGTTTAATTTTAAGGATAACAGCTTAAACTCATTTAAATTTTTAGGCATCTATATTGACAACAAATTATCATGGGAACCTCATATTGACTATTTAACTAAAATATTAAGCACAAGCATTTATATGCTCAAGAAAGATTCAAACTCCCTCTCCCAAAATACTTATCTTGCTTTTTAGTTAAATATCTTATGGTACAATGATTTGGGGAGCTTCACCTCAATCGAGTAGACTATTCATTATCCAAAAGAAAGCACTACGGATTATCTTAAATCTACCCGACAAAACATCTTGTAAAAACTTTTTTCAGACTCATAAAATTCTGACTTTTTATTCTTTATACTGCTATCAGCTTTTAAATTACATTAATAGTATTAGATCAAGTCTAACTAAAGTAGAGAACATTCATTCTCACTATACAAGGCAGACAAATCATTTAGTACTTAACAAGTACAGACTGACAAAAATAGTTAAATATAATTCAATTCAAGCAGGGCTAAAGCTGTATAACTTACTCCCTGAAAATATAAGAGCCCTAGAAGAGAAAAGATTTGACAAATTAGTAAAAATTGGTTTTATTAAAAAATCCTGTCTACAGTGTGGAAGAATTTCAATCTATAAATTTTAACAAATTTTTATGTTTTTTGAATTTTTACAATTTACTGAAATGTATATTATGTAAAATAGAGGATTTATTTAAAAGACTAGCAGGGGATACCCGTGCTTCGCACGGCGTCAAAGAAGTAAAATAATGTGTATACAATTTTCTTTTATCTGCTTATTTCTACATAACCAGTAAATCAGTCCACCTCTAAATATACTATACTAAATCTAATCAAAATCAAGTAAACTAATAACTTATGCCCTGTGCACCACAATTTTCTTTTATCTGCTTATAGTACTACATAGCCAGTAAATCAGTCCACCCTCTAAATATACTATACTAAATCTAATCAAAATCAAGTAAACTAATACTTATGCCCCTGTCCACCACAATTTCTTTTATCTGCTTATAGTACTACATAGCCAGTAAATCAGTCCACCCTCTAAATATACTATACTAAATCTAATCAAAATCAAGTAAACTAATAACTTATGCCCCTGTGCACCACAATTTTCTTTTATCTGCTTATAGTACTACATAGCCAGTAAATCAGTCCACCTCTAAATATACTATACTAAATCTAATCAAAATCAAGTAAACTAATAACTTATGCCCCTGTGCACCACAATTTTCTTTTATCTGCTTATAGTACTACATAGCCAGTAAATCAGTCCACCCTCTAAATATCTCTATACTAAATCTAATCAAAATCAAGTAAACTAATACTTATGCCCTGTGCACCACAATTTTCTTTTATCTGCTTATAGTACTACATAGCCAGTAAATCAGTCCACCTCTAAATATCTCTATACTAAATCTAATCAAAATCAAGTAAACTAATTACTTATGCCCTGTCCACCACAATTTTCTTTTATCTGCTTATAGTACTACATAGCCAGTAAATCAGTCCACCTCTAAATATACTATACTAAATCTAATCAAAATCAAGTAAACTAATACTTATGCCCTGTCACCACAATTTTCTTTTATCTGCTTATAGTACTACATAGCCAGTAAATCAGTCCACCCTCTAAATATCTCTACTAAATCTAATCAAAATCAAGTAAACTAATACTTATGCCCCTGTGCACCACAATTTTCTTTTATCTGCTTATAGTACTACATAGCCAGTAAATCAGTCCACCCTCTAAATAGTCTCCTAAATCTAATCAAAATCAAGTAAACTAATACTTATGCCCTTGTCCACCACAATTTCTTTTATCTGCTTATAGTACTACATAGCCAGTAAATCAGTCCACCCTCTAAATATACTATACTAAATCTAATCAAAATCAAGTAAACTAAGCCCCTGTGCACCACAATTTTCTTTTATCTGCTTATAGTACTACATAGCCAGTAAATCAGTCCACCCTCTAAATATACTATACTAAATTTAATCAAAATCAAGTAATCTAATAACTTGCCCCTGTGCACCACAATTTTCTTTTATCTGCTTATAGTACTACATAGCCAGTAAATCAGTCCACCCTCTAAATATACTATACTAAATCTAATCAAAATCAAGTAACTAATTACTTATGCCCCTGTGCATCACAATTTTCTTTTATCTGCTTATAGTACTACATAGCCAGTAAATCAGTCCACCCTAATCTATACTAAATCTAATCAAAATCAAGTAAACTAATACTTATGCCCCTGTGCACCACAATTTCTTTATCTGCTTATAGTACTACATAGCCAGTAAATCAGTCCACCCTCTAAATAGTCTCTATACTAAATCTAATCAAAATCAAGTAAACTAATAACTTATGCCCCTGTGCACCACAATTTTCTTTTCTGCTTATAGTACTACATAGCCAGTAAATCAGTCCACCCTCTAAATATCTCTATACTAAATCTAATCAAAATCAAGTAAACTAATACTTATGCCCTGTGCACCACAATTTTCTTTTATCTGCTTATAGTACTACATAGCCAGTAAATCAGTCCACCCTCTAAATATCTCTATACTAATCTAATCAAAATCAAGTAAACTAATTACTTATGCCCCTGTGCACCACAATTTTTTTATCTGCTTATAGTACTACATAGCCAGTAAATCAGTCCACCCTCTAAATATCTCTATACTAAATCTAATCAAAATCAAGTAAACTAATAACTTATGCCCCTGTGCACCACAATTTTCTTTTATCTGCTTATAGTACTACATAGCCAGTAAATCAGTCCACCTCTAAATATACCAACTAAATCTAATCAAAATCAAGTAAACTAATTACTTATGCCCTATCCACCACAATTTTCTTTTATCTGCTTATAGCACTACATAGCTATTAAATCAGTCCACCCTCTAAATATACCAACTAAATCTAATCAAAATCAAGTAAACTAACTTATGCCCTGTGCACCACAATTTTCTTTTATCTGCTTATAGTACTACATAGCCAGTAAATCAGTCCACCTCTAAATATACTATACTAAATCTAATCAAAATCAAGTAAACTAATTACTTATGCCCCTGTGCACCACAATTTTCTTTTATCTGCTTATAGTACTACATAGCCAGTAAATCAGTCCACCCTCTAAATATATATACTAAATCTAATCAAAATCAAGTAAACTAATACTTATGCCCTGTGCACCACAATTTTCTTTTATCTGCTTATAGTACTACATAGCCAGTAAATCAGTCCACCCTCTAAATAGTCTATATACTAAATCTAATCAAAATCAAGTAAACTAATAACTTATTCCCCTGTGCACCACAATTTTCTTTTATCTGCTTATAGTACTACATAGCCAGTAAATCAGTCCACCCTCTAAATATCTCTATACTAAATCTAATCAAAATCAAGTAAACTAATTACTTATGCCCTGTCCACCACAATTTTCTTTATCTGCTTATAGTACTACATAGCCAGTAAATCAGTCCACCCTCTAAATATCTCTATACTAAATCTAATCAAAATCAAGTAAACTAATACTTATGCCCCTGTGCACCACAATTTTTTTTATCTGCTTATAGTACTACATAGCCAGTAAATCAGTCCACTCTCTAAATATACTATACTAAATCTAATCAAAATCAAGTAACTAATTACTTATGCCCCTGTGCATCACAATTTTCTTTTATCTGCTTATAGTACTACATAGCCAGTAAATCAGTCCACCTCTAAATATACTATACTAAATCTAATCAAAATCAAGTAAACTAATAACTTATGCCCCTGTGCACCACAATTTTCTTTTATCTGCTTATAGTACTACATAGCCAGTAAATCAGTCCACCCTCTAAATATACCTATACTAAATCTAATCAAAATCAAGTAAACTAATACTTATGCCCTGTGCACCACAATTTTCTTTTATCTGCTTATAGTACTACATAGCCAGTAAATCAGTCCACCCTCTAAATATCTCTATACTAAATCTAATCAAAATCAAGTAAACTAATTACTTATGCCCTGTGCACCACAATTTTCTTTTATCTGCTTATAGTACTACATAGCCAGTAAATCAGTCCACCCTCTAAATATACTATACTAAATCTAATCAAAATCAAGTAAACTAATTACTTATGCCCCTGTCCACCACAATTTTCTTTTATCTGCTTATAGTACTACATAGCCAGTAAATCAGTCCACCCTCTAAATATCTCTATACTAAATCTAATCAAAATCAAGTAACTAATTACTTATGCCCCTGTGCACCACAATTTTCTTTTATCTGCTTATAGTACTACATAGCCAGTAAATCAGTCCACCCTCTAAATATCTCTATACTAAATCTAATCAAAATCAAGTAAACTAATAACTTATGCCCTGTGCACCACAATTTTCTTTTATCTGCTTATAGTACTACATAGCCAGTAAATCAGTCCACCCTCTAAATAGTCTCTATACTAAATCTAATCAAAATCAAGTAAACTAATTACTTATTCCCTTGTCCACCACAATTTTCTTTTATCTGCTTATAGTACTACATAGCCAGTAAATCAGTCCACCCTCTAAATAGTCTCTATACTAAATCTAATCAAAATCAAGTAAACTAATTACTTATTCCC